>JAAGEH010002528.1:51315250-51464459 GCA_011751065.1 Lasiurus cinereus | reverse complement strand
AGGAAGGAAGGAAAGGAGGGAGGAAAAGAGGGAAGAAGGGAAGGAGGGAGGGAGGGAAGGAGGAAAGAAGGGAGAAAAGGAAGGAAGAAAGGGAGGGAGGGAAGGAGGGAGGGAGGGAGGAAGGAAGTCCCACAGTGTATGACTATATATAACCAAATTACATAGGGAACTTGGTCATTTTGAAGTACCAAAGTAGCTTCAAAAATCTCTAGATCTAAACAGCAAACATCTCAAATAGGTTTAGTCTTTAATTATGCTGAGGATAAGAACACCAATGCAAAAGTGGTCCTGGAGAAAAAAATAAGCCCCACCTCTGGCTGGTAATCTCCATACTCAGCCTGGAGAGCCAAGGAGGCCAATAGTAAAGCGGTCTCATCATCACAGTGCATTCTCTCTTCCAAGATATCTTTTCGCAACTGAAGATAATACTGGTGACAGGTCAGAGTGTGTCTGGAAAATAGAGACAAACACAAAACATCTGGGCTTTATCTTCAATCTTGAGGTAATTTGTATCATTGGCAGATAAGCTCAGTTTCCAAGACAGTTTATAATGAAGACTTTAAGCCACAATAATTTAATAAACAATGTTGAAGAAATTATTTCTTTTATGATAAAGGAAACATTATCATTGATCAGACCAAATCGCTCAGTATCAGTAAACTAACGGGTCAAAAACCCAGAGGTCAAGAAGAGAAAAACAGAAACTTTTCGTACTCACTGGATTAGACTAATATCATCCATGAAAAATTTAATTCGGAAAAACAAAGTAAAATTAACAGTGGCTTTATTCTTTTTTTTTGGTTCTTCTTTCCATCCCTCTGGGGCCACTTTGGTTAATTTTAAATCCGGATCCACGAAGAAATATTCATTATCTATAACAAAATAAGAAATATTCAGATAAAATAAAAATATTGAATAAAATAAGATTATGAAGAAGTATGACAGGGTGCTCTGAGGCAATATGGCTTAGTCTTTTAAGAATGAGGGGTCTTGCCCTGATAGGTATGGTTCAGTGGTTAGAGAGTTAGTCTATGCATTGAAGGGTCTCAGGCTCGATTCTAGTCAAGGGCATGTACCTGGGTTGCAGATTCAATCCCTGGCCCCAGTTGGGTGCTGGAGACAACCAATTCATGTGTCTCTCTCACATCAATGTTTTTCTCCCATCAATGTTTCTGGATTCAGCTTCTGGCCATATTATTTATTATCCATGTGATAATGGATAAATTTAACGTCTCTAGACATCAATTTTCTTGTCTGTAAAATGAGGACAGTGCTATTTCCTGCAATGCCTGCTTTATAAGGCTATTGTAGTGGTCACATGACATAATAGATATAAAATACTTGATAAAATGTGTGTCACATGATAAGTATTCAATAAACAATAGTTACTATTTATTACTAGAGCCCTGGTGAACAAAATTTGTGCACGGGGTGGGGGAAAGGGGTGTCCTTCACCCCAACCTGCTCCCTCTACAATCTGGGACCCCTTGAGGGATGTCCGACTGCCCTCTCACAATCCAGTACTGCTGGCTCCCAACTGCTCACCTGCCTCCCTTCCTGACTGCCCCTAACCCCTTCTGCCTGCCAGCCTGATCACCCCCTAACCACTCCCCTGCTAGCCTGATTGATGCCTAACTGCCCTCCCCTGCAGGCTTGATCATACCCAACTGCCCTCTCTTACACGCCTGATCCCCTCCCAACTGCCCTTCCCTGCTGGCCATCTTGTGGTGGCCATCTTGTGTCCACATGGAGGCAGGATCTTTGACCACATGGGGGCAGTCATCTTATGTGTTGGAGTGATGGTCATTCTGCATATTACTCTTTTATTAGATAGGATAGAGGCCTGGTGCACTGGTGGGGGCCAGCTGGTTTGCCCTGAAGGGTGTCCTGGATCAGGGTGGGTGTTCCCTTGGGACATGGGGTGGCCTGGGAGAGGGGCCTGTGGTGGTATGCAGGCCTGCCACGCCCTCCAGCAACCCAATTGGAGGCCCTGGTATCTGGGATTTATTTAGCTTCTACAATTGAAACTTTGTAGCCCGGAGCAGAGATAAGCCTTCTGCTCCCACAGCCATTGAAACTTTGTTGCCTTAATCTCCTCTGGCCAGGCTTTGTGGAAAGCTTGGCTTCTTCTATCACCAGGGGCAACCCAGGCCTCTCTCCTGTGCTCTTTGGTTGGGTTAATTTGCATGCTCGCTGATTGGCTGGTGGGCATGCCTTGTGAGTGTGGCAGAGGTACGGTCAATTTGCATATTACTCGTTTATTAGATAGGATTATTGAGTTACCAGCTGAAATCTAGGAAGAACAGTTATCATTTTTAAACATTCATTTTATTATTATTTGTTTTAATCCTCACTCAAGGATATTCTTTTCCATTGATTTTTTAGAGAGAGTGAAAGGGAAGGAAGAGAGGAAAGAGAGAAACATCAATGTGAGAGAGACATATTGACTAGTTGCCTCTTACCCCCAACTGGGGTCAGGGAGTAAACTTGCAATTAAGATACATGCCCTGGCCTGGGAATGGAACCCATGACCCTTGGTGGGAAGGCTGGTACTCTAACTACTGAGCAAAGCTGACCAGGGTTATTTTTATTTTTTAAATTATTACTTAGTATTATTGACTATCTCCAAATAATAAATTCTTCACTAAAATTTTACTTATCCAGAATGTTTAAAAAAATTAGATATATTGTAGAAATTTTAATTAATTGAATATCTTTAATTAGTATTATCTGTTTCACATAAAATTGTAATTAGTAAAGTGATAGAACACAAATTGGCATTAAGTGAATATTTACTGAATGACTACAAAATGAACCATTAGTTTTTAAGAAAAGAATTCAATAAACTAAATTGAAAGAAATATTTCTCTTATTCTGATCTGGCAGGGTTTTGGGGGGGTTTGATTCTTCAATTATAATTTATGGTATTTTGTTGTCTAAGCTCTCTAAGATAAATTCTGAGGTAAATAGGAATCAGAAATATTAAAGAGCAATTTAGAGACTTATTAAACCCAACTCCAAAGGGCTTCTCATTGCTATGGAAATTCTAATTGACAACCAAGAGAGACTTCCAATACAGTTGTGCTCTGAGACCACTGTAGATGTGAAAGTGGCTGAGATGCTGAAAACATAGGTGAAGTCATATTTTCAGTTATCCGCTGACAACATTTATAAAGACACTATATTTTAGGATAGTAGGCTAAGTAAGTTGAAGTGAAGATTCCGAAATAGGGTCCTGCTATATAGTCCTATTAATAGGATACTAACTTCTAGAATACATATGTAGGCAATTAATATATATAATAGTCTCCAAAATATAACAGTTAACATCTATTTTGATATAGCCAAAAGCCAAAGAAAAATCTTCATGGTCAAGTGCAGAAGATGCAAAAAAGACCCAGCCACTAAAACAATGTACCTTCCCCAGCCGGTTTTGCTCAGTGGATAGAGTATTGGCCTATGACCAAAGGGTCCTGAGTTCGATTCCGGTCATGGGCACAAACCTTGGTTGCAAGCTCATCATCAGCCCAGACTCTGGTTGGGGCTCATGCAAGAGGCAACCAATTGTGTGTTTCTGTCATATCAATGTTTCTCTCTGTCTTTCTCTGTCTCTTCCACCCTCTCTAAAAATCAATGGAAAAATATCTTCGGGTGAGGATTAAAAAGAAGAAAACAAAAACCAAAAACAATGCACTTAGTTAGAAGAAGGGAGTTTCTAAACTCTTATTTCTCCTTACTGAATGTTTTTGTAGTTACTATTTCTCAAAGAAAGGTTGGACATAACAGTTATAGGAAGTCAAATTTGTTGCCAACTTTTCATATTGCAACCTGAATTTAAAATTTTTTGGTACCTTTGAGGACAGCTAAAGCAAACAAATGATGTTCCACCAAGCCAATATGGGCCACAACCATATCAAACACATCTTTACATATGGTTTTGGTATCACAAGTCAGTTCCAATCTCTGCCCACTCAGAAGCATTACATTTACTTTTCTTCGGTTGTCCTCATTCTTCCCTTTCTTTGTCTATAATTAAAAAAAAAAAGAATGGCATCTATTAAAGTAAATTTTGTAAGAATTTCAACTGTCTTTTTCTTCAAATCATTACTGAATTTATTTTCTAAGAGTGATACAAATTAGTTTTATTACTTACAAGGATAGAGCGTGGCAAATCCAAAGACACAAAAGGTTCTATTGTCATTTTCACAAACTCAGGGCCAAAGAAATTCTGCAAATCACATAATAAGTAAAATTAAGAGTTTTAATTATTCCAGCTCTTTCCTTCAAAAGAAATAATGTAATAATAAAAATAAATTACAAGTAAAGCCAACTGATTAGAATTGGGTGACCTGAAACAAATGCAGAAACTTTCAATAAAGAAGGACAGTAGAGTTAACAAGACCAGGAATGGAAGGTGCCTTACATGCAGTGTGAACAGAAGCTTTTCCTCAGCTCTGTTTTCTACCAGTGATGTCAAATGAAAAGCCTAGTTTTATACTGTTTCACAAGATTTTCCATTTTGGACTCCAGAATGACTCAGACTCTTAAAAGCACAATAGTAGTCTTAATTGTTGAAGTAATATCGAGTTTCAAACTCATTAAGGATGTGGTTTAATACTGTTAATGTGTGAAGGGATTGTACAGTATCTCCCTGTTTTAGAGATTAAAATTGAATCTGTCCTAAAACAAGTCATAATTAAAAAACAAAATATATAAAATATTGTGATTGTCAAAATATACATTTGTGATTACCAAATATCCACATCTACCTGTAAGCATGTTCTTGGAACCCTGTGACAATATTCTTTTGTTCAAAATACTGACTACTAGAGATAGTATATGTATCATAGTCTGTGCTCCCTGCTGTGTCTCAAGTAAGAAAATCATATCTCTGGAGCTGGGAGGATTTGGGAGTAGGAGAAAGTGGAGTTCATGCACTACCTTTAGTGCTTCTCAATTTACCTTGGCCTCCTGTATATCCAGGGTTTCTGCCCAGAGGGAAGAACTGATTGAGGAGATATCTTACATCAAGATAGACTTCAGGTCAGAGTAGGATTAGAATAGATTGAAAGATTATGTCTGTCCAAATGGGAAAAAAAGATGGAAGAAAAGCAGGGCTAATCTTGAGGCCAAAGGCAGGTGGTGTGTGGGTATGAACTCAGGGAGGTTCCTGAAGTTTTATTTTTATGTGTTTGTTTTTTTTCTCTTTGCATTCAACTGTACAGCTCATTTGATTGCTTAGTGTGGGAATTCTACCCAATTAACCAAGTGTGAAATGTGACAGATACCGTTTAAGTAAAAGTTTAACATTATGGGTTTGTTAATAATCAACGAACCAATAGGACACATTTTAAACAAGAATAGAAATAGAGCAGAAAAAATGAGAATGGCCTGCCATGGAAAACAGAATCTAATTTAAATGAACTAAGGCAACACAGTATGAACAAGTTAAAATGTGTCTGCATCAAAAGTAATATAAAAACAAAATTGAAGAATTATTTGTAAAGGAACAATACAACTGAAAGATTGCCTCCCTACCAAATTGGTGATGATGATGATCATAAAAATAATAATAATATCCTGGGTAGGTAAGAATACAGTGAAACAGACATGTTCGTAGAAGCATAAGTTAGTACAAAATTTTTAAAGAGGGCAATTTAATAATATGTGTCAAATGTCTTAAAATGTGTTGCCTTTGACTTGGCTATTCTATCTGCAGGAACATATCTGCAAAGATTTAGCTATAGGGATGTTCATCAGAGCAATGCTTGCAATAGCAACAAAAACAATAAGAAATTAGAAAAATTTTAAATGTCCAATAATTAGAAACTTATTAAAGAAATTATAAGCCCTAGCCAGTTTAGTTCAGTGGACAGAGCACTGGTCTACGGACTGAAGGGTCCCAGGTTCGATTCCAGCCAAGGGCATAAGCCTAGATTGCAGGCTCCATCCCCAGTAGAGGGCATGCAGGAGGCAGGCAATCAATGATTTTCTCTCATCATGATGTTTCTATCTCTCTCTCCCTTTTCCTTCCTCTCTGAAATCAATAAACATACATTAAAAAAAAGAAATTATGGTACATGTTAAATTCACAAAATGGAATACTTTACTGTCTTTAACAATAATATTATAGAAGTTGTAAAATTTTACAAGATATTTTACATGAAATAAGAAATCTTGCCCTGACTGGTTTGGCTCAATGGATAGAGCGTCGGCCTTTGGACTGAAGGGTCCCAGGTTCGATTCCGGTCAAGGGCATGTACTTGGTTGTGGGCACATCCCCAGTAGGGGGCATGCAGAAGGCAGCTGATCCATGTTTCTAACTCTCTATCCCTTTCCCTTCCTCTCTGCAAAAAAATCAATAAAATATATATAAAAAAAAAGAAGTCTGCTCATTTTGAGTTTATAAAAATATATGACATATATTAAAACAAAAATAAAACAACGGAAATACATAAAATATCCCCTACAGATATAAAAATGCATATTTGTTTATTCTTGTGCTTGGATATTGTAATATGAAGGTATTTGCTTGGAGCTACCATAACTATAAAGTGAATTACTGCCACAATCCTGAGAATGACAGAACAGAAAGATGGAATGTCCTGGATAACATTCTTGAGCTTCCGAACCAACCTTGAACATCTATCTGATCTTCTTGGGTTTTGGAATAATAAATTTCTTATTAAAAAATGATCCTCACAATGCTGCATAAAGCCAGCTATGCAAAATAACATGAGATTTTAATTTCATTTATAGGCAACATTAGGATCCCTATAGAATATTTAAAAATTCTTTGCATAACATTTCCCCATGAGACAAAGTTCAGATGCAATAATCTGAGAATCAACTTACCCTTAGTTTTCTTTGAGTCATGGCTGTTTCTAGGGCCATTTCTCTTAAAGGATCCCTGGTGATGTCAAGCATGGAAGCTTTGATTGTATCCCCTGGATACAGGCTCAACCGAGACTGTCTAAGGGCCATTCTAGCTTGGAGCTGCATCATTTCTTCTTCTTGCCGTTTTAGCATAATCTCTTGATTAATTAAGTTGCCTTCAAGGGGTGTTTCATATTGTCTGCTATATAAAAAAAGCAGAGAAAAGTAAGGGTGGGGAAGAAAATTATTTTAAGTCTAATCAATAAAAACCATATTAGCTTGGCTGGTGTGGCTCAGTGATTGAGCTTCAGCTCCTGAACCAGGCGGTCATTGGTTCAATTCCCAGTCAAAGCATATGCTTGGTTGTGGCCTCAATCCCCAGCAGGGGGCATACAAGAAGCAGCCAAACTATGTTTTTCTTTCATTGATGTTTCTATCATTCTCCCATCCTCTCCATAAAAATTAAAAAAATCTATTAAAAAAATAAAAACGATGTTAAATAAAGAAATAAAGAATTTAAACAAATTTTATTTTTGTCATCTCAGAAGAACACTTGCAGTTCTACTTTTTAAAAATTCTCACCAGAGGATATTTTTTCATTGATTTTTAGAGAGTAGAAGGGAAGCGGAGAGGTAGAGAGAGAGAAACATTGATGTGAGAGAGCATTGATCGGTTGCCTCTTGCACATGCCTCAACTGGCAGGAGATAGAACCTGCAACCAATTAGGGCTCAGTTATATATATATATAATATATTTTATTGATTTTTTATAGAGGAAGGGAGAAGGAGAAGGTTAGAGAGTTGGAAACATCGATGAGAGAGAAACATCGATCAGCTGCCTCTTGCACACCCCCTACTGGAGATGTACCTGCAACCAAGGTACATGCCCTTGACCAGAATTGAACCCGGGACCTTTCAGTCCACAGTCCAATGCTCTAACCACTGAGCAAAACCAGTTTCGGCTCAGTTCTACTTTTAATATA
This sequence comes from Lasiurus cinereus, assembly GCA_011751065.1. Classification (NCBI taxonomy): domain Eukaryota; kingdom Metazoa; phylum Chordata; class Mammalia; order Chiroptera; family Vespertilionidae; genus Lasiurus; species Lasiurus cinereus. Next base: position 51,456,601 of record JAAGEH010002528.1, on the reverse strand, counting down.
CTTATGTAATATGCTGTCCACTTTCTGTGGGTATATCTATTTCTCTACCTCTCTCTGAACATGTAGCAACCTATGAAAACTGTTTCCCCTTCTCAGACTGGAACTATTTTATCCTTTAAAAAAATGTTTTTTAATTGATTTTTTAGAGAGAGACAGGGAGAGGTAGAGAGAAACATCACAGAGAGAAACATCCATTGGTTGCCTCCTGCATGCTACCGAGCCCTCAACGCAGGCATGTGCCCTGATAGGGGACTGAACCAGCAACCTGCATAGGACAATGCTTAGCCAACTGAGCTGTTTTACACTTCCAGTCCTAAAAACCTGGGCCTGGCGATGGGATTGAGATTCCTCTTAATACTAATTTCAGCTTCCAGATGATTAGTCACCTTCTTCCATTATCCCCCAGCTTCCTTGAAGTACATGCTATGAAATCATACCATCCACTGCTCTTCTTTGCTCTAGACCAGTGGTCAGCAAACTCATTAGTCAACAGAGCCAAATATCAACAGTACAATGATTAAAATTTCTTTTGAGAGCCGAATTTTTTAAACTTCTTCTAACTCCACTTCTTCAAAATAGACTCGCCCAGGCCATGGTATTTTGTGGAAGAGCCACACTCAAGGGGCCAAAGAGCCGCATGTGGCTTGCAAGCTGCAGTTTGCTGACCACTGCTCTAGACATTTATTGTCCCTACTAGAGGATCAGTACATGAAATTCATGCACAGGTAGGGTTTCTAGAGGCTACTGGCTGGGACCTTTCCTCTGGTGGTTGCCTGCTGCTGGTGGGGCCAAAGAAATTCTGCAAATCACATAATAAGTAAAATTAAGAGTTTTAATTATTCCAGCTCTTTTCTTCAAAAGAAATAATGTAATAATAAAAATAAATTACAAGTAAAGCCAACTGATTAGAATTGGGTGACCTGAAACAAATGCAGAAACTTTTTTCTTCCTGTGGTTGGCTGACTGGTCCTGCCCCCTGGTTAAACTCCTGATTGAACTACCAGTCGGGGGGATAATTTGCATATTAGGTTTTTATTATATAGGATTGGTTGACTTCCTTATTTATTAAGGACTTAAATGGTGAATTCAGCCCTGGCCAGTTAGTTCAGTGGTTAGGCCCATGCACAGAAGCATCTGGGGTTTGATTCCGAGGCACGTACCTTGGTTGCAGGCTTGACCCCAGTACTGCCATGTGGGAGGCAACCTATTGATGTCTCTCTCTCTCTCTCTCTCTCTCTCTCTCTCTCTCTCTCTCTCCCTCTCTCCTCCCTTTTTACTCTATCTAAAAGCAATGGAAAAACATCCTCAGGTGAGGATTTAAAAAAAAAATAAAGCCCCACTCAGTCTTTTTCTTCACCTCTACTTCTGTCATCATTCATAGTGGGTTGTATACATAGACTGAGGAGTCCTCCAACACTCTGGCCTCCACTGCAGCCAGCAATCTACTCTTAGGGTCATACTGGCTATTTTTTTTAAATATATTTTTTTATTGATTTTTCACAGAAAGGAAGGGAGAGGGATAGAGAGTTAGAAACATTGATCAGCTGCTTCTTGCACACCGCCTACTGGGGATATGCCCGCAACCAAGGTACATGCCCTTGACCGAAATCAAATCTGGAACCTTTCAGTCTGCAGGTCGATGCTCTATCCACTGAGCCAAACCAGTTTCAGCCATACTAACTAGTAACAATAACCATACCATCTCTAAAATTTCCTATTTCTATCCTTCAATACCATCTCTACACTGAGTGGCCAGATTATTATGATCTCTGAATGCATGAAAAGCCCAGTGCATGAATCCGTGTATGGGTGGGGTCCGACCAGCCTGACTAGGGGGAGGGGACATGGGTGGTTGGCCGGCCTGCCTGCTGGTCAAACACCTGGTTGAGGGGACAATTTGCATATTAGCATTTTTTTTTTAATACAGAAGATCATAATAATCTGGCCACTCGGTGTATATAATCTTATTTTTTCTAGTTCACTTCTCTAATAGTCTTCTTCAAATAATTCATTGACTAATAGGAATTTTAAACCATTTACTCCATCACTTTCTCTCTAGCTATTACCCTTCTCTTGCCAATGTATTGCCTGAAATCTAAGCCCATCATTAAAATCACTCCTTTGCATAAACCTGAACTCTGATGAAACTGCAGAACCATGCTGACTGATCTCAGCTGACTCTCAAGCACTGCCTGGCGACTCATTTCCTTAGAACTATTTTATGTAATCTCTTCATTTCTTTCCTTTTCTTTTCAAAGCTCCAATACTCTCTCCCTCTTTCTCTCTCAACTTTTCCTTCGTTTTCTTGGTAAAAAAAAGAAAAAAAGAAAAAAAAAGGAATCAATCAGGAAATAACTTCCTCATCCTTATACCGCCAAACTTTCCAAATTACATCCATGTGTTCTTAATTCTCTTCTGTTACAATGAAGGGATGTTGTGCACACTTACATAGACCCAAAACCTCTACTGTGCATGGGATTCAGTCCTTTTCCCCTATTCAAAGACTTTGCTCCTGCTATTGTTCTCACAGGCATCAATAGTCTGGTGTACTAGGTTATTCTCATTAGAATAAAAATGCTATACTATTTCCTCATCTGTTCTAACCCATTTGTTTTTTGCTGTTATTTACAGTAAATCTCTTCAAAACTGTCATTTACATTTTACTTCTACTTCATCTCCCACTCTCTCAGACTCTGACCAGTAGTTCCTGTTATTCCACCAATACTGGTTACAAAAAGGACTGTCAAAGCCAAAGAACAATGATCAATCTTTAATTTTAGTTGACTTCTAAGCACCATGTGACATAGTTGCTCAATCCTTTCTCGAAACATTTGAATTCTGGAAACCACGCTCTTTATTTTCTGTCTGCTTCACTGGCTCCTCCTTCTTCATGTCTTTTGCTGAATCCTCCTTCATTTCAAATCTCTTTTTTTAAAAAAAATATATTTTACTGACTATTTTACAGAGAGGAAGGGAGAGGGATATCTCTTAATGTTAGACTAAAACAGTGTACAAACCTCCAGATTTTTCTAGTTCCTATGTACTCCATCTCATTTAGTCACTTGGTCTTAATCACCTCATATGTTCCTATAACTCCAGTCTCTCCCCTGAATTTTAATTCTATCCACCTGCCTAGGTGAGTGTTTGACTTGGATGTTACAAGTAATATGCATCTTTAGTCTAATATGTCTAAAACCAAATTATTGATAATTTCTTCCATATCCAACCCTCCTCTCAATCATTTTCTGTTTGTTCAGGAAACAACTTAGAGTCATTCTGATTCCTCTTTCTTGAAAATCCCTCATCCAATACAGCAGCAAATCCTGAAGGCACAACCTTAAAGCTATCTACTAGTATATTTGACTCTTCTCTATCATTAACAACCAATGCTGTTTACATCTCATATGGGGTGCTGTAATTGCCCCCTAACTGGTTCCTTACTCCTGTAAATCTATTCTTAACAGATCAGATCTTCAAAATCCCACTAAAATGTAAATTAGATCCTTGCTCTCTATGCTTTTGTAAAAACTTACCTTTATTGTTTAGAGTATTACAGATGTCCTCCCTTTCCTCCCCCTCCCCTTGACCTCTTCTACCCTGATCCTGTCCCACATCCAGGACTTCCCCACACTATGGTTATGCATATCCTACACACAAAAAAAAGCCTAACATGCAAATAGATGGAACAGCAGAAAAACCAGTGGAATGACCAGTGGAATGATCAGTTGTTATGAGGTGCACTGACCACCAAGGGGCAGACACTCAACGTAGGAGCTACCTCCAGCCTGCAGGCCCCAAGCCAGCCAAGGTGGGTGTGAGCCGGGTCCCTTGGATGGCCCCGCCAGTGGTGGCAGTAGGGGGCAGGGCTGGTGAGCAAGTGGCGCCAGGCTGGCCAAGGTAGGTGCCAGCAGGAGACCCGGGATTGCCCCGCTGGTTACCCTGTAAAAGGAGATGACCAATGATGGCAGTGGGGGTGATCTGTGGGGTGATAGGCAGGATGATCACACCCAGCTTGGCTGGCCTGGTACTGCCTGCTTTTTGGCCCCACCCCCGATCGCCCCACTGAGGGAGACAACTGGTGGCAGCAGGGGGTGGGGCCAGAAAGCCAGCAGTGCCAGGCCAGCCAAGCTGGGTAGGAGTTGCGGGGGCCACGATCTCCTTCCGGTCACCCCACAGATCAGCCCTGATCACCAACCAGGCATAGGGACCCTACCCATGCACGAATTTCATGCACTGGCTTCTAGTATGCATATAAATTCATTGATTAATCTCTTCCCACCCACCCCCTTCCCTCTGAAATACATCAGTCTGTTGCATGCTTCAAAGTCTCTGGATCTTCTTTATTCATCATATCTTGTTCATTAGATTCCATATATAAGTGAGATCATATGATACTTGTATTTCTCTGACTGGCTTATTTCACTTAGCATGATACCCTCCAGGTTCCTCCATGTTGTTCCAAAGAATAAGAGATCCTTCCTTTTTACAGTTCCATAGTATTCCATTGTGTAAATGGACCACAGTTTTTAATCCATTCATCAACTGTTGGTGGGCACTTGAGCTGTTTCCAGATCTTAGCTATTGTAAATGCTGCAATGAATATAGGGCTGCATATATTCTTTCATATTGGTGTTTCTGCCTTCTGAGGATATATTCGTAGAAGTGGGTCTCACATGGCAATTCCATTTTCAATTTTTTGAGGAAACTTCACACAGTTTTCCATAGTGGTTGTACCAGTCTGCATTCCTCTAAGCTTTCAAACACCCAATGGCTTCCTATTATACTTGAAAAGCATCCAAGTGCTCACCTCAGCTTCTGAGGTCTGACATGATTTCTGCCCTTCACTCACTCTGCTGTAGCCACAATACCCTTTTTTGCTGTTCCTCTAACATGCAACACATCTTCCATACCTCATTGCCTCTGCTCTTTTTGTTTTGTCTGGAATCCTCTTGCTCCTGATATCTGCATGATTCACTCCTCATTTTAAATAGTGTTCTGTTCAAATATAACATCTTGGGAGATGCCGCCTCAGATCACCCTGCCTATGCAACATAGAACTTGGACATCATACCTTGCCTTCTCTATCCCTTTAGACTGCTTTATTTTTCTTCAAAGTAGCATCACTCTCTAATGGCACATTACTTACTTGTTTTTCAATAGTTTAGTGGCAATCTCTTAGCCCCAGGATGACCCTTGAGGGACATTTTTTTTGTCTTGTCATGATTCTATCTCCAGTATCTAGAAATACCCAGCACATGTTGAACAAATGATTAAGTTTGATGGTTCAAAAATATCACTTAAGAGTCAAGAAGAATGAATGATTTAAATGTATATATTTTAATTTTCACCAGTTATTTTTCTAAGCCTTCTTATTCAAATTATTTTATCTGTCCCACACAATATTTGGTAGAAGTTCCTATAATGACTGAAAAGTTTGAGTGACAAACAAAACAAAACAAAACAAAAAAACTCAGAAAATCAGAATCATTTAGGAATGAATAAATAGGTTGTTTTGCGGCAGAAAAAAAAAGTTACCTCATTGATAGGCACTGAAACAGTGGGAATTACACCATGTATAAACTGTACTTCAGAGTTCACTGGAAAAAACTTAGCAATGCTCTTTGGCAAACCACTTTGAATATCCTTTTTGATCACTGAAAGACACTTTTGATAGCCCAGAATCCTAACATTACTCATTCTGTGGCATCTGACTCATAATATCCTGTAAATCTCCCTCTACCCCTATTTTACAAATCAATAGCACTGTGTGTATCTGTTTTTCACTTCATTCTTGCTAAAGGGGATGGAAAGTTTTATGAGGAACCATGCAACATATTTAAATACAGTACTATTTATAGATCTGACAAATATGTGACCTCAAGAACAAAACAGGATCTCCTGATTGTGTACCAGCATGTTAAGGATAGTCTCAGAAACTTTGTACACATTCAGGAAATTCTGCACTTGAGTAAGGAATTTGGACAGTATTTTAGTTAAAAAGGAGGTGGGCCCTAATGGGTTTGGCTCAGTGGATAGAGCGTCGGCCTGCGGACTGAAAGGTCCCAGGTTCGATTCTAGTCAAGGGCATGTACCTTGGTTGTGGGCATATCCCCAGTATGGGGTATGCAGGAGGAAGCTGGTCAGTGTTTCTATCTCATCGATGTTTCTATCTATCTATCCCTCTCCCTTCCTCTCTGTAAAAAATCAATAAAACATATTTTAAAAAAAAAGGAGGTGGGTATTGCCATTCTAAAGGAACTAGAGTTCAGCATCTTACATTAAAAATAACACATACACAGACCCAACAATCTACTTCTTGAAATATTTTTCTTTCACCTATACCTTTTATCTAACACAGGTATAATGAACACCTCTTAAAGTATAAAAATAAAAGATAGTTTCTCACTAAAACCGGAATTGATGAACTAAGATGACCTTAATGTTAATGTTTCCTATGTAAAACTTAGGGAAAAAAAACAAAACAAAAAAATTAAGACAGTTTCATAATCTTGATGCTTTTGATGTAGCTTATCAAGAAAATGGAAATAAGACACACAAAATGTTTTACAGTGGTACCTCGAGATATGAATTTAATTCGTTCCATAACCTTGCTCTTGTATCAAGTTGCTCGTATCTCAAAGCAAATTTCCCCATTGAAATCAATTGAAATGCCGTTAATCCGTTCCAGCCCCCAAAATGCCACCCCAGTTGTTCTTGTTACGTGTTTTTGAATAAGAAAAATGTATTTATAAATGACAAATATTGTATAAAAACATAATAAAAGAGAATGTAAAGGAATAAACTGGTTTTATAAAGTGTATTTACCTACTCGTTACACTCTTAATGCTACACTTTATCCCTAAACTGAATGTAACTTAACTAATCTTCACTGAACTTAATTGCTACTGGTCTTTGCATTTTTGGCCGATTTCAAAAAAAACGTGTCCAACGAGGTTTGCCTCTTCCTCCCTTTCAGAATGTTTCTGAAATGGGTGAGGCAAGTTTCATTGAACAGCTCCGATGCAGGACCAGTAGCAACTTTTTTGGGGTGTTTCTTTTCCACGAAGTGTGACACCCTCTCCCACATTCCTAAGATCTCCTTTATCTCACTTGTAGAGATCTCCTCCACCTTTGGCTCCTCCTCAAAACCAATTTCTTGGAGAACCTCCGCATGTTGCTGAGACTGCAACTCTTGTAACTCCTCCGTGGTGAGTTCCAGAGAGTGCTCCTCTACGAGCTCATTCACTTCTCTCTCATCCACCTCCAGGCCCATGGATTTTCCCAGAGACACTATCTCCTCCTCCACTGGCACCTCGGGTTCGAATCCTTCGAAGGTCCTTTTGGCTGCGGTCTCAGGCCACAGCTTTTTCCATGCAGAGGTCAAAGTCCTCATTATAACACCCAGCCAGGCCTGATCAATAATTCTGAGGCCTATGACGATGTTAAAGTGGTTCTTCCAGAACTCTCGAAGGGTGAGGTTTGTGTTCTCCATCACCTCAAAGCAGCGCCAGAACAGGTGTTTGATGTACAGCTTTTTAAAATTAGAAATCATCTCCTGATCCATGGGCAGGATAGGAGTGGTATTGGGAGGCAGGTAGACAACCTTTATAAACTTGAACTCTTCGAGGAGTTCATCTTCGAGGTTCGGTGGGTGAGCAGGGGCATTATAGAGGACGAGGAGGGCTTGCATGGTTAGATTGTTTTCCTGTAGATATTTCTTAACAGAAAGGCCGAAAACCAGGTTTGCCCACTCCACAAAGCACTGCCTGGTAACCCATGCCTTCGGGTTTGCCCTCCACATAACTTGCAGTTTATTTTTTAAAATCTTATGTGATTTAAAGACTCTGGGGTTTTCCATATGGTATACGAGCGGAGGCTTGATCTTGCAGTTGCCACTCGCATTGGTGCACAGTGCGAGAGTTAGCCTATCCTTCATGGGTTTGTGGCCTGGCATCGCCTTCTCCTCTGCCGTTATATAAGTCCTATTCGGCATCTTCTTCCAGAAAAGCCCTGTCTTGTCACAGTTGGAAGACTTGCTGGGGGATATTCCTTTGGCTTCTATCAGTTCGGAAAAAGTTTTGAGGTAATCCTCAGCTGCCTTCACATCCGAACTTGCTGCCTCACCATGCCTGACGATGGGGTGAATGCCGGACCTATTCCTGAAGTTATCAAACCAGCCTCTACTGGCTTTAAATGAGTCTTTCGATGCTTCGTCTGTGGAAGTGCGTGGGTCTGCTCCAGCAAATCACCATAAATCACTCACGCCTTCTCGCATATGATGCCCTGTGTTAATGTATCTCCTTTAAGCTGCTTCCCTGTCATCCACACCATCAGTAGATTCTCCATCTTTTCATGGAGAGAGCTATGAAGCTTAGAAATTATTGTAACGCCCTTAACTGGTGTTATACCGTTTATCGACTCCTTCTGTTTAAGCACAGTGCATATCGTTGAAGTACTACGCCCGTATTGCCTCACCAAGTCAGCCACTCGCACACCTTGCTCATATTTTTCTATGATTTCACGCTTTAATTCAATAGACATTATTCTGTTCTGAGCACTGACTTTCCCACTCGCTTTCTTCGGACCCATGGTTATAAAAAGAAATGTGATTAAGTATGTAAATGCACAAAAGATGCTTCGACAACGAGGTAAACAAGCACACTGACTGAGGCGTGGGAAACTATGAGACGCTCAAGTTGTGGTAAACTGGTGGGTCGTGTGCAGCTGGCCAATCCGCGCGATTACTCCTATCTCAAATGTTGCTCGTATTTCAAAGCAAAAAATCGCTCGCTCGCTCGATGACTCATATCTCAAAAATCTCGTATGTTAGGGCACTCGTATCTCGAGGTACCACTGTAATTTTATTGGAGGAATATGTTTTTATATGACTAAAACTGACTATAAAATATATTCATCTTTAACACACAACCCAAATAATTCTTTCAATTGTTATTTTCTACTGCTACTTTTTTTAAAAGGTATTTTTTATTAATTTCAGAAATGAGGGGAGAGAGAAATAGAAACTTCAGTGATGAGAAAGAATCATTGATTGGCTGTCTTCTGAATGCACCCCACCAGGATCAAGCTCACAACCCAGGCATAGGCCCTGACTGAAAACATAACTGGTGACCTCTCGGTTCCTGGATAGACACTCAACCACTGAGCCACGCCAGCTGAGCTCTACTGCTACTTTTGATCAAGCTAAAAGGGCATCATATTAACTATCTATAAGTTTTCTCCAAATTACATATATAGAGAAGAGTGACTTGCTCAATTTAACACAGAGTTTTGTGCAATTCAATCTGCTTCTTCCTGGTGTTCAGACCCCAACATTTTTGCTTCTTTAAGAAAACTGTGCAATATCAAGCATAGATCTGTCTTTTCTCTTACCTCTTTATTCAAAATTACAAAAACAGGGTCATCAGAATTATCAGAATGAGGCTACAGTAATATAAAATGCCATTGTGCAAATATAATGTCCCCTTAGGTACATAAGTACTTATTAAGGCTTTCCTCAGATAAATAAAACTTGACTAAAATAAAGAGACTATATTAAAAGGTATAAGAGAGAACAAAAATTACATAAATTTAATCAAAAATTAATCATTAAAGATAATTTTATTGTAATGTATTTAATTACTTGGAGTCTAAACCTTTAATCACATGGCTAGGGTTACCTGATCTATTAATAGTTTATGGCTGTGAAACTGTCGGCTAGAATTAATTGGCTAAGGGGGAAGTTTTTGTTACTTTCCAAATGATTCTTTTGTATATGGTGGCACCTGAATGATACAAACTGAAATAATGAATTTAAAAGGATTCCCACAGTATGGACGTAAGTTCTGAAGCATCCTCTGGTTTTCTAATATAACATTACAAATTTCAAATCAATGCTTAACATTAGCAATGTGCTTCTGTTCATGTAAGGGACCTTGCACACACAAAAAGAATGCACATCAATATAGTCACTACTGCCTTGACACTTCTCAGTTTAAACAAAGTAAATCAATACAAAGTAAATCTATAAGTTTTCTCCAAATTACATATATATATAGCTATAATACCACCATCCTAAGTCTGGAACAAAAATAACACCTAATACTATCTTATAAGAAAGCTGAGTATTTCAGTATAAAAATGAATTCTTAACAGCCCAAATTGGGCTTTAAAAAAATACAAGATAACCTCTTTTAAACCAGGAAAAATATAGTGAATAATTAACTTTTTACATAACAGGTTACTTAGTAGTAACCTACTCATTATTCATTCAACAAATAATACTTAGTGAAATCCTGCTTGTTGAACCTGTTCAACCTTTCGAAAGAGGTATTACTCTCTATCTTCCCACAGGTTTAATGCCAGGCCTTCAGAATTTCCTCACTGTTAATAAGTACTGGCAATTCTAAAATTCAAGCACAAACTACAAATAATCAGAGCCAATTCTAATTTTAAAAGATTCCAATAACTCAAACTTGAACTACTACAATGTATTTACATAAATGAATTTGTGGGTATGGAAAGAGGAGGGAAAGAAAAAGGAAAATGGAGAAAACAGGATAATTTTTTAAAATATGTACTTGATTCTAATAAAACCAAAAACAAAACTGTTTCCAGGAAACACATTAGTACTACTTTTTCAGGTCACATACCTTGGTCTGTGTGACTGGCCTTGACTTGGAGTTTCATCTACTCCTGGGAGACCACTGTTAGATTCAAACCTCTTTGAAGCTTCACTTTTTCTCACTAATTTAAGTGAAAAAGGAATAGACGATAATAATATGAAGTGATCTTATTTAAAACTCAAGCATTTAGCAGACACAGATCCATATTCAAGTCATATTCATATAATCGAATTAATGACAATGTCTAGAGGTAAGTCATGTTGTTTTTAAAGACAATGAATTATTTTCTATATTATAAAAATGACTACATTGTTGTTGATGAAGCTGTTATTAAGCTCCTATAATATTGTTAAAATGAATAACTGGCAGCTTTTTATAATTCTTAAAATTTTTATATAGAATTATTCTTTTGCCACCTGATAACTCAATACTACTGAAAAAGAAGGATAATTACAGTTTCTTAAAAACATTTTATTTTCTGAGATGCCTCACCTTGTCTGAAGTCTGAGTCAGAGGAAATAATAGATGGGCTATCACTGGAGGTACTAAAGATATCACTGTGGTAAGTTTTGTATCTTCGAACTGGTTCTAAATGCATTAAAACAAACAAACAAAAAAACATTAGAAAGGCATCTCATTAGCTGTTCCATACAAGTCAAATAAATAGTACATTAACTATGGTGAGAGAGGAACATTTTATAGAATGCTTAAAATGTAAGATTGCTTGATGCAATTCAAACAATGTGCTTCCAAATTTTGAAGTAATCTGGCATAGAGGTTAAGAGGCTGGACTCTGATGCCAGATTGCATGGGTTTGAATCTTAGTTCTATTAATTGCTAGGTGTGAGACCTTAGGTAGATAATTTAATGTCCTATAACTAACTAAAGGCCCAGTGCATGAAATTTGTGCATGGGTGGGTGTGTCCCTCGGCCCAGCCTACACGCTCTCAAAAGTGGGACCCCTTTAGGGATGTGTGACTGCCCAGATAGGGCCTAAACAAGCAGTCAAACATCCCTCTCACAATCCAGGACTGCTGGCTCCCAACTGCATGCCTGCCTGCCTGTCTGCCTGCCTGATTGCCCCTAAATGCTTCTTCCTGACAGCCTGTTCACTCCTAACCATTCCCCTGCCAGCCTGATCAATGCCTAATTGCTCCTCTGCTGGCCTGATTGCCCCTAACTGTCCTCCTCTGCAGGTCTGATCACCCCCAACTGCCCTCCCCTGCAGGCCTGGTCACCCCTAACTGCCCTCCCTTGCTGGCCTGGTCACCTCTAACTGCCCTCCTCTGCTGGCCTGGTCACCCCCAACTGTCCTCCCCTGCAGGCCTTGTCCCTCCCAACTGCCCTTCCCTGCTGGCCTGATCACCCACAACTGCCCTGCCCTGCCAGCCATCCTATGTCCACCTGGGGGTGACCATCTTTGACCACATGGGGACAGCCATCTTGTGTGTTGGAGTGATGGTCAATTTGCATATTACCTCTTTATTATATAGGATTTCTTTAGCTGAAAAGGGAGCATAACAATAGTGTATACCTCATATGGTTGTTGGAGTTTCAAGTGAATTAATATAGATAAAGCTGTTAGAAAAGAGATGTTAAATAAAAATCATCATTGACAATGAATTTTAGGGAGTTGGAAGAAAGAGGTCTGTACTTTTAATCTGTTTCCAACAGTGAACCTGTGACTTTACACTATCAGCCTGCACCCTCTCCAGGATCGTGCCTAAACTGGCAGTTGGACATCCCTCTCACAATCCGGGACCACTGGTTTCTAACTGCTCACCTGTCTGCCTGATCACCCCTAACTGTCCCCCCAGCTGATCTAGTCACCAACAACTGCCTGCCTCTCCCCACCCCTGCTGGCCTGGTCACCCCTTACTGCACGCCCCCCTGTCGGCCTGGTCTCCCCTCACTAACCCCCCTGCTGGTCTGGTTGTCCCTTACTGCCCCCAACCCCTCCTGGCCTGGTTGCCCCTCATTAACCCCCCTGCCAGCCTAGTTGCCCCATACAACCTGTTCAGTCTTCCATTTGGTTGCAATAGTCACTTAGGCTTTTATATATATAGAAGATAGATCTTCAACTACTTGTATAGCAGTGACTCCTGATACTGTAAAGTCACAGATTCACTTGTTGGAAACAGATTAAAAGTACAGACCTCTTTCTTCCAAATCCCTAAAACACACGCACACATTTAAATAGAACTTTAGAAAGGCAATGCAGGTAAAAAACCCTGTTCCATATGACTCATCATCATCAACTTCTCCAGACAAATTCTGCACTCATGTTCTAGATTTGCAAATTTATAATCAAAAGCATTTAAGTTTTTAGGCTCCTTCCTGAAAGATATCTCTCTGCTAGGAATACAAATGTCCACTCCAGCTTTTCTTTCTTTCTTTCTTTTTTTTTTTTTAAGCTAGACACTTTTTCTTTTTCCTTTAAGAGAAGCCTTAACTTGAACACAAAAGCTTTCATGACTACCTAAAGGCTGGGTTGGGCAAAGCTTCCCTCATTTTCATATTGCTTCACATAACTGGTTGCAACTCTTCCACTACCTAATAATTTTCTACTTGTTATAGATTATAAACTCTCTGACAAAAGGGATTTTTCTTTAGATGTATCTCTAGTATTTACCAACTGTTTGCTAGGAAGCACAAAAATAAATATTTTCTGAGTGAATATGAATGAATGCATGAATGAATAGATAAGTGTAAATGTTACTCAAAGGTCACCAATGATCTTTAAGAAGACTATTTCCATTGCATAGACAAGCCAGAGGCCAAATCAGAAAGGGTTAAAGAAGGTTCAGCTGGTAAGGAGTTGAGAAAATTCTTTCAATTAGTTTAGGGGTTTGAGAAAAGAGAAATTTTTTAAGAAGACTGAATGAGGAATCAAGAGTCTTTTTGGCAGAATGGAATATCTGAGCATGATTTTAGGCAGTGTATAATAAGCCTGCAGATTGGGGGAGATTGAATTTGTAAAGCATACTGGGGAAAACTGATGGAAAAAATGTGCTGAGGAAAACAGGAGGAGATGGCAAAAAAAATCCCCAATACACCTGGGACGGTTAGTTGGCAAGGTGAGATAATCTTTTCTTCTTAAGAGAAAGAAATGATTGAAAAGAAGAAGTTAAAATATAGAGGGAATTCCCAGATATTCTTATCAGAAAGTTGACTTAACTCCTGGTAATAAAAAGTGAATCACTTCCTTGGAGCCTGTTTAGCTGGGAGCTTGAAAGAGTAAAGACTTTCTGCTGTGAAGAATGTGGTAAGTCAGCAAAAACCACATGAAAGCTTTTATGTAGCCATGAGAATTTAGATTAGGCTAGCAAGCATGAATTGTATTGGAACCAACCAGAAAGGTTTTGTGTTTTTTTCTTGGCATTAGAGAAAGCAGACCATGGGAAATATCTAGATCTGAGAAATGACATGGAATGCATGACAGAGATAACCAAGGTATGGGAGAGAGTCTATTTCACTAGTTTGCAAACCTGAGAACAGGGACCTCACAAAATGAATTATTCCTTGTGTTGAAAGTTGTTCAATAGAGAATGTTAAAAAAAGAGAGAGAGAGAGATGAATGAATGAATGATTAATGTCATTTGAAAGAATTACAGAAGATGACAAAGAATTTTACATCATATTATTTGACTTTAATGGACATAGTTAAATGATTAAGAAGAACGGTTATTTTTTTCTCAAAAAGCACTAATTTTTTGTTTCATTTTTACAGAACTCCATGCTAAAATTTTTGAGGAATTTTCCCAAGGTGACTTGGCCAAATTCCAAAGCCAGCATTGCAACACAGAGAGCAGTAAAATCAACAAAGCCAAGGAGAGGACCCAGGTGTTCATAGGCAATACAGTTTACCCTACAAAGAAAAACGGGAAGTCACAGTAAGTGACTACTGTATGAATGAAGCAGAAAAGGTTAGTCACTAGGATGTTATACCATGCAATAATAATTTCACAAGCAATATAAAAGAATTTACTGTTTCATTGCTATTTCTGTAAAGTAGCTGCAAAACAGTAAATAAATTTTAATTTTCATTCTTTGGTAGTGCTTTATTCTTATACTATTTTATGTGTCTGTATTCTTCTCTCCTGCTAGCCTATGTTTTGTTTCTTTTTCCTTTAGTTTACTCTGACAACACTAGTAAACTTTTTAAATTCTTGGGTTCCCTTCATAAGACATATTAAGGCAACTGTGATGATCCCCTTTTAAAATATAGCAAAAAACAATCTTCCCTTGATCAATTATTGGTCCATAAGTATTTTCAGGACCACATGTGGAGTAAGAAAGGGACATCCCTAATGAAGTTTTCCTGTCTTAAAGAAATAGGGCACTCGCACTCCAGAAACACAAATCAGATGACTAGCTTGGCAATACTATTATGGGTAAGAAGACATTTCCACTCCCTAAGATCTGAGTAGGGGTGGGTTTCTATGTTACTTAAAGTAGTAGGAATCTTTTTTTGTGAGCTTCTGTATTCTGAAATAGATCTATTAAAATGTTGTTATCCACATTTCCTTTCATGTAATGGCATGGCAGATATAACCAGATTCAAGTTCCTAGGTAATATTTACTATTCAAGTCATGCTTATAAGAAGGTTATAATCAGATTCGAGTTCTCAGCCAAAATTTATTACTTACTCATGATTACAAGAAAGGTTATCCCTTATTAAGTATAGGCTTTCCATTTCTAAATTAAATAGTAAATTTAACCATTCCAGAAATTATTATAAAATTACACATCTTTTACAACAAGTATCTTGCATTATTAGTGTATACAAAGTGGCACATTTTCCTTGCTTACAGATAATTTAGGCAAGAACAATTACTGGCTTTTTGATATCACCTACATAAAGGCAATAGTAGTCAATAACTAGAAAGATAACAGTTTTCCTCCTCTGCTTTGGTCGGCAGAAGGGTAACCTCTAATTTTCCATGAGCTATCCTAACATTACTAACAACTTTCTTTTAGGAAGATATAGATACCACAAATGTTTTTTAGCTATATTTAAATGTATTATATTAACATTTTAGATTTGGTTCAGACCCCAGGAATGTGGTATTAACTAAGTGATTAAAAAAAAACACAATTTTTTTTATTATAAAAACTTCTGAATAAGAAAACAGATCAAGTACTCATATAGCCATCTTCCAGCATCAACAAAACAGTGATTGTTATTTTAATTATACAGTGTCAGAATATCTTTTAACAAAGAGATGCTCCTAAGTATTTATATATAATATTACAAAGTTTTTTGAATGCCAAAATTCTTAAATGGTGTTCAATAGGCCTATTAAGAATATTCAACTACACACTTTATACATTTAAGCTTTCATTATTACAACTGCAGAACTGAATTTATTTGCCTTTTGTGGGATAAAATTAGACTTAAAATCTAATTTTTGGTTTGTAAATTTCTTATCTCAGCTATTAACTTTTTCAATGAAGCCCACACTATGCAAATCAGTATACTAGGGTTTATTTAGGGTCAGAATTATTCCTCATTTCATTGGACAATTTCCTTCGCTGACTTCCAATGAGTACTTAGTTTGCAGATGTGGAAAATGAAGGGGCAGGAAAGAATCTGAGTGTAGAAATAATAAGTGTAAGAGGACGAATGGGTAAGTAAAATTAGCCTGGTCACCTATCACCAAATCAGAAGAACCACACTGGGTATGTGTGAGTATATGTATATAAACACACAAAACATTTGGGAATATATTCTCTCCAAACTAATTTTTGTGGAACAGTAGTGGGAAGAATTGGGACTACAGAAGAATGCCTTAAAGAATTAGCATTTGGATAGAAGTCTAGTTATAGAGATTTTATAGTCATACATACTTTGATATTTAAAGATATCTCTTAATTCCTCTTAGTATCTTCTATAATTAAGAGTATACTATTTTTAAATCAAATAGAAGGCATAAAACCCTGACATTTTATTATCCTTTAATGTAATCTGATTCTCTTAACAAAATTCACTTCAGCCCCAATATCATAGTGACTCTACATAAATAGTAATGATAAAAAGCAGCTTTTCAATAGGCTAGAATATTTTGTCCTGGGCTCTTAACAACTAAGAATCATGATTTCCACCACCACTTAGCATACTTTAAACATATAAAGTTGTGGCATGTGATCATACTTTGAATGTTTATAAGATTATAAAGATTTGCAAGATATTCTCAGTTCACATAGAACTATTTCAGGTGAAATATTCAAATCCACAATCTTCACATTAAGAGGAATCTAAGCCAGCACAAGCTGTAATATAAAAAGTGACACATATTCAAGCTCAGACAAGTAACGTGCAAAAAGACTCCCAACTGTAACATCAAGAATTAAGTAACCATGTTTTGCTTAGCATTTATTTACCATTAATACATGACTCAAATTACAGAAAACAAGTTTCAAAGAGAAATGCACAAAGTGACTGGTTTTGTAGCTCAGAATTATAAAATTTTAAAAACGTGCATTTTTAAGGTTATGGACCCTAACAAATAAAATATTTCAATTTTCAAATAACTCAGAGAAACAAAGATAATGACATTATATATTCATATATGAAATGTTTTCCCCTCTGTGTTCTTTTCAAGGAATTAATCTCGGGAGAGTAGACATTGTACCTTGTAGATGTTCACTGGAGTCTACTGCATCCTATATTATACCATGCTGCAAGGTATAGGAACAGAACGTATTCTAACTCCTTGAAGCTAGCTATGATCAATAAAAATTTTAACCAGAAACAAATTATGCAAATATGGACATAGTTAAATGAGGAAGAGTATATGGAGAAATGCTCTTGAACAATACTTTGTAGATGTAAAATTTGTGCAGAGTAAGAATGGCAACAATAATGCACAGCCTCCATTTTCCTCTTCTTCTCCTGGGGCAGTGGTCGGCAAACCACGGCTCGCGAGCCACATGTGACTGACACCCCCACTTCATCTAATGCCATTTCTTCAAAATAGACTTGCCCAGGCTGAAAACCTACTTCTGCGCATGGGCCACGAAGTTTCAATTGCACTGTACTTGCACGCCTGCATGTGGTATTTAGTGGAAGAGCCACACTCAAGGGGCCAAAGAGTCACATATGGCTTGCAAGTCACGGTTTGCTGACCACTGTCCTAGGGTCTTGTGTGATGTAGTAACCACAGAGCTGGGCCGTGACTTGCATGGCTGTCCCAGTCTTCCAGCGCCTTCCAGGATCCTGCTATTAGGACTTTGCTATCTGTTCTAAAGCTTTCAAACAGAACAGAGCTCTAAAGTAAAATGACTGTATTTGTTGGTCAGGCTGTGACTGACAAGTATACGACTTTCACTGAGAATCGACAAACCAGGAGGTGATTTCTTATCACGATAATTCATCAGAGAATATTGTTGTATCCAATATCAGAAATAGCACCACTGAACATAGTTAATATTTGATACTAGAGTCCTGGTGCACAAATTTGTACACAGGTGGGATCTGGCCAACCCACCTTGATTGGGGCCAATTGGGCCAGGCCAGCTTGGGGGAGGGGCCATGGGAGATTAGCAGGCCAGGCCTGCCCCTGATCTGGGTGGGGGGCTATTGAGGGTCAAGCTGGCTGGGGAGAGGGGTCATGGGTGATTGGCCGGCCAACTCTGCTCCCTGGTCGAACTCCTGGTTGAACTCCTGGTTGAGGGGACAATTTGCATATTAGCCTTTTATTATATAGAATTAACAGCCACAATGCAATACTCAGTTTAGATGAACAATTATGAGTGTCTACTTTATGTACTAGAGATGCTAAGGATACAGTTCTGAGTTAGATTAGGCCAAAAAAAAAATGGTGTCCTAGAGGAGGAGAAACAAACTCTTCAAAACAAAGTTTCAATGAAAAAATATAAGTCATCATCATAAACTGAGAAGCTGAGAGAAAGTCTCCTGAACCAGGCCATGTCTGAAAGCTCTGATAGTATCAAGGCAGAAAGCTGCATGAATAAAGACACAGAAATACAAAACTGCCTGTAGGAAGGGGAGGGGAGAGGGAGGAAATGGTGGGTATAGAAGACAGAGAGGATGTGTACATGGCATTGGAGTGAGGTGTGAGAAGGGAAGTGCTCAAGGATGAGACTCAAGAGATAATCATGGAGAACCTTGCACACCGTGATTGAAAAGAGCTAAAATTTTATCTTGCTCAGATAATGGAAAGTTATTAAATGGTCAAAAAAAGAAATGTATGGCAGGGAAATGGAGGACAAGTTGTAGCTGCAAGATCATTTTAGAAAATTATGTCCATAGTCCATGGGAAACAGAAGGTACTGACTGGGATGGAATAAAAAATATTTTAGAGGTTACAATTGCTGGGTCTTAAAAACCACAATGATAGTAATATCCATTTTAAACCTTTCTTAAAACGTATCAATCCATGTTTCTCAGAAGATATAGGTGTAAAAGCCAAACTGGGTCTATGTTAAACTATGTGTGAGTTAGATTTAAATTAGATACCCAATTTCTGATAAATTAGTCTATGATTTCTGGGGACTCCAAAATCAGTATTATGTGACTGAATACAGACAATGAAAAGTTTGTACTAGTTTCACCTTTAACTTTCCTTACTGTTTAAAAAGGCAGTTTCATTTGTTACCCTTTGGATAAATCAAAAGAAGTAAATGTCTTTTCTCATTTGTATTTTAACTAAAAAAAAAAAAAATGACATTGTTCACTTCTTCTCAAACCATCTTTCCTCAATAGAACATTAGTATTTTATACTGGACTAACTTTATGTGAGAATGGTCTGAAGCTACACTATTCTAACACAGTAGCCACGAGCCACACATGGTGTAACTACTGAGTTGGACTCTAGACAGAGAACATTTCTTCCACTGAAGAAGTTCTACTGGACAATATGAACCTCTTTACAACTCAGCCTGGAAACAGTAGGCACTTATCTCTGGCTAAGATGTTGAATCCAGGTTGTCTGTGTGAATATGCTCTTTGGAGACCCAAACTCTATTTGTACCTTAGTAGTATAATAATTAAGTTACTAATACCTAAAAACATGTGATATTTGACCAAAACCACATAAAATCCCTGCTTATGCATCATTACTTCTGTGGAACTGAGCAAAATAAAAACTGAATATTAATGCTATTTAATGTAGCTCTTGGAGTATCTAAATAACAACTCAGTCATATCTCTATTTTCTATTCAAAGGGAAATAAGGTGAAAAAATAAACCCAAATAGTTCATTTTTACCAGTTTTTGATTTTAGCAAAGAGAGGTTAAGTTTTGAAAAAACGTTCTTTCTCTCCATACACTGTCACTGGAAGCATTCTACATGGTGAGGTGTAACATTTATGAATCCATCTCTTGCTTTTCTCAAATATAACTACAAAAATGTATAAACTTTCAAATTCAATCTTCTCAGGGAGAAGAAACATTAAGGACCTCAACAATGAGAATAGGCTCACATACTTGAGTGTTTACATATTCCAGCTGCAGAACACAAACTTTAAGCTGTATTCGCAGGGCAGTCACGGAACAGCCAAAACTAGGCTAGACCATAGGGCACAGCATTGAAAGGAGGGAATAATAGTTAATTTTGATGTAAAGTAGATTGGCTTAGAACTCCTTAAGTAATATTTAACAAGTCACTTTTGTTGGATTTAATTATATCTGTTCTTCATACTTTCCCTTCTAGTATTATACAGAATAAAGAGGAGTTTTGATAGTTGGAAGCAAAATGCTATTCATGGTCCCCACCCAGGGTGTGGAGTGCTCTTCATACTATACTCACAGTACTGGTTCCAAGCCACTGTCTACAATCAGGAATCTGCTGCCAGCCTACAGGGCAATGGCTAGGGAGTGTGTGGTAATTACATCACAAGAAAGATGACAATAAAAGCTTCTATTAGAAAACAGACAATTGTATCAGAAAAGAAAAACTGAGAACAAGAAAGGAAAAAAAAAAGAGTAGAATAGGGGAGTCCTATGGTGAGGTGAAAAAAGTGGAATGGAAAGAGAGTGACATCAAGTTTTAAAATTTATTTTCACAAGCAAAACCTATTTTTTCTTTCTGTCCCTTATGTATAAAGAGAAGTATCTGAATGTTTAGGTGTTAATCATCATGGTAATAATCTTAAAATGTGTAAACTTCAACTATAGTTTCTTTCCTGGGATCTTTTTTTGTTCTTAACTTTGTTATTTTGTTCACAAAGAA
This sequence comes from Lasiurus cinereus, assembly GCA_011751065.1. NCBI lineage: Eukaryota > Metazoa > Chordata > Mammalia > Chiroptera > Vespertilionidae > Lasiurus > Lasiurus cinereus. The sequence goes on along the minus strand of JAAGEH010002528.1, from coordinate 51,435,782 downwards.
ATCAGAGCACTCAATGGCAACCGCTGCTTTTTAATAGCTTAGTCCCTTATCTCATCAGTTACAGGATATCCATCTTACAGAAACTACCTTAGTAAAGCCCCAACAAGACACTATCTACCACAAAATAGCATGTGCCACAATAGAACTGCATCTTAACCCCCTCCCAGTGTGGTTTACAGTAGAAAGAACCAACAGTGACTCATTTTGAACCTCTCTTTCATAATACTATCTTGTTTTCCTGTATTTGAAGAGATATAATTTTATTAGATTAGAAAGAGACTTAAAGGGCTTGTTAGGTGGTTAGTTGAATGTCCAATGTTTCTGGCAGTAAAACAGTTTTCCTGACAATGTATCTGGTTTCTGCTTGAAATCAGAGTAGCAGTGGAAAAAAATCTTATTCTAGGGCTCAGGAGACCTGTATCCTAAATACAGCTCTGTTATGAATTATGAATCTCCTTTGGCAAACTCTGGGCCTCTGAAAATGAGATGTTTGGTTTAAATGGTATCCAGATTCCTTCCAGTACCAACCTCCATGATGTTGAGGTCTGTTCTCCCTCTGATGTTGGCTGGTGGGTTGGCAGCTGAGAAGCCGGAAGGTGATTTAGATAAAAGTCTCCTTTTAAGAGGATGGGCTAAGGAAAGTGCTATCCACCTGAGGTTGAAGGAGACAACTCTCTTTCCTATTGTTCAATGAGCTTCCTTGCACTTCCAAAAGGACAAATTGAAATGCAGTCATTTTTTTTCTTTCGATTGAAATATTAATTCAATGAACACTGGTATTACGCTAAGTAAAATGCCACATAGAGAAAGACAAATACCATGTGATTTCACTTACATGTGGAATCTAAAAAACAAAATAAATGAACAAAACAGAAACAAACTCACAGATACATAGAACAAACTGATGGTTGCCAGATGGGAGGTTGGGGGAGGAAGGGTGTTGGGTGAAAAAAGTGAAGGGATTAAGAAGTACAAATCAGCAGTTACAAAACAGCAATAGGGATGTGAAGTACAGTATAGGAAACATAGGCAATCATATTGTAATCCAAAAATATGGTGTCAGGTGTGTGCAAGACTTATAGGGGGAAAGATTCCGTCTGTACATTATATAAATGTCTAACCACTATGCTGCACACCTGAAACTAATATAATATTGAATGACAACTATGATTTTAAATATTCTTTAAATTAAAAAAAAAATTAGGAAGTGACATGTAGTGGAAAGCCTTACACTGGAACTCTGAAATCTATGATGGAAATCCACAACCTCCCATAATGATTAAAACTCTATTGTCAACTTGTTATGTGGTCCTGGGCACATTGTTAAATCTTCACAAACCTAAGAACATGCACTCTAAGACTTCTTCTAATTCTAAAATTACTCCTACCCAGTAGCAAATGCCAAATTTAAAGATCACAAAAATTGTACAGAGCATTTAACAATATTGTAAAATGCTTGCGAAAACAAGGATATATACTTTTTAAGTTTCATTCTGGAATGCAATGCTCTTTTTAATTAAGATATAAATGGTATACAATATTATATTAGTTTCAGGTGAACAAAATAGTGATTTGAAATTTATATACCTTATGAAGAGAGTACATGGAAAGTCTAGTAACCACCTATCACCACACAGTTATTATTGATTCTATGCTCTGCGCTATACATTACATCCCTGGGACTTATGTATGTTATAACTCTAAGTCTGTACCTCTTAATTCCTTTCACCTTTTTGCCTAATCTCCCACCACCCAACCCTCTGGCAACTATAGTTTGTTCTCTGTATCTATGAGTCAAACAAAAGTATTTTAAAAGAAAAAATGTGTACAAGAAAATGTGCACATTAGTAACATCCACTGTTCTGCCTGATTTATCATACATAAAAGGGATCTTGTGGAGGCTGATTTTCATGAGAATTAAATGAGATAAATGGGATTATATTATTTTCTATTCTATTTTTTTGAATACTAGCTAAAATATCCTATTAGCAATTTGTACTGTTGTTTGCACAGCCAACAAATTATCTCACCTTTAGAAAAAGACACCACGGTACAAAACCAACAAGTTACTCAGCTAAATAACTAAAAAGAATTACTGCTCTTGAATTCCAAACATCAAACATTCTGTTTGCATAATGCTTTCGTCTAAAACAAACATAGTAACTTATGACTACTTGCAAGTTTCTATAATAATGGAGTTTATTATTTAAAATGGTCTAAATGTTTCTATAATAATAGCAACATTTTTAAGGTGTTTTATTTAACTTAGTTATAAAATATACTCTGGGGGAAAATGCATAGGTTCTTTGTAGGAACAAATGTTTTTGAAAACTCTTCAACAGCAAAGATAGGTTTCAGGATGACAACTGTTCTGTATCGAACAATTAAAGTGCATTTGATTTTTAAAGAGATTTTTTTCCCTTTTCTCATACCTCTTATAATGAATCTAAAATTTCTAAAACTGAAAACTGTGTTTCATAACAAGTTACCATTTTTAACAAATAAGATCTACAAGATTATACATCATCTTTGCAAATATATATGCATATTTAGAAACAATTTAGTCTCTCTGAATTTCCTTAACACACATGCATGCACACATTACCTGAGAAGAAAAATAAGGCTCATATGCAAACTAGGACATAATTTGGCTTAATATTCATTTTACAGATAATCAAAAAATCACCCATTCAAATAAAATATATTAGAGTATTATAGCATAATTTAATAGGTTAAATATCTTTTCATTAATGTTTGATATCTTTATTGTTTATCTCTCAAAGACCAAGTGTAAAAAACACTTTCTCCAACTTCATTAGTATTAATTTACCAAACACTAAGTCAAATCTTTTGAGAATATTAAAGTTATTTTAATTGTAATATTCTCACATTTAAAGAAAAGTATTCAACCTCTTAAATGTTAGACATAGTCATCCATATTGGTATCTATCTTCACTATTTATATTCTGATATATCATGGTTTATTGATTTGAATAATTTAGATTTTTGTTTTTTTATTCCACATGGGCAATATTTCTTTACATTAGTGTAACCATGAAGGCATGCTCATAAGAAGGTCAGGCTAAATTACTATTCATATGCTAGCTATTATGCAACAGTAAACAGTAAACATGAAATACAACTTCTGATAGGGGAAATTATTTTAAGCCGCAGGAAGTGCCAATCTTTGCTGTCAAACTCTAAACTTTTACAGCTCAAAGTTAAACAGTGAAATCATGCATAAAACAAGTTTCTAAGTTTTTATTTTCTGTATTAGAAAGTTCTGTATTTGAAGATTACATATGACCACCTCATAACTTTAGCTAATGTTTTCTAAAATGCATGTATTTTCAAACCCTTAAAATCAGTTAAGTGTTCAATAATTTCTTTCGTAATTTCAAATTATTTAGTAATTTGCAAATCCTGAATTTAAACAATTGCAAAGCTTCTTTTACTTGAAGTAAAGAACAATGTAGGGAGTATGTTCAGTTCCAGAACTATGCTTAAAACTTAAAGAACAACAAACCTTTAAAGGCAGTCTATGAATAAAAAATATTTTACTGGAGTAACCATCTAAAAATGAGTATGATCCACCGAAACCTGTTTGGCTCAGTGGATAGAGCATCAGCCTGCGGACTGAAAGGTTCCAGGTTCAATTCCAGTCAAGGGCATGTACATTGGTTGCGGGCACATCCCCAGTAGGAGGCGTGCAGGAAGCAGCTGATCAATGTCTCTCTCTCATCGATGTTTCTAACTTTCTATCCCTTTCCCTACCTCTCTATGAAAAATCAATAAAATATATTGTTAAAAATTAGTATGATCCTTGACGACGTGACTACTTTCACTAAACTAGAAAGCTCCTTCAAGTTCCCCTTCATCAGTTACACTCCAAGGTTTGTCTGAAGGCAAAAGGTAGTTTAATCCTCAAAAAATGTAGAGGATTAGATTAAAAAAAAACTCTATCTTATTTTGTTTTCTCTTTCATCTATCTACATTAAAAACAGCCTCTATCCATGTCTAAAACACAATTTTACTCCTTTTAATATATTGAGCTTTGTACATGAATCAGGTATTGTTGAAATAGCTTTATCCCGCAAATAATATGAATTTATCATTTATAATTATTTTTATGCCTCTCACACTAATGATGTAATAATATGACTTATTAATCACTTTACATTCATTACCCAATTCATCTATTTTTGTTAAGAATTTTTTACAGATGGGGTAACTTAAGAGTTATTAAGCCCAACTGCTGAAGAATCACATAGCTATTGAATAAAGTAAATAATTCACACCTAGGCTGTCTGACTCTAAATCTGTAAAATTAAATACTATCCTTCTTAATATATAGATTTAAAATTTCATTCTCGACCAAACAAATTATAATCTCCAGGAGCTATGTCCCAAATTTTGTTTTTAAAGCTGGTGGTTTGGGAACCACTGCGCACCTCCACACTACTCTGCCTCTGTCTTACTTCGATGAACCAGTTTTTACGGAAGACTCCCACAAAACAGAGCATGACAGACGGTACTGTAGAGGGTTAAAAAGAAGTAGGAAACATGGCGCCTGCCCCTGAGAAGCTTACAATATAAAAATATACTACCCTTCCCCCCAAAAAAATACTACCCTAAATACTGAGACTATAAAGCTATTGGACTGGGTATGTTTAGCAGGGACAATTCTGTTAGGCTTTTGGTAGACGAGAGAACAGATACTAATAGAGAAGACTAACCTGAATACAAATGTTTGGCAGTGGAAACAAGACTTGTGGAATTGTTTAATAACCCTTTTTATTAACACAATTTTAAATGTTGCAATTCAGTACTCTCTCAAACACTCACAAAATTACTAACCTTCTACATTCATGGCTTCTCTCAGAACCTGAAGTTTCTTTTGTCTCTCTCGGATTCGGTCCAAAGCACTTGATATGGCCGAGGAAGTGGGCAATTCTCGTGTGTGAAACATTGGATCTGTTTTTTGAGGGCCAAAGATATCCAAGGCTATGCTTCCATCTGAGTACCTTGCCTCCTTTTTTCTAGGAGTAGTTGAAGTCCGCACTGTTATTGCCTCAGGGTGACAGTGTCGGTATCTGCCAGTCTCCCCAGAGAAGTCTCTGTCAGCTGTGCAGAGCAAGTCCATGGATGAAGCCCAAATCTTCTTCTTGGGAAGCACATCAATTCCAGGGATAGCTTTTTTTTCTGGGTCACTAGTATTCAACTGGTAAGGAGAGGAGGTATTTTCGGAATCTTCATGTCCAGAATTATCTGATAAAATGTCCTTGAAATAATCTTCCTCATCTTGTGTGTCTCTGATGGACAGAAATCCCATAGATTTACTAAGCCCTTTGTTAAGAAAGGTCTGATGAGAGAATGGAGACTTGTGTATGTCTAGTGCATCAGAAGTAGAGCTTCTTCCTGGAATGATAAGAATCTATCATGTATGCACAGAAGTTTTAGAAAATAACTGGAATGTAACCTTACTATTGACAATGAAAGTGGTGACAATTTTCTAAATCTTCCACATGGAGGATCAGAGATCGATGGGATAGAATGGGATGGTCATAGTGGTGGTGTCAGTGGCAGTGAAAAGAGATGCTATGTTTATATAACTTTTCATAACCCAATTCTTTTTATCTAATAAAATCAATAATATTTCAAACTTTTATTTTTTGAGCAGTATCATTTGATATTCCTCAGAAGTGAATTACCGATTTTTAAAAAATAGATAAAAGTGTCTGTTACTCTCCAGTTTAGCAGAGTATTAATTATCATTGAAATTATTTGGGGTAATAATAGAATGTATAGTTTGCTTCATTAACTTCAAACACTTATTGATTCAAACATGTAATTCAAGCATGCATTACTTCAATATGAAGCCCTGGTATTCTCTGGTCATTTAAATAAATATGTTTAAAGAAGAAACAAAGAATTCTTGCTATATTCTGAATGGGGCAAAAAGATTATGGCATTTGAAATTCTTAAGTATCAAAGTTTTATTATGGTTAGATATATTTTATGTATTTAAATTGTGTAAAAAAGTTAATTTTTTCATGAAAGATTATCATGTACTACATAATTTTCTCTCTCAAACATAATGTAGCAATATTTATCAATTGGTATAAAGTACCAATTCTTATTTATTCTTTAGTCCTTGATTTAGTTCAAACTAGTAAGCATTCTAATTTTTTAAGGCAGCAGTCTGTAAATGCATTGAGACAGCAAAAACACCCAACCAGAAATTAATTTTTTGAATTCATAGAACAACAACAACAAAATTATATATATGGTTCTACTACTGAAAAAAGAAACATGGCCTTAGCTGATTTGGCTTAGTGGATAGAGCATTGGCTTGTGGACTGAAGGGTCCTGGGTTCGATTCTGGTCAAGGGCACATACCCAGATTGTGGGCTTGATCCCCAGTGGGGGGCATGCAGGAGGCAGCCAATTGGTGATTCTCTCTCATTATTGATGTTTCTTTCTCTCTCTCCCTCTCCCTTCCTTCTGAAATAAATAAAAATATATTTAAAAAAGAAAAAAGAAACATAGAAGAATATTTTGTAGTTATTAACCCAATAGTCCATAAACACTGAATATTTCCCATGTGACTATTTTTAATCCCTCTTTGATTATTTTTTTTGCTATGTATGCAATATAAATTAAACCTTTATAGACTAAACCTTCTGAGTAATAAACTGCTTATTAACTCATTTGAATAAGTACATTGCATACAGGGTAACAGCTATAAGCTTTAATTCCTTGACCACAAAATTTACCTTAAAATCTTAGAAAAGTGAGTTCATTTCAGAATGGCAAAAAGTACTTGCTTACTTGAGAATTAAGTTTAAAAACTTTATTTTTCTTGCAATTCATCATTTCCTGCACATGTGCAAGTAAATGCAAATAAGGCTAAGAATATTTGGAGCATGTCATGTAAAGAATACTAAGAAAAACATACCATACCACATCCAGACATATCTTTATAACTTTAAAATTAGATTAGAGGCTAGAGACTGTGAAATCTGCATTACAGTATTTTAGGGGTAAGTTATATTCTTAAACCACATATTAAAATTCATTAATTTAAAATTTTATTAAAAATACAGAACAAATATATTCTTGAAATTTAATGGAATTTATTAAATAAAAAACAAGAACTGAAAGAATTTAAGCATTATACAACCATAGATAAACTCAACAATCTGTCTTCTTTTACTACCCTACCACCAGGTAGTCAAAATGGAGAAAATATAAATGAATATTTTGGCAACACCATAAATTCATGGTCAATCATTTTGGACACTTAACATTATGTGTTAACAGTAAGTTCACTTGCTCTCTACAATGACTGCTTCATTTTTTCTTCATTCTTCAAATTTCCCACCTCAACTCCTTAAGATCTTGTCTTATATTACACCAAAAACAGAAGCTGTCAGAAATGAGCTTTCTCATTTTTCCATGACTAACACTACACATCTATGTAGTATTACATAGAGGGTCTACAAATCTTTTCCCTCTAGTTTCAAAGGATGAAATTTTCCTACCCATTGAAGGCCTGTTCCTGATACCTGTTCAATTTCCCCCTTTTACTTTATCAAAGATTTCACTTCTTTGGTTAACTTCTCCCCTTTCTGCTTACATCTTCATTACTTTCCCTTCTTATTGCATCATTCCCATTTTATACAAGCATGCTCCATCATTTGGTTAATAAAAACCAACTAAGCAAACCGTTCCCTAAATTATAATCCAGGGATGGGCAAAAAGTCGGTTTACAGCTCTAAGTACAAGAGTTTATACTTTTATTATTTATTTGTAATACAACTGTCAACCTAATTTTGCCCACCCCATGTTTCCCTCTAGTTATTGCTCTCTTCAATTTCTCACTTCCCATTCATTATTCTACCTACTCTAGTCAACTTCCAACTCCTCCACACATTGGCAACGTTTATCATGTATCACCAATGACTTCCATATTTCCAAATCTAATGGACACTTTTGCATCCAAATCTTACCAGCAACAACCATTAGTGATGAAAATCCCTCCATGAATCACTTCTCTCCTTACAAGCTTGGTGTCCTCCTACTTCTCAGATGGCTCATTCTTAATCTTTTTTCCTCTTTCTCTGTTGGATATCTAAACGTTTGATTTCCCCAGGTATCAGTTTTAGAACCCTATCTTTTCATTCTTTCCTAATATAGTTTCATCATTAACAAGGCTTCTAAATTTGATCTACATACTGACAGCTCCCAAATTTATATCCTTGATACTGACATCTTCTGGGAGCCCTAAGCTTATTTAATTGGAACTGCTACTAGTATATATCAGAAGCACTTTGAACTGAACATCTTAAAACTAATCTTTTACTTCCACATCCAGAGATGTTCCTTCTACCCCAGTTTTTCCAGTTTCAATAAGTGGCACCATCATCAAACTGACTACTCAAAACAACAATACAGGCACCATCCTGAAATCCTTCATCATCCTTATTCCCCATATCAGATCGGACAGAGTTTGCTGGCTATTTAAATCTCAAAGATCTTACTCCATGTGATCCCTCTGATTCCAGTCATCACCCTATTACCAATTAACATTACACTTGCCTAGATAATTGCAACAGTTTTTGAACAGGCCTCCCTGCTCTTCTACTTCTTTATCCAACAACCATCCTCCATTCAGCAGCCAGAATTATCTTTTTGAAATATAAACTCCATGATGCCACTACCCCGCTCAGCGAGTCTCAAAGGCATATGATTGCACTCTAAATAAAATCTAGACTCTTTTTGATCTGCCACTTGAATCCTTTTCAGTTTCATCCTCACTTCCTTTATTTAATCCGGGCCACGGGGATTTCTCTGTTAAACTCTTTTATATGTTAGGGCCTTTGTATATTATTTTTTCTCTGCCCTGGAATGGTCTGTTCCTGATCTTTCTCTTGGTTAGTTGTTTCTTATCCTATAGTTTTCTTTTAAACATGACTTCTTCACTAAAGCCTATCTTGACCACTACTGAAGTAGAGCACTTCCAAGTGTAACATAAACTATCCCATGTATAACAGGTACATTTATCATTCTCTTTTAGGTGATTAGTATTTACTAACAATACATCAACGGACCATGTTATCCTAAGAGAGCCATGTCTTCTCACTAGCCATGAGGCCCAAGACTAACTGCTAATAAGATGGCTCTTGGATAACTACTGTTTTATAAATGCTAGGTTTTTATTGTCATATTAATGATAGTCAATATCTTTAACTACACAACTATATAAGTACTGGCCTTATTAACACTTCACAGATGGATACTCTATATAGTATCACATGTAGCAATATGGTATCATGGTTGCTCCATGTTGCTGAAGCACTAGGTAAAAAAAGTTCACTAATTTGAAAACTCAAAATGAGAGTTCAAATATAAAATCTGCTATATAAATGATGAAAAACAGAATTCTAGGCTCATTTATTAGATGCTTACGTCAAATAGATCAGTGAAACCATGTACTGTTAACGCTAGTGTTCTTTACTTAGTAACAGTATTTGAGACTCGATAAAATGCAATGTCTTCAACTGCTTTCCAGATCTTAGTAAACATGGCCCACGCTATTATAATTAGTTTAGCTACAAGCAATAAACAACATTGAAATCATTAATTAGGTACACCTAATGACTGTGCTCAATACTCATTTTGATCACAGGAAATGTTATTTCTTGAAGCAATGCCTTTGGATCTACTCTTAAAAGATTTCAGGTGAAAACTTCCCTTATATTTCCCATTCTGGTAGAGTTAGTACCTCCTTCCACTATACTCACGGAAGCATGCTGGACCTCTATTAGGACATTTCTTTCACTGTATTAAAATTATCCTTTATACTATATATATATCTGTAAGCACTCCCACTCATTTCTCCACTCCCACTCCCAACTGGAACATTACCATAATATAAGAGACCATGTCTTATTTGTTTTTGTATTTCTAGTTCCCAATAACAGAGATTTCAAAAGAATGCTTGTAGAACGGATAGGTTACATAACCTTTTGAAATTTTTTAAATCAAAAGCTTAACCCACCAAAAAGATTACTGTATAAAAACCTGGGTTTAAATTCTAGCTTTACCATCAACCCATGAGCTTGGTCAAGCCACTTAATATCCATGCTTCGTACTTCCTTCATCTACAAAAATGTGGACATAATTTGTTATGCCTTCTTCTTAGAGATGACAGAATAAATGAACTAATTCATATGAACTATTAGAGCTCTTTTAAAAAAGGCAACATAAAATTCTAATTTTGCTTTTCTTTTGTTTCTGCTTTATTTTCCTCAGCATATACTTGTCTACTGTGGGAGAATTTTAAGTTCTTCTGAGAGAAAATAATGGAACTGGAAATAAAAAGATATACAAAAATTTTAGTCTTATTCTAAAATTGAAAAAAAAATCACATTATCCTAGTGATGACTACAGGTAGATTTTTTATTTCTTAAGGAGGCACTGAGTTCAGAGAGAGGTTACAGACAATATTAGATTATATACAATGATAAATATCTATATTTAAAATGAAACCATAAGCATTTTCCTTTTGGAGAGTATACAGCTTGCTAAAAACTAAAGGGGCAATAAATACAATTGGAAGAGTTATGAATAAACAATCTTAAGAACATAAAAAAGTTTTCATTATAAAACACATTCCATTTTAATTAGGTTGAAAAAAATCTTCCTGGTAAAGTACATTATATTTTAACTATTTTTATTTAAAAATTATAATATTATCTCTACCTGGATATCATATCATTTACCTTTCCCCTCACAAGAGACTAAAAAAATTCACAGCATCTCTTAGAAGCTAACTTCAAAATGACATTTCAGTATTAAAAGAGGCTCTCGATTCCCCATCTGTCCTAACAAATGTGTTCAAGTACATAGAAAAAGAAATGTGATATTATCAATACGCCCAAGTTCTGAAGCTATATCATGCTGATCTGATCATGGTGTAGGTTTCCACCGTAAGCTTGGCAGGAAATGTTTGCTTTCTTTCTGCTTAGTGAAGCCATTTTATCGGCATGAGCAGTATTAAATAACAAAGTGGGGGCAGACAGCCCACTAGTTTGGGCCTTACCTTCTTTGACAGATCTCAGAGGTTAGATATAAGGAGGGACCTTTTAAGGTCATTTACTTATAGATGAAAAATTGTATTGTTAAGACTTAGTTGAACAATCAAATTACATAGTTATAAGGCATTATTCCTAAAATGGTTTGCAAGTGACCACTGAGAGTTGAGAACTGGCACTGCCCAAAAATAACACTAGGATTTCTAATGGAATTCTACAATTAACTCCATTAAAAATGATTTTATTGCTTTTCTATGACTTCTTCAAGAACAACAGTACACTTGCTTAGGGAACATTCTTCCATTTCAGATTTATGAGGGTCCTGAACTCCGCAAAACATTTGGTCCAGATAATCAATCATCTATATTTAGTTTTTACAATGAGAGTTTCTCATGGGTTTTAAATAAGATAGCTGGTCCTCGGTGTCCTAGAGGAATATTTCTTCTTCACAAAAACTTCTTAACCTTGAAGTTTTTATTTTATTATATGCCACTGACTCTTGTCTGCTAATTGCTTCTGTCTGGTAATGGCTATAACCGGCATATTATTTTTATTGTTTTTGAAATGTGGTTTTATAAACTGGTTAAAGGTAAATTAAGAAAGCCTTTAAGCAGTACTATTGTGGGAAGCTATGGCTAAAAGAAACTGGGGAATCTTCTTACATTATACTTGATCCAAAAGATTGTTCTTTCTTTAAGTATCAGGACCTCTATTTCTATTCAAAATTATTCTGAGTGGCAATTAAATTTCTTACAAATTCTCTTGAGTTTACATATAGGGGGGACTTTATTATCCAAAAAAAGAGACAGGACTATTTTAGAGAATAAAATCAATGGAGAAACTATTTAAAGATTTCTCTGTTAATTTTAAGTGATTACCATCAATCCTAGGTTATCTGTGTTTGGACAATCTGTTAGCCAAAGAATTTTAAAAAGCTGTTAGACAATTATATTGTCTTTCTCAATATTATAAAAACAAAGTTGCAAATAAAAGAGAATAATACTTTTGTTTGAAATGACACATAGTCTAAAATATGAGTCAATATGGTAGACTATGTTTTTCTTTTTACTTTGTATAACCTAAGGTTTCAAATAGATTATGTAAAAAGATAAATCATAAAATCATATATATTTCTTTATGAAGCCATTAAAATTATATTATAAATATATTATATCTAATATTTTAAAACTATTTTTCACACCCAATCAACAAATATTCATTGAATACCTACAAAAATGAATGTACTTAATCTACATGTCTAATAAGTTTTATTTTTATGACTTTTATTTAAAAACATAAAAAAACAACATATGTATATAGGTAATGACAAGTAATTAACTTATTGTTTAAGGTATGTTATAAAGTAGGTGTAAATTCAGTTCAATCTCTAATTTCTATGTCTAAAATATTATATAATAATTAATGTCTATAATAATAAAATTGAATCACTGAAAGAAATATATCAACACTTGAGAGTTTTTAAAATTTAATGAACTGAATATGGCAGGGTGATTTTTTTCTTTTCTATTGATTCATAATGGATAGGGATAAAACGGGGTTCTCCTATATTTAACATTTTATTGTTAGAAAAACACAAACTGTCTCTAAAAATTAATAATATACTGGTAACATTTATGTTTTCTAAGTAAACAACTGACAAGCCAAAAAAAAAAAAAAAAGGGAGGGAGGGGGAATGGGAAGATATGTATACATGTAATACATTAATAAAAAAATAAAAAATATATAAAGTATATTTAAAACATACCCCCCCCCAATTTTATACCATGGAACACTTAGTTGATAGTAGATAATAGAAAGGAATTTTAGAAAGAGATAAAAGAAAGTACAGAAAATAAATAAGGAGGCAAGGAGAAAGAGAGAGAGGGAAGAAGAGGAGAGTGGGAATGAAAAGAAGGAAGAGAAAAAGGGGGAGAGGGAAATAAACTAGAAAGATAATAAATAAGAAAAATAGAAATAATTTCTTTTAAATCTAATGTTTCAGTTATGAAAGTATGCTGTCTCCCTGACTCTTTCAGACTGCCAATGACATTCAGCTGTAATTTCTGCTACTATTCAATTCTGACAGGACACTGACTGAAAATTTGATGCATTAACAAAGTGCTGCCATTTTTTAGCACCAGGTTTCACACTATGTCATATTTCAAATCCTAGTATAGTTTTAAAATAAAGGGAACCAGATTTTTCCTACAAGAAGATGTGTCTGTATATATAACTCAAGAAAGGGTTAAAAATTCTTTTTGAATTACCATCAAAGTATTGTAAAAACTAAGTAAAACAAAATCTGCTTTCTGGTTTGTTTGTTTTTACCTCCACATAAACTAATATATGTACTAGAAAAGAAACCTTATGTAATCAGAAATGAATTGATTATACTGATGATATAAGAGCTAAGATAACTTTTCAGGAAAATAGTCATTATTCACAACAAGTAAAATAAAAATATCAAAGCAGGCACTTAACTAACTGCATCACTACAGAATTACTCCATTAGAAATTATTTTATTGCTTTTCTTTGACTTCTTCAAGAACATTACACTTGCTTAGGGACAATTCTTCCCTCTGAGATACATGAAAGTTCTCAATTCTGCAAAACATTTGGTCCAGATAATCAATTGTCTATATTTAATTTTCACAATGAGTTTTTCATAGGGTTTTAAATAAGATAGCTGGTCTCTGATTATATGATTAACTGTAAATTTAGGCATCTTAGCTTTCTAATCTGACTACATTATCAATTAGAATGTTTCCTTAGAATATATTTAAGCCATATTCACATATATTTCTCCCCAGCCTCCATAAGACAAAATTTCACCCACAAAATATTTTTGTTACTCTTTAGATTTTCATAATTATCATATTACTCGACAAGAAGTAAAGAGAAAAATGATAATAAAAGCCCCCACAAAAGTTCATTTCATAAATAAGCCAACTCTGAAACTTAACTTTCATTTCATATGTTTGGAATTTCTACTCATTTCCTTAAAAAATAAATTCAATTATTATATGGAACCCATAATTATTTAATGCTATTGGCAAATAGCTAAACTATTCTTCATCAGGTTTTTTTTTTTTAACATCACATAATCTAACACAATATGTATAACTGCAAGTCACAGAATTGGTTGATCATAAAATCAATTTAGCGATGTGACTAGCATTAAAAAAAGAAATAGAATATAAAATAAAGTGTAGTAAGAATGTTTCTTTGTGAAACTTTTATTTCAGTAGTTTATGTTCATAAATCTGTATTGTTTTGTCTTGCTTTAAAATGCATTTTAGTGTAAAGTACCATGATAAAGTAAATAATTTATATTCTTGCTATAATAATGATATGCAAAAGGAAATGATTTGCTGTGGTAATCTTGATTATATTAACAACATTTTATGCATAACTTTAATGAATTAAAATATTAAAATAAAGGTAGCGTTCCTATCTGTTTCCTGCCTCTACTTGCATACCTATATTCTAATGATGGTAACTTCACAATTATAAGATTTTCAAGCCAGGTGAGTATGATTTTGTAAAGGAAAGCATAAAATAAGGTATAAGCTAAGAAATTTCTACTATTATACTCTTACCTGTTGGTAATCCTTTTCCTCTCAATCGGTCACGAATAGCCTGGCTTCGATCAGGTTTTTGGTCACTGTTACAGCAAAGCTGATCTGTCTGTACATAGGTAATCAAAAATCAAGTCTGACAAAAGAATATCCCTTTTTTGTCATGGTAATATGCTACAGAATGACATTAGTTAGACAATTTTTGGAGGGTGTCACATTAAGTAAAGACATTCCACATTTGCTATTGTTAATTTGTATTCCTTGGATAAGAATTTATATAGCTCAGTTCTGGGCAATTCATTGTCAGAAAATAAAAGGCAAGAAACAATTATCAAAGAGCAGTCTGCTAATTAGGGAACAAAGTTAGCCAAATTAAAGTAGTTAAATTTGAGTTCTATTTGAAAATAGTAAACTTGAAATGCTATTCCCCCCAAAAAAACTGATAATTATGTTCATCAATTAAATTATATTATAATTTTAAAAATATATTAATACTTCTATAATATACCTTTCACCTGATTGTTGCAATGCATGGAGGATACTGATACGAATTATTTTCAAAAATAATTTTCTAGATTTTTCCTGCCAGGAATTACTTTTGAGAAATGCTTTAAACTAAAAGGACATACTGAGGGATGGCAATTAAATCTAAACCAATGCTCTTTTTAAAATATATAGTTTTATTGATTTTGGAGAGGAAAGGAGGGAGATAGAAACATCAATGATGAGAGAGAATCAGCTGCCTCATGCACAGCCCCTTCTGAGCCTGCAACCAGGGCAATGTGCTTTTGACCAGAATGGAACCCTTCAGTCCACAGGCCAACGCTCTATCCACTGAGCCAAACGTGCTAGGGCTAAATTAATGCTCTTTTGAGTGCCCTTTATAACAAAATGTTTTAGTAGTCTTAAACTTTAATACTTTAATCAAGGGTACTTGGTTTAAAATAAGGCATGTCAAATTGAATCTAATCCCACATTATAAGGCATGAAAAGTTAGACTGAACATGATTATTAGAGTAGAAATTTCAAAAAAAATAAATGGAAGGAGAGAGAATGGTAAAGAGAAATTACTTAAATCCGGCACCAAGAACATACAGACACATCTAGTTTTACACACACACACACACACACACACACACACACACACACACAGATAGACATACACACACCCCTAACCTTTCTCCTTTAGTGAAACTTGAGTATGGACTAAAAAACTGTTTAAGGAGTATACTCAAGGCATTGTTTCTTACCTATAAGAAGACTTAAATGAATATATTTCTGAAATGATGTTATCATGTAAACTATGTAAATGATGTTAGCCCAGATTGTAGTAACTGAGGAGATAAGGACATCCTGCATCTTTGGGAATCCCTGCTGTCAATCATTGAGCAATTACTATCAGGCAGACCCTACCTTAGTGCTGTACATACTTTATGTCATTTAGTCCTCAAAGAACCTCTTGTGGTAGGGGATTTTTGAGGACTATTCTTCTCTTATTACAGTTAAAGGGGGAAATAGCAAGAAAATTTCTAAGAACTTTGAAGCAGTTCATCAACATTGAAATAATTGTAATTATGTTCACAACTGTTCAGTAGTATGGGTAGATGGTATGTACTATTTTTCAGATAACTAAAATTGAGGTTAAAAAAATTAACATAACACCAGTGGAAGAATCAGGACAAGTAAGCTAGCCTACTGACTTTTACTCTATGCTAAATCAATTTTAAGTAGGAATTATGGTTATTTATAATTAATTTCACTCTGAGTGAAAGACAAGTCATTTATCAGCTACTGGTGGCAACAACAGTAGCAGAGAAGCGTAATGGCTAACAGCATGGACTTGGGGTCAGAGAGATCCAGGTTGCAATTGTGTCTCTGTCATTTACAATGTATGTAGCATGGGTATGTAATTTATTCTTTCAGAGCCTTAGTTTCATTATCTCTACAATGAGAATAAAATTAAAATGAAACCTGGATGGTTGTGATGACTAGATGTGGAAAAGCACAAAGCCATTTAGCACAGTGCCTGGCTAAAGTAAACACTTAAAAAATGGTAGCTGTCAGAGTTACTTCTGTCCAGGAGATGAACAAGAGCATTGGAAAGATGAGGGGTGCATTGTTTCTTCTACTTAGTAGAAATTTGCCTTTGGAAAGGCAGGCTCTCTATGCAGTGATCCTTCTATTCTTCTCTCCCACTAAACAACCCCAAAACACACCCCATACCAGACTTATTACTGTTCCTCAAACACACCCTGCTCTTTCCTATTTCACAACTTTTATTCATGTTTACTTCCTTCTGCCCAGATTACTCTTTATATCTAGTCTATAGGATCTAGTTCAAAGTGCTGTTTTTCAATGTTGTTCTAACTTGTATCCTTTCCCCTCAAGCTCTCATAGCTTTAACAAATTTTATTGTTAATACCTTTATTTGCATTTTATAATTGAACAAATGGTTGTAGAACTTTAATTTAGAATTCTTAGAAGGTACAGCATATTAAAATTTGTGTCTACTGTGGTATCTAGCCAGGTTTCATAAGTAGATGAGCAACATATAACTATTGTAATAAAATGAACTAAATACCAAAAGTGATGGAGTCTTATCTAATATGGGCAATTGTTAGATGGATAATAGAATTCTGTGGAGGAATAGTTCTTCATGGAAACAGATGGAAAAATATTTCCAGCAATTTTACTATAGGAATAAAATCAGTAAAACAGGACAAAGTGTTAGAGGTGGTGTGGTATGACAGAGCGATCCCTTGGACTTACTAATAAGACCATAAGCTATGTCTCAACTTTTTTTTATTTATACAGTAAAGGAGTTAATGTTGAGCAACATTTCTCAGAGAGTGTTACAAAAAGATCTGAAAAAAAAAATTCAAATAAGTTTAGGATATGTTTCACTTACAAGCCTATCTCTCTTGAAGGTTAATAATACATCCTGGTGTAATAAAGACTGAAAAGTCGTGTAGTGAAAACACAATTTCCCTTTAACAGTTTTTCCTCAAGCTTATTTAATCAGAGGAATTAAAAAAATGTTTGAAAATATGTAGGAAACTGTTTTGGATAGAGGTCTTTCATAGATTTTTTAAAATAGCTTTATCTTTGTTTTAAAAAATCACATGCAGGAATATAAACAAACAAATCAAATACAAGTGGAGCAGTTGTAGTGGAGGGGAAATAAGTGGCCAAGAATCCCGTTCACTCAGCCTCTATCATCTGCATTCCCCTTCATTACATTCGAAAAGGCTCCATGAGCTACAGATTACAGACCATTTACCTGGTTATCAACTGGCTAAGTGTGTGGAATTTGGACATATTCCTGCCAGCCGTATGACATCCTGGTTAAGATGGCAGAACTAAACCTCTAGGGATGAGGAAGCCAGCAAGAACATGTGTGACAGTGGTAAATATACCGCTCAGGGACCATAATCCTAAAGGGTAAGAACAGATCTCATTTAGATCTAGATCAGATAATCAAAACCCAAGATGTATCCAAACTAAGACAAAAAGAACAGAATATAGCTTAAGAAGTGCACTATTAGATGTAGTTTGTCATTCCTCAGATTCTTTATATCCAATGGGGAAAGTGGAAAAGTCCAGGTTTGGAGCAATATGGCAGGAATACACACATGTACTCTTCTTTACCCCACATGCACCAGGTGCAAGTGTCCAGTGAAGGAGAGGAGGATTTTGGGAACAGCCAAGGGGCCCAGACAAATAAGTGGCCAAGAAAGAAGAATAAAATGACAGAAAGTACATTTAAATAATTATAAAACTCATTTTGCATATCAATGAGTTTTTCATAATAGACAGACCAACAAGAACAGACATTTTCAGCTCTAATATGCTGTGATTTTATGACATTTGCTGAATTACAGATCTAAAGGATAGGTTTCATAAAATCTCAGAGACCAGGTCATTGCAGTATGCTTGTAAATTTTAATTACTGTTTCAAATAAACATTAGGAAAACAAAATCCAATCTCCTATTCTTAGTTTTCAATGAGAAAATGCTACCTATAAAATATCTTTAAAGAAAATTTTTGTTATATGCTAAATTTAAAAATATGACTAATATATGGCCTGGCCAGTGTGGCTCAATGAATGAACATTGACCTATGAACCAAAAGGTCATTGGCTAGATATCTGGTTGCAGGCTTGATCCCAGTAGGGGGCATGCAGGAGGCTGCCAATTCCTGCTTCTTTCATCATCGATGTTTCTATTTCTCTCTCTCTCCCTCTCCTTTCCACTTTATAAAATTCTTTTTTAATTAAAAAAAAACAACATTAAAAATATGACTATATGAAACAAATGGAACTGCAGCTTACCCCAGAAAGATTTCCCAGAACCAGTTTTACCAACTGTTTCACGTAGGAAAATGAAGGTGCACAATTGCTATTCCTAATGTGGGCACTGCAGGCATCCAGCACAGTCCGAACAGAAACCCGTGCGTAGATAACATCCTCACACATTCCAAGCAGTATGCTGTTGAGATGATCTCCAAGCTTGATAGGCTGAATATAAAGAACAGAGAAACCACATTGATAGGTGTGAGTAAATCTTACAAATTTAGCCATTCTGGAAGTCAGAGGAACTACAACAAATACACTTAAATACTTGGAGGAAATTCATTCCTTATCCAGTGGTATATATTCTTTACTGCACTTTACATTTTGATATCCCAAAGATTATTAGCAGAGCATTAATATAATCTCCCAACATAGGAAGTATTATAGAAAAACTCTGTGGCTATTCTGTATATAAAGAAATGGAACTCTTTATTTAAATATTTTGTTCAGATTTACAATATAGATATCATTTTGGGGGAATAAACAATTTCCTAATATTCAATAAAATGTAATATTTTAAGTATATGTTTACTATAGGTTGATACTCTTATGATAACTTAGAAGAGATTCCAAATATTACAATGACTAAAGATCATTTAAATATGTTTTCATTATGATGGTAAAACAGAGAAAACAAAATATGGGATTTTTTTTTAATTAGCTAAATAATCTGTAGATTATATCCAAATATCAAAATAAGCATACCAAGAAATGCATATTAAAATCACAAAGGAAGCCACCACACACTTGATAGAATGGTTAAAAAAGACTGACAATAGGAAGTACTGGTGAGGACTGGAGCATTACTGATGGGAGTTAAAACTGATATATCCACTTTGGTTTAAACATATGCGTTCTCTGGGACACTTTCACTTCTCCACTTGGACATTATATTATATTAGAGGCCCGGTGCACGAAATTCGTGCATAGGGAGTGGGGGTTGTCCCTCAGCCCAGCCTGCTGGGACCCCTTGAGGGACATCCCTCTCACAATCCAGGACTGCTGCCTCCCAAGTGCTTGCCTGCCTGCCTTCCTGATTTCCCCTAACCACTTCTGCTGGCCAGCCTGATCACCCCTAACCACTCCCCTGCCAGCCTGATTGATACCTAACTGCTCCCCTGCCAGCCTGATTGATGCCTAACTGCTCCCCTGCCAGCCTGTTTGCCCCTAAATGCCTTCCCTGTGGGCCTGGTCACCCCTAACTGCCTTCCCCTGCAGGCCTGGGTCCCCCCCCCCAACTGCCCTCCCCCTGCAGGACTGGGTCCCCCAATTGTCCTTTCCTGCAGGCCCAGTTACCCCCAACTTCCCTCCTCTGCCAGTCTGGTCACCCCTAACTATCCTCCACTGCAGGCTTGATCACCCCCAACTGCCCTCCCTTGTAGGCCTGGTCCCTCCCAACTGCCCTCCCCTGCTGGCCATCTTGTGGTGGCCATCTTGTGTCCACATGGGGGCAGGATCTTTTGACCACATGGGGGCAGTCATCTTGTGTGTTGGAGTGATGGTTAATCTGCATATTACTCTTTTATTAGATAGGATAGAGGCCTGGTGCATGGGTGGGGGCCAGCTGGTTTGCCTGGAAGGGTGTCCCAGATCAGGGTGGGGGTTCCCTTGGGGTGTGAGGTGGCCAGGGTAAGGGGTCTATGGTGGTATGCAGGCCAGCCATGCCCCCCAGTGACCCAACTGGAGGCCCTGGTATCTGGGAGTTATTTATCTTCTATAATTGAAACTTTGTTGCCTGGAGCAGAACCAAGCCTTCTGCTCACTCCTTGGTGGCAGCCATTGAAACTTTGTTGCCTTAAGCAGAGGGCTGGTGTGCGGAAAGCGTGGCTTCCTTCATTGCCGGTGGCAACCCAAGCCTCCCTCCTGCTCTATGGCCATAGCCATCTTGGTAGCCAATTTTCATACTTGTTCCTGATTGGCTTGTGGGCGTGGCTTGTGGGCATGGCAGAGGTATGGTCAATTTGCATATTACTCTTTTATTAGATAGGACTAGAGGCCTGTTGTATGATATTCATGCAAGAATAGACCTTCCTTCCCCTGGCTTCACTCTCAGCTGCCTGGGAGCTGGCAATTCCCCGCTTCCCGGGAGCCAGCAAGTCCTCTCTTCTGTTTGGAGCACCACTCAGTAGCTCCCTCCGCCGCCTGCCTTCCCCTCATAGCAGGCATCATGCCTCTCCCAGCTGCTCCATACCTACATATGCAAATTAACCTCCATCTTTGTTGGGTTAATTTGCATACTCACTCTGATTGGCTGTGGGTATAGTGGAGTGATGTTAATAAAAGCCTAATATGCTATTAAAACTGACATCCTTCCGGATGATCTTTGGGACGAAGCTGTGGCAGTGAAGTCCGAGGCAGAGGTAGTGGCTGCCAAGCCCCTTGCATGAATTTCGTGCATTGCGCCTCTAGTGTAAGATATAGACTAGAAGCAGCCCAATGGTCATCAGAATCTGAGGCCTTAGTGTTACTTTAGCATCTGTGCCTGCTCCCCTATGGCCAGTGAAGTATGATTTTTGAAGTGAAAAGAGAAAAAGTAAAGAAGTCTAAACCCTACTCTGAGACTCAGAATTAGTATTCATACAGTTTTTGCACCAAAAAAATATTATCACTTTCAGTACAAGAATGAATCATCAGTCATTTACAATCCTCCTTTATCAGTCATTAAATAAGAATAAACAAAGCACACTCCCATTTCTCTTACTATAATTTTCTACGTGGCTGCACTGTTGAAACTTGAGTAGTGACTGCTATAACTAAGAACATTCTAGAAATAAATAATTTATTTAGTTCTTCATTGTTATTTCACTCTGAAAGTGTGATATTATTAATGTGAACAACCATCATAGAAATGCTGGTGTGCCCAACAGCATGCTGTAGAATACATATAAATTTGTGAAGAACATTTTTAAAACTTTATTTTATTTTTCAATTACAGTTTATATTCAATATTATTTTATATTATTTTAAGTGTAAAGCATAGTGGTTAGATAATCATATATTTTACAAAGTGTTTACCTTGATAATTCTGATTTCCACCTGGTGCTATACAAAGCTATTACAATATTATTGACTATATTCCCTATTCTGTACTTCATATCCCTGTGACTATTTTGTTAACTACCAATTTGTATATCTTTATCTTTTCACATTTCTCACCCAGTCCCCCAACCCACCTTCCTTCTGGTAGCCATCAAACTATTTGTTTCTATGAATCTGTTTTGTTTGTTCATTTATGTTGTTCTTTAGACTCCACATGTAAGTGAAATCATATTTTGCTTTCTCTGACTGACTTGTTTCATTTAGCATAATAATCTCTAGGTCCATCCATGCTGTTGCAAATGGTAAGATTTCTTTTTTTTTTTTTATGGCCGAGTAATATTTCATTATATATATTACCACAGCTTTTTTATCCAATCGTTTACTGATAGGCACTTGCGTTGCTTCATATCTTGGCCACTGTAAAAAACACTGCAATGAAAACATGGAAAGCTTTTTTAAAAGTGTAAAGTTGTACAAATGTGAAGACTTGACTTACTTGGCTCTGAGGTACTTCATGATCAGCCCCCCAATATAATGTCATTCCAAGAGAATAAATATGGATCTAGAAATACAATTTTTTTAAAAAGTCATTTTATGATAAAACAAAATTTAAAAAAATTAAGTACTATATACTGATAATCTTTTGTTCCAAAGAAAGTATAATACATAATTTAATAAAATCATTTTGTATTTTTTTAATAAAAAATGAGAACTTTTAAAATAGAAAATACAACTAGAAATTATTGAAACTACCCCCCCAATTCCCCAGCCCATCCTCTAAGCAGCCATTTTTATTAGTTCTTATCTATTTTAAAGTTTATTTATGCAAACTCAAGCAAAACTTAAAATATATTCTTACTTTCACTTTATTTTACAAAAGGTCAGCAACTTTTAAAATTACTTGCATTTTTAATTTAATAAGAGAGATATTTCCATGTCAATGCTTAGGGATCTCCTCATCCTTTTTTAATACTGCATAGAACTCCATTTTGTGGCATAACACTGTCTATTTAGCCAATATATTATTAATGGGTAATTAGGATTTTCCCAAACTTTTGCTATTACAAATAATGTTTCAGCAAACAGTCTTGTGATATGTCATTTTGAACATTCAGGTATTTCTCTTGAGTTGATTCTCTGAAATTACAGATAAAGGCTAAATCTTCTGTAGTTTTGGTACATGTTGTCAGATATCCCTTACTACTAGCAACATATAAGAGGTTTTTCACAAACCTTGTCCATAGATGTTATGGATATTTAGATTTTTGACAATTTGAAAGTGAGAAAAAAATCTCATTGCAAGCATTTTTTTCTTATGAATTCATGGGGTAGTAGTTGGAGAACCAAGCAGGGTGGGTGGAAAAAAAGAAAGATTACACACTTTTTGATTTAAAAATTTTACTACTAGCAATTTATTATGTTAATTTTCATACTTCTGTGGAATGTTGTAAGAGAAATGCAATACTGAGTTCTCAAAGGTTCCATATCTAAATTATTACATTACATATACTGTATTTGTTCCCATTATTTTTCATAGACTTAACAATGAAAATCATGTCTTCTTCTGGTCACAATGTCATCACCATCCTCAGACTGAATATTCCTATCATAAACTTTTCTTCATTATTCCATCAAATGAACTGACAAACTCAGTCTGCTTTGCTTCCACTGTACTTACCATGTATTTATTTTCCCTATATTAATATCAGATTCCTACACAATCTTTCATACCAACTAGTTATCCACTTTTCTCAAACTTAGCCTCTGAAATTAAAATCCCATCATATTACTCTACTAAAATTAGGATAGCTCACCACTGACTCAGAAGAAAGTCTCAAGTTTTGGCATTTGGGGTCTTCCTTTTTCAAAGCTATAGCTTCCTTTTCTTTCTCTAAGCACAGTCTGCCAGGTAGTAATGCTCTAGCCCAGTTGGTCTAACCAAACATTTCCCCATCACAGTGAATCATTTCACATACTAATAAGCCTAAATGAAATGCCTATTTCTATCTATTTTCACTTTTCTAAGTTCTACTCATTCTACAAAGCCCAACATAAATACTACTTTCAATCTACACTAAAAAGAAATTGTTCTTCCTCTGGATTCCTAAAATACTTTATACCTCTAAGTAGCATTTACTTCATTCTGCCATCTATTACACATTGTTCTATAAATGTTATCAGGATCAATTCTGTAGTTATTTTTTATCTTCCTTATAAGCACAATGTTTTATACACAGCATGTATTAAATTCATCTTTGTAAACATCAGTTAATAATGGCTCAATTTTTTTATATTTTTCTTAGTTCCATAACATTTTATAAAACAACTTTGAATTATTAATATAAATATAAATTTCTTAAAACACACAATTATTTTTAAATTTTTCTTCAGAGGGTTAAGGTAGGATAGCCCAAACAAAAAAACACACCAAACTTAACAGTTACCTTTTCGACATCTGAGAGAGAAGTTAGTGATTGATTTTGAAGAACCTCGGGGGCAGTGAATGCTCGAAGATCCTTATTGGAAATATTTTCATCTGTAAATGACACACTACCAGATGGCAGCAGCAGCAGAGACCACGGAGAAATGATAAAGCCAAGGGCAGCAGGATCGGCTATGCTTACTGGTTTGTAACCGCATAGAATAAAGGAAAAGGAAAAGATAATTTCTCAAAATTATAATCAGAGATACTGCAGAGCACTTAAATTAATATCCCAACCCATTCATATTACATGGTAATTGTAAAGTTACATACACCAAGTCAAAGGAGAGTTTCATATATCGACTACTGTACACATTATTAACAATAGTGCCTTGCTGGAGCTTAATTTTTCAAAACCTAGATGGTAGATCTTAGAAACTATAAATAGAGAACTTTCTATTTGTCGACCACTGGTCTAGTAGATTAAATATTCACTATGTTTACTATGCATTCTGAAACAATGCTAGATTTAAACTGGTTTAAGTACTTTATCACAGTGAGATAGATAGATAGGATAGAAAATGATAAGGATCAGTAGTTTTTAAACATTTTGGGGGGATCATGGATTCCTTTGAGAATATGGTCAACACTATGATCTTTCTTTTAAGGAAACTACCTATAAAAACAAAACTCTGTATACAAAGGAGTTCATAGATATTGTAGCCCATTTATTGACCCTAGGTTAAGATTCCTTAATTTAGATTATAGTAGTCTGAAACTGATAGGAAATAATCAATTTGATAGTTCATCAGATTTGGAATTAGTAAAGCTTCCAAGTACAATGAAAGGCTCTTTTTGTGTGTCAAAAGATACACCTATCTGAACTTGGATTTTGTTGTGTCAGCATTTGTTCACTATTTCTATGGAATTTCAAGTAGCTTATATATTATCAAACATAATAGGTCTCTAATTTGATTTTAATGTTTACCTGTATGGGTGCCTAAGAGCTCATGTTTAGAAGTATTTTAAAAAATGCCTTAAGATTTCAGCAGTTCTCCTTTCAAAAGTAAGCCTATACATTAGACTAAACAAAACAAACTTATTAGAGGAAAATTTATTTTGTCCTCCTATTTCAAAAAAAGTTAACATAGGTTTTAAAGTAACTGCTAAGTGAATTGGATTATAGACTCAAGAAACTGCTGTAGGAAAGTCAGAAAAGGCCTGTGACCACCAGTGCTATTATTATTCAAACTGATTGGGTTATAGTACTAGTATCTAAGTCAAATCATAAGAAATTGGCAAAAGTCTAGGCAACAGTTTAATCAAACACACAGTATTTATGTGTTCCTAAAAACTATCTTTTTATTGGAACTGAATCATTTATCCTTTCCGAGTTTTTAACCTCTACCTGTGGCCAAGATTCTGATAAAAAAAGTAAGCTATTAAAATTCATTCCTCCTTCAAAGATTAAAAAGCCAACTATATATGTTCTCTTGCTTTTTTATGAACCCCTAACTGTGTTAAGGAGGAAAATGTGTTTGAATGTAACCTTTAATCAGTCAGCACATGTTAGATTGCACTGAAGCAGAGTTACAGACCAATGGTTCACACAGTCAGACCCATCCACACATTAATCTGCTAAAAAATATGGCTCACATGTTTATGGCAAAATATGTTTCAATGAACCTTCACAGCTGATAAGCCTAGTGTTGCCTTTCACAATTGCTTTATACATTTATACATTAAACACTTCTTAGGTATCTCGGAACAATATTTTCTTTGACAAAGAATGCTACTCAAAATACTGAGGTATCACAGGTCACTGCATTATAAAAGAGTCTACAATAAATTGTTTTCAAATCAGCAACTAAAGGGCACACTAGGAGACCATAATATCTGGTATGCGATGATGATGGCCTGCAACCATACTGGTAGCACTAAAGGTAGTGAGAACCTACTAGAAACTCAATGTATTTCCATAGAACTAGAGCAGTAGAGCCAATGACAACTGAATTTTCTGACAGACTAGACAGGGAGTGGAAAAGAGGAATCAGGATGACTCCAAGATTCTTATCTCAATAACAGAAAGAACGGAGGACTATCCATTGAGGTAGAGAAGACTACCGATAATGCTGTTTGCTGAGGCAGCAGTTTGAAGATGGTAGCTAAAAGCAGAACTTTACTTTGGGACCTATTCAGTTTGAGATATCTGTCAGATACTCAAATGGGGTGTCAAGTGGGCAGTTGGACCTGGAATTTGGGAATAAGATGTCAAGAAGACATATTTTTGGAAGTAACTGGCCTAATAGATGCTATTTAAAGCCCTGTGACTGAATGAGACCACCAAAAAGTTAGACAGAAAAGACATCAAGACCAAGGACTGAGTCCTAGTGTATGCTCACTCCAAGACTGCTCCTTCTCAGTCCTTTTCCAGGCTCATCTTCTCTTGGTCACCTATGCAAGTACGGTGCTGTCATAACACTATCACACTTCTTTTATTCATCACCCTCAATCTCCACCCCACTATTTTAATTCATTCTATTTTTAGCCCTTCATTCCAGTTCCCCAATATCCAGCCCTAAATCTAAGACAGGAGGCTGGGATTCTAACTCTCATGTTTAATTTCTTATTTGGGACAGAATTATTATTTCTGGCATACCTGTTACCATCTGAATTTATAAATTATTGGGAATCCTATCTAATAAAAGAGTAATATGCAAATTGGCTATACCTCTGCTATACCCACAAGCACACCCACCAGCCAATCAGGAGCTAGTATGCAAATTAATCCAACCAAGATGGCTGTGGCCACGGAGTGAACAGGAGGCTTGGGTTTCTCTGGCAATAGAGGAAACCAAGCTTCCCGCACACCCTGGCTGGCCGCAGATTCCACTCAAGGTTACAAAGTTTCAATTTTGGAAGATAAAAAAATCCCAACAAAAATGGCTGTGGCCACTGAGCGAGCAGGAGGCTTGGGTTTCCCTGGAGATGAAGGAAGCCAAGTTTTCTGCCCATTCTGGCCTGCCCTGGCCTCTGCTCAAGGCTACAAAGTTTCAATTATAGAAAATAAATAAATCTCAGATACCAGGGCCTCCTCTTGGGTCAGTGGGGGGAGTGGACAGCCTACAAACCACCACAGGCCCCTCGTCCAGGCCCCCCCACATCCCAAGGGAACCCTGACCCTGATCCAGGTCACCCTTCAAGGTAAAAGCTGGCCCCCACCCATGCACCAGGCCTCTATCCTATCTAATAAAAAGAGTACTATGCAAGTTGATCATTGCTCCAACACATAAGATGGCTGCCCCCATGTGGATACAAGATAGCCACCACAAGATGGCCAGCAGGGGAGGAACCAGGTCTGCAAGGAAGAGCAGTTGTGGGTGATCAGGCCAGCAGGGGAGGGCAGTTGGGAGGGACCAGGCCTGCAAGGGAGGGCAGTTGGGGTGATCAAGCCTGCAGGGGAGGACAGTTAGGGGTGACAAGGCCAGCAGAGGAGGGAAGTTGGGGGTGACTGGGCCTGCAAAAAAGGGCAGTTAGGAGAAATTGGACTAGCAGGGGAGCAGTTAGGCATCAATCAGGCTGGCAGGGAAGTAGTTAGGGCAGTGGTTGGCAAACTGTGGCTTGCAAGCCACATGCGGCTCTTTGGCCCCTTGAGTGTGGCTCTTCTACAAAATACCACAGCCTGGGCGAGTCTATTTTGAAGAAATGGTGTTAGAAGAAGTTTAAGTTTAAAAAATTTGGCTCTCAAAAGAAATTTCAATTGTTGTACTGTTGATATTTGGCTCTCTTGACTAATGAGTTTGCCAACCACTGGGTTAGAAGGTGATCAGGCTGGCAGGCAGAAGCGGTTAGGGGCAATCAGGAAGGCAGGCTGGCAAGCAGTTGGGAGCCAGCAGGCCTGGATTGTGAGAGGGATGTCTGACTGCCCGTTTAGGCCCAATCCAGATAGGGCCTAAATAGGCAGTCGGAAATCCCTCTTGGAGTCCCAGATTGGAGAAGGTGCAGGCTGAGCTGAGGGACACCCCCTCCTCCGTGCACAAATTTCATGCATTGGGCCTCTAGTCTCAGAAAACAGAGGCACAAATGCCTCCCAGAAGTCTAAATATTATGTCCTGTCCTACCATCCTGGATGCTGGTATTCACTCAAATCAGAGAAGAGCTTCTAGGCATGTCCTCCTTATCATCCCTGGCCACAGACTACACTCTCCCTTAATGGGAGGCATAGAACAGAAACTGTGGGAGATAAAAGAAATTCATAATTGCTTATCATTCTGAAATTACTAAGAGATTTATTCAATTACCAGCACAATCAAGGTGAGAAAACATTATTCTGGCAAGAACTGTATCTTTAAATTTTGCTTTATATAATAGGAGTTTGTTTGCTTGTTTGTTTCATTGAACATCTATAGTAAAACATAATTTAAGCACTATACATATTTAAACACCAGTACCCTGGTGGTGCATGGATTCATGCACATTGAAAGGAAATTAATTAGAAGAAAGATTTGTGTTGTAATTACATTACTATAAAATATTTCATATCAAAATAGTATATATAATATCTTATATAATAAAGAGGTAATATTCAAATTGACCATTACACCATCACAAGATGGCTGCCTATGACCAGGCTGGCAGAGGGGTTAGTGAGGGATGACCAAATGACTAAACAAACAGGCTGTGTGGAGTGACCTGGCTGGCAAGGGAGTTAGTGAGGGATGACCAAACGAATGAAGAAGCAGGCTGCGTAAGGTGACCATGTCAGCAAGGGGTGAGGGACAACCAAATAACTGAACAAGCAGACTGCATAGGGCGACCAGGCCAGCAGGGGGGGTGGGGAGGGGCACTTGGGGATGACCAGGGTGGCAAGGGGGGCAGTTAGGGACAATGAGGTCAGCAAAGGGAGACAGTTAGAGGGTGACCAGCCTGGCATGGGGGCAGTAAGAGGCAACCAGGCTGGCAAGGGGAGGCAGTTAGAGCCGACCAGGCCAGTGGAGGAGTGGGGGGGGGTGCAGTTGGAGGCAATCAGGTGAGCAATTAGGAGCCAACTAAGCAATCAGGAGCCAGCGGTCCAGTATTGTGAGAGGGATGTCTGACTGCCAGTTTAGGACCGATCCCTAGAACACCCTCCGAGGGGTCCTGGATTGGCAGTCAGACATCCTCCGAGGGGTCCTAGATTGGAGAGGGTGCAGGCTGGGCTGCGGGGACCTCCCTGACCCCTTGTGCATGAATTTTGTGCACCGGGCCTCTAGTAATATTATAAAATTAAAACATGTATGCAATAGGTGCCAGCAAAAACTTTATATGTATTGCACATGCGCGAGTCAATGCTTATTTTTAAAATATGTAC
Organism: Lasiurus cinereus; assembly: GCA_011751065.1. NCBI lineage: Eukaryota > Metazoa > Chordata > Mammalia > Chiroptera > Vespertilionidae > Lasiurus > Lasiurus cinereus. The sequence continues at coordinate 51,405,941 of JAAGEH010002528.1, read as the reverse complement.
TGGCTGGTTGGTTGGACAGTTGGAGGGACATATGGTCAGTCACATAGCCTTTTTTATAGATGATAGATAGATAGATAGATAGATAGATGATAGATAAATAGATATAGATAGATAGATAGATAGATAGATAAGATAGATAATCTTCCAAAAATTATAGATCATTTGCTCATAGAATCCATAGTAATACTGGGGAAATTCAATGTATATATAGTGAGAAAAAGAATATAAAGGTGATTTAGAGTATAGCAAAGTTACCTCAACTACAATAAAAAGAGAATTAATTTCTTTTTTTATATATGGTCCTTTAGATGAGTAAGATTTGACCCGGCTTAAGGGTGAGATTCCAAAGAGAAGAAAGAGCCAAAGCATGTGGACAGGAAATCATTAAGTTTGTACATGGAACAGTAGAAATTTTGGACAGAGGAATGGTGGAAAAGAATAATGAAAATAAGGTAGCAAGATTGGTCATATTTTGCTTGTTAAAACACACACACACACACAAATGACATAAACATTTTCATTTGATTTTTAAACCTCTTGTAATAAAGCACCTGTGACAACAAATTATATTACTGTTGAATACCCTACACACACACACACACACACACACACACACACACACACGCGCGCACAATGTTAAGTACCAAATTCTTTAGAAAACTATTAAACTACAAAATATATTTTAAAGTAATTGTAAAGTGTTATGCAAACATACAAATGAGGAAATTTAGAATCATGGCTAGAATCAGTCTAATTTCATTGTCTATCTAAAAGGAAGGAATTTAAAGCAAATGGATTCAAAGTCCTTCACAGAATGCTAACAAAATAATATTTTAAAATGGAATTCCAGAAGCTTGTAATTTAATGTCCTATAATATTTCAGTTGTGTGATAATTGTCCCCAAGAATGTTATTATTATGAAAGAGTAAATCTGATGTGAATTGATTCTGGTAGTTAAACAATTCTATTTATAGACCTTACCAACATTCCACAGAAAAAGTTGCTGAAACAGAATTTCAAACAGCTAGAAGCAAGGTTAGAAATAAATAGAAATCTGATATGCAAAAAAAGGTCTTAGAGCTTCCTTCCAATAATACCTTCAACTAACACACAGCTCCACATATTTTTTTTCTGAGATCTTGTCATTTCCATTAATTGGTCCCCTATATTTTAGTTTTTGGCTTTCCATTTAAAGTATTAAAATTAGGGAAATGATCAGAACTGGGTATCAAATATGATAAGGGAATACTAACAAAAAGTATCAGGAAATCATCTAAAGTCTTAGAATAACAATGACACCCACTTGACCTGAACAAATCCCTTTGCCTATTTAGGCACAAATAGAGACTGTAGTCTTCCCATCTATATGATCGGTCAACTGGTCACTATGACATGCACTGACCACCAAAGGGCAGATGCGCAATGCAGGAGCTGTTTCCTGATGGTCAGTGCACTCCCATAGCCAACCTCCCACGGCTGGTCAACCTCCTGTGGTCCCTCTCCTCCCCTTGGTCAGCCAGACCCAATTGGGCTGGCAGCCAACCTCCTGCAGCCCCTCCCCCTGGATGGCTGGACTCCATCATGACTGGGCAAGATGGCCCCAATGGGCCCTGTTCACTGACCAGACCAAAGGACTCCACCCGTGCACAAATTTGTGCACCAGGCCTCTAGTTTTATATATGACTAGAGGCCTGATGCACAAAATTCGTGCACGGGGTGGGGGGGGTGTCCTTCAGCCCAGGCTGCTCCCTCTCCAATCTGGGACCCCTTGAGGGATGTCCAACTGCCCGTTTAGGTCCAATCCAGGTACAATCGGGCCTAAACGGGCAGCTGGACATCACCCTCACAATCCAGGACTGCTGGCTCACAACTGCTCACCTGCCTGCCTTCCTGAATGTCCCTAACTGCTTCTGCCTGCCAGCCTGATCACCCTCTAAGTACTCTGCTGCCAGCCTATTTGCCCCTAACTGCCTCCCCTGCTGGCCTGGTTGCCCACAACTGCCCTTCTTGCATGCCTGGTCCCTGCCAACTCCCCTCCCCTGCTGGCCATTTTGTGGTGGCCATCTTGTGTCCACATGGCAGCAGGATCTTTTGACTACATGGGGCAGTCATCTTGTTTGTTGGAGTGATGGACAATCTGCATATTACTCTTTTATTAGATAGGATAGAGGCCTGGTGCATGGGTGGGGGCCAGCTGGTTTGCCCTGAAGGATGTCCCAGATCAGGGTGGGGCTTCTCTTGGAGCATGGGGTGGCCTGAGTGAGGGGCCTGTGGTGTTTTGCAGACCAGTCATGACCCCCAGCAACCCAAGCGGAGGCCCTGGTATCAGGGATTTATTTTCTACAATTAAAACTTTGTAGCCTGGAGTGGAGCCAAGCCTTCTGCTCACACAGCCATTGAAACTTTGGTTGCCTTAAGCAGAGGCCTGGGCCGGCCAGGATGTGCAGAAAGCCTGGCTTTCTCCATCACCAGGGGCAGCCCAAGCCTTGCTCTGTGGTGGCAGTCTTTGAAACTTTGTTGCCTTAAGCAGAGGCCTGGGTAGCCAAGGTTTGTGGAAAGCTTGACTTCTTCCATTGCCAGAGGCAACCCAAGCTTCCCTCCTGTTCTCTCTGTGGCCGTAGCCATCCTGGTTGTGTTAATTTGCATACTCACTCTAGTTGGCTGGTGGGTGTGACTGATGGGTGTGGCTGAGATACAGTCAATTTGCATATTACTCTTTTATTAGATAGAATATCTGGGTTCTTTCAAAAATCTATATAGAGGCCACAGTTTTAAACTCTGAAGGATTTAATGAAGTCACATTATAATACAGAATTCTCTCAAAAACTTAAGTTCATATGGGCATAAAAATACAGAAGGTCCTCAGGTTAGGTTAGAGATCCATTCCTATGCATGATGTAATACCATTTTCACCTAAGTCAGAACCCACGTACATAAGCACCTACATCACTCACATGGAGCATATACACAGCAGTAATGAAGTGAAACAGTAAAACAAATTCAAAAGAAAGATAAGAATTCCTGACCCTTACTTGTGTTAAATAAATAGTAAAAACCATAAAGCACTAATGTACATATGTTGAAATGATGAAACTTTTTCTTTTAAATAAATGGGAGTTGGTACTGTAACCACAAAATGACATACGTTGAGTCCAACGTAACCTGAGGACTGCCTATATATGTAGTTAAATCAATCATCTGGTATAACAATGCACAAGTAAACAAAAATTTTTTGGAGTATTTCTCCTGTATTATAATATTTTCTTGATAGTAAAGTTTTGTGATAAATTATTTACGGCTCACTGATAATTATAGTACATGCTACAGATTGATTTTCCATTCAAATTTTATTAATTTCTTATATTAATTGTTACTACTTTTTAAAACTTCAGTTTCTCTAATATGAAGCAAAATAGTAATCTCTTTATGAAAATAAAATTGTGTAAGTGATTGAAATTAAGATATCTATAATATAAATTGATAATTTCTTCAAAGATATTTTACATCATATAAATTTTCTTGAGATAGCCACGTATTCAATAGCATTTAATAAACTCCTATAAGCCTTACATCCTTAAGAACCTATATTCTGCTGAATATAGGTTTGGCTCAGTGGATAGAACCTTGGCCTGGGGACTGAAAGGTCCCAGGTTTGATTCCGATCAAGGGCATGTACCTTGGTTGCAGGCACATCCCCAGTAGGGGGTGTGCAGAAGGCAGCTGATCGATGTCTCTCTCTCATAGATGTTTCTAACTCTCTATCCCTCTCCCTTCCTCTCTGTAAAAAAAACAAACAAAAACAAAAAAAAACCACACACACAAAAAAAAACAATAAAATATATATTTTTAAAAGAACTTATATTCTGATGTAGTAGGTCCCAGATCTTGTTAATCATACAAATCCCTACCTATAAGTTATATTAGAAATACAGATAATTTAAGATATAAAGTATCTTAAAATACTACTAATTTTTATTTTAATTCCTTGGGGGAATATACTTCTGTAAATGTTCTATTTGTCACATGGTATTCCTAGTTAGCCTAGATCCCCAATTTAGAAAAACTGGTTTAAAATTTTACAATGAAGACAATTAATACTTATTGAGTAACTAACTATACATATGAAGTAGATATTTTGCTATATCTAGTCATTATTTTTAGGTGTAATACAAATTATCAAATGAAGATATTTACTTGAGTGAACATATATAAACTACAGCATCAGTACATAATTTTAGAAAAAATGTTATTTGTAATAGAAGTGACAGCAATGTAATTAACATGAAATTATATAAACCTGTCATTCCAAATTGATATTTTGAGCTTTTCTTCACTAGGAGACAAAAGATATTTTTATTTCTTAGCAATGATCCTTTGTTGCACAAACATACATAATATTTTAATTTTAATTTCTTTTTATTTAAACATTAAACACATGCAAGTCACTGATCTAACCAAGCCACAACGCCTGGAATCTTGGTAAGGTTTCTGATCAATTAGGCTTATAGCTGTTTTATTTTGTTATATGTTTGTAAAATTCAAGGTAATTCCAAACCACTAATCTTGGTTAACAAAACACTAATGAGATTGAGTTTAATAAAAGTGATATATAGGCAATCTATATTATTAAAGCGCAACTGGTTATGATTATTAAAAGCAACAGGGCTTAAATAGCTGGACACTACGGAGAGAAGGAAGCAAGTCTCTGAGAATCTGCTTTCTTCTTCAGCAAATCTCCCTGGCCTCCTGATCAAAGAAGAAGCATGAAAGAAAAAGGAACAGTTCCTTTCATTTCTTCTTGGCATCTGTATCATATTCTGAGAAATCTGCCCACTTAATTTCTTTGATATATTAAGTTCCTCCTCTTAGTTTTTCCTTTGGTTTCCACCTTTCTCACCAACTTTCTTTATGCTCAACAAAAAGTACATACCCCAAAAATTACATGCCAAAATGCTGAACAAAATATTTCTTCCAGAATATACATGGCTTAAGGATAGAAATTATGAATTCCTAAAGATCAGGTACAATGCCATTATAATAATATAAATGAAATACTTGGAAATAATAAATGTTTACAATTCCAGTTATATTCCACAGAATACTCTGAATCTTTAATTTGATTCTCCAGTCTTTATTACTTTTATTTTTTGAAGTATGATTCAAAGAGAGGGTCAGCTTTGTTCATTGTAATATTGAAACAGTTATTTCCAAAGCCTTTGGGGGCTTGAGAAATTAGGAAAGCACACAGAACTTCTGTCTCCTCAGTCATTGAGAACTTTTATGTGAATTCTGGAGAAGGGGCACAGTATTCTGCACAGTATATTTTAAAAACTTTCTTAGGAATTCAGATGTGCATACCAATCTATCCGACACACACATAAAGACCACTAATAGAATGGTATCATAGCTCAATTAAGTTGCTTCTTGACCTTGTACTTGTTCCATTTCTATGCCAATTGACTGATACTAAGAACATCATGGAGTATGCGTGACTTATATCCTCCCCTAATTCTTATCAATTTTTTTCAGTTTATAAAGACACTAGTGAGGCATTTTATAAGACGTGCCAGAAATTGTTACAAGTAACTATTTTATACAAATTCTAATAAAGTAATTTTGAATTAGAAAGGCAAAATTAGTATCCAAAATAATTTTAAACTAGAAGTGAGACCTGAATAGCTCTTCTCTATTTATAAGGAGGAATCTAAACAAATGACAACAAACTCAGGATGTCACTCACGGTGAATTCAGAAATAAATTGCTTTACCCACCTAAAATTTATTTTTAAATCGCACTCCTAAAGTAAAGTACAAATTAACTGCCCACACATTTTTGCTTCTTCTCTGACACTTTCTATAAATCCAATTAATATCTATATTGTATCTTCTCAGGCCTTGGAGTGAGAATCTTTGATCTTTTCTACCCTGTCTGATAGATGAATATACCATTAAGCATACAGCTAGTGCCTTAGAAAAGTTCCTGGGATTAACACCAATTTCTATTTTCCAAGAAAGATCCAAACTTTTCAGAGCAAAATTATTCCACATAAATGTAATAGAAGGTGAACTTCTAAAAGAATTTGCTTTAAGGTAGTTTCTTTTTAAAATACTCCAGTCAGCTGAAACGGGTTTGGCTCAGTGGATAGAGCGTCGGCCTGTACACTGAAAGGTCCCGGGTTCGATTCTGCTCAAGGGCATGTATCCTGGTTGCAGGCACATCCCCAGTGGGGAGTGTGCAGGAGGTGGCTGATCGATGTCTCTCTCTCATCAATATTTCTGCTCTCTATCTCTCTCCCTTCCTCTCTGTAAAAAATCAATAAAATATATTTAAAAAAAATACACCAGTCATATTTTATTTGACCATCCTATTCAACCAATTGTAAAACTGTTAATCCTGAATGATAAAGTCTATTTAAAAACCTAATCTTATGGCTAGCTTATTAATTTTGTTGGAACAACTCTAGAATCAAGTGCTAAGCTTCTTTTAAAGCACTCGCATTTATTTTGCCACCTAACAACTTCATGACAGCTGCTGTAGATCATTACAGCTGCCACATTATATTTTGCCAGACAAAATAAACTATAACTGAGGTAATTAGCAATAGAAATAAGTTTTATGGTAAAGGCCTTTTATAAAGCATCAGGTTTTTGGTTTGTTTTTCAATATGGAAGCTTCAAGTTAAAGGAGATCTTCTTCCACCCTTGCTATCTGCATATAGCGGGGCGGGGGGTGGGGGGAAGACACAATTTTTTTAAAAAAAAGTGATCTCAGCAACTTCTCTTTACTTTTAAAGGCCTGCTCTCTACAACAAAGACTGAAAAACCAGTCAAGGGGTGACTACCATTTATCTCATTTTTGGATAATTGGATGAAAAGGTCAATCAATATTAGTAAATATTTCCAATTTCAGAGGGGAAAGAAAATATATAGTTTTCTAGAGAGGAATTTGCTTTATTTATGATGATATGATTCCACAGAATCCTAATAGGTAACTACTTATGAAACAAATTTTTGTGATCACTAATGCCATTCTCTCCTGTTCTTCTATCACTGCCTCCCCACCCCTGTTTGCATTTTAAATAAATTTTCCTTCTCAAAGAATAAAGCAGAAAGGAGGCTTATTTGGATAATGAACTATTCCATTTTAAAAAAAGAAATATTAAGGATACATTCCTCATAAAGATGTTGACCATGGCTGGTGCTCATCACCCCAAAAATGTAAAAATCTTAACTGTTATTAAGTGATACAAGGCACAAAGCCACCTTTTAATTCTTTTATTTGAGAACAGGGTGAAGTAACTGTAATATGTATTCTTTGAAAAACTTGGGTTACATAAAGTAGATAAATCTCAGAATGTTGAGTAAAAGAAGGCAGAAAATACAAGAGTTTACATTGTATGATTTTATTTGTATTATGTTTCTTTTCAGGCAAAATTTAATCTGCATGATATGTCATAATAATGATTATTCTTGGTAACCCAGAATTGACTAATTACAATGGAGCATGAGGGAGTCTTACTGGGTGCTAGCATAATTCTCATACCCAGTGGTGGTTATATGAGTGTACACATTCATAAAATTCTTCAAGTTGTACAATTAAGAATAATGCTTTTTACAGTATATATTTTATCTCAACATTTGAAAAAAATCCCTATCTATATACATAAAAGGCTAATATGCTAAGTACCCAACAGTCCAACCAGTTGCTATCATGTGCACTGACCACTAGGGGGCAGACACTCAATGCAGGAGCTGTAGAGCTGCAGTGTCTTGACAGCGGTTCTTGGTGACGCACCCCGAAACCAGAGAGGAGGGAGCCCAATTCCTTGCGAGGCTGCACGATTCTATCTTTTTAGCCATGGGTTATGTTGTTGCTGGGGCACTGTCAGCCTGAATCTGGTTTACTGCACACTTGTATTTACATTCCACATCCTGAACGACAGTAACTTTGCAGTTGCCCTCTTGTACTCTGGGGATGTTGGAGAGCTGATTTTGGCTCAATCCCATGGGCCAAACTGAGGGACCCCCACCTGCTGGAGGGGCATCACTCACTCTGATGACACTGGGGAGGGACTTCAACCTCAAGAGGTTGGCTCCAGGACATGTCCAGCCCCTCTTGCCCAGACCTGCCCCATTGGCCACCTTCTAATTAATTTCCTTTCAATGTGTATGAATCTATGCACTGGATCACTAGCATATAAATTGAAACAATAATTATAATGAGTAAAATCACAAAAAATCAGCAAATATCACACTAGAGATAAAGAGCATGATCTGCAGCAACTTTCCCTTCTATATGTATGATTCTTTCAGATTATAAAATGGTCTCTAAAATCTAGAGCCAAATAACTTCAAATCAAAACAAGTGTACATATTGACTATGTATTTGTGGGACATAAGAGATTTACTATAAGTGCTTCAAACTCTTGTTAAACAACCCACATTATTCATTTTTTTAATTGCTAGATATTAAATTAATTTCATGTCTTATAATTTGTTTCCAAGGAACAAGTAGTGTAATTTTATCAGGTTCAAACACATTTAACTTGAAGAACCTGATAATTCTGGTCTTATAAATGCTGGGCAAGATGTAGCATGTCAAAACCAACTGACGCACCCTGTTAAACAGGAAAATTGTGATTGTAGATATTTGGAAATGTAATACAGACAAGTTAGGTTTGGGTCTTTTAAAAGCTCCATACACTATACAAATATTTATGCAAAAGCTCTTAATCCATAAAAACTTTCTATATTTCATATAAAGGCTTAAAAAGTCAGGAATGAAATATTTAAGTTCTGTGCTTTGTCTCCTTTCTCACACACTGAGTTGTTTATTTTCTTTTGGTTCCACCAGATTGAAAGTTTTACATTTTCCTTCTATGGTTTTATGATTATCCTTTCCACATTTAAGAATATTTGACTATGCTAACTCTAAAGTCAATATCTCTACAATTCTCAAGAACAAAATAAAACCCTTAAATTGTTTTAATTCCTATTGTTCATATCAATCTAAATGTTATTTTATTTGTAATTTTGAAGTTACATCATTATTAAGCTTTTATACAGCTGATTATTTAGATTTACCATCATGTTGACTAGTTCATTTGCTATCTTCTTCCTTCTAACTGAAATACATTTTTTATTAATTTGTTCAGAGAGGGTGCCCCTGACAGTAAATACTCTGTTTTCATATGAAGATGCACTGCTTTGATTTTTTTTCTTGAACTACGATTTAGAAAGACATCAAATTCTATCTGCACATTCCAGTGCAATAGCCATTAGCCACCTGTGGCTTTTGACTAGAAAACATTTTCTTTTAAAAACAATGAGTTTCAGCCCAGCTGGTGTGGCTCAATGGTTGAGCATCAACTTATGAACCAAGGGTTCACTGGTTCCATTCCTGGTTAGGGCACATATCCAATTTTCTGACTGGATCCCTAGTAAGCGGTATGCAGGAAGAGGTAGCAGATGTATGCTTCTCTCTCATTGATATTTCTCTATCTCTCTATCCCTCTCCCTGTCTCTTGCTCTAAAATCAGTAAAAACATATATTTTTAAGAATAAAACAAAAAATAAGTTTTAAATTAATAAGGAGAAAGGTCAAGCTCTTAACTTAAAAACTATAACAATTTTTGAAAAATATTTGATATATTTTTAAAAGAAGCCTTAATTAAATAACTGCATATTGATGTTCTGATATGAATATATCTGTGTAACTATTACCACAATGAAGATAACAAAAATATCCCACCATCCAAATGTTTAGTCATACAATTTTGTAATCCGAGTTTCTTCCTCCCCCTGTGTAACTCTCATCCCCAAGTAATCAACTGATCAACTTTACTATTTTTGTTTAGTTTGTATTTTTTAGAATCTTAGGTTAAAATCATATAAAATGTATTATTTTTGTCTATTTCCTTCACTCAGTGTAATTCATTATTTTGAAATTCATCTACGCTGTTGCATGTATCAATAGTTTGCTTCTTTTAAAAATATATACATTTTTGTTGATTTCAGAGAGGGATGGAGAGGGAGAGAGATAGAATTATCAATGAGAATCATTGATCAGCTGTTTCCTGCACACACTTCTGCCTAGGGTTAACAACCTGGGCACATGCCCTGACTGGCAATCAAACCATGACCTCCTGGTTCATAGGTCGAGGCTCAACCACTGAGCCACACTGGCCAGGGAGTTTGATCCTTTTATTGTTTCCTTACATGGACATACCACCATTTATTTACCCATTCACCTGTTGGTAGACATTTGATTTCTAGCTTTTGGCTACTGCAAAACAATTTGCTAGGAACATTCAGGTACAAGTCTTTGTATGGAAATATATTTTCATTTCTTTTGATAGTACATGTACATTTAACTTTTTAGGAAACTGTTAAACAGTTTCCAAAATGTAAAACCATACCATTTTCCATTCTCACTAGCCATGTATCAAAGTTCCACTTGCTGCCAAGTCTTTGCTATTCTTGGTGTGATTAGTCTGTTAAATTTTAAACATTCTAATAGATGTGTACTATTATTTCTACGGTCTTAATTTGCATCTTCTTGATGATTAGTGATATTAAGAATTCTGAATTTCCCTGATGACTAATAACTTCATGTTATATTCTTTGGTAGAGTTTCTGTTCAAATCTTTTGCCCAATTTTTTTTTGGGGGGATTGTTTGTTTCTTACTATTGAGTTTTGTGAGTTCTTTATATACTACGAATAGAAGTCCTATATCCATTATATAAATTACTTAAAAATATTTTCTCCCACACTTTAACTCCTTTCATTCTCTTAATGTATTTAGAAGAGATGCTTTTAATTTGGATAATATTCACTTTGTCTTTTCTTTTTTTTACAAATTAAGCATTTTTATCATATCTAAGAACTGTTTCTTTAATCCAGGGTCACAATTATCTCCTATTAGAGGCCTAGTGCATGAAATTTGTGCATGGGATGTGAGGGTCCCTCAGACCAGCCTGCACCCTCTCCAATCTGGAACCCCTTGGGGAATGTCTGACTGTCTGGTCCTCCCCGCCCCCCCTCAGGTTCCCTCCACTGCAAGCCCGATTGCCCCTAACTGCCCTCCCATTCTGGCCATCTTGTGGTGACCATCTTGTGGCGACGAGGGGGTGGCCATCTTGTGACGATGCCATGCAATGCCATCTAGGCATTTATTTTATATAGGATGCTTTCTTCTATAACTTTTATAATTTTAAGTTTTATATTTAAATCTATGATCCATTTTGAATTAGTTTTATATGAGGTATAAGGTAAAAGTAAAAAATTATTTTTTAAAAATGTTTTGGGCTTGGCTGGTGTGGCAAAGTGGTTGAGTTTCGACCTTTGAACCAGGGTCAGGGTTTAATTCCCAGTCAGGGCACATGCTTGGTTGTAGGCTTGATCCCCACTGTGGGTTGTGTAGGAGGCAGCAGATCAATGATTTTCTCTCATCATTGATGTTTCTATCTCCCTCTCCCTTCCTTTCTGAAATCAAAAATATATTTTGAAAAAATGTTGGTATATGGATATCCAATTATTATAGTCCCATTCCTGGAAAAGACTATCCTTTGTATCTTTCTCAAAAATCAATTAACTATATAAATGTGGATCTCTTCTAAACTTTATAATGTTCCATTGATCTATTTGTCTATTTTTATTAATATAGCTTTATAGTAAATGTTAGAATAAGGTTATGTGAGTCCTCAAATTTAGTCTATTTCAATGTTGTTTGGACTATTCTAAATCCACTGAATTGTCTTATGGATTTTAGAATCAACTCACAAATTTCTAAAAACAAACAAAAAACCCATTGGTATTACACTGAATAAGTAAGGAATTTAGAGAATTTAGACAATATTGAATCTTCTGATCCAGAAGCACAGCATAGCCCTCCCATTTATTTAAGTCTTCTTTAATTCCTCTCATCATTGTTTTTTAGTTTTCATTATATAGGTCTTCACATCTTTTGTCAGATTATTCCTAATCACCAATTTAAAACGCTAACTTACAGGGGAGCAATGGGCAGCAGCAGCTTGTCCCAGGTTAACCCCCTGAACCTGTCTCTAAGAACCTCTTTTTTCTGATCTCTCAGTAACCCAAAACAGCCCCACCAAGGCTCATGTCTTTCTTATGACATTTCTAGAGCCAAAGCAGTCCCACTGATGCTCTGCCCTGTTGTTTCTCCTATCCTAAGCCCTTCCTTGTTTAACTGTCCCCAGCTTAAATAATCATACTCTCCAAATCAACTGGACTCATCTTGTGAAATCTCTCCTGCACAGGCTGGCCTGAGGCAGATCCACTCTGGGCCTGGTCCCTGTTCGGTAATATTTCAACTGAAAGGACCGAGTGAGATCTCAGACAGGGAGAAGCAGCCTTCACAATTTTGTAGATTTCAACACAGAAAAATTGCAATTTTAGCCCAGCTGGTTTGGCTCAGTGGCTGAGCTTCGACCCATGAACCAGGAGACCATGGTTCTATTCCTGGTCTAGGGCATGTGCCTGGGTTTCAGATTGGATCCCCAGTAGGGGGCATGCAAGTCCCAGTTGCCTCCTATAAGCATCCTGACCAAGGCTCGAACCCAAAACCTAAGTATGTGCCCTAACCAGGAATCAAAACTGAAACTTTTTTTGGTGAACAGGACGATGCTCCAACCAACTGACATTACCCAGCCAGGACTACAAAAGCTTACTTTTAATCCTTCGTTTCCTACCAAGTCTATTTCCTTGTTCACAGAGAGCCAAGTAGATTATCTCAGACCCTCTGGTAGAAAATTATGATCTAATAGCAATTATATTTGCAAAACCCTGTGCACTTTTTCCCCAAAGTCCATCATTCAGAATTAGAGCAAGAACTTTCTATCTCAGTTTTTTTATTGGAGTTGCTCATGTGTGCTCCTGCGTCCTGACTTGTGTGTGCTACTGGTGAAAAAACCTCAAGCTTCTTCTTTATCAGAGGCAAGTTTTCTCATTGGGGTCTGTAGCCCTCAGGTGACCAAGGAGAAGACCAGAGTCTGTGCTACAGCTTGGACAGGAGAAGACTGTTTTTCAGAAATCAATCACTAGACACAACTCAGGACCCAAAACTCACCTGGCCAGTGTGGCTCAGTGGTTAAGCATCGACCCATGAACCAAGAGGTTACTAGTTCAATTGCAGGTCAGGGCACATGCCCAGGTTGAGGGTTAGATTCCAAGTTGGGGACGTTCAGGAGGTAGCTGTTTGATGTTGACGCTTCTCTTTCATAGATGTTCTGTCTCTCTATCCTTCTCCCTTCTGCTTTCTCTTAGAAAAAATTACTGGTGGGGTGAGGTCCTTATCCCCATATGCTGCTCCTAGAAGTGGATTTATTTTATTATTTATTACTAGAGGCCTGGTGCATGAAATTTGTGCACGGGAGGGAGGTCCCTCAGCCTGGCCTGCACCTTCTCCAATCCGGGACTCCTGCAAGATTGAGCCTAAACCAGTAGTTGGACATCCCTTTTGCAATCCAGGACTGCTGGCTCCTAACCACTCAACTGCCTGCCTGCCTGATTACCCCTAACCACTCTGCCTGCCTGATTGCCCCTAACCCCTCTGCCTGCCTGCCTGATCGCCCCAAACCACTATCCCCTGCCAGCCTGATCACCCCTAACCACTCTCCCCTGCCGGCCTGATTGCCCCTAACTGCCTCTGCCTTGGCCCCTGCCACTGTGGCTTTGTCTGGAAGGACATCCAGAAGATGTCCAGTCTATCGGGTTTAATTAGCATATTACATTGTATAGTTTTGTAAAAAATGTATTTTTATTGATTTCAGAGAGGAATGGAGAGGGAGAGAGATAGAAACATCCATGATGAGAAAGAATCATTGATTGGCTGCCTTCCTGCACGACCCACACTGGGGATCAAGCCCACAAGGCAGGCATGTGCCCTGACTGGAAATAGAACCATGGCTTACTGGTTCATAGGTCAAAGCTCAATCATGGAGCTGCACCAGCTAGGCTGGAAGTGGATTTCTTAAAAAAAAAAAAAAGGACCTAAAACTCAACTCTCAGAAAATAATTCATTTCCCATTCTCCTACTAATGGACCTTGAGAGCTGATCTGAAATTTCTGTTGGGAGAGCAGGCCATGTGTGCACCTATCCTATCTAATAAAAGAGTAATATGTCAATTGACCATCACTCTGCTACACCACAAGCCACGTCCACCAGTCAAACAGGAGTATGCAAATTAACCCAACTAAGATGGCTATAGCCATGGAGCAAGAAGGAGGCTTGGGTTTCCTTGGAAATGTAGGAAGCTGAGCTTTCCATACAACCTGTCAGGCCCAGGCCTCCACTCAAGGCTACAAAGCTTCAATTATAGAAGATAAATAAATCCCAACAAAAATGGCAGCAGCCAAGGAGCTTGTGAAAAAAGGAGGCTTGAGTTGCCCCCAGCTATGGAAGAAGTTCCTGCACCCCCAACCTGCCTTGGCCTCCACTTAAAGCTACAAAGTTTCAATTGTAGAAGATAAATAAATCCCAACAAAAATGGTTGTGGCCTTGGAGCAAGCAGGAGAGTTGGCTCCACTCAAGGCTATAAAATTTCAATTATAGAAGATAAATAAATCCCAGATACCAGGGCCTCTGCTTGGGTCACTGGGAGGGCGTGTCCAGCCTGAAAACCACCACAGGCCCCTCGCCCAGGCTGCCCCAGGCCACCCCAGGCCCAAGGGAACTCCCACCCTGAACCAGGACACCCATCAGGGCAAACCAGCCAGGCCCCACCAGTGCACTGGGCTTCTATCCTATCTAATAAAAGAGTAATATGCAAATTGACTGTCACCTAACACACAAGATAGCTGTTCCATGTAGTAAAAGATGGATGCCCCCATGTGGACACAAAATGGCCACCACAAGATAGCCAGTAGTAGAGGGCAGTTGGGAGGGATCAGACCTGCAAGGGAGGGCAGTTGTAGGCAATCAAGCCTGCAGAGGAGGGCGGTTAGGGGTGACCAGGCCAGCAGAGGAGGGACAATCAAGCCTGCAGAGGAGGGCGGTTAGGGGTGACCAGGCCAGCAGAGGAGGGAAGTTGGAGGTGACTGGTCCTGCAGAGAAGGTCAGTTGGGGGGAAATCCAGGCCTTCAAGGGAGAGCAGTTGGGGTGGACCAGGCCTACAGGAGAGGGCAGTTAAGGGTGACCAGGCCTGCAGGGGAGGGCAGTTAGGGGCAATCAGGCTGGCAGGGGAGTGGTTAGGGGGTGATAAGGCTGGCAGGTAGAAGCATTTAGGGGCAATCAGGAAGGCAGGCAGGTGAGCAGTTGGGAGCCAGCAGATCTGAATTGTGAGAGGGCTGTCTGACTAAATAGGCAGTCATAAATTCCTATCTGGGCAGTTCATGGTGGGTAGTCATGCTCTAAGTATACAACTTCTTTACTACAAGATTTATCTTTGCTTTAAGCAACTCCTGTTCATTGTTTCTGTGCACCTAGGTTAATATACCTTTGAAATGCTCCCTAGTAATGCTAACCTCATAGAATTAGTTCA
Organism: Lasiurus cinereus; assembly: GCA_011751065.1. Taxonomy (NCBI): domain Eukaryota; kingdom Metazoa; phylum Chordata; class Mammalia; order Chiroptera; family Vespertilionidae; genus Lasiurus; species Lasiurus cinereus. Next base: position 51,390,441 of record JAAGEH010002528.1, on the reverse strand, counting down.
GGCCCCTCAAAAGAGTATACAATTTTAACTACCCTATAATCCAATCTTCTCATGACCATCGCCATGAAAACACATAATTTTAACTACTTTGCAATCCCCTTCCCAAACTGCTTCCTTTCACCTTCTTTGCCTTTATGTAAACTTTCTTACTTCCCTTCTTAATTTCAAAGACATAAAAGGAGCTGTAAAACTTTTATTCTCAGGAGCATTTGAAATCTTGCTCCTCAGCATATGTTTGGCTAAAATAAGCTCTATATTTTAAAAAAAAAATAATAATAATATTTCAAAATTTAAATTTCCAACTGTTCCTTGCTATTGTTTATGAACAAAACTGATTTTTGTATGCTGATCTTGTATACCACAACTTTCTGAATTCAGTTCTAGAGATTTTTTTTCGGGATTTCATCAAATTTTCTATGTAGACATTCATGTAATTTTCAAATAAATAGTTTTACTACTTTCTTTCTAATCTGGATGCCTTTAATTTCTTCTTCTTGCCTCATCTGCACTGTTTAGAATGTTGAGTAAATGCTGAATATAAGTAAAGGGAGCAGAAATACTTATTCTGATCATAGAAAGGAAAGTTAATGTTTCACCATTAAATATATTACCTACCCATTTTTTGTATGTGCTCTTTATCAGTTATAGTAGTTGGTTTTTTTAAAAAAGTATATTCTTATTTATTTCAGAGTGGAAGGGAGAGAGAAAGAGATAAAAACATCAATGATGAGAGAGAATCTTTGATCGGCTGCCTCCTGCATGCCCCCTACTGGGGATCGAACCCACAATTCAGGCATGTGCCCTGACAGGAAATCAAACTGTGATTCATAGGTCTATGCTCAACCACTGGGCCATGCTGGCCAGGCGAGATAGTTCTTTTTAATTAACAGGTTTTTTTTGTTTTTGTTTTTATTTTTAAATGAGGAACTGATGCTGCATCTTATTAAGTGTGTTTTCTACATCTACTGAAATGATCATATGGTTTTGCTTCTATTTATGATGAATTATACTGATTGATTTGTGAATGTTAAACCAATCTTGTATTCTTAGGATCTACTTGATCATGATGTATTTATTATCACTTTATATATTGTTGGATTCAATTGGTTAAAATTTTGTTAAGATGTTTTGCATTAGTGTTCATAAGGTACTAGTATATTGGTCTATAGTTTTACTTTCCCTAATGTATTTGTCTGGTTTTTACATTATAGTAATGCTAACCTCACAGAATTATTTGAGAAGTATTTTCTCATTTTCTATCTTCTTCAAGTATTTGATATAGAATTGCTTTTTCTTCTTTAAATTTTCAAATTTCCCTAGTGAAGCAATATGGCCTAGAATTTTCTTTGTGAGACATTTTAAACTATATATGCAATCATCTTAATAAATATAATAGATATAGGCAATTCAGGTTGTCTGTTATTTTGTGTGTGAGCTTTTTTTGGTAATTTGTGTCTTTTCAGGTGTCCATTTCATGTAAATTATAAAAATTTCCAACAATTTTATTAATATTTTTTCTTATTATTCTTTTAATATCTGTATAATATAAAATGATGTCACTTTTGTTGCAGACATTTTTCTAAATATACTGTTGCAAAGCTCATGGAAGAGCTATCAATTTTAATACTTTATTTTAATGTGTAAATAAAGTGGTTTTACAGGTCTAAATAGGTATTGCTCATTAAAGCTTATTTTAAAATAGATGTATTATTTCTATTCTGCCAATATTAATTCTTATAAGTCATATAAATTAGGCCTTGTTTCTTTATTTCTAAAAATTATTAGGTGAAATGGATGAAGATTTTTCTAGTTCAAATAGTTTGTGTGGCTCTGAGTTTATATAGTTCTTACATATTTTTTTCCTTTCAATAGCAAAGACATTCCCTGAAAGTATTTATTCAATGAAAGCAATTCTATAAAATAAAAACAAGAAGCACTTAATATTTCATATAATTCTGCTGATAAAAATAACAGGTCATTCTCTAGTAAGACTTTATTTAAATAGGTACTTACAAATCCTAATTTTTAAATACTTCTTAATGAGTGAAGAGCAAAGTTATTTTTTAGTATCTGTCCTAGTGATCTGTAGTAACATAGATTTCACTCATTGGTAAAAAAAACCACAACATTTATATTGAAATACAGCCGAAAGATTCTATATACCCTGTTCTCTGAATCATATCCAAATTTGTTTTCCAAAAACAATAAGAAATGTGACGTGATCATCTCAATTTGCCCAGGACACTTACTGGTAACTCTGAATTTGTTTATTCTGTGTTACAGCAACTTTACTTGTTTGTTTTTACTACCTCTCTTTAACAAAATGCTTTATTTGTTATATTTTTAATGGTTTAATTTAAAATTTCATGAATTTGTTATTTTATTTGTTAAACAGGGAACCAGAAATGATTACAGACATAATAAAAGGAATTTACATGGGATTTCTGTCCTTGCCTAAGCCAGGGAGACTGAGTCTTCCCCTCTCATTAGTTGCAAAGAGACAATTTCACAACAATCAACTACTTTACACCTTAAAATTCCACAGACTCAAATGTTCGATTTTTTGCAAAGAGCAATCATTTCATTACTTTAAAAAAAAAAATGACTGTTTTGGGCAACTAATATAATTGTAAGCTATCTTTTTCCAAGGCAGCACTAATTTCCCAGAATGTGTATGAGAATGATACTGCTTTTTATTATCTAGGACCACTAAGCTACTGTATGAGTTTATCCATGATGTAAAAGCTAAAATGTTAAATGTATATGTTTTTCAATCAGTTAATAAGCTATGCTTTCCAATCTGTTAATAAAATGGAATAAGAAGCATATAATTAGGAAGGGAGGACCCTTAATAAAATTCTTCCAGAATTTTTATTTCAATGGCCACATTTAATTTTCAATTTAATTTTTGGCCTTGGCCAAAAATAGTGAAATCTAGCTATCTACTATTTATAAGAAATACCTAAGTTTCAACACAAATAAGTTGAAAATGAAGGAGGAAAGATATTCTAGGTAAGATGTCAAGTAAAAGGAAGCAGAGGTGGCAATATTAAAAGTAGACTAGGCAGAATTTAAGGTGAAGAGTAAAAAGAAAGAAAGGCTTAATTTAAATTGATAAAAGATCCAATCTATTTAAATTAGCCATTATACATCTTATCTAATAAAAGAGTAATATGCAAATTGACCACACCTCTGTTACACCCACAAGCCATGCCCACCAGCCAGTCAGGAGCGAATATGCAAATTAACCCAACCAAGATGGCTGCGACCACAGAGTGAGCAGGAGGCTTGGGTTTCCCTGGCAATGGAGGAAGGCAAGCTTCCTGCACAGCCTGGCCAGTCCAGGCCTCTACTCAAGGCTACAAAGTTTCAATTATAGAAGATAAATAAATTCCAACAAAAATGGCTGGGGCCTTGGAGCAAGCAGGAGGCTTGGGTTTCCCTGGCGATGGAGGAAGCCAAACTTCCTGGCCATCCCTGGACTCCACTCACAGCTATAAAGACTCAATTATAGAAGATAAATAAATCCCAGATCCTAGGGCTTCCGCTTGGGTCACCAGGGGGCATGGCTGACCTGCAAACCACCACAGGCCCCTCACCCAGGCCGCCCCATGCCCCAAGGGAACCTCCACCCTTCAGGGAAAACCAGCTGGCCCCCAACCATGCACCAGGCCTCTAGCCTATCTAATAAAAGAGTGATATGCAAATTGACCATCACTCCAACACACAAGATGGCTACCCCCTGTGGTCAAAGATGGCTGCCCCCATGTGGACACAAGATGGCCAGCAGGGGAGGGCAGTTAGGAGGGACCAGGCCTGCCAGAGAGGACAGTTGTGGGTGAAAAAGCCTGCAGGGGAGGGCAGTTAGGGAAGACCAGACTAGCAGAGGAGGGAAGTTGGGGTGATTGGGCCTGCAGGGAAGGGCAGTTGGGGGGTCCCAGGTCTATAAGGGAGGGCAGTTGGGGGTGATCAAACCTGCAGGGGAAGGCAGTTAGGGTTGACCAGGCCAGCAGAGGAGGGAAGTTGGGAGTGAGCAGGCCTGCAGGGAAGGGCAGTTGGAGGCGGCGGGGGTGGGAGGGGTTGGAGGGGTACCCAGGCCTGTAAGGGAGGGCAGTTGGAGGTGATTAAACCTGCAGGGGAAGGCAGTTAGGGTTGACCAGGCCAGCAGAGGAGAGAAGTTGGGGGTGACCAGGCATGCAGGGAAGGGCAACTGGGAGGGGACCCAGGCCTATAAGGGAGGCAATCAAACCTGCAGGGGAAGGCAGTTAGGGACAATCAGGCTGGCAAGGAAGCAGTTAGGAATCAATCAGGCTTACTGGGGAATGGTTAGGGGGTAATCAGGCTGGCAGGCATAAGCGTTTAGGGGAAATCAGGAAGGCAGGCAAGTGAGCAGTTGGGAGCTAGCAGTCTTGGATTGTAAGACGGATGTCCAGCTGTCTGTTTAGGCCCTATCCCGGTATTGGGCCTAAATGGACAGCCAGACATCCCTCGGGGAGTCCCAGATTGGAGAGGGCTGAGGGACACACACCCCCGTGCATGAATTTTGTGTACTAGGCCTCTAATATAACATGAAATTGCATGAAAACACATGATAACAGTAGTAAGACAGACAAAAAAAAAAATTATAGTGCAAGATTTTAACTTTCCCGAAATATTTGGCAGAGCAAGTATACAAAGCAATAAAAATCTAGACAAATTTTCAAAGAACATGCATGAATAAGCTTATATTATACCCTATATACAGAAAATATTTTCCAAATTGCCAGTTTATAAAATTAGACCATGTGCAAGACCACAACCAAATCTCAAAAAAATTCTAAAAAGTAATCACACGCAAATTTTAATAACACAAGACAATAAAATTAAGAAACTTATACATAACACAGGAAAAACAAATATTATCCAATAAAACAAATAAATGTTTAGAATTATACATTTGAAAAAAGTTTTACCTTTCTTCTTCTAAAGAGAAGCTCATATGAATATGGTGTCTTCCAACAAAGTCATGCTTAGCAATGGTTATTATTTAAATATTAATCACAACAAGTTTGTATGTGTGTGTTCTAAAGGTTAAAATTGCAAGGAGATTCAAAAAGATGAAGAAATAATTATCTTGACCTGTGTTCAATAACCCTACAGTAGAAATGCTTATTACCAGCCTTTTATTAATAGGAATGTCAACTTCCACTTAAAAACTGAAAAACACACAGGAACATACAGGTTAAAAAGGTAGGAAGAGTCCTAGTCGGTTTTGCTCAGTGGGTAAAGTGTCAACCTGTGGACCAAAGGGTCCCAGGTTGCATTCTGACCAAGGGCATGTACCTTCGTTGCAGGCTCCTCGCCAGCTCAGGCCCTGGTCAGGGCTCGTGCAGGAGGCAACCAATGGTTGTGTTTACCATATAAATGTTGCTCGCTGTTTTCCCTCTCTCTTCCACTCCCTAAAAATCAATGGGAAAATATCCTCGGATAAGAATTAACAAAAAAACAAACAAAACAGAAAAACAAAAAGGTAGGAAGAAAAAGCCATTCCTAAGAACCAAAACTAAGACACAGAAAAGAGAAAAAAACAAATTTTAGGAAAACAAAATTCTTAAGAGACCATGTATTTTACCTGCTTTTATTTCACTATTATTCAAGAGTGTTTATTACAAGACCACAAAATAAGCAAATAATACAGGTATCCCCACTTTTTGAAAGTCTGTTTTACTCCACCTGGCTTTTATTAAATATCTCTATTAATATTGGTCTTTGCTAACTGAAAGAATTACAAAGAGGATTTTAGCTTTTATTTAAGAAAGGTGAAAATACAGCATTCAGCATTTGTCTTGCAGAGAGCCATTATGGAGGCAGGGCACCTGGGCAGCAAGAGTGGTACTGCCAAGCTCTTCCCAATGAAAATGAGGATCCTTATGATGTTGATTAAATTTAGCTTTAAATCCTAGCTTCAGAAATCATCTCTATCTCTCTCTAACCCTCAAAGACCTTGCCTTTTCCCTGGATAATCAGCAACTCTGGGGGCAGCAGAAGATAACAGCCAGGATCTGGATAATATTGGTCACAAGGTCTAGACCTCTGGCCAACTAAAGATAACATCTTGAGCTGTTATATATCAGGGCCTGAGTCCTAAGGTAGAAGGGCCCTCTGGCTACTTTCCCATGAGACTGAATAGAGGGACAAGGGAACAGATCTCAAAACTGTCCTCAAGACAGAAATAAATGATTTATTACTCTTCCTCACCTCCAACCAAGCAGTTCTCAGCGTGACCCAGAAGCCCTAACCCATTGTCTTGCAATTTTGGTAAACTACCCATCATGGGGAGTTTGGGCTTTGAAGCACCAGTTTGCTGGTATCCTGAATGGCGCCTCCACTGCAATTCTGTCTGGCTGTTAGTGCCCTGTGGATGAACTCTTTCTGTTCTGTAACACCTGGGAACCACACTCCACATCAAGCTCTCACAGCTTTGAACTGTGTCTGTGAGCCTCTGTGCTTTATCTCCATTTACCTTGTATATCCGTTATAAAAATGTGCTCTAAGGTAATCAAAAAAGCCTAAGAGAACTTATAAAGGTGTTACTTAACATAAAAATAGATGTAATTAAACATATTAGGCATGATTTGGTAGGTTATTTGGAGATCTGGAAACACTAAAAATTTTTCCCATACAAATTAATGGCATTAGCTTCTTTGATTTACATATTTCAGCTTAACAAAAGGTTTCATAGGAATACTCTGCTTTCCTATAGAGTATGGGAGGAGATGGGGACCTGTATTTTATTTCAGTTTAGTAAGGAAAAAAAAAAAAACTTGTGGCAAAAACAAGACAGTGTGCTATCAAATACAAGAAATAAAAGAATCCTAGATTTCAGATAAACTCAAACAAATAAACATAATTTTCCTCCAAAAAAATAGAAATTTCCAACTGGCAATCATAATAGTTGGTAATCTCCAGACGGCAAAGGAATCCAAATTCAATTTGTCTATATTACTGATGCTATTCTGTGATTGGACTGAAGGCCTATGGTAACCAGCTCCCATAGACAGTGTTTAGGGCATAGCTGCCTTACATTTAATTTTATAACACATCCAGTAAGTCTCTTTATTGTAACATACCAATGTTATGCAATAATTACATCTCAATGACAAGTACTTTACATTCAGATGCTAAATCCCTATTAAAATTACAAGATTTGAAAGAAAGAGTACTCAAGAGTATGCAAGATGCTTATATTCCACAAATTATGGCTAGGGCAGTGATCCTGCCATTAGTACAATAGAAAGGTATTATCTCTCCCTCCTCTGAAGGAACATCTGTGGTTATTGTCTCTATCACTCATTTGGCACATTGTTTTGAAGCAGTAAACTTTTCATGTGCATTTGATCTGAATAAATCCTTTAAGGCAGTGGTTCTCAACCTTTTTTAATGCTGTGACCTTTTAATACAGTTCCTCATGTTGTGGTGACCCCCAATCTTAAAATTATTTTTGATGCTACTTCATAACTGTAATTTTGCTACTGTTAATGAATCATAATGTAAATATCTGTGTTTTCTGATGGTCTTAGGCTCTACAGCAGCGGTTCTCAACTTGTGGGTCGCAACCCTCAGGTTGAAAACTGCTAGCAAGGTCGCTTAAAGTTTAAGGGTAACAGTAACATCTTCTTATCAGGATCTTCCATTCAATAGCTTACAAGTCAATGTTTGTTAAATATTAACTGACTATTGTTAATTAACTGAGTAATGCCACCAACATATCCTTTCTTCAACAACACCTCTGGAGCATGGCTACCTGTTCTATAGCCTAGAGTACCCATACTTTCAAATTTTCTGAAAAAATTAAAATAAAACAAAAAAAGCTACAAGGCCTATTAAAAGAGCTGGATTTTAGGTAAGTGGAATTAAATAAAAGGAATTACTTTTCTTTAGATTTATCCTAATTCCAATCAAACATCTCAGTTACAGCAGAATTGGGTGGGACCTAACACTGTTTTGTTTCAGTTCCAGTCCCTGGATGGAAAAATAACAGCAACAACAAGAATGATGACAAAGCTTTACCATCTGTCCCCAGTCTGTACTCAATCAGTGGTCACCCCTACAACTTCCCAAAGGTCACCACGCTCTTATTCTTAAGCAATTCAAACATAAAATGCATCAGAACATCCTTAAAAAACTTGTTATAATACAAGTTGCTGTCCTGTACCCAGAGGAGTTTCTTATTCAGTTAGGTCTACAGCAGGCCTAAGTATTTGCATTTTAATACATTTGCAAGGTGATGCTGATGCTACTCATCCAGGTACCATACTTGCAGAATTACTTCATCTATGTTTGTTTATTGTGCCTGATTAGGTATTGTTCTAAATAGGTATTGTTCATATGGTATAAAAGCTTCATGTGGAACTTTTTAGCACCATATCAAATGTTTGTGGTCAACCAATGGGTGACTCCTTAATTTTTCCAGCTCCAAAATACCACATGACCATTTGGAGCAGGTGACTACCTCTATAGGGAAGCACCAAGGAAGTTATTCAGTATACATTATCCCAATTTAGAATTACAGGAATATTATTCTCTTGGCCAGGAATGTTTTCCCTCCTCCTTACCTCGTTAACATCTCCTTCCTTTCAGGTCTTAGCATGATATATGCAAGGAGGCCTTCCTTTTCCTCCCCAGGACTATGTCAAATTCTCCTACTATGAGTTTTCATAGAATCCCTGGATCCTCTCCTATGTAGCCTTTACATGGTTGAATTTTTTACACTTGTTTATAAAATATTTTATTAATAGATGTTTTCCACACTGGACTATAAGCTGCCTACAGACAGAAAACATTTTTTATTTTGATCATCATTACATTTTTAGTCCCTAGCACAATATCAGGCACATCAAAGATGTTCAAATAATGGTAAAAAAGATTTGAGCTTTTTTAGCCCTAAGAGAGGTAAGGAAAGTATTCTTCTATACTCTGTCCCTTTATCAATTTTCAGCTGTCCAATATTCAAAATTCAGAAAAAAAAAGACCTACCTTTCCTGAATAATTCTTGAAGACTCTCAGCACTTTGATTTAATACAGCCCATATTTCTTCCTCCTGAAGGGGTCCACCCCGAACTTCCAGGGCTTCAGCTAGTGACACATGCATATTACCTAGGAAACAAAGATAACAGATGTTCTACACTTGTAGGAGCAAAAGTTGTCATCTATGAGGTCCCTGTCTACCTAATTTTTCAATATGGCTTTCAATCTAAATATAATCCCACACTTAGACTCAGAGAGAGTAAAGGTATTAAAGGGGTAAAAAAACATCAAAACAACTACTTGCCCTAGTACAGTGATTGGTAAACTCATTAGTCAACAGAGCTGCAGTTTACCAACCACTGCCCTAGTACAATAGAGTTAACCTCAGAGACAGAACTAGAGAATAGTGGTGCCAACCAGTATTTCACGGGAGAAGATGTAGAGACTGCAGGGTGCCAGGAGGCCAAAGTGCAGATGATTAAACCAAAGCAGCCAGACTGAAATGAAGATCTTTCACATTATTTACCTCCCCATCCAGGTAAAAAGGGTAGGAGGAGTAGAGAGGAGACCCTACAGCCATAGTGGGAGAAGTTGCGAATAAGATGGAATAGGAGTCTTCCATTCATTGACTGATTTCTGTATTTCCAACATGTATACTATAATCCTATATAATAAAAGCTAATGTGCTAAGTATCCTGCCATTCCTTCAACTGTTCAACCCATCACTACAATGTGCACTGACCACCAGGGAACAGACGCTCCGACCAGACCAGTAGGTTGGTTTGCTACTGGGGTCTGGCCTGTCGGGACTGGACAAGATGGGCCAGACATTTTCTGGAGCCTGCCCCTAGTCCCTCCCCCAGCCATCCGGCCCCTGTCAGCCTCCATAGACCCCCATGGGGACTGGGCAAGGCAGGCCGGACACCCTGGATGAATCCATGCACAGGGCAGGTTTCGGCCCCATCCCCGAAGGACAGGCCGAGAGACCCCACCAGCACATCAATCCGTGCACAAATGAGAAACTGAGGTTTAAAGGTGAAATTATTTTCCCAAGGGCAAATGGTAAATTGGCAGTGTGGGTGAGGAAGAAACTTTATTCTTTATGGTTCTTCCTATTAGTCTAATAGTTAAATCTATATGAAACAGATTAACAAAAGAAAATAAACAAATTTAATTGCATACGTATGTATGGGAACCTCACATACATGACAGAGTCAGATACCTCACAAACAGAAGAGGTTCAGAGACAGAACGTTCAAAGGAGGTATGATGTGGCATTCTGAACTAAGGTTGAGGTAAGGCAACTTGGGGCTGCAGAGGGGAAGAAGGTCATTTAAGGATGAAAAGTAGAGCAGATGTTCAGTAATTAGATGTTGGTGCTGTCCTCGAGATAAGAGGGAAAAAAGTAATCTCTAGTAATAATTCCTTTAATGGCAAGGCCCCAAATTTAAATTCTTTGAGGAGAGATTTAAGTTTCTCAGGAGCCTGCAGCGTCTCAATTGGCCATCAACTCAAAATAATTCACATGCGAAAGTGGCACACTTTGGGGAGGCCTATTCTGAACCTACTCAGCAGCAAAGCTAGGTCTAAAAATAGTTAAGTCCATTCAGTGTACAATTTATAATTATGGTATACTAGAGGCCCAGTGCACGGATTCATGTGCTCTGGGGATTATGACAAGGAAAGAGGTTATGCCTATAAGCATCATAATCTAAGACTCTATAACAATTTGCAAAGGTGCCTTTGTGATAACATTTTTGTAGAGTCAATTTTTTCAGTGGCATTCAAATAAGTAGGCTATCTATTGATAGCAGCATTTAAGGTTTTCTTGGTTCTCAATAATCCTACTTTCCTTTTGGAAGGAAAAATGCAGCTAGTCAAAACTTCCTATATAGATTTTCCTGAATTGATACTTCTTGAAAAGAAAATTGCTCTTTACAGTGATTACTAAAATTTCTACCCAGACCAAACCAATTCAAGGACAATGGCAATGTATATATATTATGGTAAGCAGAAGCAGATGGGTTGGGAAAAGAAGCTATGAAACTAAAGAGAATGAAAAATGTTAAATACTTATTTTCTGTAATATATCTTTTGTTAAATTTTAAAATTAACCTATAAAAGGCTAACAAAAAAGCTAATAGTTTCTTTTAATTTACATTTATGATAGTTTAACTCAGAATGAAAAAAAGCAAATCCAGCAACAAAATGAGGCCAGCCTTGTCCTTTTCAAATATGTACTACAGCATTTTATGCTTAGAGTCTACTTTGAGGGGTATCTACTTAAATGTACAATGTGGTAGTTAAAAGGAAAGATATAAGCCCTGGCCAGGTGGCTCAGTTGGTTGGAGTGTCGTCCTGTACACCAAAAGGATGAGGGTTCGATTCCTGTTTAGGACACATTCCTAGGTTTCGGATTTGATTCCCAGGTTGGGGCTCATATGGGAGACAACTGATCAATGCTTCTCTCTTACATCGATGTTTCACCTCTCTCTCTCTATAAAAAATAAATAAATAAATAAATAAATAAATAAATAAATAAAATAATCCTATATAATTAAGAGCTAATATGCCAGTTAGACCGGATGACAGAATGACCTTCTAGAAGGACCGATGGGCGGCAGGTTAGCGAGCGTGGTCCTGGCGTGCCCATCCCCACCCCTTTGGCAAGAGGCCCAATTCTAAACAGTCAGTCAGACATCCCTCAAGGGGTCCCAGATTGGAGAGGGTGCAGGTTGGGCTTAGGGACACCACCCCCTCCCCATGAATTTCATGCACCGGGCCTCTAATACCTTATAAATCATTATCTTTGGCAATTACCAATTATTATCATCTCTCTGTTATTTTTATTTACCTTTATTATAGCTCTCTAGATCATTATTGCCAAATAAAAAAGAAGACAAAGGAATGAAAGAAATACAGAAGTGGGGAAGGGATGAAAAAAAAAGTGAAGGAAAACATAGCTTGAAGACAATTCTTAAGTCCATTATTTCAATTGTTTCCTTTAGATACAGTAATAAAAAACTTGGGGTACAGATAAATGACTGTCATATTTTACTATCTGCTTTACAATAAACATAACCATATCACTCATATCTGTATTTTAAATGACTGTCATATTTTACTATCTGCCTTACAATAAACATAACCATATCACTCATTTTTGTTTCCTTGAAAGTTGTGGGCTGCATGATAACTAGACAGTATTTGGAAAGACTTTCAAATGAGTAAAAAATATTTATATTACATAACCAGAACCTCTATTACGATTTGTATTAACAGAGGTATTAATGTCATGACCTTAAAACTGTGCCCACAGTTAGACAAAGCCACAACGGGATTCTAACAGATGTCTTTTAATCCTGAAGGATTTGTGGCACTCATAGTTAGTACAGAAGTGATTTTAACAGAATGAAATAGTAAACAGATTAACTGAATCCAATCAAGTGATATAACAATCTGTCCAGAAATAAACTAATGAATTAGGAAAATTTAAATTGATTCTACAGAAATAGGGCTATAACAGTACACTGTTTCAAGAACAAAGACTTTGGGCAAAGATCCACTCAGTGCCCTGGCTAAGGATTTCTTACTGAGCAGTGAGAAACCATAGTGAGTTGATAAGGCAACCGCCCAAATCGTAAGCATCTTTTACCCAGGATGATTTACAACGAGTTTATAAAAGTTAACTAGAAGCAAACACACATATTAGTATTTTTTTAAGTTAAAGAATCTCTACATATTTGGTATTTTAGCTGTTTATAATGTTGAAGAGAATAAGGTCAGTTAGAATAACAGGTTAGCCTTGTCATCCCAAATTAAATACTGTTAATTAATAAAATGAGATATTTGCTCTAGCCAATGTGGAGAACCTGAGGCCTGAAGGATCCCAGGTTCAATTACAGTCAAGGGCACAGGCCCAGGTTAGGGGCTCGATCCCCAGTAAGGGGCGTGCAGGAGGCAGCCAATTGATGACTCTCTCTCATCATTGATGTTTTTATCTCTCTCTCCCTCTAACGTCCTCTCTGAAATCATTAAAATATATTTTTAAAAAAATAAATAAAAATTAAAATAATGAGACACACAACTATATTGCTATTAGAAAACCAAAATGAAAAAGACTGACCATAAGAAGTGTTGAGGAGGACCCAAAACTCTCATACATTGCTAGTTGGAATGTAAACTGATACTCTCTGGTAAAATGTTTAAAGAGTTTCTTAAAAGTTAAATATAAGCCTATAATATGACTTTAAGGTATTTCCCAAAAGAAATTAAAGCACATAGCCATAAAGACTTATACACAAATGTTCATAGCAGCTTTATTTGTAACAGCCAAAAACTAGAAACATGCAAATGTCTATCAACAAGTGAATGGATAGATTTTAGTATATTCCCATAATGGATACCAAGTAATAAAACAAAGAAAAGAAACCACTATTATTGATGCATAAAAAATATGGATGATGAATATGTTCATTATCTGTAATAATGGTTTCACATTGCATACATACAGCAAAATATATTACATTGTACACTTTAAATATGTACAGTTTATGTCAACTATGCCCCAATGAAACTATTAAAAAGAGAAAATAAAAAACAAAACAGACCAGAGCCAGATAAAACACTCCTTTTTTTGTCCAATGAACATGCCTGGATTTTTTTTAAATTTCAGAAGAAACCAAGTCCCAACTTCAAGTAATACATAAGTTTTGTTTTAATTTGTTTTTTTAATTTGTTTTTTAAAAGTTAACTTTTTCATTATAAAAATTCTATAAAACTAAGGAAACCAAAATCCATGACTAAGGTCTAAGATCTTCTCTCCTTTGACAAACAAGTCAAAGCGTATCTAAGATGCCATAATCATGTTTTAAAAATCCATTATTCAAGATAGCAATCTCTTGGTTTTCTTTCAATTTCTAATTTCCTAAGCGCATTTAAAGATAAAATGATAACTACAATAATTCCTGGACAACTTAAATAATGTGAAATTATTTCTACCTATTAACTTTGATACAGAATGATCAACAAAAAGAGAGCTACATACAAAGTAACAATAATAAAAGCATTAAAACTAGAAATAAAAGACAAGCTAATTTCTCTAATAAAATAAATGCATTGTTATTTCTTTCCATTAAGAGTAGGTATAGAACAGGTAGTAGAAAAAAAAACACACACACACATTATTGCTTAATATAGTTAGGAAAGACTAATAAAGAACTGGAATTTTAAGGAGAAAAAAAGAAAACTCAGTGTTTTAATTGGATGTTGCTCAAGGTAGAAAACAGAATGTGTCTAAATATTTTTATTGAAGTTGGAGCCATGCGTATTTGTCAACTTTTCCATTGTACTTTCCCAGTGAGAGAAAAGAAACTAAAATAATCACAAGTCTAAATTGCTTTTCTGGGTCTCTGGCTCATTTCAACTACTTTTCTCAATAGAAATCATCTATGCTTGCTTCCTGCTTTCAAAGGACAGCTTAAAAAAAAAAAACAACAGAAGAGAAAAACTCTGGAATTCTTCAGTCCCTCTTCGTATCACGAAACTGAGAAATAAAGCAAAAATTCCGAATTTCACATTTGCTATATTTCTCCTCACTGACTGGGAGGTAACTACAAAACAATATGATGGTAGAATTTTGGTTTTGAGAATTGTCTTTCTATAGCAACTCCTCTTCTATATCCACTGATTTTTCTTAAGATTAATATTAGGAAACTTGCTGGTCCTCAAGAAATATAGACTCTTAAAATATCTCAAAGTGGACATGCATTAAAGGAAACAAATATGTATAAAGCACAATAAGTAAAAAATATCATATTTGTCCTTCATATTGTAGTAATCATAATTCTGAGATTGCTCTCAAGATTCCTTCCATGTCACCTACGTAGGACACATAGCAAGGACCTAAGGATAGCTTCTAGGAGCGAACAGTGTACTCCAGCCAACAAAGAGAAAGAAAATGGTCCTACAACCATAAGAGACTGAATTCTACCAACAACCAATGAGCTTGGCTCAGATAATATCAGTCACAGATCATACCCTGAGTTCAGTCTGGTGAGATCCTGAAAAGCGGAACCATCTAATCTGAACTCAGACTCCTGAGCAAAAAGAAGTGAGAGATAGAAGAGGCCAACATGGTGGCATAGGCAAACACCTGTACTCACTGCCTCCCACAACCACATCAAAATTACAACTAAAATACAGAACAATCATCATCTAGAACCGACAGAAAGCTGGCTGAATGGAAGTCCTACAACTAGAGAAGTAAAGAACGCATTCAGAGACTGGTAGAGGTGCAGAAGTGAAGAACAGCCTGCTCCAGCAACCATGTGTGCCACTTTTTTAATCGGGAGGGAGATTGCCTCTGGGGAGGCCGCCCAGAGGAGCAACGGATTCCAGCCCCACACCAGATGCCCAGCCCAGGGTTGCAGAGCTGGGAAAAGAAGTCCCTAAAAGCAGTAAGAACTACAGGCTGTAAAAAAAACAGTGCAGATTGGGTCTCAGTGACACAGAGGCTGCTGGAGACCCAGATGCTCCTCTTAAAAGGCCAGCACCACAAACTAAACTTACAAGGTCCCCCTTCCTCTGAGCTCCAGTGCGGGGCAAGGGGAGGGGGGGAGAGGAATGCAGAAAAATATGAGGAGGAACAGGATTGTCTGGCATTGGGGCAGGGACTCGGAGGTGGCTTTCTCTCAGGTGGAGGTGCTCACAGGGATCATTGTTACTATGCTGGGACCTTCCTAGTTGCAGTGCTGACTGGCAGCCATTTCTGTTTGCTCCACCCTGGTGATTCCCGAGACTCCGCCTCATCCAATTTGCAGCCGCACCCAAGCTGCCTGAAGCAGTTTTTGCATATGAATGGCCTGTCCTTGCTCAGGTTAAACTCTCTCAACAAGCTGCAGCTGGGTCAAGGAGGCCCAACACCCAAATCAGCACCAGTAGCCTGCCTAGCTTCACAGCTGGGCCTCATCTGTGCACTTCCAAACTGGATACAAAGAGGAGGAACCTGCAGACCTCTCTGTAGCTCTTGCTGGGTGGCCCCTGACAGTGGCTGACTTTGCACCTCATTGCAGATCCAAGAGCCAGTTTCCCAGTAGTCAGAGTCAGACCATACCAGATTACAACTCTACACATCCATAAGTGACACACTCAAGGCTCCACTGAAGCAAGTCCTGCTCAATAAGGGTATCACCAAAGCCCCACTTAAGCAAGTCCTGCTCAATAAGGGTATCTCCTGCACAGCAGCTCTTCCTCTGTAGTCACAGCTGGTCCTCACCGTCATTAGCCTGGAGGTCAAATCCTCCCAGTGATACCAACAGCAATCAAGGTTTAACCATAACAAGACTGTATACCCAACCCACAAAAGGGGTGCGCCAGGAGTATCCATCTCAGGTGATTGGGGAGGCTGAGCCACTGGGCCCTATAAGACACCTAGCACGCAAGGCCACTCTATCAACTCAAGGAGGCATACCAGCTCTACCCAATACATAGAAACAAACATATGAAATTAGCCAAAATGTGGAGACAAAGAAACATGTCACAAATGAAAAAAATGGAAGCAAGCAAACTACTTGATATAGAGTTCAAAATCACAGTTACAAGGTTACTCAAAAATCTTCTAGAAACCTCCAAGGAACTTAGTGAGACTTTCAAGAATATTAGTGACAATGCCAAAAAAAAAAAAAAAGGAAAAAGATCAGTTAGAAATTAAGCATACACTGACTGAAATAAAGAATAATATATAGGGATTCAATAATAGACTACAGCAAGCATGTCAAACTCATGGGCCACATGCCTTGTTTATTTGGCCCATGTTAACCTTTGAGTTTGACATGCTTGGACTAGAGGATCCCAAGAATCAAATCGACAATTAGAAATATGAGGAAGCAAAAAATATCCAACCAGAAGAGCAAAAAGAAAAAAGAATCCAAAACTATGAAGATAGTACAAGAAGCCTCTGGGACAACTTCAAGCATACCAACATCAGAATTATGGGGGTGCCAGAAGAAGTGAGAGAGCAAGATATTGAAACCCTATTTGAAGAAATAATTACAGAAAACGTCTCCCACCTGGTGAAAGAAACAGACTTATGAGTCTAGGAAGTGCAGAAAACCTCAAACAAGAGGACCTCAAAGAGGACCACACCAAGACACATCATATTTAAAATGCCAAGGGCTAAAGACAAAGAGAATCTTAAAAGTAGCATGAGAAAAGCAATTAGTTACCTACAAGGGAATGCCCACTGTCAGCTGATTTCTCAACAGAAACTATGCAGGCCAGAAGGGAATGGCAAGAAATATTTAAAGAGATGAATGAATAGCCAAGACCTACAACCAAGATTATACAGCAAAGCTATCATTTAGAATTGATGGTCAGATAAAGAGCTTCACAGATAAGAAAAAGCTAAAGGAGTTCATCACTGCCAAACTAACATTATATGAAATGCTGAAGGGTATTCTTTAAGAAGACAATGAAGAAGAAAAAGATAAAAAATATGAACAACAAAATGGCAACAATTACATATCTATCAACAATTTAATATAAATCAAAATAAACAAATAAGAAATCTAATGAACAGAAAAAACTGTGAATAAAATAGAATCAGAGGCATGGAAATGGAACAGACCAACGATTCTCAGACGAAGGGAGGTGGGGGGCAGGAAGAGATTAAACAAAGATCTTATATGCATGTATGCATTACCCACGGACATGGACAATAGGGTGGCAGAGGTCTGGGATGAGGTGGGACCCAGGTGGAGGGAGGTAATGGGGAGAAAAAAGAGGGGCATCTGTAAAAATCTCAACAATAAAGTTTTGTTTCTTTTTTAAAAGAAATGTGAGATAATAAATTTGTATTGCTTTAAACCAGTAAATTTGTGGTAATTTGACACACAGCAATAGAAAATTAGTACAGATTTTGGTAACTGAAAGTGGAATGCTACTGTAACAAGAATTTAAAATGAGAGAATGGTTTTGGAAAGATAGAAAGCAAAAGCTGGAAAAAGTTTTAAGAAGCATAATAGAGACACACAGCTGGTAAGGGCTGAGAAGAAGTGAGGTATGACTCAATGGATAATGTTGGCCTGCAGATTGAAGGGTTCCAGGTCCGGGTTGTGGGTTCAATCTCCAGTAGGGGGTGTGTAGGAGGCAGCCCATCAATGATTCTCTCTCATCACTGACCTACCTTCCTTTCTCCCTCCCTCCCTCACTCTTTTTCTCCTTCCCTCCCTTCCTTCCTTCTTTTTTTTTTTTTTTGATGTTTCTAGCTCTCTCTTCCTCTCCCTTCTTCTCTGAAATCAATAAAAATATATTTAAAAAGAAAAAGAATGTGAAGGGAAATCTTTGCTATCTAGTGCGGAATGCATAGTGGCATGGAAAACAGAAGTTAGAAGTGGCAAAGCTGGATATATAGCTAAGGAGATTTCCAAGTGAAGTGTTAAAGGTGAAACCTGGTTTCCTCTTGCTTCTTATAGTGCAATGCAAGAAGGGAGAGGTAAATTTAGGTAAGAGCTGTTAAAGACAAAGGAACTAGAAAAAATACTATCTTGAAAAAATCTGTAGGTGTAGCTTTTGACTAAGGCAGTGAATCGCTGCAAAACCCAAAGTTCTTGAGGAAATTGTTTCAGAATAAACATTTCCAACTTGAGCTAAAAGTAAACGGAAAGAATATTAAATGAAAAGAGGCTGTTTAACACTCCCAAATTCTTCTGGCCAGAAGAAGGCTGATAAAACTATTCATCACCAAACATGTGCCACCTTCCTTAAAAAGGGGAAAATGGTTCAAGAGGCAGAACCAAGACTCAGATGGCAGTCAAGAGTTACGAAGAATTATTTCTAATTAAAAACTCCAGAGGAGAATCCAAGATGGCAGCATAGGTAAACACCTACTCTGCTGCCTCGCACAACAATTTCAAAACTACAACTAAAAGACAGAACGGACATCATCCAGAACCACAGGAAAGCTGGCTGAGTGGAAGTTCTACAGCTAGAAGGAAAGAGAGGGGCTCACGGAGACCCAGAGGAGCTGCAAAAAGCTGAGGTACGGAAACGCGCACGAGGAGAGAGCGGGTGCAGGAGTACCTGGCTGGCTTTCTCTGGCGGGAGGGAAAGAGACTCCCAATGGCATTGAACCCTTATCCTACGACACTAAATCCCAGATCCAGCCGAAACTCATACAGGGTGAGTTTGGACTGTGAAAAGGTAGAAGTGCCGGAAATTTAGGGGAGTCGCAAAAGATCAAAGGCCTGGTGGCAGCGCGCAGGACAGATTGCTGATTGTGTCACTGACTTTCTCGAGTGGGCGGGAGACAGACCCTCCGAACTGTGCCACTTCTGAGTCCACTGGGCCCCTGTTTTGGGTGAAACCCTGGAGACCTAGACTCGTGTGGTCCTGGTGCGCAGGGGAGCTGGAAAGGCAGTGGTTAGAGGTACTGCGGGTTCGCGCACAAGGACCACTCCAGCGATTACCCAGTCACGTGAGACTCAGGGCCCGTGAAGGGCAAGGCGGTCCCTTAAGCCCTGAGACTCCACCCATCCCAAGCTCAACAGAGGCTTTTGCGGCTTTGCAAGTCTAGCATTATAAGGCTGAATCCAACACAGAAGTTTCCCCGACATAGTGAAAATGCCAAGACAAGGGAAGGGATCACAAACAAAAGAAATGGAGGAAAAAAACGACTGGATATAGAGTTCAAAACCACGCTTATAAGGTTTTTCAAGAATATGCTAGAAAAGATGGATAAATTTATCAAGTCCCAAGAGGAGATGAAAAAGGACCAACTAGAGATGCAAAAGAGCCAACTAGAGATGGTAAAGGTCCAACTAAAGATGTAAAAGGACCAACTAGAAATTAAACATTCACTGACTGAAATAAAAAATATTATACAGAGTCCTAACAGCAGACTAGAGAAAGGCAAGAATCAAGTCAAAAATCTGAAATATAAAGAAGCAAAAAACACTCAACTGGAAAAGCAAGAAGAGAAAAGAATCCAAAAATGTGAAGATAATGTCAGGAGCCTCTGAAACAGCTTCAAGCGCACCAACATCAGAATTGTGGGGGTGCCAGAGGAAGAGAGAGAACAAGATACTGAAAACCTATTTAAAGAAATAATGACTGAAAACTTCCCACATCTGGTCAAAGAAATAGACTTACACGTCCAGGAAGCACACAGAACCCCATATAAAAGGAATCCAAAGAGGACCACACCAAGACACATCATAATTAAAATACCAAGAGCAAAAGACAAAGAGAGAATATTAAAAGCAGCAAGAGAAAAACAGTTCATTACCTACAAAGGAGCACCCATACAACTGTCAGCTGATTTCTCAACAGAAACGATGCAGGCCAGGTGGGAGTGGCAAGAAATATTCAACGTGAGGAATAGCAAGAACCTACAACCAAGAATAATCTATCCAGCAAAGCTATCATTCAGAATTGAAGGGCAGATAAAGAGCTTCACAGAGAAGAAAAAGCTAAAGGAGTTCATCAACTCCAAACCAGTATTATATGAAATGCTGAAAGGTACTCTTTAAGAAGAGGAAGAAGAAAAAGATTAAAGTAAAAAAATTATGAACAACAAATACGTATCTATCAACAAGTGAATCTAAAAATTAAGTGAATTAAAAATTTGATCAACAGAATAAACTGGTGAATATACTAGAATCAGGAGCATTGAAAGGCTGTGGACTGATAATTCTCAGGGGGAAAGGGTGAGGGGTATACAGGGAGAGACTGGACAAAAATCATACACCTGTGGATGAGGTCAACGGGAGGGAGGGAAGGGTGAGGGTTGGGTGGGAGCTGGGTGGAGGGGTGCTATGGAGGGGAAAAAAAGAAAAACAAATGTAATAATCTGAATAATAAAGATTTAATTTTAAAAAAAACAAAACTCCAGCTGGAGTCTGTCAACCTGGATTTCAAAATGCACTCCACCTTTTTTTTTTTTTTTTTTTTTTTTTAGAGGGAGAGAGTGAGAGCATGGAAAGGAGAAGGATAGTGAGATAGAAACATCGATGAGAGAAACATCATTGATTGGTTGCCTTCTGCACGCCCCCTACACCTACAACCTGATGGGAATCGAACCAGTGACCTCTTGATTCCTGGGTCAATGCTCAAACCGAGTCACACTAACTGGATGTGACTCTACTTTTTACTTTTAAATCTTCCCTTCCCTCTTTTGAACCAGATGTCTTAAACAGTTATGCCATGCCTATCCCAGACAGTCTCTTTAGTTTTATAGATTTACAGATAGACGAAACAAACCTAATTTAGATGATTTAGGTAAGATTTTGGACTTTGAGCTGATTCTTTAATGGGATAAGAACGCTGAAAACTGTAGGAATATTTTGCTTGTGAATGTGTATGGGGTGTGTGAATAACTGATGGCCAATTATTGTGGTAGGCAAAATTCTGCGATGGCCTCCAAGATTCCTGCATGGTGGTATAACAGCCTTGTGTGTAGGTAGAACCTGTAAATGTCAAGGAATAGTCACTCACTTGATTAAGTTATGTTATAGAAGATTTTGCAGCTGACTGGAAAGAGATTCAAAATCACTGACCCAGCCCAGCTGGTGTGGCTCAATGGGTGAGTGTTGACCTATGAACCAGGAGGTCAGAGTTCAATTCCTGGTCAAGGCATATGCCTGGGTTGTGGTCTCAATCCTCAGTAGGGGGCATGTAGGTGGCAGCTGATCAATAATTCTTTCTCATCACTGATGTTTCTATTTCCTTCTCCCTCTCCCGTACTCCCTGAAATCAATAAAAATATATTTTTAGACAATCACTGACCTAATAGCATTAATGAGCCGAGAGCATACTCAAGTTGACAGCCAGCAAGAAAATGGGAACTTCAGACCTATGGCTGCAAGGAACTAAATCCTGCCAATAACCAGTGAGCTAGACTGTAAGGCTCAGGTGAGATTTTTGCTCTCACAAACGCATTGATTTCTGCCTACTGCAACCCTAACCCAAGGATCTGGTAAACACGTTCCTGGACTTCTGACTCATGGGAACTAAAAGTTAATAAATTTATGTGATTTTAAGCTACTAATATTGTGATAACTTTTATCTAGCAATAGAAAACAAATGTAAATAGAGTATAAATTGTGAAGAAAATATAACAAAGTAGAATTACTCTTCTACTCTTAGGTTTTCTGGAAAATCCTTTCAGACTATTAAAAATGAAATTGTAAGATTGGGAACATAATGGGTAAATTAATCACTGTCTTTCTAGACCTCAAGCTTTTTACAAACCTATCATTTTACCTTTTAATTAATAGAACAATTTGCATTGAGGTGCCTTTCATCATATTCTGTTTTGGATGTCAGGTTAGATGGTCCAGAAAGTTTGACCAAAACTCTGTACACCAAAGTCACTAACATATGTAAGACAAATAGTGACAGCCTATTAAAGAGTTTCCTACTACTTTTTTGATTTTCCACTATTTAGTATACCCAAGTTCAGGCAATATTTCTGAAGTCATGATCTAACTGATACACAAGAAGCCAGCTACTGTAGATATTAGAAGGCAGAAGGCAATAAACACTATTTACTCAGCAAATACTTGAAAGTTGACTGTTGAAGGTTTAAGTGGTGTCTGTATTCTCCTCTTGTTCTTTTCTATAAACCTACAAAATCTAAAATGTTTTGAGAAAATTTATATTGTGGTAAAATAAAGTAGTAGGTATCATTCATATTAATGTGAAATAAAATAAACTCTAATTCCACAGAAAACAAATGAGAAGAGTAAACCCAAATAACTTCACAAGTGACAGATGAAGCACAGTAAGTCTAGACATACTCCAGTAATTGCAAGAATAGTTTCAACTTAATATTTGGAGACAGTCAAAATTTCTACTCAACCTATTCTATTCTAAAAATGACTTTGGTGTTACCAACTTGCATTTTGAAATCTTTTTTTACAATTCAATTTTTAAAATACCTAATTTTATATCTAAGCAATTACACAAAATATATTAATATTGAATATTATTGTTCACTATACCGTTTTCATATTATTTCACTGTGATAATTAGATTATTGCTTCTAAAATTTTTAAAATATATTTTTATTGATTTTTTTACAGAGAGGAAGGGAAAGGGATAGAGAGTAGAAACATTGATGAGAGAGAGACATCAATCAGCTGCCTCTTGCATGCCCCCTACTGGGGATGTGCCCGAAACCAAGGTACATGCCCTTGACCGGAATCAAACCTGGGACCCTTCAGTCCGAAGACCGACGCTCTATCCTCTGAGCCAAACTGGTTTCGGCGAGATTATTGCTTTTAATTTAAATAATGACAACTTACAAGAACTAATAAACAATCTCAAACCATGTGGCTTGGATTACTCCCTTATTTTATGGCAATTCAACTAACTCTATAAAGATGTGTTTCTCAAGGTATAGTTATTATACCTACAATTTTCATTTTAATCAATTACACGGCACTCCATGCAGTTGTCATAAATAAGAATGACTAATATATAAAAGTTCTTGAGCCCTTTTCACATGAGAAGATAAAAAAATTCTGGTTTATATACAGATAATGACAAGATGACTTTGGATAGTTATTCAAATTAATGTTAATGTACTAGAGGGCCGGTGCATGAAATTCATGCACTGAGAAGGGAGGTCTCTCAATTGGCCTGCACCCTCTAGCAGTCTGGGAGTCCTTACTTCTTACCATCTGTCTGCTTGCTGCTCCTTATCACTTGGCTAGCTATTCCTTAGCACTGCAACAGAAACAGGAGAGACTCCTGCCACTGCTGCTGTGCTCACCAGCTGTGAGCCTGTCTTCTGGCTGAGTGGTGCTTTGACCACCAGGGGGCAGCTGCTGCATGGTCAGGGCTCATTATAGGGTTGGGTCATTCCGATCATTCCACTGTAAAAGTAGCTTAGGCTTTTATTATATAGATTAGAGACCCGGTGCACAAAATTTGTGTACAGGGTGGTCTCCTCAGCCCAATCCAGGACCCCTTGGGGGATGTCTGACTGCCAGGATCAGGCCTAAACCAACAGTCAGACATCCCTCTCACAAGCCGGGACCCCTGGCTCCTAACTGCTCACCTGCCTGCCTGCCTGATTGTCCCTATCTGCCCCCTTGCCAGTCTCGTTGCCCCCAACTGCCATCCCCACTGGCCAGGTTGCTCCTAACTGCCCCTCCCCCTGCCAGCCTGGTTGCCCCTTATTGCCTCTCCTGCCAGCCTGGTTGCCCCCAATTGCCCCACCTGCATTGCCCCAGGCAGCCTGCTGCTCAGTCATTTGGTCATCCCTCACTAACCCCCCTGCTGGCCTGGTCGCCCCACACAGCCTGTTCAGTTGTCCATTTGGTTGAGATGGTTGCTTAGGCTTTTATTATTATAGATTATAGATTAGAAAAAAATGGAATAATGTATACCTTTATAATTTGATTGTCAAAATTATGAATTTCTGCCCGGCCAGTGTAGCTCAGAGGTTAGCGTTGACCCATGCACCAAGAGGTCACTGATTCCATTTCCTATCAGGGCACATACCCAGGTTGCAGATTCAATCCCCAGTATGGAGCACGCAGAAAGCAGTTTCTCTCTCTCTCTCTCTCTCTCTCTCTCTCTCTCTCTCTCTCTCTCCCTCCCTCCCCCTTCCTCTCTTTCTAAAATCACTATAAACATATTTTTTAAAAATTATGAATTTCTGATTACATCATATCATCTACTTTAACTTTAACCAATGTAATTCAAGTCAAAATTAATTTTTACTTATACAAACTCCACCCATTCTCATAAAGCTAGTGTTCTCTAAATACAGTTTCTATAAGAGAATTCATCTGCCACCAAGACTTACCCTAATCACCTTAGGATAGATTATTCCTAAATCTATTTCCAGCCTTAAGGTAGCCTTGCTTCAAAATCCAGACCTTCAATTTCAGAGAGGTAGGGAGAGGGAGAGAGAGAAAGAAACACCAATGATGAGAGAATCATTGATTGGCTGTCTCCTTCATGACCCCTACTGGTAGGGCACATGCCTGGGTTTTGGACTCAACCTCAGTAGAGAATGTGCAGGAGGCAGGCAATCAATGATTCTCTCTCATCATTGATGTTTCTATCTCTATCCAATTTCTTTCTCTCTGAAATCAATAAAAATATATTTTAAAAAATAAAATCATTTCTAATAGTCCTTTATTATTCTTTTTATAAATCCAGAATCTGTAGTGATGTCATTTTTCGCATTCCTAATATTAGTAATTTGTGTCTTCTCTTTTTCCTAATCAGTCTTGCTAGAGGTTTATATATTTTATTGCTCCTCTCAAAGAATCAACTTTTGATTTTTAGAGAAAGCAGAAGAGAGAGGGAGTGAGAGAGAAACATCGACTGGTTGTCTTCTGCACGCTCCCCGGCCCCTTCCCCACTGGGCATTCAGCCTGCAACCCGGACATATGCCATGACCATGAATTGAATGGCAACCTTTCCATGCATGGTACAGCACTCTACCAACTGAGCCATACCACCCAGGGCTGTCCTCTGATATTTATTCTATCCATTCTACTACTTTCTGCTTTGTTCTTTTTCTAGGTAAAAACTGAAGTCACTGGTTTTACCCTAAGTCTTGCTTTAGGAACTTGCTATCAGATGTACCCTAAGTCTTGCTTTAGGAACTTGCATTCCACACATTGGTATATTATTTTGTCATTTGTATCCCAAACTATATACTTTCTCATTTCCTCTTTAGGCCATGTGTTATTTAGTTTTCAAATAATTGAGGATTTCCCAGAGATGCTTTGAATGACTTGAATTTAAATGCATTAAAACTTGTTTTATGGCCCAAAATATGAACTATCTTGGTACATATTCTGAGTGCACTAGAAAAGAAAGTGCATTCTGCTATTGTTGGGCGGAGTATTCTATAAATGTTAGATCAAGTTGGTTGTGTTGTTCAAATCTTTTATAACATTGTTTTTCTACTTCTCCTGCCAACTATTTAGAGACTTACTGAAATCTCCAACAACATTTGTGAATTTAAAATGTCTTCTTACAATCACTTATTTCATTTTGCATTTTTGAAGCTCTGTTATAGGGGAACAAATATTTATCTTTTTAATATATTTTATTGATTTTTTACAGAAAGGAAGGGAGAGGGATAGAGCGTTAGAAACATAGATGAGAGAGACATTGATCAGCTACCTCCTGCACACCCCTTACTGGGGATGTGCCCGCAGCTGAGATACATGCCCCCAACCGGAATCGAACCTGGGACCTTCTAGTCCACAGGCCAACGCTCTATCCATTGAGCCAAACCAGTTTTGGCGGGGAACAAATAATTAGAATTATTACATATTCTTGGTGAATTGACCCTATTGCCATACTGAAATATTTTTTTTCATCCTGGTAATATATCGTGCCTTGAGATCTGCTTTGTCTGATATGAACACAGAGAGTTTGTTTGTTTTTTTAAATTAGTGTTAACATGGTATGTCGTTTCCATCCTTTTATTTATTTATTTTTTTAAAAAATATATTTTATTGATTTATTTATTTTTTTTTTTACAGAGAGGAAGGGAGAGAGATAGTCAGAAACATCAATGAGAGGGAAACATCAATCAGCCGCCTCCTGCACAATCCCCACTGGGGATGTACCTGCAACCAAGGTACGTGCCCTTGACCAGAATCAAACCTGGGACCTTTCAGTCCGCAGGCTAACACTCTATCCACTGAGCCAAACTGGTTTCGGCTCCATCCTTTTATTTTTAACTAAGATTGCACATATTCAAGTTTTGATATTTTTAATCTGACAAGTTCTGCCATTTCATTGGGATGTTTAAGCCATTCACATTGAATGTGATTATTGATATATTTTGGTTTATCATTTTGCTATTTTTTATTTGTCCCTACTGATTTTTCCCTTTTATTCTTTTTCTACCTTTGAATTAACAGTAATTTTTATGATTCCATTTTATCTCCTTTGTTGGCTTTTAGCTATAACTGTTTTGTTATTTTAGTCATTACTATATGGTTTATAGTATACATTTTAATTTATCATAGTCTACCTTCAAGTGATATTACACCACTTCAGATAAAAACCTACAAATGTATTCTTCCATTTCTCCCCTCCCAGCCTTTATACCATTGCTATCCGTTTTATGTTGACATGTATTACAACTCCCATTCTACAGCGTTGTTGTCATTTAAAGTCAATCATCTTCAAAAAAAGTTTATTGTAAAGAAGAAAATAGAAACACATTAATTAAAAGGTACCAATCTTTACCCATGTGATTTCAACATTAGTAGTAATATTACAAGTCAGATTACCAAAATATAACCTTCTATTTCTAGTAAGCTGATCTTGTATGTAAAATCATAAAATGTTACAACTGTTATTAAAAATAAAAGATAAAAGTTGTTAAATAATTTAGGTCTATAGTCCAACCAATTAGTGAGAGATCTGGCTGAGGTGATGCAGGGGCTAGCTCCCAGAAGAGAGGGTTCATCACCTCACTGGGACAGATAAGAATATGTTTTGCTACATTTTATAACTGCAGAAGGCACATTCTGAACTATGTTAAGCTAGAAAAGGAGACCTGGACTCATTGGCTCAAACATCTGTGTAAATTTTTAATTAAAAAAATATCACAGTTACTCCAAATAGCCACAGCAATCCTGAGAAAGAAGAACAAAGTTGGGGGTTACAATATCAAGCTACAATACAAAGTCACTGTTCTCAAAACTGCCTGGTATTGGCACAAGAAAAGACATATAGACCAATGGAACAGAACTGAGAACCCAGAAATCAACCCAAGCCATTATGCTCAATTAATATTTGACAAAGAAGGCAAGAGCACACAATGGAATCAATTTAGTCTTTTCAATAAATGGTGTTGGGAAAACTAGACAGATACATGCAAAAAAATTAAACTAGATCACCAAATTAAACCATACACAAAAATAAACTCAAAATGGATAAAAAATGTAAATGTAAGATGGGAACCATAAAAATATTAGAAAAATCTATAGGCAGCAAAATATCAGACATATGTTAAAGCAATATCTTTATTGACATAGCTCTTAGGACAATGGAAACTAAGGAGAAAATAAAGAAATGGGACTACATCAAAATAAAAAGCTTCTGCACAGCAAAAGAGACCATCAACAAAACAATAAGAGAGCCCACTGCATGGAAGAACACATTTGCCTATGTTACCAATAAGGGTTTAATCTCCATAATTTATAGGAAACTCATACAACTTAATAAAAGGGGGATAAACAATCCAATCAAAAAATGGGTAACGGACCTAAAGAGACACTTTTCAAAAGAAGAAAGAAGGAAGGCCAAGAGACATGAAAATAATGCTCCAAGTCACTCGTCATCCAAGAGATGCAAATCAAAACAACAATGTGGTACCATCTCACACCTGTCAGAGTGGCTATCATCAACAAATCAACAAATGACAAGTGCTGGCAAAGATGTGGAGAAAAAGGAACCCTCTGCACTGCTGGTGGGAATGCAGACTGGTGCAGCCACTGTGGAGAACAGTATGAAGTTTCCTCAAAAAACTAAAAATGGAACTCCCATTTGACCCAGTGATCTCACTTCTAGGAATATATCTCAAGAAACTAGAAACACCAATCAGAAAGGATATATACACCCCTATATTCATAGTGACATAATCTACCATAGCTAAGATTTGGAAGCTGCCTAAGTGCCCATCAGAAGATGAGTGGATTAAAAACTGTATGGTACATCTACACAATGGAATACTACACTGTGGTAAAAAAGAAGGAATTCTTACCATTTGCAACAGCATGGATGGATCTGGAGAGCATTATGCTAAGCGAAATAAGCCTGTCAGAGAAAGAGAAATATCATATGAACTCACTCATTTATGGAAAACAATGAACAACATAAACTGATGAACAAAAACAGATCCAGAGTCAGAGAAGCATCTTTTAGACCATCAAACCTCAAAGGGAAGATAGGGGAGGGTGGGGATAAGGGTGAGAGATCAACTAAAGGACTTATACACAGACAACAGGGGGGGTAAGGCATGAGTGGGAGATTTTGGGGGGGTGGCATTCGAGAGATAAGGACACATGTAATACCTTAATCAACAATAAAAAGGAAGTGGACATAGAGAAGGCAAAGAGACTTATGAAAACATGCTCAAAGTCAGTAATCATCCAAGAAATGCAAATGAAAACGACAATGAGGTACCATCTCACACTTGTCAGAATGGCTATCATCAACAAGTCAACAAATGACAAATGCTGGCAAGGATGTGGAGAAAAAAGGAACCCTTGTACACTGCTCATGGGTGTAGTCACTGCGAAAAACAGTATGGAGTTTCCTTAAAAAATTAAAAATTGAATTCCCATTTGACCCAGTAATTCCACTTCTAAGACTATAGCCCAAGAAATCAGAAATACCAATCAGAAAGAATATATGCACCCCTATGTTCATAGCAGCACAATTTACAATTGCTAAGAATTGGAAACAGCCTAGATGCCCATCAGCAAAGGAATGGATTGAAAAATGGTGGTGCATCTACACAATTGAAAACTATGCTGCTATAAAAAAGAAAGAACTCTTACCATTTGCCACAGCATGAATCAACATGGAGAGCATTATGCTAAGTGAAACAAACCAGTCGGAGAAAGAGAAATATCACATGATCTCACCCATTTGTAGAATATAGTGACCAATATAAATTGATGAACAAAAATAGATCCAGAGACATAGAAGCACCAAACAGACACTCAAATCTCAGAGAGAAAGCAGGGGAGGAGAGGGGGGTAAGAGATCAACCAAAGGACTTGTATCCATGCATCTGAGCATGACCAATGGACACAGACAATATGGGTGGGGTCATGTGCTGGGGGCAGGAGTGGGCAGGGAGAGGTTAAGGGGGGGAAAAGGAGACATGTGTAAAACTTTCAACAATAAATAATTGTTTTTAAAAATCACAGTTAAAAGTGTCAACTTGAGTGGCCTTGACCACACAACTGGAAACATATGAGAGGAGTTGATGATATCTGCCAACTCTTCTTTATTTCTTCCTCCTTCACTCTTTATTTTACCCTTTTTGACTTAGCATCTGTTCCATTTTCTATTTCCCTGATGGCAATGTAGAAAAATGGTCAAGTAGCTAAGTTTGAGAGTCAGGCGGAATGAGTTTAAGCCCAGCCCATGCATTTAATAGTTGTGTAATCTTGAACTAGTTAATTCACCTCCCAACAGCTTACTTTCCTTCTTTGTAATAGAAAAAGAATACTTAATCATAGGGTTGTTGGATTAAATGAAATGATACTTATCTGCTCATTCTAATCCCTATTAGTTCTGAGTCAGTTTGATTGATTTATCATTACAGGTAATATTTCCCTACTTCTTTGCATACCCGGAAATTTTTTATTGGATACCATATATTGTGAATTTTATCTTGATGGATGCTTATGTTTAATCCTCACCCAAGGATAAGATTTTTATTATTGATTTGAGAGAGAGAAGAAGGGAGAGAAACATCAATGTGAGGAACATCGATCAGTTGCCTCCCTTATGCGTCCTGACTGGGTTTCAAACCTGAGATCCTTTGGTGTACAGCACAATGTTCCAACCAACCAAGCCACACATGCCAAGGCTAGATGCTTGTTTATAAGTATTTGTAAGTTTTGCTTGTGGATTAAAAATTATGTGAAAACTTGGAAGTCTGACCCTTTGGGATCTGGCTTTTATTGTTAAACTGGTCCAGAACAATTCTCAGTCTAGGGCTATTTCTCACTACTGGGGGGGAAATTCTTCTGTGTACCCTACCTAGTGCTTCATGAACCTTGAGGTTTTCCAGTGCGGTTTGTGGAAACAGGCACTATTCCTGACCCTGCATACACAAGTACTGTTCCCTCTAATCCAGATTTCCTCACATGTAAGTGCTATTGAGTACTCAGCTGAATACTCAAAGGGGACCTCTACAGATCTCCAGGGTTCTCTTTCTGTGTAGTTCTTACCTTTCCAGTACTCTATCCTGTTAACTCTAGCTGCCTGTGTCTCCTTAGACTTTAAGTAACATATTCTAAATTCAGGAAGTCTACCACTTTTTATCTTGTTTCTCACACCTTACAGACACCACAGTCTAGAAAGTCTCTTCAATTTAGTAAGCTGGGCAATTATAAGGCTCACTTTGGTTCCATCTCTCGGGGATATCACTGTCTTTCATTGCCTGATCTCCAAGGTCTTGAAAAGTGTTGTTTCATATATTTTATCCATTTTTTTTTAGTAGTTGTGGAAAGGAGGGTAAATATTGTATCTATTACTTCAACTTGGCTAGAAGCAGTTTTGCAAGCTGACTTGGTTTATTTTTTCTGTAAATGGCATCTCATTCAATCATCCCTGATGGATCGGGGTCAAATCTTACATGGCCATGTGGCTGCCCCTTTACTAGTAGATTGTGTGGGTCTTTTCACTAATAGTCTTAAAGGCAGTCATTTTTCTGCTTTAAAAGCACATTTGAAAGAAATAGTATTAAGACTAAGGAATTTTAATGTTATGGGAAAAAATGTCTTAAAGTTTGTGCAGCTTAGTAAGTCACAAAGTGATTTTCATTCTCTAGAGTTTCTATAAGAAAGATTTCCCTTTTATAATTCTTACAAGTGAAAAGAACATTCATGGGAGGAGCAGGGAGATACTGAAATGTGGAGACAGAAGGATGGCAGATCTTGAGAAAGAAAGGAATTGAGAGTGAAACTCATGGAAGCCAAGACATACAACACTGTATATAGTTTGTTCTTTATTCCTACATAAAAATCCAATGTTTACTCAACTAATATGCTAAGGTGAAGTATTAATCAAAGCAGACAGCTAGAAGCATTATCATTATTATCTCTTCATAAATGTCAAAACAGAATATGGCAAGTTCATGCAAGTGTAAGGTAGTGAAGATAATCTAGGGCATAGGTTGCATACCAGTGGCCCATGAGCTTTATTTGGCCTGCAGCTATGTTATATTTGGTCTATAGAGTGATGGCCCACACCATTATTTCACTAAAGTGTGAATTAGTAGTTAATATTTATAGATTTGATTTCACAAATGGGAGAGATTTCATTTAAAATTTTTGAAGAAAAAGGGAATATAACTGCTCAAAGTAGGGAGCAGAGTTTGAGCCCTTTAGTTAACTATACAATCTATCATTGATTATTGTTTCCTTCCCTCTTGAACTATCCCTGGCCCTTCTTCCCCTACAGGTATTTTTAGGCTAGTGACACCTGATCAAGGGTATATATAATAATATTTCAACTTATAGAACAAATGTATAAAACAGTGACCAAAATATATATTATCTTTTAAAGGGAAGATAGGATTTTTAGAAAAATACATTGAACAGGGTACTTATTTTCTACCAGTTGTAGAAAAGCTGTATATGGGGCACATTTTTTAACTATAGATTTCTATAGATCTGGAAGTGTCTCAAAATGCTTCTTTCAAAGAAAATAACTGTAAGTTAGATATAACTCCCTTAGGAAACTACAATGTACCTTGCCTTTCGCATACATTTAAAAAGATACACATAAAAGGAAACATAATTAGAAAGAGCTACAACAAAGTCCCATTAGAAAATTATTCTCTGGCACACATGTCCTCCCAATGCAGGAAAAAAAAAATCTGAACTTTAGGTACACAGTAAGAGTAACTCTGTATTTATTCTTCAATGTTCATAATTAAGCAAGGGAAATAAAATTAGAAGAACAAATGTTATACACCAAAACTTTCTATATGTTGAGGTTTCTTTGTACCCCAGTGCTCTATAAAATAGAAAAATTGAAATAAGCTAAGTACCCCTTACAATTGTAAAATGACCCAACTTCACCTAAACCCAATATTTATCAAATTCAGTTAAAAGAAAATTTTCAATTTAGCAAACAAAACAGTATTAGACATCCATGTTTGCTTTTATTACTAAAAGATTTTTAACTTCTCATAAAAGAATGGAGATTAACAAGTAAAAAGTGTGAGACATGTCTAATAAGGTAATTTGGGTGGGGGAATAAAATCAGAAACACGAAAATGTAGTTTATTATATAAAAACAATTTTGTGTAGCTTTGCCAGTGTGGCTCAGTGGTTGAGTGTCAACCTATGAACCAGGAGGTTCCAGATTCAATTCCAAGTCTGAGCACATGCCCAGGTGTGGGCTCAATCCCCGGTGTGGGGCGTGCAGGAATCAACCAGTGATTCTCTCTCATCATTAATATTTCTCTCTCTCTCTCTCTCTCTCTCTCTCTCTCTCTCTCTCTCTCTCTATCCCTTCCTCTCTGAAATCAATAAAAATATATTTTTAAAAAAAGACTGTAAATTTTTTTCAAAAGCAAAGAACTTTATTGTATATTAATAGGGAACATGTAAAGTTTCACTCAGTTTGGCAATTATTCATTAATGTTTCCTCCTCACTTGGTAATGTTACTGAAGAGAGCACCCCAGAAAGGGAGACTGGAAGTAGGAATAGAAGGTAACTTACTTTTCAATCTTTGTTCTTTCTAATGTTGTACAATACACATTTTACCTATTCTAAAAATATGATACTTAAAAATATAAAAACAATCTCTACCTACTATAATATTTAAAGTCTGCACAACTCATCCCCTTCTGAGAGCAATGAAACTGTTTACTTAATAAGATCATCCAATTATTTGCTTAAGACTACAACTCTTAAGTAAAAAAATAAATAAATAAAAAGGAACTGAAAACAGTTAAGGAAAAGGGTTAACAGTGATTTTAACTTTATGCCTCAAAGAACTCTAGGATTCAAATTCCACTTCTCCAAATAAGAGCAAATGTCAACAATTATAGTGCAAATGAATTTTAAAACCATATAATAAAATAAAATGTAGGTCTTTTATAGTTCTTCTATCAGACACATACAAAGCATCTGAGTCTACTGAAAGAGTTGATTCAAAGGAGAAGAAAAGAAACTTTGTTAGCAGTTACCAATAGTTTGGGGTTCTGTAAATAACAGCTGTCAAAAAAACCAAAGGACTTTTTTTAATGCACTAAGAATGGAATGGAGAGTTTGATCATAACTATTCTGAATTACCACAAATTCATAAGATCATTACTTTTAACGCTGAACTAAGTTATAGATGATTTTCACAATTAAAATAAATAGTATGCATTGATTATATACACAGACTTTGGGACCAGATAGCATAACTAGATTTAAAACGTTGGCTCTTTCACATAACTATCTATATTATCTGAGCAAATCAATCCAACCCTACCTGAGTTTCCTTATCTATAAAAATGGAGATAATAGTATACTCTAAGGCTGTTTTGGGAAATTGAATTTTCACTATATTAAATAGTGTGTGTGTGTGTGTGTGTGTGTGTGTGTGTATATATATATATATATATATATATATGTATATATATATATACATATATATTAAATATACTTTATTGATTTCTGAGAGGAAGGAAAAGATAGAAACATCAATGATGAAAGAGAATCATCGAATGACTGCCTCCTGCATGCCCCTCACTGAAGATTGAGCCCCAAACCCAGGCATGTGCCCTGATAGGGAACTGAACCATGACCTCCTGGTTCATAGGTCAACACTCAACCACCGAGCCATGTCAGTTGGGCTTACACAGTATATTTTGAGTATGTATTATCATTACTATTACTGAAACATACTAGTAAAACAGTAACCTAGACTCAAGTATAAGTTCTAGTTTGTCTAAAGTGGTGACTAAAATAATTTGATGCATTATCGTCCATATTTTTTTAAAATCTTCAGGCATAATATCATAATCTGTTTCTCAACTCAATGTAACAGATTCTATATGTCATGAGTTCTTCACAAGCTAAGCCTTCTACTTCT
The DNA here is from genome assembly GCA_011751065.1 of Lasiurus cinereus. NCBI lineage: Eukaryota > Metazoa > Chordata > Mammalia > Chiroptera > Vespertilionidae > Lasiurus > Lasiurus cinereus. The sequence continues at coordinate 51,355,610 of JAAGEH010002528.1, read as the reverse complement.
AAAACAAGTTGGTTTTCCCTTACACAGTAGAACCTCTGTTTTCAAACTTAATTCATTCCAGAAGGCTGTTCTAAAAGCCATTTGTTCGAAAACCAAATCATTTTTTTCCCATTGGAAATAACATAAATTTAATTAATCCTTTCCAGACCCATCTTTCATGTATACAATACATATCTAGTGTACTATTTAATCTGTGAGCAAATACTTCTTTTCCTAATTTATCGAACCACTCCTACTAGTCTTAAAAGGATGGTTTTCAGCACTCATTCCAGGGGTATCTTTCACGAGGTCAGGATGCGGCATCTTCACTCTCTCATATATCATTGCCTCCAAAATGCTGCCACAGGTTAACTGCTTTCCATGTATCTGAATAACAATTTTCTACCTCTTCAAATTGCCTGTGATTGTGGTTTTATGAGCACTTTCACACCCTTAGCAACATTAGCATCCTTGATGGCCTCTTTATGTTTTAAAATTGTGTTAATCATTGATTTCTCTAGCAACCAAAGCCTGAGAAATGCTTTTTGTAATGCTGTGGTATCAGCATGAAAGGGTTGTCAGGTTGTAAAAATAAATTTTCCCCTCTCCCCTTCCCCTTGAACATGGTAGAGAACCTAATTGTTAGAGAACCAAGGTTTGACAGTGCATCACCATTTGGGGCATTTTTGTTTCTTTCTGACTTTTTTAAATGAAAGTTTTCAATAAAAACAAAGCAAAAACAAAAACTATGGTTATAATCATACTTTACTTACTAAGTTTTATCTTTTTTCTAGTTAATATAGTTCCATGTTATAAAAAACCTCTCATCAACCTAATTTTTAATGATCACAACATTTTATTGTAAAGACTTAGAATACTTTAAATCATTACTTTCCTGTGAGCTCTTTATGTTGTTTGCACTTTTATACTGTTATAAACTTGATGCTAAAAGACCATAGGTTAGGAGGTCTTGGCGGGGAGGGAGTTAAGGACTGAAAATACATTACCTTTGCAAGAATGTCATTTAAGAGCTCATGACAAATCCAACATAGACTGTGGAGTTCTCTTTCCTTTTTTTTTTTTAAATTGTTTATTGATTAAGGTATTACATATGTGTCCTCATCCCTCCATTAACCCCACACACACACCCATCCCCCTCCCCCCCGATGTTCGTGACTATTGGTCAGGCTTATATTCATGCACACAAGTCCTTTGGTTGACCTCTCCTCCTTAACTCCAACATCCTCTACCTTCCCTCTGAGGTTTGACAGTATGATCAATGCTTCTCTGTCTCTGGATCAGTCCCTGTTCATCAGTTTATATTTTTCATTATATTCCATAAATGAGTGAAATCATGTGGTATTTATATTTATCTGACTGGCTTATTTCATTTAGCAGAATGCTCTCCAGTTCCATTCATGCTGTTCCATTAAAATGGTAAGAATTCCTTCTTTTTTACCACAGCATAGTATTCCATTGTGTAGATGTAGCATAGTTTTCTAATCCACTCATATGCTGATAGGCACTTAGACTGTTTCCAAATCTTAGCTATGGTAAATTGTGCTGCTGTGAACATAGGGGTGCACATATTCTTTCTGATTGGTGCTTCTTGGGATATATTCCTAGAAGTGGGATCACAGGGTCAAATGGGAGTTCCATTTTTAGTTTTTTGAGGAAACTCCATACTGTTCTCCACAGTGGCTTCACCAGTCTGCATTCCCACCAGCAGTGCAAAAGAGTTTCTTTTTCTCTGCATCCTCGCCATCACTTGTTGTTTGTTGATGATAGCCATTCTGACACATGTGAGATGATACCGCATTGTCATTTTGATTTGCATCTCTCAGATAATTAGTGAGTTTGAGCATGTTTTCATATGTCTCTTGGCCTTCCTTCTGTCCTCCTTTGAAAAGTGGTTATCTAGGTCTGCTGCCCATTTTTTTATTCGATTATCTTCCTTTTGTTAAGTTGTATGAGTTCCCTGTAAATGTTGGAGATTAAACCCTTATGGGTGATGACATTAGCAAATATGTTCTCCCATGCAGTGGGCCTTCTTGTTGTTTTGTTGACGGTTTCTGTTGCAAAAGCTTTTTATTTTGATGTAGTCCCATTTGTTTATTTTCTCTTTAGTTTTCATTACCCTAAAACAAGTTGGTTTAAATGGTCGGCAAACTGTGGCTCACAAGCCACTTGCGGCTCTTTGGCCCCTTGAGTGTGGCTCTTCCACAAAATATCACAGCCTGGGCAACTCTATTTTGAAGACATGGCATTAAAAGAAGTTTAAGTTTAAAAACTTTGGCTCTCAAAAGAAATTTCAATCATTGTACTGTTGATATTTGGTTCTGCTGACTAATGAGTTTGCCGACCACTGCCCTAGGAGCGGTATTAGTAAAGAAATTGCTTCATCATATGTTTGAAATTTCTCTGCCTGTGGATTCCTCTAGTATTTTTATGGTTTCCCATGTTATGTTTAAGTCCTGTATCCATTTTGAGTTAATTTTTGTATATGATGTAAGTTGGTGGTCTAGTTTCATTTTTTCTTTTTTTTTGCATGTGTCTGTCCAATTTTCCCAACACCATTTATTGAAGAGACTGTCTTGACTCCATTATATGTTCCTGCCTCCTTGGTCAAATATTAATTGGGCATAGTGGTCTGGGTTGATATCTGGGTTCTCTATTTTATTCCATTTATCTGTATGTCTGTTCTTGTGCCAGTACCAGGCAGTTTTGAGAACTGTGGCTTTGTAATGCAGCTTGAAATCTGGTATTGAGAACCTACCTTCTTTGTTCTTCTTTCTCAGAATTGCTGTAGCTATTCGGGGTCTTTTTTTATTCCAGATGAATTTTTGGAAAGTTCATTCTAGGTCTGTGAAGAATGCCTTTGGTATTTTAATAGGGATTGCATTGAATTTATAGATTGCTTTGGGAAGAAGGCACATTTTGATGATATTGATTCTACCAATCCATAAACATGGCATGTTCTTCCATCTGTTTATGTTTTCCTCTATCTCTTTTTTCAGTGTTGTGTAGTTTTCCACATAGAGGTCTTTTACCTCCTTAGTTAAGTTTATTCCTAGGTATCTTAACTTTTTTGGTGTGATGGTAAATGGGATTGCCTTTTTAGTCTCTCTTTCTGTAGGTTCATTATTGGTATATAGAAATGCCATAGATTTCTTGGCATTAATTTTGTATCCTGCTCCACTGCCAAATTCACTTATTAAGTCTAATAGTTTTTTTATGGAGTCTTTAGGGTTTTCTATGTACAATATCATATTATCTGCCAATAAGAGCAGTTTTACTTCTTTTCCAATTTAAATGCCTTTTATTTCTTCTTCTTGTCTGATCACAATGGCTAGTACTTCCAGTACTATGTTGAATAGGAGTGGTGAGAGTGGGCATCCCTGTCTTGTTCCTGTTCTTATGGGAAATGTTTTTAGTTTTTGTCCATTGAGTATGATGTTGGCTGTGGGTTTACCATATATGGCTTTTATTATGTGGAGGGATGATCCTTCTATTGCTACCTTGCTGAGTTTTTATCAAGAAGGGGTGTAGGATTTTGTCAAATGCTTTTTCTGCATCAATTCATATGATTATATGATTTTTATCTCTCAATATGTTTATGTGATGTATCACATTTATTGATTTGCGGATATTGTATCATCCTTGCATTCCTGGGATACATACTACGTGGTGATAGTGTATGATCTTTCTGATGTACTGCTGGATCCAATTTACTAGAATTTGTTGAGGATTTTGGTATCTATGTTCATGAGAGATATTGGCCTGTAATTCTCTTTCATTATGTTGTCTTTATCTGGTTTTGGCATTGGGGTGATGCTGGCTTCATAGAATGACCTTGGAAGTGTTCCTTCCTCTTGAATTTTTTGAAATAGTCTGAGGAGAATAGGTTTTAGTTCTTCCTTAAATGTTTGGTGTAACTCCCCTGTGAAGACATCTGGCCCCAGGCTTTTGTTTGCTGGAAGCTTTTTGATGACTGCTTCAATTTCTTCCATAGTAATTGGCCTATTGAGATTTTTATAATCTTCCTGATTGAGTTTTGGAAGGTTGTATTTTTCTAGGAATATGTCCATTTGCTTCAGGTTGTCTAGTTTGTTGGAGTAGAGTTCCTTGTAGTATTTTTTAAATATATTTTATTGATTTTTTACAGAGAGAGAGGGAGAGGGATAGAGAGTTAGAAATATCAATGAGAGAGAGACATCAATCAGCCACCTCCTGCATGCCCCCTAATGGGGATGTGCCCACAACCAAAGTATATACCTTGACTGGAACCAAACCTGGGACCCTTCAGTCCACAGGCCAACACTCTACCCACTGAGCCAACTGGCTTTGGCTGTTCATAGTATATTTTAACGATCCTTTATAATTTGGTGGGGTCTGTTGTTATTTTGCCTCTATCATTTCTGATTTTGTTCATTTGAGTCCTCTCTCTTTGCTTCTTGGTGAGCCTGGCTAGAGGTCATCAATCTTGCTTATCCTTTCAGAGAACCAGCTCTTGGTTTCATTGATCTTTTTGTTTTGTTTTGTTTTGTTTTTGGTCTCTGTGTCATTTATGTCTGCTTTGATCTTTATTATCTCCTTCCTTTTCACTTTGGGATTTTCTTGTTGCTCTCTTTCTAATTCTTTGAATTATAGAGTTAGATGATTTACTACCATTTTTTCTTTCTTTCTTTCTTTGTGTGTGTGTGTGTGTGTGTTCCTGTGGTAGGCCTCTAAAGCTATAAACTTCTCTTTCAGGACTACTTTCATTTTTGTCCCACAGATTTTGGATTGTTGTGTTTTTGCTGTCATTAGTTTCCAGGATGCTTTTAACTTCTTCTTTGATCTCATTAGTAACCTAGCCATTATTTAATAGCATGCTATTCAGCTTCCAAGTGTTTGCGATTTTTGGATTGTTTTTATTGTAGTTTACTTCTAATTTTATGGCATTGTGGTCTGAGAAGGTGCTTAGTATGATTTCAATCTTCTTGAATTTAGGGAGACTTTGCTTGTGACCCAATATGTGGTCTATTTTTGAAAATGTCTCATGTGCACTTGAGAAGAACGTATATTCTGTGGCTTTGGGGTGAAATACTCTGAAGATGTGAGTTAGGTCTATCTGATCTAGTGAGTCATTTAGGATTACTGTGTCTTTGTTGATTTTTTGTCTAGAGGATTTATCCAGTAATGTCAGTGGTGTATTAAAGTCCCCTATTATGACTGTATTGTTGTCAATCTCTCCCTTGATATCTTCCAGGATTTTGTTATGTATTTGGATGCTCCTGCATTGGGTGCATATATGTTTATCAGGGTTATATCCTCTTGTTATATCGATCCCTTTATGAAGTGGCCTTCCTTATCTCTTGTTATGGCCTTCAATTTGAGGTCTATTTTGTCAGATACAAGTATTGCTACTTGAGCTTTTTTTTTCATTTCCACTTGCCAAAAAGATATTTTTCCATCCCTTCACTTTCAGTCTCTGTGAGTTTCTTGTTTTGAGGTGGGTCTGTTATAGACATCATATATATGGGTCATATTTTTTTTATCCATTCAGCCATTCAATGTCTTTTGATTGGAATAGTCCGTTTACGTTTAAAGTTATTAATGAAAGGTACTTGTTTGTAGTCATATCTATTTTTGTGCCTGTGTTCCTTCTTACCTTTTTATTTCTTCTTTTTACAGCATTCCCTTCAGCATTTCTTACATTGCTAATTGGTGATAACCTCCCTTAACCTTTTTTTGTGTGTTAAGCTCCTGATTTCCCCTTCAATTCTGATTGATAAGTCTTACTGGATAGAGTATTCTTCCATTCAGTTCTTTGCTTTGCAACATTTTGTATACCTCCTTCCATTCCCTTCTAGCTTGATGTATTTCTGTTGAGAAATCATTTGATAATCTGATGGGGGATCCTTTGTAGGCAACTTTTTGTATCTCTCTTGCTGCCTTTAAGATTCTCTCTCTGCTGTTAATATTTGTCATTGAAATTATGACGTGTCTTAGAGTGGGTCTTTTGGGATTGATCTCGCTTGGGATTCTATACTTGTATAACTTTTTTCTTCCCCATATCCAGGAATTTTTCTGTCATTATTTCTTCAAGTAGATTTTCTAATCCTTGCTGCTCTTCTTGTCCTTCTGGCAGCCCTATCATACATATGTTACTGTATTTCATGTTGTCCCGCAAAGCTTCCTTAGTGTCTCCTGCTTTTTAATCTTTTTCTCCAGTTGCTGTTCAGATTGAGTTTGTTTCTCTACCTAATCTTCTCACTAATTTGGTTCTCTGCTTCTTCTAGTCTACTGTTGAAACTTTCCCTGGTGTTGATTGTAGTTATATCACTTTTCATTTCTTCCTGATTCTTGCATACGTTATTGATTTTCCACAACCATTACTCTGAATTTCTTTTCAGTCATATTGCATGCTTCAATTTTACTAATTTCCTTTCTTGGTGACTCCTCATTCTTACCTCTGGGGATTGTGTTGTCTCCCCATTCTGACTATCACCAGAAGGTTCAAACTTCGAATTGCATGGACCTGGGCCATGTGCCATGGGAGATTCGCACCACCCTAGTATCACTAAAGTACTCCGACACTAGAACATGTGGCTGCCGTGGGTTGGTGGGAACCGGGCTACTCAGGGTCAGTGTTAGCAGTGTTCAGTGTGGTCTCATGTGCGCACCTAGAATCATGTACCCCACCTGCACCGCACTGTTGGCATGTGCTGCAAATCAGAGTCCCTGCCTGCACCGTGCTGTGGGCATGTGCCTCAAATCAGAGTCCCTTAGCATGTACCAGGAGTCAGAGTTCCTTTTGTCTGCACCAAGAATCGAGTATCATAGTCTCTGTTGCCATGTATGGCTTCTTGCTGAGAATCAGGGTCCCTGTGTGTGCATGCACCAAGAATTGGAGTCACTGGCTTTTAATATGAATGCGCTGTGAGTCAGGCATCCCAGGTGCATGTGATAAGAAGCAGAGTCAAGTCAGTGGTGCTCAGTGCTGCCTCTTGCTGGGAGAATCTAGGTCCCAGTCACCATGGAAGACTGGGTTGTACAGTAGTACTATAGCATGGCTGCACTGTGGAAAACAGACTTCTGTATGCACTTGCCCAGAATCAAAGTCAGGTGGCATTGCTGCACTGCATGGGCTTTGGGTTTGGTCGCCCGATTGTGCTGTGGGGAGCAGATTCCTAATCTCTGTACATGCACAGGCTCCAATTCCTGTAGCAGTGCTACGGCCCATGCACGTGCTCCCAAGCTCAAATTCTCGTAGGGGCGCTGCAGCCTGAGCGAGGGGCGGGTCTATCAGTTACTATGGTGCTATCCACAAGCCTGCAGGGAGGGGGATAGGCTCTTTGACTCACAGAAATCTGCGGCTGTGATGTCTGGATTCTTGTAGTCTGTTGGTCTGAAGCCGTGATCGCAGGTCTCTGTACACAGTGGCTGCAGAGTCCTGGTTTGCATCTGAGATGTGAGTGGGTGGTGCTGAGGCCAGGATCCTAGTCTCAAGCAGCTCTGTTTCTCAAGATGGCATGGTCTCTGTGCCCAAACTGGCCACCCAGAAGTGTCTGCTTTGTGCGCGGGGCTCTGCCATCTAAGACTGCCTGGTTTGGCAGCCCCTTGGAAGACCTGCAGAATCTAACTGTCTCTAGCTCATACACACACACACTACACATGTCTACACTCTCCTCTATTGTTCCCTCACTTTCTCATACTCTCTCCCTCCCTACCTTCCTGCTGGTTGCTATCTTCTAGATCTCCTGTGGAGTTGTCTTTCATATTTGCTAGGTAAATTGAGGTACTATTTTGCTCCTTCTTGCTCATTTTATTTATTTTTTTAAGTAGATTTTTATTGCCCAGCTGGTGTGGCTCAGTGGTTGAGAGTCAACCTATGATCCAGGAGGTCAATCAGGGCACATGCCTGGGTTGCAGGCTTGATCCCCAGTATGGGGCGTGCAAGAGGCAGCCTATCAATGATTCTCTCTTATTCTTGATGGATGACCCAGTGCATGAAATTTGTGCACATTAAAAGGGAATTAGTTAGACGAAATATTTTAATATTGCTATTTGCCCTTTCTCTATAATATCAGAGATTAAAGAAAATTAGTAAAATACATATGAAAATCTTCCTCCTGTCAAAGTCTGGGGCATGCCATGGGTACCAGAGTCAAGTCCCCGCCCACCCATGTGGCTCAGAATCACATGAGTCCCACTGGGCTAGATATAGATCTGGCTTGCCCCACCCATGTCAACCCTGCCAGGTAGAGGCTTGGCCTCAGGCCACCTGGCCCAGTGCCGGGGTGGAGGGCATGGCTTGAGGTCCCTTATCAAGCCTCACCAGGCGGAGGGAGCAGCCTCAGTTCCCCTGCCCCGGTGCCAGGGCAGAATGTGTGGCATGAGGTCCCCTGGACCAGGCCAGGGCAGGGAGCATGCCTTGAGGTCCCTGTCAAGGCCTGCCAGGCAAGGGGCATGGCCTCAGGTCCCCTAGCCCAGCACCATGGCGGGGTGCACAACCTGAGGTCCCCTGTCAAGCCCAATCAGACAGGGGTACTGCCTCAGCCTAGTGATGGTCAATTTGCATATTCCCTCTTTATTAGATAGGATGCTTCTATCTCTCCCTCTCCCTTCCTCTATGAAATCAACATACTTTTTAATTCAAATTCTTATAATAGTGCCTAGCACATATTACATTCACAAATCGTGTCTTATCATTTAAACATTTCCAATGTTCATTTAGATAGTATGAAAAACATAAACATATACTAATGTGTGTTCATGTATAAATTATTGGCTTAATCTACAGATTACGATGGCACAAATGCATATATATAAATTGCTGCATCATCATTAGATTTTGAAATACAGTTCAGTCTAAAAAGCTAATTGTCAAAATAGAAATAGAAATATAAAAATATAATGTACCTCATTAGGGTTGTAAAAGAGGATTTAAATAATTTTTAAAAATTATATAATAGTTTTAAAAGAATCATAAACATAAATTTTGCTGCTTGTAGCATATATGCTACCACTGAAACTGTTTCTGTTGAGACAAAATAAGAAATTGAATCTTTTTCACAGGATTAAAAAGCGAAGGATGCTTAAAAGCATGTTGTCTAAGTGAACCAGGAGCAATTTATAAACTAAAGTAACATTATTTCTTTTTGTAATATGTCTTTATTAATTTTAGAGATATAGAAAAGGAGAGAGATAAAAACATCAATGAGCCCAGCCAGGTAAGTGTAGCTCAGTGGTTGAATGTCGACCTGGGAACCAAGAGGTCATGGGTTCAATTCCCAATCAGGGCATATGCCCAGGTTGGGAGCTCGGTCCCCAGCAGGGGGCATGCAGGAGGCAGCCAATCAATGATTTTCTCTCATCCGTGAATTTTCTATCTCTCTCTCCCTTCATCTCTGAAGTCAGTAAAAATATATTTTTTAAAAAAATGAGAGAGAAACATCAATCAGCTGCCTCCTGCATATCCCCCATTGGCGATCGAGTCTGCAACCAGGCATGTGCCCTGAGCAGGAATCAAATTGCTGACCTCTCGGTTCATGGGTCGACACTCAACCACTAGCCACGCCATCTGGGCAACATTATTTCTCATAGGTTTTTTGTTTTTGTTTTTGTTTTGTTTTGTTTGCTTAGATGTGGTAATATTAAAACTAGTAGAAAATGAAAATTCACTATTATGTACATTTGATTACTCAAATCCTTAATCCTTTAGATGATTCATCCAGCAAAAACACTATTTTCGAGGCCTACATTTAGAAGCAAGCCTACAATGAATTTTCCTGTTACTTAAAAATCAAGTAAGTGACTAAGCAATCCACTATTATTTATAGATAACCAAGAAGTTTTGTAATATGCTGTTTCAGAAATTAAAGAATAAATCAAATCCTGAGTTGGTAAAATAATATATATTTCTGTAATGTATTTCTTACATCACACTAGGTATAGCAGGTAAAACACTTATCTGAATTAAAAATTGAAGCATGGAGTTCATTTCAAAACTTTTTATTTGCCAAATATAATGCTAACATCTAAGAAGAGGATAGAAAAACCTTTCATAGACAAAACAATTTGCAGAAAACATTTCCAATTAATTTTAAATTCTAAATTCTAGTGATAACTATCAAGTCCTATATAATAAGGAACTAATATGCTAATTAGACCCCACAACAGAATGACTGTCTGGATGACCTTTTGGATGAAGCCGGGCTGTGAGGGCCAAGACATCGTGCCTCTAGTTCTAAATAAGTATAAAGGCTGACAGTGACATCAAACATACTACTTAAGAGTCAAGATCCTGTCACTTTGTTTTAACAAAGTGGCAGAGAGCAGCAAATGACAAATATCTTTGACTCAATCAATAGTTAGCTTACTGAGCAAATTCAGAAAGTGCTGAATAAAATCACTTTCCACTTCTTCCCATAATCCCTGCCTCAGTGAGATTTTCTCCTTACTTATAGGCCCCATATTTCACATGACCATCACAAATTGCAATAATCTCTACACTTTTCATGTGCTGCAGATGTGGATTTAGGGCAGGGGTCTAGCCCTGCCAAAGCATTAGGGTTGAGTTAATTAAATGTTTTACCAAATATGGCAGGCCAGTTTTTTAAAAATTTTTCTTATTGATTTCATAGAGGAAGGGACAGGGAGAGAGAGAGATAGGAACATCAATAATGAAAGAGAATCACTTATTGGCTGCCTCCTGCACAGCCCCTACTGGGTATCCAGCCCACAACCCAGTTTTGTACCCTTGACCGGAATCAAACCTGGGACCCTTCAGTCTGCAGGCTGACACTCTATCCACTGAGCCAAAACAGCCGGGGCAGCAGACTAATTTTTAAGTTGATAATTTTGTATGGCCTGTGTATGATATAAATATCTAAATGGCCCTTGGCAGAAAATAATATTCCCCACCCCTGATTTAGGCCACTGTTGTTCAAATTATTCAACTTCAAACTAGTAAGGCCTGTAAATCCTTTCTTTATCAAATCTCCCTTTGCTTTCCCAACAGCAATGATTTCTGACCTTTACCTTGCTCCTAAGACATTCAATTCTTCATCATTACCCAAATCATATTTAAAAGCAGATAATCATTTTCTAAAGATCACAGCATTAAGTGTAAATTCTCTTACAAAACTTAATTTTGATTTCTAGTCATCAGTAGGCCCACACTGATATTTGTAGACTACCCTTCAATTTTACAGAAAAATGTTGCTTTCCTTTTTACTAAAACTAGCAAATCTACCTAGGGCTCATTCCTTCAGATCCAAACAGTCTCATAAAAGGAGATGACTTTTTCTCTCTTCTGGCATTTTAAATCTCTTAATCTCACAGAATCTGTTCTTTCACCATCTTTAATCTTAAACACAAAATTTTTCTAACCCATAAAATGTCATCTATTTTGCAACCAAATACCATGGAGAATGGTATTTGGTTGCAAAATAGATGTCCTTCCTTTTCTCCTAAAATTAATGTCCTTCCTTTTTTCCTCCTTGTCAGTGTAGTAAAATGATTCTTTTGATGGTAAAAACATTCAATTGTATCACACTGTTCTGTTACTTCTATTTTTCTTTCTTTTTAAATGTTTAAAATCGATTTTAGAGAGAGAGAGAGGGGAAAAGATTTATGCATTCATTGGTTGATTCTTGCATGTGCCCTGATGGAGGATCAAACTACAACCTTGATGTATCAGGATGATGCTCTAACCAACTGAGCTACCCAGCCAGAACCTTCTACTTTTCTTCAGTGGGTTTTCTTTGCTCCCTGTGGCATCTGGCAGTGTTGGTCACATAATCCTTGACAGAGTCTCCTAACACACTGCTTTTTAACATATACACTTTCCCATTTCTTTTATTCTTCCTTAAAAGTTTTATTGCACTTACTTATTGTAATGTATAATCGTTTCCTATGTCTTTTTTGACTTAGATTTAATTTTTTTTTTGGTAAAAAGCATTTTTCTTTTACTTTTTAGTGTTTCTCTGGACAATTCTGAACACAGAATAGTATGTCAAAGACTGTAGGCTATATGATTAATTTAGACAAAAAACAAGACATTCAAAACAAAAATAAACTTATATTACTTGTAAAACATTTCTAATTGTCACTATTTCAACTATATCAAACAATCATATAGATAATTTTCTACCAATTTCCATATTTTTTCCCATATTCAAGAGAACATGGCAGATTTGCCCATTTTCTTTCCTTTAATATTTCATTCATTTTAGTCTTAAAGTGATTTATATGTAGCTACCATGTCTAAAAAAAATTACATATATAACAATCTAATTAAAGCAGTCAGTGACCTAATCAAAACAATGCATATTAGAGAAGTTAGTATACATTAGGTGATAAAGAGATAAGCCATACTGTTGTCTCAGTATTATTAATGATATTTCTTTTTTCATTTTAATTTCTTTATTGATTGAGGTATTACATATTTGTCCTCATCCCCAAATTACCTTCCCAACACCCCCACTCATGCCCTCACCCCTCTGTTGGCTTTGTCCACTAGTTAGACTTATATGCATGCATACAAGTCATTTGGGTTGATTTTTCCCCTTTACCCCCACCCTCTCTTACTTCCCTCTGAGGTTTGACAGTCTGATCGATGATTCCTTGTCTCTGGATCTGCTTTTGTTCATCAGTTTATGCTGTCATTATTTTCCATAGATGAGTGAGATCATGTGATATTTATCTTCCCCTTACTGGCTTATTTCACTTAGCATAATGCTCTCCAGTTCCATCCATGTTGTTGCAAATGGTAGGAATTCCTTCTTTTTTAGTGCAGCATAGCATTCCATTGTGTATATGTACCACAGTTTTTTAATCCACTCATCTGTTGATTAATCATATTTCTTAGGTTACTATTTCCCCTAATATACACAGCTGAAGAAAGAAGTGAAAGGCAAAACATTCTTATGAACTGTGATATGTGTAGTAATTCAGGAATAAAGCTCAGAAAACTGTATAATAGATATTATCATTTCCATTTTAAAGACTACACACAAAGCCCTAGCTCAGTGGATTGAGCCTTGCTCTATGGAGAGAGCATTTTACTCAGTGGATAGAGCATTGGCCCAAGGACTGAAGGGTCCTGCTTTCGATTCTGGTCAAGGGCACATACCTTGGTTGCAGGCCTGATCCCTGGCTCTGGTCGGGGCTTTTGTGAGAGGCAACCAATCGATGTGTCTCTCTCGCATCTATGTTTCTCTCTGTGTGTCTCTTCCCTCTCTCTTTCACTCTTTCAAAAAATAAATTGAAAAGTATCCTTGGGTGATAATTAAAAAAATAAAGAAGTTAATCATTTAAAAAAAAAAGGTTGGACAAAGAGCAATTAAATGACTCCAATTGCTAAAAGAGCTAAAGGACAAACCAAATTCAAAAACCTAAATTCAAAAATCTGTATTCTTTCTACTACACTATGATTCCTAATTTATGCTTGAATTTAAATAAACAAATCATGATACTACCTAGATTTAGTTTTCACAAACACTAACATTTAAGAATGAAAATAAATACAATAATTTTCTCTTGTTAAAGGTTAACAATAACTCAATTTAACATTTCAATGGTAAGTTGAATACTGATTTTTTAAATTGTATAAATGAGCCGTATTATTTCAAGGAATTAAGCATTAAACCATGCAAAAGTATAAAGGTACCAAACACTAGGAATCTTAACGATCATGAATCAGTTTCCACAGAAAGTGAATCCAGTCTCTTAAATATCGTCTAGGTCACAAGTGCAGAACACCTGGCCCTCGGGCCATACAAGACCTGCAAAATCATTTGGTCTGGTCCTGCCAAGGCATTACGGATGAGTTAATTAAATGTTTGATCAAATATAGCAGACTAATTTTTAAACTGATGTTATAAATATCCAAATAACCCTTGACAGAAAAAGATTCTCCAACCCTACTCTAGTTAAAGCCACTTTAATCAGCATCATTTATGCATTAGATACCAAGTGGGAAGTCAATAACACCAAACCCCTCATCTGTGCATATTACAACCAAATTCTACTAAACTGCAAACAAATGGAAATCAGATATTAAGAAGTCTGGAGAGAAAATAATTGAATCCCTAATATTTCCTCTCTTTAATTAGTTTTGGGACAGCCAAGTGCCCAGCAATAAGTTACAATTCCCACCTTCAAATTATTCAACTTCAAACTGATGAGGCCAGGAAGCCCTTCTTCACTCTCTACTTAAAAGCAGATAATCTTGCCTCCTCCATCAGCACTTTCTGAAGTGCTTTCCTTAAATGTAGAGGTGGCCAGTAAAAACAGAAGTCACTGGATAAGGCTTTTGAGAAAATTCTTTAAGAGGATCTGCTCAGCTGGAAGGCACACCCTTTTTGCCATTTTCCTAATTTCTTCCATATTTGTCTGCCTGGAAGGACATTCTGAACAGAATGCTAGGAGCCATTCGGTGACCATGAAGCCATCTTGAGGATGAAAGCCATGTACTGAGGAGGCCAAGAAGAACAATAAAAGATGTCTTGGTCAGCTCTGGAGTATTATGCCTGGACGTTCCTAGTATATGTTAGAAGGAAAAATAAATACCTACTGTCTTTTAGTTCATTGTTATGCTAGGTAATTTCTTGTATTAGCAACCCAATGTAATTTCTAACTGGAAGAAGCAGAATAAATTATTGCAGTGGTCTTGGATAGGGCACACACAATGAATATCTCAAGCAGCATTTCCCAAATCAGTGCTTCTATTATGAAACACTAGAGACCTGGTGCATGAAATTTGTGCATGGTGGGGGAGGGTCCCTCAGCCTGGCCTGCATCCTCTCCAATCCAGGACCCCTTGGAGGATGTCCAACTGCCAGTTTAGTCCTGATCCCGCAGGGGACATCCCTCTGGCAATCCAGGACCACTGGCTCCTAACCACTCACCTGCCTGCCTCCCTGATTGCCCCTAACCACTCTGCCTGCTTGCCTGATCACCCCTAACCACCTCTGCCTGCCTGTCTGATCGCCCCTCTAACCCCATGTGCCTGCCAGCCTGACTGCCCCTAAAGACCTCTGCCTTGGCCCCCGCTACTGTGGCTTTGTCTGGAAGGAATTCAGACATCCGGAATATGTCCAGTTGACCTGGTCTAATTAGCATATTACCTTTTTATTAGTAGAGCTGTTAAAAGTTGTACTATGAATTTTGTAGTTAAATTGTCAAATAATGGAAAAGTGATATATCTGATATCATCTTGGAGATTAACAAGGTATGTTAAGATAGCAAAGGTTCTAAAGTGTACCTGTATCTGTACCAGTATCTGTTGGAAAATGTGCCACAAATATTTTATATAGAATTTTAGGTTATGATATACAACACTTACTCCCAGAGGCACAGAAACTTAAGATTCACAAACATTAAATAACAGCTCTATGTTTGTGACACTGTGAACGTGTACAGTTAAATATACTAGAATTTTTAAGTTTGGGAATGTTACCTTTCAAAATAAACACTTTGGGAGTATACATCCCCATGTTCTCGATCATTCTTTCTCATTATTTATGTTTCTACCATTCCTTTTACTTTATAATCATTTTTCATTTTTTAAAATATGTATTTTTTATTGATTTCAGAGAGGAAGGGAGAGAGATAGAAACATCATTGAGGAGAGAGAATCACTGATTGGCTGCCTCCTACACACCACCTACTGGGTATCAAGCCCACAAACTGGCATGTGCCCTAACTGGAATCGAAATGTGACCTTTTGGTTCATAGGTTAACACTCAACCACTGAACCACACCGGCCACGCAATGATTTTTCATTTTATTCAAATTATACTTTTTAACTATTCACTTTTCTAAAATCTGAATAAATACATTATTTAACTGAATTAGACTTACTCTCAAAGAACAGATGTGCCACTAGAAAAGATAGTCAAAACATGTCATATGCTCTAAAAGTAACTCCAAAACAGGTGATGTATAGCTCTTAAAATAAACAGCTTGCCCTAGCCAGTTTGGCTCAGTGGATAGAGCATTGGCCTGTGGACTTGAGGGATTCCGGGTTCGATTCCAGCCAAGGGCACATGCCTGGGTTGCAGTTCGATCTCCTCTAGGGGGCATGCAGGAGACAGCTAATCAATGATTCTCTTTCATCATTGATGTTTCTATCTCTCCCCCTCCCTTCCTCTCTGAAATCAATAAAGAAATATATTTATATTTAGGAGAATCCAAGATGGCGGCATAGGTAAATACCTACACTGCTGCCTCGCACAACAATTTCAAAACTACAACTAAAAGACAGAACGGACATCATCCAGAACCACAGGAAAGCTGGTTGAGTGTAAGTTCTACAGCTAGAAGGAAAGAGAGGGACTCACAGAAACCCAAAAGAGCTGCAAAAAGCTGAGGTACGGAGACACGTGCGCTGAGAGAGTAGGTGCCGGAGAACCTGGCTGTCTTTCTCTGGCGGGAGGGAGATGGAGACTCCCAACGGCAATGAACCCCTTATCTTACGACACTAAATCCCAGATCCAGCCGAAACTCATACAGGGTGAGTTTGGACTGTGAAAAGGGAGAGGTGCACGGATATTTAGGGGAGTCGCAAAAGATCAGAGGTCAGTTGGCGCGCACGGCACTACACAGAGGACAGATTGCTGATTGTGCCGCTGGCTTTCGTGACTGGGTGTGAGACAGACCCTCCCAACTGTGCCACTTCTGACTCCATTAAGCCCCTGTTTCGGGCGAAACCCTGGAGACCTAGACTTGTGTGGTCCTGGTGCGCAGAGGAGCTGGAAAGGCAGCGGTTAGAGGCACTGTGGGTGCGCGCGCACAAGGACCGCTCCAGCGATTACCCAGTCACGTGAGACTCAGGGGCCATGGAGGGCGGGGCCGACTGGAAGGCAAGGCTGTCCCTTAAGCCCTGAGACTCCAGCCATCCCAAACTCAACAGAGGCTTTTTCGGTTTTGCAAGTCTGGTATCATAAGGCTGAATTCAACACAGAAGTTTCCCGGCATAGTGAAAATGCTGAGACAAGGGAAGGGATCACAAACAAAAGAAATGGAGAAAAAAAAATGACTGGATATAGAGTTCAAAACCACACTTATAAGATTTTTCAAGAATATGCTAGAGAAGTTGGATAAAGTTACTGAGAGCAAAGAGGAGATGAAAAAGGACCAACTAGAGATGCAAAAGATCCAACTCGAGATGGAAAAGGTCCAACTAGAGATGAAAAAGGACCAACTAGAAATTAAACATACACTGACTGAAATAAAAAATATTATACAGAGTCCTAACAGCAGACTAGAGAAAGGCAAGAATCAAGTCAAAAATCTGAAATATAAAGAAGCAAAAAACACTCAACTGGAAAAGCAAGAAGAGAAAAGAATCCAAAAATGTGAAGATAATGTAAGGAGCCTCTGAAACAGCTTCAAGCGTACCAACATCAGAATTGTGGGGGTGCCAGAGGAAGAGAGAGAACAAGATACTGAAAACCTATTTAAAGAAATAATGACTGAAAACTTCCCACATCTGGTCAAAGAAATAGACTTACAAGTCCAGGAAGCACACAGAACCCCATATAAAAGGAATCCAAAGAGGACCACACCAAGACACATCATAATTAAAATACCAAGAGCAAAAGAGAAAGCAAGAATATTAAAAGCAGCAAGAGAAAAACAGTTCATTACCTACAAGGGAGCACCCATACGACTGTCAGCTGATTTCTCAACAGAAACGATGCAGGCCAGATGGGAGTGGCAAGAATTATTCAACATGATGAATAGCAAGAACCTACATCCAAGAATAATCTATCCAGCAAAGCTATCATTCAGAATTGAAGGGCAGATAAAGAGCTTCACAGAGAAGAAAAAGCTAAAGGAGTTCATCAACTCCAAACCAGTATTATATGAAATCCTGAAAGGTACTCTTTTAGAAGAGGAAGAATAAAAAGGTAAAAGACAAAAAATTATGAACAACAAATACATATCTATCAACAAGTGAATCTAAAAATTAAGTGAATTAAAAATTGGATCAACAGAATAAACTGGTGAATATACTAGAATCAGGAGCACAGAAAGGGAGTGGACTGATAATTCTCAGGGGTAAAGGGGTGAGGAGTGTACAGGGAGAGACTGAACAAAAATCATACACCTATGGATGAGATCAATGGGAGGGAAGTAAGGGCAGAGGGAAGGGTGGGAGCTGGGTGGAGGGGTGCTATGGAGGGGAAAAAAGAGAAACAAATGTAATAATCTGAATAATAAAGATTTAACTTAAAAAAAGAAAATAAAAAAAAGAAATATATTTATATTTAAATGAATAGCTTGAAGAGGACATTTATTTTCCAGGTAATGTGTGAAAATCAGGCACACACTACATATATCAGCAAGCCCAAGTAATGAGTAGAAGAAACATGTAGCCCAAGGAACAAAGTAGGTCCATAACTTTGCAACAAACAATCATATTTAAGTTCATATATTACTTTTACCCAATGTATTAAAAAACATTAACTGATAAATCAAATACTAGTACCAGTATATACCAAAAATAATAGCTAATATTTACAAAATACTTGGTATTCACTAGGCACTACTGTAAATGTTTTACATGTATTAACTCTTTTGGTCCTTACAACAATCTCATGAAAGAAGACTGGTTAGTCCTGGCTTTGTAGCTAGATGGTAAGTGTTGTCCAGATGCACCAAGGTTGCAGGTTTGGTCTCAGTCAGAGCACATACAAGAATCAACCAATGAATGCATACGTGGCTGAAACAACAAATCCATGTTTCTCTCTCTCTCTAAAAAGATCAACAAAATACATATTTTAAAAAGAAGACTGGTTATTATCTTTATTTTGCAGATGAAGAAACTAAATAAAGTACAGTGAGGTTAAGAAACTTGCACAAGGTCAAAGAGTTGGTAAATCTGAGTGGGAATCAAAACCCAGGCAGCTTGGATTCAGAGTCTTATCTCTAAATGCCCTGCTATATTGTCTCTCTAAATAAAACAGGAGTGGTCAACACCATGCACAGCTGCATCTAAAAACAATTCATACAGCTCGGCAGGTGTGGCTCAGTGTTTGAACGTGAACCCATTAACCAGGAAATCATGGTTCCCTTCCAGGTCAGGGCATGTACCAGGGTTGCAGGCTTGATCCCCAGTAGAAGGAGAGGTGCAGGAAACAGCCAATCAATAATTATCTCATCACTGATGTTTCTATCTTTCTCTCCCTCTCTCTTCTTCTCTGAAATCAATAAAAACATATTTAAAAAAAACACACACGCATATATATTCAGATAGTTACCCACATGTTTATAAAGTTTTCCAAGTTTACGTGTTATTTAATTTTCTCTTCACAGCTGTTCTGTGTCACAATATCCTATCAATACACCGATTTACTTGGCATGAACTCAGATAATAAAAGCTATGTAGCCAATGGCTATTCCATTTATCTGCTATCTTGAAAATCTCCGTGAATCACCAGTGCCTAGTAACGTGCCTGTAAGAAAATGGGAATTCACTGTATATTTACAGAATATAGAATAATTAAAGGGAGCTGGGCCGAGACTTGTTTGGCTCAGTGGGTAGAGCGTCGGCCTGTGGACTGAAAGGTCAAGGGCTTGTACCTTGGTTGGGGGCACATTCCCAGTAAGGGGTGTGCAGGAGGCAGCTGACCAATGTTTCTCTCTCATCGATGTTTCTGACTCTCTATCTCTCTCCCTTCCTCTCTGTAAAAAGTCAATAAAAATATATTTTTAAAAAAAAAGGGGGGGTGGGGGGAGCTGGACATCAGAATGTGGATAGATCAGACCAGATTCATCAGTACTGCATTAAAAAAGTCAACTGGTTTGGCTCACCAAAAATGAGACATTAGTATCCTGTGAGGTGGAGGAACAATATTATCCATTTTTCAACTAAATCTTAGCATGTCAATACAATCTTAAAAACCCTTTGCAGCCAAGACCGGTTTGGCTCGGTGGATTGAGCGTCAGCTGGGTTCAATTCCGGTCAAGGGCATGTACCTTGGTGGCAGGCACGTCTCCAGTAGGATGTGTGCAGGAGGCAGCTGATCAATGTTTCTCACTGATGTTTCTAGCTCTCTATCTCTCTCCTTTCCTCTGTGTAAAAAAATCAATAAAATATATTTTTTTAAAAAACCCTTTGCAGTTAGAAATCTTCATGTACTAACAAACACACTGGGAAAGATTCAGATAAAAATGTTTAAAACAACTCAGTTTGGTCTTCAGTTACACAATGCGTGTGATAAATTAAGTGACCACATTAAGATATTTTATTTAAGAGTTGAAGGAAATCCCCATTAAGTTTAATGATAGAAAAAAATATACACTAGATATTTTTATTGTAATGATAAGAATGATAAAACTATAAACATTGGAGAATAAGTGAAGTAACAGTATTGCTGGGTACTATATCCTATTTTTTATTCATTTCCATACACCTCAAAGCAGTGCCAATATTTCAAAGTTTAGGCTAAATGCAACCAAATGGTTTATTTCTACAATACATTTTATCTAGTTTTGATTTGATAATTGAATATTCCTGGACTAAAGTCTCTATTATATTTATTATTTTTTTAATTATTAGGTTTTAGGTGATTTTTTTGTTCATTGTTTTTAACAAAACAGCTATTCCAGCTTTCAAGTGCAGCTACAATGATATATTTTAGCTTTGGTAAAATTTCACATAGCACATAGAAAATTGAGATGTGTTACATTTGAATCATTGTCTCAGGCTCATTCCTTAAACTAAGCATAAGAAGCTATCATCAGAATAAAATTAAAACAGATGGTGTAAAAAATGAAATTAATCAACATTATGTTCAAATAATACCTTGTAACCACATCTCAGCATAAATCAAGAAAATGGAAGATAAAGAGGAAATGAATCTATTATTCAGGACCTTACATTAAGAGAAATTCCTGTACCAAAACACTAATTATTTTTTCACTTCAAAAACTTAATTATATATTATATTTTCCAGAAGAGATATTTGACTACACTAAGACCTAAAACAATTAATCATCCCTTAATAGTTTAAATGTTTATTTTAAACATTATATTTTTCTAGAAAACATGCTTAACTAATATTTAAGCAGGACTAAGAAAAATAAAATTTCTTTTTAAAAAAATTTCCAGATTGTATTTTCCTTCAAAAACCACCAATTTTGAATATTTTCACCACATTCTCAGGTTATACAATCAACCTTAATTTAGGTTATTTAACAAGAATATTTCATTTTTGTTCCACAGACTACATTAGAACCAAGTCAAAAAGCATTAATACATGAAAGTGATATTTTATACAAACCATTCCATTCGGCATCCTTTAAAAAAAAAACTCACACAAACCCACAACATTCTGGATGCAAATCTGTCTTATGTGAGTAGATAAGAAAGCATGTTTATATAAAAAGAAATGTACCACCTACCAATAAGGGAAAAACTAAAGAAAGAATACTTTTACCTTAAGATAACTGGTTTTCATTTCTACTCAGAACACACTAAATCAATAGAGAAAACTTCTATTTTTTTTATATGTTTAAGGAGGAGTTGCAGGTGAGATAAACTACACAGTACAGTTTCTTCTAAACTGTGCATCAGTAATTAACACCATTAAAACATGATTAAAATTCAAAACATACTTCTAGTTTCCAACCATTTCAAATTGTTTAGAAATCTCATTCGTGTTGAAGGGGATGGTTTCCCATATGGGAAAAAAATAAAGTCTCTTGTGCATCTGCATGTTCATGTTAAAACTATTAAGATGACTTTCTGTTGAAAAATTGATCATATCAGAAGAACTAAGAGCCTCCATTAATAAAAGTCAAAAGAACCTTCACCAGATAAAAAAACAACAACCTTGAATCAAATTTCGAACACTTGAGTTGAAATGATGACATTCTCTATTTCCAGACCAGAAACTGACAGCATACAGGAAAGCAATTTTAAACTCTTGGTTAGATACAGAGCATTCTGATATAAATAACAAACATAAAGACACTAAAGTGTTTCCTCTCAGTTAAGTTTTTAAAAAGGAAAACCTTACAACTAGGTACAACACCCTGAAGAAAGAGGTAATGTGAACATTGAAAATGTGGTATTTCCCCTTACTTAAAAAACAACTATCAAAAATAGATAATTTTAAGTTATAAATTTATATGTGAATGATGAGAAAGTATAATATAAATTTTAAAATCTATAGGTAATAAAGAATTTTCTGTAATGATATCCAATACAGTAGCTACTAGCCTCAAGTGGCTACTGAGCATTTAAAATACAACTGATGTTGCCCAGTGGTTGAGTATTGACCTATGAACCAGAAGGTCACAATTCAATTTCTGGCCAGGGCATATGCCTGGGTTGCATGCTCCATCCTCAATGTGGGGAATGCAGGAGGGAGACAATACAAGATTCTCTCTCATTGTTGATGTTTCTCTCTCTCTATCTCTCTCCCTTCCTCTCTGAATTCAATAAAAATATATTATAAAAAAATTAAAAATTAAAAAAATATGGATAGCAGGAATATGGAACTATGATAAATTGTTATCTAATTAATTTAAATTTAGCCACATGTGGCTGAAACTACTACAATGGACAATGCAGATCTAAGAAACCACAGGGAAATATCTGCATCTTAAATACTGATTCCAACAGTAAAAAGTCCTATAGATGGGGATATACATTGATGCTTCTGAGACATTAATTTTATTTATAAAGAAATATTGTGGAGGCAGCAAAGGCAGCAGCCAGACTAAGAGGCGGTAGCGTTACCATGGCCCTCTATCGCAACCATCATGAGCACCAAACAGGTCACTTACAGATATTTCTCTTCATTGTGATTTCTTCCATGTTTTTTAAAACACGAGAGATAACTGAAGGCTCTCTCACATATGTTGAATTTATATGGCTTCTCTCAATAATTCTGACACTCATGGCTTGTATCCAATTTGACATCTGATGTGCATATTATGAAATAAATGATGCATAAAGACTTTTGCAGAGGGGAGGAAAAAACAGCGGTGGAATAGACAGACATGTCCTGAGCCTTGCCCCAGAGCAGATAGAAAGAACAGCTGAGGGTCACATGGGGAGTGTTTGTTGGTGAGTTGAGGGACAGCTGTACTCTAGGAGATGGTAGGGGACTGCTGGAAGGGGCTCCCCTGACCAGGCAGCCTTCACGGCTGCTGGGTTCTCTCCCAGAGTGACCGACTCGGATGTGGAGACTACACCATCTTGAAGGGGAAAGTGGATGTTATCCAAAGCCTGAAAATCTACAACTGTGGCACCCACTGAACAGCTGCAAATCCCAAAGCACCGGTCCCCATGTGGATTCACAGGAGTGCTACACTCCACCACAGGAAGGTCAGATTTTGCCTGGGATAAGGAGAGAGAGAACTACAAAACCAGACACCCAGAGAAGAGAGACCATGGGCAGACAAAGAAACAGCCCGCATATAAAAGAAAAGCAGGCATCACCAAAAAAAAAAGTAAACAAAATAGAGGCAAGCAACCTACCAGAGAAAGAATTCAGAGAAATAGTAATAAGGTGGCTGAAAAGAATGGAAGACAAATTTGACAATATGAGTAAGAACCAAGAGGAAATGAAGAAGAAACAAGAAAAAATGAAAAATGATATTGCTGCTGTAAACAACTCAATAGAAAGAATCAAAAGTAGACTAGTAGAGGCAGAGGACCACATCAGTGAGCTAGAAGACAAGGTAGGAAAAAATACCAAAGTAGAGCAGCTTCTAGAAAAGAAAAAATTAAAAAGCAGGAGGAGAGCCTAAGCGAACTTTGGGACAACACGAAACAAAACAGCATTTGCATAATAGAGGTACCAGAAGAAGAGGAAACTGAGCAAGGAACAGAAAACCTGTTTGAAGAAATAATGACAGAAAACTTCCCTGATATAAGGAAGAAAAAACCCACACAAATCCAAGAAGCTCACAGAGTCGAAGCAAAATGAACCCCAAAAGACTGACGCCAAGGCACATTATAATTAAGTTGGTAAACACCAATGATAAAGAATCTTAAAAGTGGCCAGAGAGAGACAGAAAGTTACCTACAAAGGAACCCCCATCACACTAGTGACTGATTTCTCAACAGAAACTCATCAGGCCAGAAGGGAATGGAATGAAATATACAAAGTCATGCAAAGGAAGGGTCTGAATCCAAGAATACTGTACCCAGCAAGGCTATCAATCAAAATTGAAGGTGAAATCAGGCGCTTCACAGACAAAAAGGACTAAGGGAATTTATTACCACCAAACCAGCAATACAAGAAATGCTAAAGGGTCTGTTGTAAAAAAAAAAAAGAAGAAATAGGAAGCAAAGAAGAAACACAGGGGTAAAGAATAAAAATGGGCTGAAACCGGTTTGGCTCAGTGGATAGAGCGTTGGCCTGCGGACTAAAAGGTCCCAGGTTCGATTCCAGTCAAGGGCATGTATCTTGGTTGAGGGCATATCCCCAGTGGGGGGGCATGTAGGAGGCAACTGATCGATGTTTCTCTCTCATCGATGTTTCTGACTCTCTATCCCTCTCCCCTCCTCTCTATAAAAAAAAAAATCAATAAAATATATTTGTTTAAAAAAAGAATAAAAATGGGAACAAATAAGTACTTATCAATAATAACTTTAAATGTAAATGGATTAAATGCTGCAATCAAAAGACAGGGTAATGGATTGGATAAGAAAACATGACCCATACATATCAGAAAAAAAGACTCACAGACTAAGGGTGAAGGGATAGAAAATGGTTTTTAAGGCAAATGGAAATGAAAGAAAAAAAAGCTGGGGTAGCAATACTTGTATCTGACAAATTAGATCTCAAAGTGAAGAACACAAGAGATAAGGAAAGCCACTTCATAATACTAAAGGGAGCAATCCAACAAGAAGAAATAACTCTGATGACCATATACACACCCAATACAGGAGTACCCAAATACATAAAAACAAACAAACAAAAAACAAAAAACCTTGCAGGATATCAAGAGAGAGATTGACAGCAATACAATCATAGTAGGAGACTTTAATACCCCACTATCACTATTGGACAAATTCTCTAAACAAAAAATCAACAAAGAAACATCAATCCTAAATGACTCACTAGACCAGATGGAATTAATTAACATCTTCAGAACATTTCACATCAAAGCCACAAAATATACATTCTTCTCAAGTGCACATGGGTCATTTTCAAAGATAGACCATATGTTGGGTCATAGGCAAAGTCTCTTCAAATTCAAGATGATAGAAATCATATTAAGTATCTTCTCAGATCACAATGGCATAAAACTGGAAATCAAATACAATAAAAACAATCCAAAGAAATCAAACACATGGAGACTAAACACCATGCTATTAAACAATGACTGGGTTACCAGAGAGATCAAGGATGAAATAAAAAACATCATGGCAACAAATGACAATGAAAATACAACAATCCAAAATCTATGGGACACAGTGAAAGCAGTCTTGAGAGGGAAGTTCATAGCTCTAGAAGCCTTCTGCAAAAAATAAGAAACAACAGTAATAAGTTACCTAACCCTACAACTCAAAGAGTTAGAAAGACAGCAACAAAAAAAAATCTCAGTGTAAGAAAAGGAAGGAAATAATAAAGATCAGAGTAGAGATCAACAATGCTGAGAGCAAAAAAACAATACAAAAGATCAATAAAACCAAGAGCTGGTTTTTTGAAAGGATAAACCAGATTGATGAACCTCTAGCCAGGGTCATCAAGAAGTAAAGAGAGAGGACCCAAATAAACAAAATCAGAAATGAAAGAGGTGAAATAACAACAGACCCCACCAAAATACAAAGGATTGTTAAAAAAAATACTATGAACAACTCTATCCCAACAAACTGGACAACCTGGAGGAAATGGACATATTCCTAGAAAAATATAACCTTAAAACCCAATCAGTAAGAATCTAAACATCTCAATAGGCCAAAAACTATGGAAGAAATTGAAGCAGTCATCAAAAAGCTTTCAGCAAAAAAAAGCCCGGGGCCAGACAGCTACACAGGGGAGTTTTACCAAACATTCAAGGAAGAATTAAAACCTATTCTCCTCAGACTATTCCAAAAAATCAAGAAGAAACACTTCCAAGCTCTTTCTATGAAGCAAGCATCACCCTAATACCAAAACCAGATAAAGACAACACAATGAAGAGAATTACAGGCCTATATCCCTCATGAACATAGATGCCAAAATCCTCAACAAAATTCTAACAAATTGGATCTAGCAGTACATCAGAAAGATCATACACTATGACCAAGTAGGATTTATCTCAGGAATGCAAGGATGGTACAATATCTGCAAATCAATAAATGTGATACATCACATAAACAAATTGAGAGATAAAAATCACATACATATCAATTTATGCAGAAAAAGTATTTGACAAAATACAACACCCCTTCTTGATAAAAACTCTCAGCAAGGTGGGAATAGAAGGATCATACCTCAACATAATAAAAGCCATATATGATGAGCCCACAGCCAACATCATACTCAATGGACAAAAACTAAAACCATTTCCCCTAAGAATAGGAACAAGACATGGATGCCCACTGTCACAACTCCTGCTCAACATAGTACTGGAAGTATTAGCCATTGAAATTAGACAAGAAAAAGAAATAAAAGGCATCCAAATTGGAAAAGAAGAAGTAAAGCTGTCCTTATTTGCAGGTGATATGATATTATGCATAAAAAACACAAAAGACTCCATCAAAAAACTAATAAATGAATTTGGCAATATAGCAGGATACAAAATTAATACCAAGAAATCTATGGCATTTCTATACACTTATAGTGAACTTACAGAAAGAGAGACTAAAAAAGCAATCCCATTTACCATCGCACCAAAAAAATTAAGGATACCTAGGAATAAACTTAACTAAGGAGGTAAAATACGTATATGCGGAAAACTACAGGACACTGAAAAAAGAGACAGAGGAAGACATAAACAAATGGATGAACATACTGTGTTCATGGATTGGTAGAATCAACATCAACAATATGTCCATACTACCCAAAGCAATCTATAGATTCAATGCACTCCCCATTAAAATACCAACAGCATATTTCACAGACCTAGAGAGAACTCTCCAAAAATTCATCGAAAATAAAAAAAGACCCTGAATAGCCACAGCAATCCTGAGAAAGAAGAACAAAGTAAGTATGATCTCAATACCAGATTTCAAGCTGTACTACAAAGCCACTGTTCTCAAAACAGCTTGGTACTGGCACAAGAACAGACATATAGACCAATGGAATAGAATAGAGAATCCAGATATCCACCCAAACCACTATGCTCAAATAATATTTGACAAGGAGGCATGCATATACAATGGAGTCAAGACAGTCTATTCAATGGTGTTGGGAAAATTGGACATATACATGCAAAAACAAAAATGAAACTAGACTGCCAACTTACACCATACACTAAAATTAACTAAAAATAGATATGTAGTACATATTTAAATATGTAAACATAAGACAGGAAACCATAAAAATACTGAAGGAATCCATAGGCAGAGAAATCTCAGACATATGCTGAAGCAATTTCTTCACCGATACCGCTCCTAGAGCAATGGAAGCTAAAGAAGAAATAAACAAATGGGACTACATCAAAATAAAAAGCTTTTGCACAGCAAAGGAAACCATCAACAAAACAACAAGAAAGCCCACTGTATGGGAGAACATACTTGCAAATGTTATCACTGATAAAGATTTAATCTCCAACATCTACAGGCAACTTATACAACTTAATAAAAGGAAGATAAATGATCCAATAAAAAAAATGGGCAATGGACCTAAACAGAATCTTTTCAAAAGAAGACAGAAGGAAGGCCAAGAGACATATGAAAACATGCTCAAAGTCACTAATCATCCAAGAGATGCAAATCAAAACAACAACGCAGTACCATCTCACATCTGTCAGAATAGTTATCATCAACAAGTCAACAAACGACAAGTGCTGGTGAGGAGGAAGAGAAAAAAGGAATCCTCGTGCACTGCTGGTAGGAATGCAGACTGGTGAAGCCACTGTGGAGAACAGTATGGAGTTTCCTCAAAAAACTAAAAATGGAGCTCCCATTTAACCCAGTGATCCCACTTCTAGGAATATATCCCAAGAAACTAGAAACACAATCAGAAAGGATATTTGCACCCCTTTGTTCATAGCAGCACAGTTCACTATACCTAAGATTTGGAAACAGCCTAAATGCCCATCAGCAGATGAGTGGAACAGAAAACCATGTACATCTACACAATGGAATACTACACTGCTATAAAAAAAGGAATTCTTACCATTTGCAGCAACCTGGATGGACTTGGAGAGCTTTATGTTAAGTGAAATAAGCCAGGCAATGAAAGAGAAATACCACATGATCTTACTCATTTATGAAAAATAAAGTACTTTATAACCTGATGAATAAAAAGATAGATACAGAAGCAGTAAAGCACTGAACAAACTGTCAAATTACAGCGGGAAGCCTGGGGAGTGTTGGGGAGTGGGGTAAAGAGATCAACCAAAGACTTGTATGCATGCATATAAGCACACCAATGGACACAAGACAGTGGGTGGGGGAAGTAGGATGAGGGCATGCAACAAGGGGTAAGAGGAGGCTGGGAAAGAATGGGGGAAGAAAAAGGAGATATATGTACTAATATATATAATATGTTAAACAATAAAAAAAGATTTTTGCACACACACTAAAAAAAAAGAAATACTTGTGATTTATATAGAAGAAAGAAATATAATTCAATATAAAAATGTTGCTGCATTGGTGGGAATCAAGTTTTCTAATACTGACCTTCTAGGGAGGACTAGAATGTTGGTTCACAAATAGGCTCCATGTTTAAGTTTTTAGGGAACTTCCAAAAATATGGATGCATGGGTGTCATTCCCTGCATCCCTATCCCCTCTACCCCAAGATTCTAATTTAACTGACCTGTGTTGAATCTTAGGCATAAGCATATTTCAAAGCTACTCAGGTGATTCTAACATGCAGGCACTTTAATAGAAATAAAATAGGAAACTGTTTATTAGGCATAGATGCAGCCAAAGACATTTCTTTGCTTGTAGATATACTCACTCACTCATATCTTGCAATGAGTATGAAGCTTTAATTTAGGCCATTTTAAAGTCTATGTTGATTTGCTCATTAAAAGCTAACTTAATTTTCAAATTAAAAGAGAAAGGTTCTCAGAGAAATATTGAGAAATCCAGAGCAAGGAATCATCACCCTTCCAATAATCCTTTCCTGAGACCCAATATATTTTGTCCCTTTTCAGGTCCCTATCTTGTAAAGAGACATTAACACAAATGAGTCACACTTGGTTATATCAGAAGCCAGACAGAATACCGTCAATGCACTTTTCTAATTAATAGCATACAGTATATGCCAAAATAAGAGTATGTTGACAGGAATAACTCCTAAATGCACTGACTTGGAGTATGGTAGTGTTTCTTTTCAATTTCAAATGGTATTAATTACAATATAATTACACCACAAAAAAATGTTCTGTAGTTTTTTTAAAAATTACAAACTTTCCCTAGCCAATTTGGCTTAGTGGATATAGAGTGTCAGCCTGCGGACTGAAGGATCCCAGGTTCGATTCCAGTCAAGGGCACATAACCAGGTTGCGGGTTCAATCCCCAGTAGGAGGCATGCAGAAGGCAGCCTATCAATGATTCTCTCTCATCATTCATGTTTCTATCTCCCTCGCCCTCTCCCTGCCTCTCTAAAATCAATAAAAATGTAATAAAAAATAAAAATTATGAACTGTCAAAAAAGCTTAAGAAGCACTGGCAGCTTATCCCTAATAGTCTTTGTTGTTATCACCCAAGGATACTATTTTTTCATTGATTTTTGAGAGAGAAAGAGAGACAGAGACAGAGGTAGAGATATAGATATAGATAGAGAAACATCAATGTTAGATGAAATATGTCAATTTGTTGTCTCCTGAACTCGCCCTGATGAGGGCTGGGGATTGGACCTGCAACCCAGGTACATGTACTTGACTGGGAATCGAACCTGTGAGCAGTGTGCAGGCCGACACTCTAACCACTAAGCACACCAGCCAAGGGGCCAATAGTCCTTTTCTCCAGTATGTTTGGAGCTGGGCAATAAGATGAGCTGGAAAAATATATATACAACTGATACAGGAGAAGCTACAATGCTCTTTCACTAATTCTCAACCTATTAAAAGTGAAATAAAGCATTGATTTGAACTGTTTTTCTTTTTTAAAAATATATTTTTATTGATTTCAGAGAGGAAGGGAGAAGAAGAGATAGAAACATCAATGATGAGAGAGAATCATTGATCAACTGCCTCCTGCACCGCACCCCCCCAGCCCTCACTGTGGATCGAGCCCGCAACCTGGGCATGTGCCCTTGCCTGGAATCAAACCGGGGACCCTTCAGTCGGCAGGCTGACACTCTATCCACTGAGCCAAACCAGATAAGGTTGAACTGTTTTTTTAATAATAAAGAAAGTATACATAAATTCCATTCATTTAAATATTGATACCTATCTTCTACCTAAAAACTGATGAACAATTCTCAAATTCACATCCTGAATTTATGAGGCATATCTACAGAAAAAAATAATGTAAGGTATTTATAACTTTTGACTCCTCTCATAGTATAGAAATCTATCCTTGCCCTAGCCGGTCTGGCACAGTGGACAGACAGTGTTAGCCCTCGAACTGAATGGTCCCAGGCTCGATTCTGGTCAAGTGCATCTAAGTCCGTTGCAGGTTCCTCGGCCCTGGCCAAGCCATGTGCAGGAAGCAACCAATTCATGTGTCTCTCTCATTGGATGTTTCTCTCTGTCTCACCCTCTCCCTTCCACTCTCTCTAAAAATCAATGGAGCCCTAACTGGTTTGGCTCTGTGGATAGAGCATCTAAACCGGGATTGAAGGGTCCCTGGTTTGATTCTGACCAAGGGCAGGTACCTTGGTTTCAGGCTCTATCCCCAGTAGGGGGCGTGCAGAAGGCAGTTGATCGGTGTTTCTCTCACATAGATGTTTCTATCCCCTTTCCTCCCCGTACAAATTATTAAAAAATATATTTAAAAGTAATAAAATAAAATAATAAAAATCAATGGAAAACATCCTCAGATGAGGAGCAACTAAACAAATAATAATAATAAAATAAAAAACACAAACAAACAAAAATCTATCTTTTAAATTGACACTGGTTTCAATGGTTTGTGTATATTGTGTATTACTTGTGACATGAAAAGCTACTTATAAGAATTTTTTGAGGGTGGTAGTCACCCTCCAAAAAATAAGTAAGCTTTACATTAAAGTAAAAATTGTGGTGGGACAAATGTAAATGCAATAGACAGTCCTACATAATGGTAAAGGAAGTCATAATTCTCCAATTGTGAAAAGGGAAGGGCACTATAAATTAGTCTTTTTCTTAATAACTAACCCCAGTTACTTTTCTATTTTTAATTCCCGCTTCCATCCTGCCCTATCCCCCACACATACTCCCACAAAGGCTCTACAACAAAGTTAGAACACGATGTTATGAAAAAGTATAATAAATGGCATGATAATTTGCTCTTGTATGAATTTACCGAGTCAATATATGCATGCATTAAATTTTAAAATGCTAATGACGTTAAAACGAGAAATTATTGGTATCGTAGCCCTACCACAAGCGACCCATGAGCATGAAGCAAGTTTTCACTTGGACCCTGAGAGCCTTAGCCCTAAAGAATTCGAGAAAATGCCAGCGCTTGTCTCATAAGACAGCGACTTTTATCCTCCTCTCCCCGCATCCCTTAGTCAACTCTGCAGACACACATTTTAGAATCCTGCTCCTTAGTTACCAGCGCCCCGTCAACCCACAGCAGCTCAGGTGTCCCACATTTTGTTGAGGTCCCCGCCTTGAAAACAAACCCGATTGCCCCATTTTCTGAGAGGTAAACTCAGCTCCCCGGCGGCAGCTCCCTATGAAGTCACCGCGTTTGTTGTTTCAAAGATGCAATTAAACGAAAATGACACAAGGCTGTCTCAGAGATTAGCTGGACGTGTGGGGGGGTGTCCGTGGCCTCGGTGTGAGGCCAACGAAACCTGTAGGGGCTGGCTGTAAGTTCTGTTTGAGTGGTGATATCTCACCCCCCACCCCCCACCTCCACCCCCACCCCCAATTCCCCTCCCTCCAGTATATTATTCACAACAGTAGGAAATGAAACTTCCTAAGAACTTGCTCGGCTTGACCAAACTTTAGCTTTCCAGCTTTCCGTACTCCAGAACCAAGTCATCAGCAGAGGTGGGGGTGGAGAGGGGAGGGGGGGGGGGGCTGGCGCACGAAGAAGAAAAGCAATAAAAGAGCTTGCACCAGGCGGTGTCTCTCCCTCTGCCCCACGGGCCCCGTCCCCACCCCCACCCCCCACCCTCACCCCCACTTCCCCAGCCCTTACACCGTGTCCGCAGTCATCTGCAGAAATCAGAACCAGACTCCGGGGGCCCTGCCCTCGGCACGCGCGGCGCAGAGCCGCCCCGGCCCGGTGGGACCCTGTCACTGCGCGTTACCCCACCGCCTCCCCCTCGCCCCGTGGCGCCTCATTCCCGAGAACCCGGCGCTCCGCCGCGGAGGAGGTGGGCTTCCCTAGTTCACAATGAAACTTCATCTCATCCCTTGCCTCTCCCGACTCGAACATACAAAAAAAACCCAAAAAACATAAAACAAACAAAAAAAAAACCCCGCCGCGAAAATGCAGAGAAAAGTTTCTCCCACCAGGGCAGCACGCAGAGGAGTCGGTTTTAGGGGCTGGAGCCAGAGCAAAGAGAAGAGAAAGGGGGCGAGCGGTGTCCCGGGCTGTGCGCCTCTGCACCCGCAGCCCCGGGCCCCCCGGGGCCGCCCCGCTCCTTACCGGCTCGTCGGGAGGGAGACCCGGTCCGGCTACTGGGGCGCGCGGCGGGGACGCGGGGTCGGGGCGGGCCGCCGGCAGCCGCCGCGGGCGCGGAGAGCCACCACCTCTTCTCCCCGGAGCGGGCGCGGGCGTGGGCCGACGGGGGTGGAGACGGAGCCGCGGGAGGGGGAGAAGAGGAGCAGCATCTCCTCCTCCGCCTCCACGCCTCCGGAACGCCCCTCCGGCCGCGACCCCGGCCGGCCGCCTGACCCCGCGGGGCGCTCGCGCTGCCTCTCGCCCTCCGGTGGCTCGGCGCGCGCCTCCCCGGGGGCTCGGGCCCAGCCCGTCAGGCGCGGGGCGGCTCAGTGCCTGCAGCCGGCTCCGAGCGCGGGCCGCGGCGGCGGAGGCGGGGACCCGGGAGCCAAGGCGTGCTGCTCGCCAGCACGACGGTCTCTAGGGGCCGAGATCACCGTGTGTCACCCTCGCCGCGCCGCGGCCGCGAGAGGTAGGCGCCCAGCTCGGGCTCCACCTCGGGCGGCCGGGCCGGCCCCGCCCCCGTGCCTGCCACTCAGCCCTGCCCGGGTTCCTGGAGGACCGCGGATCGCTCACCCTGTGGCTTCCCTCCGCCTGATTGGCCCAGCCGGCCTTCACGCCCCGCCCCCTCCCTAGGGACGAGGTCGCCGGGGAGACCGGCGCTCGGGTTCTCATGACAACCGGTGGTGCCTGGGGCCTGGCTTTCGCGTCCTTCTAGCCGGGAGCTCAGGTTGATGGCCTCGCGCCGTGTTCCCGGCCCCGGCAGTACGCGCTCCTCCTATCCGTAGGCCAAGTTGAAAATGTACCAGACCGCCCCCACACTTCCAACTTCAGACACAGAACTTGAAGGCGCTGGGGAGTGCGAGGGAGAGTGAAAAATGCCTCGCTGAGTGCTCTTCCCCTATCGTCCTCAAGTACCCCTCCCCCGCCCCTCGCCCTCTCTTGCCTTCAGCCTTGTTTCCAAATCCTCACCGGGCGGATTTGGCTTTGAAAGGGTAAGGAGGAGGAGGAGGAGGAGAGAGATAAAGAGCAGGGCTGTGCCCGTTCCCTGCAGCAATATAGCCTCTTGGAAATGGCAGGGTCAAGAAAAACAGCTCCGTGAGTTTTCCCACAGCTGTAAAGTGATCTTAAAGGTGTGGTGGCAGCACTTGTCAACCCCAAATGCCCTCTGGAAAACTAATTCTTTTATTTTTGAAAAGAGTATCTAAGTTTTTGCCCTGTTATTTTTTCCACCTGAAACGAAATCTTAAAACTTAAAAAGTTAAGTAAAACATTTAATGTAATCTATCTATATATATATATAAAACCTTAATATGCAAATAGACCAAACTGAGGAACAACCGAACAACTGGTCGCTATAACTTGTGCTGACAACCAGGGGGCGTGCACGGAACATGGCAAGCCTGGTGGAGCAGCTGAGCAGCGGCACCAGACCAAGGCAGGGCATGGGTCGCTGTCATCTGGGTGAGCCTCTGGTGGTTACTGAAGATTCTTTGCTCCCACTCGCCTTGGTCCCACTAGTGCTTGCATCTACTGCCGGTGCCTGGCGTCAGAGGGTTTGAGCAGTGACTGCCTGCCCTGATTGCCCTTGAAGGCTTTTCCACCTCCCCCTGCTCCTGAGGGGCAATTGGGGCAGCAGCCGCTGCTTGCACCTGCTGACAGCGGAAGGAGCAGGGCTGCAGGGCAGACAAGGGTGGGAGATGGGCACGATGGGAGGGGCTGGGCAGGGGCGTGGAGGATGGGCTGAGATCCATCCCTGTGCCCACCACAGACTCATGGCCCACAGTTCCTTTCAAAGTGCACAAATTCATGCACTGAGCTCCTAATCAAATCAAATAAAAAAACATCCATTTTTCTATGTAGGGACTATACATTACAACATGGCAATGGTATGTCCTAGCAGCTATCCCACTCCTGCAAGCCAAAAGATTTGGCTTCAGCAATTTACAAGGAAGTTCTGCTAAATTCATGAGAAAAATGGTATTTTGTCATTTGAGTTTCAATTGTTTGGTTTTATTCTCACATATCAAAGCTAACCTGGTCCATTTTGGGGGATAAATGCAGTCTTGGACCCTTAATGTTGGGCCCTAGGCAAATCTAAACTTCCTGGTTGGCTCCAAAATGGAGAGATCTGAGACAAAGAGCTGCAATCCTAGGTTCCCTAGCCCCTGAGGCTGATGCACAGGTATGATGAATGAGGGAATTAATAGTAATGGTTTACTTTTGGCGAGCATTTGCATTTGCATTATCTCATTTACTAAATGAACAACCGTGATGGATGTCTTCAGTGAAATATGCCTTTCAAGTATGCAGTGAATGTATTTACTCACAGTGCTACACACAATGAGAAATGCCCATTAGAATTGTAAGATAAGGTTTCTGGCCTCAAGGAGCTAACCACAAAGCCTAAAAAAGAAAACTAGTACTCTTTGGAACAATTTAAGAACAATTATAGCAAGAATGTATAGCCAAACTTTAAATACAGTAGCAAATGAAAGTCTGTGGTAACGTGGAATAAACTGGATTAGCCAGATTATGGGAGAAGGAAATTTAACCTGGGTTTTGAAGTAAGGTGGTGGGCTAAATGAATCAAAGATGAGGAAAGACAGTTGCAGGAAAGAATATAAAACTGCAGAGCAGTAGCAGGAATACAGTGGTGGAAGTAAATAACAGCGAGAGACCTGAACTGGAGAGAGGAAGGCTTGGTACTCATTTCCCAGCCCTTCTCCATTTTCTGAAATAGAAGTTTTTGTATGTTCTGGTTCAGGTGTCAGGCTGAAAAGATAAGAGAGGGTGAGGTAGGTTTGTGAGAATAAAAATCTTCATGGAACATCTGCCTCTGTTTGCCACTGAAAGTTCATATATTTATTGGAAAGGAAAGTAGTGTCCATAATACTTGGAATAGCTTGGAATTTATGTCAGAAAGAAGGTATAAAGAGTAAGGTTTTGGAAATTGTTACAAAAATAGACAGACCACAGTGTTGTAAACATCTTTTTTTTTCTTTGTTTTTTTATCACATTATTTTTAAAAAATTACTTTAATACCTCTGAAATTGAGATGTATCTTACAAGGGTAAGATTCAAGAGTATCTTAGCATCATGCCATTCAATTGGTAGTAATTATTTTTATCTTAGTGGACATAAATGTGACTTACAATCAATAGCTTCTTACATTCAATATCACATAGTATATTGAATCAGGTTACAGTTCATTGATTTCCAATTGGGGAACATGCTGGGTTTCGAGCTCAATCCACAGTGTGGGGCATACAGGAAGCAGCCGATCAGTGATTCTCTCTCATCATTGATGTTTCTCTCCCTCTCCCAAATAAATAATTTTTAAAGAGTAATAAAGAAAACACATAGTGTTAAATATGAAATATCTATAAAACCTTGAAATGGAAATGAAAAATAAGCCATTGGCTATATCAATTTAGACATCAGAAGAGAGACTTGAACTAGATTTAGAAATGTGGGGTCACACTGTGAATGAGATTCCTTTGGGGGGAGTATAAAGACTAGAGCAGTGGTCAGCAATCTCACTGGTTAACAGAGTGCAAACCGCATGTGGCTCCTGAGCTACAGTTTGCCGACCACTGGACTAGAGGATCAAGGTTGCAGTTCTGAGAAATCTCAACAAATGGAAGTTGAAAAAGAAGAGTTGACAACGACTCGTATTTGTTTTTGCGTTTATTGTGTCCATGTAATAAACACCTAAACCTGTAGAGAATTTTTATGAGTTTATTTGAGTCCAAACTGATGACAATTGCTGGGAAGCAAGATCTGAAATACTCTCCTTTTCTTTCTTTTTTTTTCTTCAAGGTCATTTCAACTAGTTGCCTTCAAACTTTTTTCACCAACAATCCTTCAGTTTTGTATTTTTTTTTCTTAATGGCTATGATACCAAAACCTAATAAAGAGTACAGAAAGGAGAAATCTATTGGTTAATCTCCTTTCAGATATAACATAAAATTAAAATACAATATTAACAAATAGAACCCAGAACTACATACAAATGATATGCCAATTGGCCTTTGCCAATCTAATAGGTACAAAATGCTATCTCGTTCCAGGAATAATTTTCAATTCAATTATGAGTATCTTTTTTTTAATGTACTTTTTATAAATGATTTTTTTACAGAGAGGAAGGGAGAGGGATAGAGAGTTAGAAACATCGATGAGAGAGAAACATTGATCAGCTGCCTCCTGTACACTCCCTAATGGGTATTTGCCTGCAACCAAGGTACATGTCCTTGGCCAGAATGGAACCTGGGACCCTTCAGTCCGCAGGCTAACGCTCTAGCCACTGAGCCAAACCAGTTAGAGCATGAGTATCTTTTTGTATGCTTACAAGCCATTTTTATTTCCTGCTACCAAAAATATTCTCCCATGTTTTCTTCTAGAACTTTAAGGCTTTGTTTTTGCCCCCCCCACCCCCCTACCCTTCTTTTGTTTTAATTTACAGGGAATTTATTTACAAGGAATTGACATGGAATTTATTTTGGTGGTAGCAACATCTACCCAGCTGTTCCAAAAACATTAAAAGAATTTGTAAATTTCACTATATAAAATATGAAGTTTTCTACATAGTAATAAAAACAATCATGGGTTCAGTCGGATCCCGGCAGCAGCTGCCGCAGTGCTCGTCTTTCCAGGTGCTTCTTGCTATCTCCTTTAGCTCCCAGAAACATGGCTTTGGTGCGGCTGTCTCTGAGGGAGTCATCAAATCATTCAATGACATGAAGGTACGGAAATCCTCCACACCAGAGGAGGTGAAGAAGCGCAAGAAGGCGGTGCTCTTCTGCCTGAGTGAAGACAAGAACATCACTCTGGAAGAGGGCGAGGAGATCCTGGTAGGTGATGTGGGCCAACAGTAGACGACCCCTATGCCACCTTCGCCAAGATGCTGCCGGGCAAAGGTGGCTGCTAAGCCCTGAATGATGCAACCTATGAGAGCAAGAAGGAGGACCTGGCGTTTATCTTCTGGGCCCCTGAGACTGCGCCTCTTAAGAGCAAAATGATCTATGCCAGCTCCAAGGATGCCATCAAGAAGAAGCTTCCAGGAATCAAGCATGAATTACAAGCAAATTGCTACGAGGGCAAGGACCACTGCAATCTGGCAGGGAAGCTGAGGGGCAGTGCTGTCATCTCCCCGGAAGGCAAGCCTTTGTGGGCCCCCTTCAGCCCCCTGCTTGGAGCATCTGGCAGCCCCAGACCTGCCTGTGAGGGGGAAGGAGGGTTGCAGACTGCCCCCTTTTTGTCAAACCTGGGGGATTCCCAGCAGGGGGAGGGCAATCCCTTCATCCAGTTGCCAAACAGTTCCCCACCCACTGGACCTTCCTTCTCTCTCCACCCCTGACGGTTCTGGCCTTCCAAACTGTTTTTGATCTTCTGATTCCTCTTGGGTTGAAACAGACCAAGTCCTCCCATCCCAGGCACCCCATTTTTGGAGAGGACCTGTATTTTTTTTAACGACACCCCTAATTGCAACCTGTTCCTCCCCCCACTTCCCCACTTTCCCATACTGCCAACTTCTAACCGCAATAGTGACTCTGTGCTTGTCTGTTTCGTTCTGTGTATAAAAGGAATGTTGTGAAGATACCCTCCTCCCCCCCCCCCTGCCTGGTTCCCCTCCCCTTTTCCATCTGGTCTGGACACTCATGGAAGCAGGACCAGTAAGCAACCCTTAATTTAAAAAAAAAGGGGCGGGGAAGGAAAACAACAATTAAAAGCCCACTAAATTAATAAAAATAAAAATAAAAACAATGATTAGGAAATTTACCAAAAAAAAAGAAAGAAATCCAGGAAAGCAATTAACATTTGAAAGTAAAACAAGTGTATAAATTAAAAATAAAAATGAACTATTACATATAACTATCAAGTTAGAAAAAAATTTTAAAGCCATAGTATCCTTTAACTTACTACATTTTAGAAATTTGCATTAAATATTTACATACATGATCAGAGATATGATCAAGAATATTTATTGCAGTATTATTAGCAATTATAAATTAAAAATACATGTCTATAGTAGTAAAATGCTTTCATAAACTGTAGTCTATTCATATATATTACTTAATGATAACACCACATAGCTGTACAGTATGATCTGATTATTGTTCAAACGTTCATATATTGGCAATATTCATACTGCTAACAATGGCTTCTCTGAGAATTAGAATTACAGAAAACATGCCATTTCTGAAGTGTTTCTATTTAGAATCTTTACAAGCAAATTGCTACAAGGGGGGCAAGGACCGCTACAATCTGTTTATTGAAATTGATATATCCAAATACTTCAATGTAACTGAAACTTTGTGCAAGCATGTGTTACTTTTGTTATAAAAGGTCAACATAGATTTTTGCTACTAATAGTAAAGCAATCAGATAGCTGACCCATAGCACAAATTTAGTTGGGCTCCCAAGTGGCCCATGGGCCTCAGAATTTTAATCTCTTAGGGGCCATACTTGTCATATACTCTAAGTCAGGAATATTTTATGTGGGACCCATAGATCACCCCATAGTGGACCAGTTGAAACTATATTCCAAGTATATGTGTTTGTGTATTTCTCTAGGGAGATCAACTATATGTTTCCATAAATCCAGATAAGGGTTTATATTTCTCCAAAATGAAAAGATTGTGTTCTTTAAATGCCAATGGTTTAAGAGTATCACTTTTACCTCAAAGGTTGAAATGAATTCTGGGCTAACTTAATCTGTAACTAGCAGTGTTTTCCCAGCTGGCTTCTTGTGTTCATCTCAATGTGAAATATTTGTATTCTGGCTTGTACCAACTATGTTAGTGTTTTCCCCTCTTTAAGCCCAGAAACATGTTATCCTTTCTTGCTTACAGAGTAAGGACTATGATGGGAACTTTGCCCAGGTGAGAGCAGAAGCCAGATAAGTAATCCACCAAAACATGAGCAGGTAATTGGAGCACAAACTCTGACAAGTGCTTAAGGAAGACTTTGTGAGGCAGTGGTAACACTTCCAAGTAAACCAAGAATTAGCTAGGGAAAAAAATGCAGCGATAGAAACCAGATAGGACTACAATTACCCTCAGGTCCATTGAATAAACAGGTTATTTTCTTTTGGAGGTAGCTGAACTCTTTTTAAAATGTGAGAATTCCCCAAGGATGTAGAGTTACATGACAGCAATGGCTCAGATAAATCTAAATGTTGGGAGGCAGCTTAGTAGCTCAGGACAATGAAAGAGCACAGCATCTGCACTCTTATGACCAAGTACAAACCTTGGCAAGCCACTTACCTTCTTTGAGCATCTTTTCCTCATTTAAAAAGTGAAGGAAATAAGAATAGCCAGTAATGTTCTTTCAGTATTCAACAGGATTAGATGAAATAAGTAAGTGAAGACTATTTATAAACTTTAAAGCATTATTTAAAAAAAAAAAAAAAACACCAAGCAACAACATCTATACAGATTTTTGGAATTTATATTTTAGACTGAGAAAAATATTTTCAAATAATTTATTTCAT
>JAAGEH010002528.1:51246358-51311562 GCA_011751065.1 Lasiurus cinereus | reverse complement strand
GAGAGAGAGAGAGAGAGAGAGAGAGAGAGAGAGAGAGAGAGAGAGAGGGGGAGGAGGGAGAAAATAGAGAGGAGATTAAGATGGAGTGAGAGAAGAAGAGAGGAAGGGCAAAGAGAAGAACTTTTATATAGTTTTCATATTCATCATTTAAGAGTTTTCTAACCTCTCAAAATAGTTTCTAAATTATGCCAATAATATGAATTCAAAGAAGAATAAATTCTATTGCCTTTGATCAGAAAATATATTTCAATTACTCAGATTGCAATAAGCATTCTCTTGCTTTGTTGTTGTTTGAATGATCCTCTTTCTCTTGTCTAGTTCTCTTAATGGGAAAGTCTTCTCAATACCATGAATGATAACTTGAATTATTGAAGGGTTAAGTTAGCCACAAACCTCTTTTATGCAAAAATCACCATCTTTAAAACTTGTCAGCTTGAGGAATGGACTGGATTCCAATTACATTAATAACAAATTTAGCTTCATCTGCTCTCATAGGACCTCCAGACTCCTGAAAATTTCTCACCTATTTCCCAGATTTCCAGGATTTCTCAAGAGATAATTCATGTGTGCTCTGTAATGTTGGGCTTTGTTGTTGTATTCAAACGTTTCCTGAAAATTGAATTCCTAAGCATCACTTGAGTCAGAAGCTTGTCACTTCCATTGCTGTTGGTAGAGAAATGATGGTATCAAGGGGTTGTCTCTCAGTGCTCCCATAGCTGCCACCAATGAGACAGAGGTGAGGTGGGCCCAACTGCAGAGGGAGGCCACAACTGTGCTCTTGTCACCCAGTTCTTGAAGCAGCACTATTTGTGTTCATTATTAGATCACAGCCTCTACTGAAATTAACTATTTTAAGTGAATGGAGGAGAAGGAAGAAAACCACGATGCCATACTTTTCTTTTACTGTCATCATCCTACACACACACACACATTCACACATTCACTCAACACACACGCATACTCACTTACACTCACACACACACTTTTTTCCCCATTCTTCAGCCAAAAGTAAAAGTAGTTCTATACATAAACTCATTCAGGTAGATGCCTTTTCAGCACAACCAGACTCTAATAATCAGAATATTGTAGAAGATGCAGTGAGTGGGTACATTCTCTTTAAGATAAGAACGCTATCTTATAAAGATAGTCATTTACTTATTTTAGGCATCTGGCCATGTTTTTTTCAGTAGAGTATGAATTATTTGAAAATAGTTCATCAAAAAGGCTTCACATACTAGAATATCTGAGAAGCAGCAGCTTAAGCAGAAAGGATTATTTTCTCACGTAAGAAACCACGTGTTAAGGTAACTACTTCTAAATTCCAAGCCAGGCTCATTACAATTCTCTTTGCCTTCCTCATGTAATCTATAAAAGGACTGCTGCAACACCAGATATCTGATTATCTTTTAAGACAAAAAGAAGGATGGAAAAGTGTGGTGTCACCCTTGGTTGTTCATATATTTATATACCAGATGCCGGGTGCAAGAAATTCATTCCTGGGGGGAGGGGGAGTAGTGTCCCTCAGCCTGGCCTGAACCCTCTCTGATTTGGGACTGCTGGCTCCTAACCACTCACCTGCCTGCCTGCCTGGTCACCCCTAACTGCCCTCCTTTGCTGGCCTGGTGGTCCCTAATTGCTTTCCCCTGCCAGCCTGATCACCCATAACCACCTCTGCCTCAGCCTCTGCCACCGTGGCTTTGTCTGGAAGGATGTCTGGAAGATATCCAGTCTAATTAGCATATTACCCTTTTATTAGTATAGGTAACGTTTCCCAAAAGATTTTGCTCCAATACTCTTTCACTTACATATAATTGGCCAGAATTGTGTCCTCCTAATTACAAGGAAAGCAGGAAGGAGAGTAGTTAGTTTTTCTAGTCTCTAGTGCAGGGAGGCACAGAAAACAGCATTTGGAAATATATATTGGTTTATGTAGGCAATCATCAGTGTCTAAACTTGAATATCACCAGCATGGAGGTACTATAGGCAGTTAAGGTTCAGGGTACAATGATTATAAAGTGAACGGGTTATATGGATAACTTTTTCTATGGAATCTTTAAGTAAACAAACAGACTTTAAAAACTATGTCAAGTTAAAACAAAATTTTTAATGAATTGTTTTTAAAATAATGCAATATTTTCATTAAATATATTTATTTTTAACGTCACATAAACAATTGTATTAAAAACATGCTCAACTATGGCCACAGTAGTAAGATTAAAATATAAATATAAGTCAACTAAAATGCAAAAATCTTATAAAAAGGAATTACATTTTATGTACAATATCATTGGTTTCTCAGTTACTATAGAAAGTTTCCTATCAAATTACTAATATTTTCAAGGTCCATCAGTTTAGTTCCCAATTTTTTTGATGGTCATCAGTGCCAAGCCACTGCCTCTCTCTTTCCCCACAGTGTCATATAATTGTGTTTTTGTAGATGACATAGATGATTATTTCAGTCTTGCTCTAGTTATAGATTAAGCCAAGTAAAATATAATAGCTCTAAGGTATAAGAAATCTATTTTGGAAGGGAAAAAAAAGAGCTAAAGTAGCTAATTTGATATGATCATGAATGAAGGTAAAATTTGTATAGTTTTGGAAAAACCAAATTTCTGAATTTATATTTGCATGAAATTTGCAAGAACTCTTATTTAATCCTGTTTCATACTACTATTGTATTCATTCTCTGAAAAGCAGAGAATGTACTTATATTAGTTATATGGCATCTAGCCCTTGAAAAATATTTTATACCATACTTCTAAAAATATTTTTAAAAAATGTATTAGCTAATTTACCCTGGACTTTTAAATTTCTTCTTCCAAAAAAGGGTTGTTTTTTGTTTGTTTGTTTGTTTGTTTGTTTGTTTTTTACTTTTAAAGAGCTAGAGATTATTTTTGGCTTACCTTTTCCATTCTTTCATAAGTGAATTTTAAATTTGTTATTATTTTCATGTTTTCAGATGAGAAATATTTCTTATGTTTTTTAAGACAAAGAAAAAAGCCTATAGATTCATTATGAAGCTCTTGATAATTCCTATTATACTTGGCACCAGACTAATATTTTAACAAGAAAATGAATTCCTCTTTGGGTATCAATTCGCATATCGCTTCATTTACATGCCACCTCAGTGTTTGAAGATATGCATGAACAACTCACTATGTTTTCATAATTTCTAGAAACTTGTCATTGCCGGCTAACAGCAAGCAAGAACATGCAATTAAACTATTATGTTTTGTTTATTTATATTAA
Source organism: Lasiurus cinereus (assembly GCA_011751065.1). Taxonomy (NCBI): domain Eukaryota; kingdom Metazoa; phylum Chordata; class Mammalia; order Chiroptera; family Vespertilionidae; genus Lasiurus; species Lasiurus cinereus. The sequence continues at coordinate 51,308,313 of JAAGEH010002528.1, read as the reverse complement.
TAATATTTTAATTGGTATTCAAAGATGCATGAATATAGATTGTATAAAAAATTTCACATCCTTACACCTATCTTCATCAAAAAGCAGCAGACGTACACATAATAACAAACAACTAAAAGAAAGATAACTTGGCTATGCAAAACTGAACAAGAATAAACATACAAATCTGTTCAGCCAGAATGCCCCCTGGGAGAATTTGATATCACTGAAATATCATTGGTGGAGTTTGGATGAAGTGCTTACTGTTTTTCTTTGTTTTTGTTTTCCTGCTTGTGAATATACATAATTTCATGCCACAATCTTGTTTTAATTTTCTTAGAGGGCTAATATAATCTGAAGTCGATAGTTTTTCACCTTATTTCTGATAGCACATCATTATTTTTTTTTTGCTTATGGTAGTTATTTAGTAGCTATTTAACTTCAAATTATTTTACACATATTGATTTTTTTCCCCCTCTCCATTTGGAGGCATGCAACTAATCTTTCCCTTTTTGTAGACTTAAAAACAAACAAACAAAAAACAACTGATGGTGTGACCCTGGACAAATCACTTTAGCCTCTTTATGCCTCAGTTTCTTCATTTATAAAATGGATGTTACCCCCTAGATGGTTTGGCTCTGTGGATAGAGCATTGGCCTGCAGACTTAAGGGTCCTGGGTTTGATTCCAGTCAAGGGCACATGCTCAGGTTGTAGGCTCCATCCCCTCTAGGGAGCATGCAGAAGGCAGCCTATCAATGATTCTTTCTAATCACTGATTCTTTCTAATCAATGATTCTTTCTAATCTATCTCTCTCCCTCTCTCTCCCTCTCTCTTCCTCTCTAAAGTCAATAAAAATATATTAAAAGTAGGACCCCCCAATACTCTTTAATAAAACAAACACACAAACTAATAAATAAGTGTTACAATAGTACCTATGCCATGGAACAATAGTTCTAGCTTAGTGTCTGAGACAAGGTTGTGTCCATATAACTTGATAAAGTTAAACAGACATGGTGCAACACTTCTGAATATTTGCTAGGTCATTTCCGTGTTCTGGGAAGCATGTTGAATCCATAAAAGTCAAAGTAATTTTGTTCTCACTTGAAATAGAAGAGGGATAGTAAATTTAATGTTTACTTCCACAAGGATTATATTAATTTGGAATAAAAAACCATTCATTAAGAAAACCATTGATCATAGAATAGTCTATGGACATAGAATAAGCTTTTCTCTTGGGAAGAATCTTTTTTTTTTTTTAAATATGCTTTTATAGATTTCAGAGAGGAAGAGAGAGATAGAAACATCTATGATGAGAGAAAATCATTAATTGGCTGCCTCCTGCTCGCCCCACACTGGAGATCGAGCCCACAATCGTGCCCTGCCCCTGGAATCAAATGGTGATCTCTATGTTTATAGGTCAATGCTCAACCACACCAGCCAGGCTTTTGGGAAGAATGTTAAAAGGGCCACAGAGAACCTAACTGTCCATAGATAGACAATTGGTTAAAGAAGATTATATATACGCGCACACACACACACACACACACACACATACACATATATACATATATATATATAGATACATACACACACACACACACATACACATATATACATATATATATATACAGATACATACACACACACACACACACACACACACAGAATATTACTCCACCATAAAAGAGTAGAATTTTACCATTTACAACAACAATTTTACCATTTGTGACAACCTAGGGAGTATTATGCTAAGTGAAATAAGTCAGAGAAAGACAACTACCATATGATTTCACTTATATGTGAAATATGAAAAACAAAATAAAGGAACACAGAAAAGAGAAACAAACTTACAGATACAGAGAACAAACTGATGTTTGCCAGGTGGGAAATGGACTGAGGGACTGAGTGTAAAAGGTGAAGGGAAAGAAAGAAGTACAAATTGGCAGTTACAAAATAGTCACAGGGATGTAAAGTACAGTATAGGAAATATAAACAAAATATTGTAATAACTATGTTGGTGCCAGATGGGCAATTGTCTTATTGTGGGGATCATGTCATAAGTTATATAAATGTCTAACCACTATGTTGTACATCTGAAACTAATATTGAATGTGAACTGTAATTGAAAAAAATGGGGCAGACCTTGGAGAAACTCACCCTCTCCTTTGATTTCACAGTTCCAGGCCAAGTTAGCCTGACTGCAAAGCCCTGTGAAAAAGGGTGTTCATGGGTTAACTTGGGGGATGGTTATCTGCTGCATTTTTTGTTCTCTCCTCTATCAAGCCCCCATTATGGGTGCCACTCAAAGAAATGAGCCATTCAGGTTGCATAGGGTTAGAATATGGGAAATAGGTGGTGGAGAGAGAGAGAAAGATTTAATTATTTACACAATTCCAAGACTCTTAGCTTACCATTAAAATCTTGTTGAAAAAAGATTTTATTGTATGAGATTACTGAGATTTTTATCATTTGTTCTACTATCTTTGACTGTACTAAAATGATATTCTTTAAATATGAGAAATTAGAATACTACATAAAGCAGTGTATTATTTAAAATGTAAGTAATTGCTATTTAGCAGTATAGGAAATGATACAAAATTTAATCAAATTAAAACTACTGATTTATTTTTATGCAAGGAATACTGTTAAGTTTCATTATGAATTTGTTTTCAAACATACTATTTGTTAAAGGATACATTTTCTTTAAGTTGGCTTAACTAGAGACTTTTAAAAAACATATATAAAGTATACACTTAATTTAAAAAATAGTTTTCTTTTAGTGTGCCTGAGAATGGAAAAACTTTTAAAAAATTATTAAATGATTATTATAGTATGGAATACATACAGAACCTTAGGTAGGATACCTGAGGAGAAAAAGTAGAGGTGGGGAAGAGTCATGCAGATGATTTGTTTCTCTAGGAGTCGAGTGAGATAATCTACTGGTCCAATGTATGGCTGTAGTAATGACATAAACTAGGCATCTCTCTTCCTCTTCTCTGCTGAGTACCCTGTTAAAGATATATTGTTATTGGCACAAGATATTGGAAGTTGTGTGAATTTCTGTTAAATTTGTATTTTCTATATGGAGTTTTAAACATTATGTGATATTTGTGACTTTAAAAAGTTACGAAGAATAATGTCATCTTCACTTCACTCGCTGTCAATGTTTTTAAAAATAGCTTGTTACTTCACTATGAATTTTTTTATATGTAATGATGGAGTTAGTAGTCTGTCATTGTCTATAAAGTATTTATTTTTGTTTGCCTATATTAAGGTCTGAAATAGCTTTTTGGTTAGGAATCTGGATCTTCAAGATTTTCTGTCTGAAACACTTGATTAAGTTGCAAGTTGGAACTTGATGTGCAAGATGACAATCAAGATAAAAGTTCTCTCTTTTTTATTTTTTTAAAATATATTTTTATTGATTTTAAAGAGGAAGGGTGAGGGAGAGAGGGATAGAAACATTGAGGATAAGAGAGAATCATTTATCAGCTGCCTCCTGTATGCCTCCCACTGGGGATTGAACCTGCAACCTGTGCCTTGACTGGAAATTGAATGATGACCTCCTGGTTCATAAATAGATGCTTAACCACTGAGCCATGCCTGTTGGGCAGCAATCTAGTTCTTTTTTATATTATTATGCTGCGTACTGGAAATTCAGGCTTTTAGTTTAGGGAAATCCTCTTGTAATATAATTTAATTAATTCCTGTGCCTGACCCCCACTTCTCCAATATCTCTGCTCTCACTTTGTGAAGCTACCCATTAACTATATATTGAACCTCTATTTTTCTTATACCTCCTACTCCCCGTCTCAATTTTATCTTGTCCCCTATATTTTCTGAGAGCTGTTAAAATACCATCTTTGACCCAGATCACTGTGATTTTCAAACTTTACCGATTGAAATGGAATATGGTACCATCTTGTTGGAAAACGACTTGCTACTTTCTTATAAAGTTAGACCCAGCTTCATGGAAATGAGACCTGTGCAACTAATAAGGCCTCAGAAAAGCTCCATGCTTGCTTAAATGTTCTGCTGTTGCTATCTTGAAATTCTAAATAACCTTTATCTTTGAACTTGGGTTTTATAATTATAGTTTATTGGAACACTGGAACATACTCAGTATATCTGCCAGTACTTGTTGTCTTATTAGAATATAGTGTTCAAGATGTCCCATAAACATAACTCTAGTACACCCATGATGCATGAGTGTTCACTGGGACTCAAATGTAGTACAGCTACACTGAGCAGGTTACATCTTCACTGAGTAAGCAGGGACAGACAAACCCGAGAGGCTACATTTTCTGCTTGAGCCAGAATTCTTTCTAATGTAGAAAAATGGCAATGGCAGTTTAAGAATCACTTCTGTTACTTCCCAGTATTTGCCAAACACTTATGCTGAAAATGATGATGCCAATAAGCACAAAGTAGAGAGTGTTGGTAGAATATGATGAACTAGCCTTGGCTGGATAGCTCAGTTTGTTGGTGCATCATCCCAATGTGCCAGAGTTACAGGTGTCATCCCAGGTCACGGCACATACAAGAATCAACAAATGAATGCATAAATAAGCAAAAACAACAGATTGATGTTTCTCTCCCTCTTTCTCTTCCTTCTTCTCTATCTCTCTAAAAACAATAAAACAAAAACAAACAAACAAAAAACCTCAGCCCTATCCAGTTCTGCTCAGTGAATAGAGCATTGGCCAGCTGACTGAAGGGTTGCAGGTTCTATTCCAGTCAAGGGCATATGCCTCAGCTGCAGGCTTGATCACTGGCCTTGAACAAGGTGGGTGCAGGAGGCAACCAATGGATGCCTCATATTCATATTTCTCTCTGCCTCTCCCCTTCCTTCTACTCTCTCTAAAAATCAATGGAAAAATATCCGTAGGTGAATATTGACCAAAAAATAACAAGTAAAAAAAAAGATGAAGTAAACAACTGTGGTATTTCCACTGTTTTAGTAAAACCAAAATACATATGTCCATATGAACTACAAAATATTAATTGTATATTTTAACTAGAGGCACAATGCAGGAAATCCATGCAAGAGTAGGCCTTTCTTCCCTGGCTACCAGCACCGGCTTCCCTCCAGCACCCAGGACCAGGGTTCCCTGGCAACCTCGGCTACATCCAGAATGTTGTCCAGAAGGACATCTGGTCTAATTAGCATTTATTATTATAGATTATTATGTATGTTAATTAAATGATCTCAGATTTGCATTTCAAACTGCCCTTTGCACAATATAAAGATGAATGCTAAAATTAGGGCTAGTAATTTAAATTTTTTCATTTCTTAGAAAAATATTAAATAACAAACAAACAAACAAATAAATAAATAAACAAACAAACCACCATGGCAAATCAAGAGTGACTGAGGAAGAAAGGAAAAAGCTTTATAGTTTAGTATTTAAAAAATTAAATTTATTGGGGTAACATTAGTTAATAAATATATGATTTTCAGATGTACAAGGTTATAATTCAACATTTGTGTGCTCTATTGTATGCTCCTCACTGCAAATCTGGTCTCCTTCCATTACCATATATTTGATTCCCTTTACCCACTTCACCCTCCCCGCACCCTCTTCCATTATGGTAACCACATTCTGATGTCCATATTTGTGAGTTTGTTTTGTTAGTTTATTACTGTTTGTTTTATATCCCACATATGAGTGAAACTATATAGTTTTTGTTCTTTTCTGTTTATTTTACTAAGCACAACACTCTCAAGATTAATCCATGTATTTTTAATGACACTTTTTCTTTTTCCCCTTTCTTTCTTTCTTTCTTTCTTTTTTAAATTAAATTTTTATTATTCAGATTATTACATTTGTTTCTCTTTTTTCCCCTCCATAGCTCCCTTCCACCCAGCTACCACTCCTCCCTCTACCCTTAACCACCCACCCCCTTGACCTCATCCATAAGTGTATGGTTTTTGTCCAGTCTCTCCCTGCACCCCCCTCATCCCTTTCCTCCTGAGAATTATCAGTCTACTTCCTTTCTGTGCTCCTGATTCTATTTATTCACCAGTTTATTGTTTATCAAATTTTTAATTCACTTAATTTTTAGATTCACTTGTTGATAGATATGTATTTGTTGTTTATAATTTTTTATCTTTTACCTTTTTCCTCTTCCTCTTCTTAAAGAGTACCTTTCAGCATTTCATATAATACTGGTTTGGAGTTGATGAACTCCTTTAGCTTTTTCTTCTCTGTGAAGCTCTTTATCTGCCCTTCAATTCTGAATGATAGCTTTGCTGGATAGAGTATTCTTGGTTGTAGGTTCTTGCTATTCATCACGTTGAATATTTCTTGCCATTCCAATCTGGCTTGCATAGTCTCTGTTGAGAAATCAGCTGACAATCGTATGGGTGCTCCCTTGTAGGTAATGAACTGTTTTTCTCTTGCTGCTTTTAATATTTTCTCTTTGTCTTTTGCTCTTGTTATTTAATTATGATGTGTCTTGGTGTGGTCCTCTTTGGATTCCTTTTATATGGGGTTCTGTGTGCTTCCTGGACTTGTAAGTCTATTTCTTTGACCAGATGTGGGAAGTTTTCAGCCATTATTTCTTCAAATAGGTTTTCAGTTTCTTGTTCTCTCTCTTCTTATGTCACCCCCATAATTCTGATGTTGGTACGCTTGAAGCTGTCCCGGAGGCTCCTTACATTATTTTCATATTTTTGGGTTCTTTTTTCTTCTTGTTTTTCCAGTTGAGTGTTTTCTGATTCTTTATATTTCAAATTTTTGACTTGATTCTTGCCTTCCTCTAGTCTGCTATTAGGTATAATATTTTTTATTTCAGTCAGTGTATGTTTAATTTCTACTTGGTTCTTTTTCATCTCTAGTTGGTCCTTTTTCATCTCGTCTTGGGTCTTGCTAAATTTATCCATCTTTTCTAGGATATTCTTGAAAAACCTTATAAGCGTGGTTTTAAACTCTATATCCAGTTGTTTGTTTTTCTCCATTTCTTTTGTTTGTGATCTCTTCCTTTGTCTCTGCATTTTCACTATGCTGAGAGAACTTCTGTGTTGGATACAGCCTTATGATACAAGACTTGCAATACTGCAAAAGCTTCTCTGTTGAGCTTGGGAGGGGTGAAGTCTCAGGGCTTAATGGACTGCCTTGCCTTCCAGTTGGCCCTGACTTCCACGGCCCCTGGGTCTCACATGTCTCTGGGTAATTGCTGGAGCGGTTCCTGTGCGCATGTGCAGTGCCTCTAGACTGCTGCCTTTCTGGCTCCCCTGCACTCCGGGACCATATGAGTCTGGGTCCCCAGGATCTTGCCCAAAACTGGGGTTTAGTGGAGTTAGAAGTGGTGCAGTTGGGAGGCTCTGTCTCCCTCCCACTAGTGAAAGCCAGCAGCACTATCAGCAGTCGGTCTTCTACACGCAGTGCTGTGCGCGCCATCAGACTTCTGCCCTTTCACGGCTCCCCTAAATTTCCGTGCACTTCTCCCTTTTCACAGTCCAAACTCTCTCCATATGAGTTTTGGCTGGACCTAGGGTTCAGTGTCATAGGATAAGGGGTTCAGTGCAGTTGGGAGTCTTCATCTCCCTCCTGCCAGAGAAAGCCAGCCAGGTACTCTGGCACCCGCTCTCTCCACGCGTGCATCTCCGTACCTTAGCTTTTTGCAGCTCCTCTGGGTCTCCATGAGCCCCTCTCTTCCCTTCTAGTTGTAGAATTTCCACTCCGCCAGCTTTCCTGTGGTTCTGGATGCTGTCCGTTCTGTCTTTTAGTTGTAGTTTTGAAATTGTTGTGCAGTGTAGGTGTTTACCTATGCCGCCATCTTGGATTCTCCTAATGACACTTTTTCTGTTGTTGATTTTAAATCCTCTGAAAATATCCTGAGAATATTTTTTCTATTGATTTCTAGAGAGAATGGAAGGGAGGGAGGACAGAGAGAGAGAGAACAGGAGAGAGAGGAAAGAGAAACATTGATGTGAGAGAGACCTGCAGCTGAGAAACATGCCCTTGACTGGGAATAAAACCCAAAACCCTTCAGTCCACAGGCCAACATTCTAAACCATTGAACAAACCAGCCTGGGCACTTTTTCCTATTTTTGGAGCAAGAAGCCTGACACATTATACAGCTAACCTTGTAAAGATCAATTATACATTTAGATTATAGGGATAATCTAAGACATATAAATTAAATTGTACACTTACCATATGACAAAAAAAAAATCAGTTGTTGAGCTTTAATGTAGGATTACTAAGAGATATCCAGCCAGATACCCAAGATATCCCACAATGCACATGTAGCATTCTGGGAGTTAAGTGAGAAAACAGGTTAACTCTCATCATTCAGAATTCTGATTTTTAATTTAATTCACCTGTTTTTAATATGACATTCTAGGCCAGTTGTTCCCAACATGGGGCAATTTGATCTTTAAGGGGGCAATTTGAGAATGAGTTATTAAAAATGAATGTTTTTTGCATTTTTTATAGTTCTAGGGGCCTCATGTATAGTATAAAGTATATATTGAGACATATTTATGCATTTCAGTATTCTATTACATGTTTTGAAACTTTATATACTATTTTTTCACATCATTTCATATTATTATTATTATTTTTAACAATTTCTTAATGATTTTTTACTCAGTACTTCAACTGTCCTTTTGTTCTTTTATTTTTCTCTTTCATGAATGCCATGTTCTTTGGAAATTTATTTAGCCCAAGTTAATGGCCTTTAGGCTTCCTCCCCATGAATAGGAATTCACTTTTTGAATAATAAGAATGATAAGTCACAGGGGGTGGGGAGCAATCAGGATTTTAGAGATGCTTAGATAGGGCATGGCCAACAAAAGGTTGGGAACTACTGCTCTAGATATAATCTTTGCTTAGTGATCTCAAGCCCAAGTTCCTCTAGTTTAAACACTGCAATAAACCTCTAGTCGTTCACTTCATGAAATTGCTAAGAGCTGGGGAATAGAGAGGCCTAATTTTTTCACTCAGATTTTTAACCAAGCATCTTACTGAAGCTCTGCTGGCAACCCACCTTTTAGAAATAGTAGGCCCCTCCAATTCCTGAGAGTTTCCAAGGTTTTGCCAAATTAAAATTAATTAGTTCTTTTTTATTTTATTTCAATACAAGAAAAATTTACTTAGAAAGTTGCAGAAGTGGAAGTGAGCCAACTAGGCTACTATGGATTCAGGGAACATGTTACATGCCCTTGAAGTTTAGGATAAAGAAAAGAAAAGAAAATCTGTTTAGGAGAAGGAGTGGGGGAGAGGTGTGGGCATGCTCCCAGAGTGCAATGCTTTTTAAAAAATATATCAATTTTTTTTTCAATTACAGTTGACATTCAGTATATATTAGTTTCAGATGTACAGCATAGTGGTTAGGTGTTTTATAACCTATGAAGTGATCTCCCTGATAAATATTGCACCTACCTGACACCATACATAGTTATAATATTATTGACTATACTAGAGGCCTCGTGCATGAAATTCATGCAGGATTGGGGAGGGGTTGTCCCTTAGCCCAACCTGCACCCTCTACAATCTGGGACCCTTCAGGGGATGTCCCTCTTGCAATCTGGGACCACTGGCACCTAACCACTTGCCTGCATGATTGGCCCAAACCACCTTTGCCTGCCAGCCTGATGCCCCTTACTGCTCCCCTGCCAGCTTGATCGCCCCTAACTGCCCTCCTCTGCTGGTCTGCTCACTCCTAACCGCCTCTGCCTCAGCCCCCGCCACCATGGCTTTGTCCGGAAGATGTCTTGTCTAACTAGATATTATCCTTTTATTAGTATAGATTCCCTATGCTGTACTTTATGTCCCTATGACTGTTTTGTAACTAACTATTTGTACTTCTTAATCCCTTCACCTTTTTCATCCAGCCCTTCAATCCCCCTCCCATCAGGCAAACATCAGTTTGTTCTCTGTATCTATGAGTTGCTTCTATTTTGTTTGTTCATTTATTTTGTTTTTCAGATTCCACATTGTAAGTTAAATCATATGATATTTGTCTTTCCCTAGCTGACTTATTTCACTTAGATTAATATCCTATAGGTCCATCCCTATTTTTAAAAATGGTAAGATTTAATTTTGTATGGCCAAGTGATATTCTATTATGTATATGCACTACCTCTTTTTGAAAAAAAAAAGTGTATTTTTACTGATTTCAGAGAGGAAGGGATAGGGAGAGATATAGAAACATCATTGATGAGATAGAATCATTGATTGGCTTCCTCCTGCACCCCCCACATTGAAGATCCAGCCCAAAACCTGGGCATGTGCCCTGACTGGGAATTGAACAGTGATCTCCTAGTTCATAGGTTGACACTCAATCACAGGCTGGGCCCATCTCTTCTTTATGCATTCATCTTTTGATTGGAGTAGTTAATCCATTCACATTTAAAGTAATTATTGTTAGATATGTAGTCATTGCCATTTATTGTTTTTCTGATTGTTTTTGTAATTCTCTGTTCCTTTTTTATTCTCTGGCTTTCTTCTCTTATAGATTGATGACATTTGTAGTGTTATGTTTGGATTTCTTTCTCTTTATTTTTTGTTTATCTCTTATAGATATTTGTTTTGTGGTTACTATGTGCTTCTTATATACCAAGCTGTTTTATGGCAGTTATTTTAAGTTTATGTCTGCTTAAGTTTAAACACATTCAAATCATACCATTTTTACTCATCCTCTACGTTTGTTTTTGTCATTATTTTTTACTCCTGTTGTGTGTTTGTATCTTTTAATTTACTGTTGTAATTACACTACTTTTGTCATTTACCATTGTTACTTACTTTTAATGTTGGCTGATCCACTGCTTTTATTATGGCTTTGCCTTTGTCAGGGGAATATTTTTTCTTTGCTCTATTTTCTTAATCATATATTTGATTTTTTTCTTAAAGAATTTCCTTTAAGATTTCTTGTAATACTGGTTTGGTGGTGATTAACTCTTTCAACTTTTTTCTTTTCTGGGAATAGTTTGCTTCTTGACTTTCCCAGGGACAAGCACTTTCAATTCCTCTTGTTTGCTAAGAAGTCAGTTACTAATTACTTTGTCATATACTTTCCAACATTCAACTTACGTTTGACAGTTCCCTCTGCTATTTTCTCTTCTTTGAGGTTTTATATTTTTAAAAACCCCTTTCCTGCCATTATTTTGTGATGTTTTGTTATTGGAAATATATATTTTTAAAATTTGGATATCACTGCAAATACTTTTATGTTTATTTTCTACACATTTATATCACAAAAAATATTTTATTCTTTTATATGACAATACAATGTTTAAAAAAATAATCCTCACTTGAGGATTTCTTTTTTTTCTCACCCCCTCCTTTTTTTTCCCTGCAAAAAGCTTTATTGTTTCATTTGGTCCAATGCATGGAGAGGGCTTCAAGATGGTTAAAAGAATGGCTAGTAGTTTCGAGAAGAGGCTCAGGTAAGAGCCAGACACCAGGGGACTGCAGAGGGGTTTCTGAAAGGCCTCTGGGCTCCAAAATCGTGCTTGAGGATGAGCCTTTTAAAGGGATAATTGCCCAGCTCAGCCTAACGGCTGGCCATCCTACGGATATTCATCAGATGATAGCCCATCTTCTTGATGAGTTTCAGCTGCTCACCCAGGAAGTGGTTCTCCAAGAAGTCACAGAGATGAAGATCTGCATGGGTAGAATCCAGGGCATGCAGCTCCAAAAGGGCCTGGTTAGTTTCCTCTCCAAGACCAGGGTGACTTCTATGGTGTCCTGAGTTTTGCCCACTCATCTTGGGAAGGTTTTAGCACGTCCTGGAAGAGAATGAGGGCAGGTAGGAGGCACCCAATTAATGGTTCTCTTTCATAATTGATGTTTCTCTCTCTTCCTTCCTCTCTGAAATCAATAAAAATATATATTTATATTTAAAAAAAAGAAAAAAATAGAAGTCATAGGCATGAGGCTACAGGAGCTGAGAAGGATTGTTGAGACTAAGACCTTGTGGACATCATTCATTCAGAGAATCACCATGAGTAGGCATTAACTCAATGGTATGTAACAACAACTTATATAATAAGAAAGGAAATAAATTTCAATTTTACTTATCTTTTTGTTAATCCTTACCCAAGGATATTTTTCCATTGATTTTTAGAGAGAGTGGGAGGGAGGGGGAAAGACAGAGAGAGAGAAACATAGATGTGAGAGAGAGACATCGATTGGTTGACTCCCACGAAAGGCCCGACCAGGGACAGGGATCAGGCCTGTAACTGAGGTACATGCCCTTAACTGGAATCAAACCCGAGACCCTTTAGTCCTGGGCTGATGCTCTATTCACTGAGCCAAACCAGCTAGGCCTTTAGTTATTTTTTATTGACAAAATTAAAAATATAATAAAATTTAGTACAATTTTATTTATAACACATAAACTAAACAGGAGAATGGAATTCTTTTGGAGAGGATAACAATTCTCTTAATGATAGTTCAAAGTTAGTGTGCCCATTCATCAAATTGATTGCAAATGTTATCTATAAAAACCATTCTTAGCTCACAAACCTTATAAAAACAGGCAGTGTAGCTTGCTGACCTTTGATCTATTTGTTTAACTCTTTGTCTTGATTATGTTTTGAGATCTGGGACTTGTCTTGGGTCTTATTTATCTTTGAATTCCCAGGCAATGCTCTATGCGGCACATAATAGGTGCTTAGTAACTTTTAAGTCTTTTTTTTTTTTCAGGCAATGAAGAGCTTTGAGTCTTGGTTATCTCAGACTTTCATCTTAATGGGCCATACTGTGCCTTCATGTATTGACTTCCTGCAAGGATTTTCAGATCAGTTATCTCACATCTATCAGCTAGTATGCAATGGAAAAAGAATTGATGTTATTATTCCCATTTTATTGATAGGAAAGTGACATAATAGTAGGACCCGAGAGAGACTAGAATTAAGGAATTCTGATTCCCAGATATAGAGGGTTTTCAAAGGATGACATAACATCTTCTCAGGTATGTATGTCTCTTGTCCAATTCAAGCATTACGAAATATAAGAGAACTCAGAGGTATATGTAAACCATGATTGGTTAGCACAGATAAGGAAATTACTATAGCAATTGGGGGAGGGAGGAGAAGCATTAAAAATTTGGCTTACATAAATAAAATCCATAGAAATAATTTTCTCTACTGAGTGTTCAAGTATGAGACACTATTTTTGAATAACAATTTTATACATAGTGTGCAGTACAGGTAATTTTAAAATGCAGTCTTAAAAGATGTATACCAAACTGAATCTCACTCATGAGGATATAAGTGATTATTGGTTAACACATAGTATAAACTACTTTTATATCTGTTGAATTTAGGAAAGAAGCAGGGTGTGTTCAGTGAGGTAATTTCACATGGTTTTTTTCGTCATCCTTTTGTTTTGTGGTTAATAATTTCCTAAGAAAGTCCACCCTAGTCTTTGTTTTCTATAGGCCCATTATCATCACAGCAACATTATCATCAGCAACAGTGCTTGAGTACTTTTTAGTTCTAGTTTCCGGGGATAAATTGACAGTAGACCTGATGCTTGACCTTGGGGAAAGGGAATAAATATACACAGTATAGCAATGGATGAAAGCATTTAGTAAAGGCCAAATGGTAGCCCAGATGAAACTTGCCAGAGGAGAACAGGGAAGGGGGTGGATGTGTGCAGATCTGTCAGCAAGGAAGCACTTAAATCAAGTGCTTAAATCTAAATCAGATCTTCAAGAAAGGTAATAGACAAGTGGGAAGACACTTGGGGAAGGGTTTGAGTTGAATCATGAAGGTGGAAATAATATGAATGTTATGTTCAGGAAACAATATGTAGACCAGTTTATCATGAGCAGGAGTTCTAGGAAAGGAAATGCCTAGATACATTGGAAGTGTTAGGAAGGAAAGTGAAGAGAAAGGTCAAGCAAAGGAGCTTGAAAGTTTAATGTGGAAGAAATGTAAACAGGAATGTGGGGATGGAATAGGCAACAGGTGTTGTAGGCACGCTGAATCTTATTTATTCCTGGGTTGAAGCACTAACTACTGTATTATTTTTTTTCAATGGAAACTGTGCTACATAAAAATGTTACTTCCAGGTATTTGTTTTTTATTGTGTTTTATTTCCTTTAAATTGGTTTTCAAAAACTAAACATAAGTTTATTTTCTAATGATTCAGAAGGAACTTGGCCATCTTTCAGTGCTTCAACTATGTGCACTCTTTTTGGATTAATTATTGTGCATGAGCTGAAGTGGTAACTTTTAGAGAACATTTGTGAGTTTGAAATCATCTTTATAAGCTATCATAGTGTTCAGAAATATTTAATATCTTACACATTTAAGATTTGTGTGTCCTGTCTACTGTTCAAAAGTCATTACAACATAATAAAAATGACAGAAATGAAAACTTTTAGTTTATTTTAAAAATTTGAGAGGGGGTGGGAGAGAGAGGTAGAGAAAGAAGAGAGAAACATCAATTTGTTGTTCCACTTATTTATGCATTCATTGGTTGCTTCTTTTAAGTACCCTGACTGAGGATCAAACCCACAACCTTCAGATATCAGGATGACTCTCTAATCAACTGAGCTACATAGCCAAGACGTACAACTTGTAGTTTATTTGAAAATGGGTGGTGTGGGAACCAGGTGGAGGGGAGATATGTGGGGGGGGGGGGGGGGGGAGGAACAATTGTAATAATCTGAACAATAAAGATTTATTAAAATAAAAAAAGGGAAAAAAAGAAAATGGATTTATTCTCCTGAGCAGAGTGTGAAATGAATCTATGTATAATTTGGAAATATACAGTGCTCTGGATTTTATCAATCAAAAGGTATTACTCTGAGCTATTAAAAAAAGAAATTTGATTTGACTATGTGCTAGTGTACAGTAGGAGGCTGACCCATCTTCTCTTGTGCCCCAGCCACCTCATCTGAGTGAACTGTGGAGGCGGTATGGGGGTGGGGGGTGGGGGGGGAGGTGGTGGCGTGGGGACGAGGGGGGGGGCATCTGGCTGCCACATGTGCAGCTAGCTCCATTCTCAATAGGAATGGGAAATGTAGTAAGAAGATTCCTCACAGAAGCTCATTTGTAAGGTTAGACTTTCTCTCTCTAGTCTGGATAAGTTCTCAGGATGCCAGGTCATTAAGCACACTTTCCAGTGTGGGAGGCCCTCGAATCTCCCCCATTATCTCTGGCTTGAATAAATGCAGATTGTTCCACAAGCCTAGGCAAATACTTTCTCGGGTTATTCTCCAGGGTATTTTGACCTTGTATGCTTGAAGAATTCCTCCCCAGGACTATCTTGCCCTACCGGAAATTCACCCTTTTCAAGAGCTTTGAGGCCTAAATACAACCTAAAGAGCATTTGCTTGTTGCATTTCTTTAAGGTGGTGTTGGAGGAGGAGAAGGACCTTTTCTCTTGACTCTACACCTGGGTGGGATTATACAGCCTTCTCTCTGCTGCAGAGTAGAGAGCGGGAGAATGGTATTCATTAGGTAGTGTCTTAACATTTCTTCATCTAGAGGCAAGCAGACACTTTACTTGTAGCACCTCCTTTGAATCATCTGTTATATCATAAGAGATGGAAGGAAGAAAAGACTGCAATGGGGAAGCAGGCAAAAGGCTTGGAAACCAGCTGCTTTTAGGGGCAGGCAACTCCTGTAGTAGTTCTAACAGTTACAGTCTCTTTCCTCTTCTCTCATATATCCTTTTCAAAACACCATCCATCCTACACCGCTTAGTGGTCAGAAGACTGTTCACCTCAAAGCTTTGTGAACCAGAGGAAGGTTAAATGTATCAAGTCAGAAAAGTTACTCCAGTCCCAAATGGACCTACTTACCACAATGACATCATAACCTTGAATACAAAGAGATTAGATAATTTAGCACATAGAAGCTGGTCATTTAGTTGCCTGGATACAAATAATGCTGCCATTTGGAGCAAGTTCTCTTTGAGATACTCTAATTTTCCCCTCTCTCCTGGAATTTTCACAGTGATTTTACCCACTGACCTCAATACCTTTTTGTACCTTCCCCCTCCCCACCATATTATGTAAAAAAATGAATTGTATACTAGTATTTGAGAAATTGGAAAGTTCTTGTATGGAAACTATAAATCAACATACAATTATGAACAAAATCCCTTTCTTTAATATTAAAGTTTCACCTCTTTTACATTAACAAGACTTTCCATGACATTTATCTCCTCCTACATATTTGCTCTCATCTCTGCACACTTGCTTGTTCCTCCTCCCAAATTCATTCAACACCTCACACATGTTTACTGAGTCCTCAGTGTATATGACACATACCAAGAGTTATGTGGTGGTTTTATATGATTGTAAGGAAGAAATAAGTAAACATAACAATACAAGGTAGTATTTGACTGGCGCCGTAGAGTGATACAAAAGAAGAACTTAAAGCATTTAGATGAGGTTGAGAGACAGAGAGATCAGTTTCTGCTAGAGGAATTGTGGGTACGCTTTATGGAAGAAGTAGCATATGAACTTTACCTTAGATGGATAGGATCTCAATAAAAAGAATTCTAAAATTTACACTGGGAACAGCGTAATTCAGGGCAGAAATGTGGGAAAATGTATGTCATATATCGGAAACTGAGCAGATTGACATCAGATTTTAAAGCATTGAGGATGAGGCTAGATTAAGAAATTAAACTTTATTTCAACAGCATTTATTCTTGAAATTTTCAAACCTGTTTAAATATATTCAAAGTAGAAGTTAAGATGAATAATGAATCCAGGAAGATCAAAAGGATGGGTTTACCAGAGGTTGGAAGACCTTTTAGAAGAGACCACTGTAGTGATCTAAAAGGAACTGATAGGTGCCTAGACTAGAAAAATAAAAATTAGAAGTGTGGGAAAAGAATGGTTTGTCATGAATGCAAAGGAAGAAAACCATTTCTATTCTAACTAGGCTGAGAGCACGGATTGGGTCTGTATCTTATATCTGCAGTGCCTGATACATTGCTTAACAGAGAGAAATGTTTTATGGTGAATAAATACTCTCCTTTATTATCTACTAGAGGCCCGATGCACAAAATTCATGCAAGAGTAGGCCTTCCTTCCCCAGCTGCCAGCACTGGCTTCCCTCTGGCACCCAGGACCCAGGCTTGCCTCCCAGCTCCAGCTTGGTCAGTAAGGTCATCTGCTCTAATTAGCATATTATGCTTTTATTATTATATAGATTATCTACTTGGTTCACTTTAATATTGTCTGCTTTTAAGTAAATATATCTATATATATGCATATATATGTATATATGTATATATATATACTATATATTCATAATATATTTCAAATTTCAAGTAAATGTATATATTCAGCAGAGCTAATCTTCCATAAAAACAGACCAGTTTTATAATATCAGAACAGTTTTTCATTCACTGTAAGTCAAAAAGAGAAGCAACAATGAAGAGTTGATTCTGGAAAAGAGGGAGCTTTTGGTGAATTGCATTCAGTGAAAAATGAAAGAGCTTTTGAAACTGAGCTCAAATGTGCCCGGAGCACATGAGAGTCCAGTTTATTAAGGCATGATAGAATGTTTATTAGAAATACTACCACTACTACAGATTCACATTGTACCATAAAAGGCGTGATACACAACAATTGACAGTCATCTAGGAAACTGAACAGGGCTTCTACTACAATGTGAGAATTTAATGTGCTTCGCTCTATTTTTTGAACTTTAAAAAGAGCAAAAAGGCTTCATTACTTGCACAGCTCATTAAATATACTCTATGATGTCCTAGTATTGCACAGAAAAGAATCTGCTAACTGAATGAAAATGATTTCAAAACTTTATTTTGAGTTGAAAATAGTTTACCAAGCTTTCTACCTCTAAATCAGTAAGGGTTATTGCAGTTTGTTTGTTTTTTCTCTGTTTTGCAATGCTGAGTTTTTAGTTTGCTGCATGAGTTTAAAAGAGGGAATGCTAATATATTACTACTTAAGTACTTTAGATTAGCTGTTAGAGAGATAAGGGTGATGAATGGTGCTTAGCACCAAATGGTGAAATTGACCCAGTTTTAAGAAACCAGATAGAACAGGCAGGTTTATCAACTACTCCCTAAAATAAATATTTGGAAGTGTATGACAAATAAGTATAACTGATTCTATCCAAACCTTAGAATAATAATTCCATTATAAGTTACAATAAATATCAAAAGATGTCTTTTGGAAAACTCTCATTTGAGAAAAATAGAACATATTTATATTTTATGAATAAAAGATTTTGTAACATGTCCATGCTATATAGGAACTGGTGGACTTTGGAAGATATTTTAAGCATTCAACAATTGATATTTGCTTAACAGGGCTCAATCTGACTTTGATATGTGAAGTAATTCATTCATTTGAAAAGTCTTACTATTTTTCTTAAACCATATACTACTATATGTGAACTTTATATAATTGGTGAATTTTAACCATACTATGATTTAATTTAGTATAGCAGAATATTAAAACAAAATATTTACTGCTGAAATCCTATGACAAATAATATCCTAAATTTAAAAATTGGTGGTTTTTTTTATAAGGCAAGTGAGTGGGCATGAAGGGTGAAAATAAAATATTTGAATAGTATAGTTTCAAAATGAAAATGGTGTAGTTTTGCCTTTCCTCTTTTTACCTTTCCCACAAAGCTAATCATTGCATTATGTTTTATACAAATTATTCAAAGAAGACCAGAGGAAAGAAGAAAGAATTCATTACGAAAAAAGAGAGACCATTTGTTCGTAGCATGATCTTATACAATTAATGTAGTAGTAGAACATTGTAAGAAAACCAAGCTGCATAAACAAACCAAACTTAGAATAAATCTAATAATAAAGACATCTCCCAATAAGCATTTTCTTTGAGACAAGGCATTAAAATATAATTTTTAAAAACCTGTAATTATTAATAATTTTTTTTGGGGGGAATGGCATTTTCTCTTTTAATAAGAGATGCTAGTCAAGTGAAGGGTAGAAAAACAAAGCCATTAGATTTGGGTAAGCCTTAAAATAAACTTTTTGGGATGTTTAAAAAAAAGAGAGAGAAAATAGTGATAGAAAAAGTGTTAGTTTTCTCTTTTCATTTTGCTTTGGTAGCAGACATTTGCCATTGA
Organism: Lasiurus cinereus; assembly: GCA_011751065.1. Taxonomy (NCBI): domain Eukaryota; kingdom Metazoa; phylum Chordata; class Mammalia; order Chiroptera; family Vespertilionidae; genus Lasiurus; species Lasiurus cinereus. The sequence continues at coordinate 51,289,278 of JAAGEH010002528.1, read as the reverse complement.
ACTCTAATAGAGAAATGGAGACTTAGATTTACTTTCAGTCAATGTGAGACATAATGCAATAGCAGACAAACTAGTTGTAACTGGGTGTATGGCAGGTCTTCAGTTCACAGAGAGCACAAGCCTTAACAAGCCAACACAAGTCACTTCATGAGGTTGTAGCATAACAATATTGCCATAAAGATTTCTAGGTGAATGGCCTATGTGGACTCTAAAATGGATTACTATAAGTAATCCATAATCTAATTTCCTTAGGGTACCAACTTGTGCATTTTGTTACAAAATGTCAAAAATCCATTTTATAGCAAAGAGGAAGCAATAAAATAAATTTTCAGAGAAGCAATGTAAATTTTTCATAGTGAAAAAATAATTCATCTTAACTATGTTGCTAAATGAAAATCTTTTTTTCTGTTGAGGATGTTAAAAATTGATACTGATAGGAAAGAAAAAGGAAGAGGCTACCAGCATGGTTGTCTGTGAATTATAGCTCATACTGAATGAGTTCCTGGTTTATTCTATGTCACTGGGCAGATCTCATACTAATCTTTTTTGTCTTATTTCCTCAACTTTAAGAAGGGTATACTGATACCACAGAGGGGTGTGGTGAGAATTAATTAAGGCCCATAAAGAGATTCAAAGGCCAAAGATGAAAGACACCATACTAAGTACAAAGCCTCATCAGTAGCTCTAAAGTTGATGGGCTATAAAGACTCATTTCTTAATGAGAACTTATTGATGGAAAAAATCTAAAACATTAAATGAGAATGCATTTTCCTGATTCATATGACTTAAATTTATGAATTGGTTTATTTATTTAATTTTTCAACCTAGGCTAATAGAAGAATGTAAGAGAATCCTAGTTTGGAAATATAGCTATTTAGAATAAAAATACATATTTTACTTACTTTTTATTTCACCTCTGTATGTCATCAATAAGCTAATCAGGTGTTTGTTTCTAAAGAATGATTGAATCTAGAAAAGTTTCTTGGAGGTACATGAAAGAACAAAACATTTAATCTGTTGCCAACGTTTACCATCAAGGTAATACAAGTCAGTTTAGAATAAACATGTTATTAAATTCTACCCAAGTCAGGACATTTAATCAAGGGAAGTATGTTTCTCTAAATGCCTGAATTTTACAGAAAGAGTATGTAAAATTAGCAACTTCATTTTCAGCTATGACTCCTATTGCATCCCCCCCTCCCATGACATATTGAGTTTCTTGGATTCCAAATGACTAATATATAAACAAAAATTATTGTGATGAATCAGTCACAATAGACTATTTTTATTATTATTTGTTCTATAATAAGAAAAAAATATTTGTCACCTACTTTTGACTAAAACTAAATAGCATTTTGGTTTCACTAAATTTCAGCTTGCTGAATAAATGAACAATTTTACCCTTTAAAATATTACCAAATTTATCAGTAGTTTGTAAATGATTACATCTAGAGTCAATACAATTCTTAAGATGTTATTTCTAATTAAATAAATGCTCTTAGTTGGATGAAATTTTAGATGGCATAAATTAACAATGAAACTATCATGCCTCAGATTTCTAACTCTTTAGGCTTTAAAAAATGTACTAGTTTTTAGTGACAGGCTTTTCTTAAGTTGGTTCATGGGAACAATTCATTACTGATGTTTATTTTGCCTTGGGTTGGGCTGTAAAACTACTCTGCAATAACATAACTTAGGAGGTTGTTATTTTAGAATTATTATATCCTATTCTGGTTGTGGTCAAGAAAAAGACAGACTGCAAAACAAGAAGCAATACATCTTTCAAACATTTACTACTGCCATTTTTATAAAAAAAGTAGTTCACTCTAGTTAGAATTTCATTAATGGTCCACTTCATATTTTTTTTGTTGTTGTTCAAAACTCATTTATCCTTTACCCCAAATTTTGAAAGTAAACATTAACTGTCAAGGTTGATAGCCATGCAATTAACCAGCTTAATTTTGGTTAGAAGATGAATGATTCACTGCCTTTTTGTGTCTGATGAGTAGGCAGAGCACTGTATTTAAAATGGCTCTGTCCCAGAGGGTGGATCTTATGGGTTTCACTGCCCAGCCCATTCAGAATAAATAAAAGTTGTAGAGGTTACAGATAAGTACAGACTGAGCATGAAATGGTGAGGCTATTTTATAGCTTAATTATCTTGCCAGTGTTAGAAGAATGTTTCTCATTTTTCACATTGCTAAATTGTAAATTTTAGGAGACTTTCAGAAGATATTTTCCAAGTTATCTTTTGGTTGAATTATTCTTTTTGCATCTCAGATTTAAAAGGGCTCTGTAATAAATAAACACTAAAGTTTTGTTTTGCTTGCCATCTCATTCTTTTTGCAACCACAACTCTCTATTCTGTGAAACAAAAATATTTCTCCTTTCCCTGGAGTCTGTTTTCTGTACTATCTCTTTTAGTTGACTGAAATAAACTCTTTTCATCTTCAGGACTGAATCAGCAATTACTTTGTAGGTTCCTTTGCCCCAAGATGGTCTAAAAATATTCCTCTATTTCCGTTAAATGCTACATAAGAGTAAAAGAAAGTATTTTCATTCTTTCTGATGCACATGCGTTATATTTTATCAGGCAGCAGGTGAATATGCTTTATTAGAATATCATCTAAATTTTGCAAGGAAAGATTAAAGCATCCTATTTAATACAATTCTGCAAAGACACATTCAGAATGTTTTACCTGGAGAAAAGGCGGGATGCATAAAAGGTCTCTGTCCTCAAGGGACTTGTAATTTCCTAGGATAGCTAAGGTAGGTAACTCAGATTTCTTCAAGTTTCATCAACCTATGGATACAGACCAGGTCACATTAAATATATATAAAAGGCTAATATGCTGTCTGTCTGACTGGTAACTATGATGAGCACTGACCACCAGAGGACAGACGCTCAACATGGAGGCTGCTGTGATGCACACTGGCCATTTACAGAGAATTGGCACCATGGACCTGGTGCCCAGTTGGCTTCTCTCAATGAGACACAGGCCCTGCCACAACCCTTGACAGCCCACCAACTCGGCAGCTGATGCTGCCAAGACCCCCATAGTGCAAATTGCAGCCCGTAGCCCAGCCCAGTCCAGAAAAGGTGGCTGCGTGTGTTGGGTAATGACATTACTTATCAACGCCCGGCTTCCTCTCTCTAGCAACTAGCCTCCTTGCAGTTTCTTCAGCCCAGGAACACAACTTGCTTTATAGCCAGGTGCAAACATTTCACACTTTAACCAAATGTCTGTGAAGTGTTTTCCCACCCCTCATCTCATTTGATCCTCACCAAAGTCCTGGAGTAGGTAGATAAGAGAGTCAGTGGAATCCTATTTTATTTTCATTAGCCGGAAAACAGAGATTTAGAAAGCTTAGATACTTGACCCAATTGAAAAGAAGTAAGAAATAATGGACCTTGAAAATGACTTCAGGTTTTCTCACGGTGCAGAATATAGTCAAACACTGCTGCAGTTAAATATTTTACCCTTTGTTCTCCCTGAGTGATCTACAATAATCTGCTTTGTGTTCATGCTTATTCCTATGTTGCTGACAATTATCTGAAAGAGAGTTGGGGTGCTTCACCGGGCTGGAAAAAGTTTAGCTACATCAGAAAGCAGATCTAATTAAGCAAGTTTATTAGGCTAAGTTGACTCATGCATATGTGATACTTATAAAGCTCTCGCTGGATCCAATCACATGTGTGTGTTTTGATCTGTCATCATCAATCTTGAATTTGGTTGATACTTCTATTATAGAGAGAAGGTGAACAGCAATATTAAAATATTTCTTCCAATTTTGATTTCCTTTCAATGTGCACAAATTCATGCAACAGGCCATTAGTTAAATATAAAACACCCTAGAGGCCCATTACAAGAAAAGATTCATGCGATAGGCCTTCCTTCCCTTGGCTTCCAGTACTGGTTTTCCTCTGGCATCTGGGAACCAGGCCTTTGTTCTGGCTTCAGCCAGAGTCTGCTACCTTCATCTTCACTGCAGACTCTGGAGGCTACAGTCTTCTTCTTCACTGTGGCCAGAGTGCCTCTCCTGTAGATACCTTTGCTCCCTGCCCTCCTTCTCATAGCAGGGATCCTGCCCTGCTCGACCACTCTGCACCTGGAGCAGCTGGACGGCCGCCACCTTTGTCCTTCTAATTTGCATATTCTATCCTGATTGGCTGGTGGGTATAGTGGAGTAATTGTCAATTTGCATGTTTCTTTTTTATTAGTGTAGATGTTGCCTTGGTATTTCCCTATCCTTCTTTATGAATTGCTTCTTGCTTTTCATTTCCCACCTACATGTTTCTGAGACAGCATAGGAAGTGTCTGATCAATTTGATAAAGTGACCAGATAAAATGCAGTATACTGAAAAATGCTATAGCCCCAAACCAACTTGCTTTATAGCCAGGTGCAAATATTGTGAAATCAACACTCTAAACAGAATTCTATATAGTAAAAGGCTAATATGCAAAAAGACTGAATGGCAGAACAACCGGAACAACCAAACAACTGAATAATCAAACAACCGAACAATCGGTCACTATGATGTGCACTGACTACCAGGGGGTGTGTACAGGCATTGGCCGCGGTGGGATGGTGGAGCAGGTGAGTCGGGGTGCCAGACCAAGGCAGGACACTGGTTGCTTTCATCAGGGTGAGCCTCTGATGATTACTGAAAATTCTTTGCTCCTGCATGCAGCAGTTCCGCCCAGCACTTGCACCTGCTGCCAGATTGAAGCTACTTCTTGCCCACACTGCCAGCACTGGCCTCGCTCCCACCTGCAGAAAACACTGGACTCGCTGCTTGCACTCACTGGTGGTGCCCAGCACCAGTCCCGATCACTCGGTGCCATCAGCAGGTGCAAGCGGTGCCAGTGCCATCAACTTGTGGGAGTAGTGGCAATGGGAGGAGGCTGCTGGTAGATGGGACTGGGGGCTGCAGTGGGAGGGGCCAGGCACGGTCTCGAAGGATGGGCAGAGACCTGTCCCTGTACCTATTACAGTCTCACAACCCACAGTTCCTTTCAAGGTGCATGAATTTGTGCAATGGACCCTTCGTCTATATATAATCTTAGAAGCCAGAATAATCTTTTGGGATCTTCAAGTTAAACTCTTATCTTATTAATGATATTCCTAATATTATAATGTATGATGTGATTATATGTACACAAATGATCACTTTTTTTATTTTTCATGACCCTGAGGGATGCAAGGATAATTCATATGTACCCCTCATCCTTAATTTAGCTATTAGTTTCAATATTTCCCTTATCAAATCTCTCAAAATTTTAATATAAAGCAAAATTTAAACTTGTTTTTTCTTATGTGATAGTTCATTATGTTCATTTAAATAACCCAAATGAACTCATTATGGTAATCATTTATTATATAAATATCTAATTATTAGGTTGTAATCCTGAAATATAGTATTTAATGTCAATTATACCTACATTTTAAAAGAAAAAATGTAAACAAAAATAGAAAAAATATAAACACCTTTGTGGAGTAGCTCAGTTGATTGGAACATCATCCTTATACAACAAGGTCTGGGGTTCAAAACATGGTCAGGGCACATACAATAAACAACCAATGAATGCATAAATAAGTGGAATAACAAAATGATCTCTCTCTCTTTCTCTCTCTCTCTCTCTCTCTCTCTCTCTCTCTCTCTCTCTCTCTGTTTCACTCACTAAAATAAGAAATAAAAAAATAAAAATGAAGGTTGTCAAGGAATGAAGTTTTCAAAGAATAAACTGTATAGAATACAGAATATGGGAAATATTGAAAATGTCCGTTGTTCAAGAACTTATTCCAGGCCAAGGCATTTGATGGATTCTGACTCAACATGAGAAATTAAGTTATTAAGTCAATAAGCATTTGTTCTGGCATATTTAAGACATTTGCCTAGGCATCCAGCACTCAAAACTGAAAAGCCTATGATCCTTACTCTTAAAGAATTCAGTCTAGTGGAAGAGATAAACACATGAAGAAGTAAATCAAATACACCGAAATAAGTGGTATCTGCTAGAGGACAGAAGAGGTAAACCCTGGATGGCCTTGAATACAGAATGGGAATTTGCTACATACAGAAGAGGAAGAAAGGGCATTTCAGGCAAAGAGAATAAAATGTGCAAAGGCATAGAGTTTTGAAAAGATATGTGAGAAGTTCATTGTGGTTTGGAGTTTAGGATTGTGGTAGAGAGTGGAAGGAAATGAAATTAGAAGTGTATATTAGGGTTATATCATGAAGCACTGTACCCAGACCAAAGAACTTGGCCTTTATAAAATAGCCAGTGGGAAATCAGGGAAAAATATAAAAATGGGGAAGAGACATAATCATATTTATTTGATAAGAAACTAATTATGGCAAGAGTGTAAAAATGGATTGTAGAGGAGAATGATGGGGAAGAGAGACTTGTGTCATTAGTCTTGGATAGAAATCATAAGAGCCTGAGTTAAATTAGTGACAGTAGAAATGGGGAAGAATGGTCATATTTTAAATATATTTCTGAAAGAAAATTGATAGGATTTGGGTGCAGATGGTTAAGAAGAGGAGGGACTCCAGGATGAATTTCTCCTGGAGAGATTTGAGGATGTTGACTCTATTAATCATCTTGGAAAAGGAGGGAATATTTAAAGAGATAAGGATTGTTTCAGGATTTTGTTGTTGTGTTTTGTTTTAATATATTAGGTTGATGTGCCTGTGGAAAAGCCAAGCTGACAACATTTGAAAAAGCTGAATCATCTGGAACTTGATATGTTAGAATTGGAGATATAGGCTTGAGAACAATAAACATATAAATAGATTCTACAATGTAGATGACATCATATATCTAAAAGTGTGGAAGGAAAGACCACCAAAGATAAAACTTTGGGAAAAAAGGGCTCTTATGACAGTGACCCTCATTTATTTTTAACCAATGCCTCATTTTGAAAACATAAATATTTCAGCTTATCTCTAATCATGGCAATTCAGATATTTCCCCTTAAAGGCTGGTGATAGCCCACTCATCCTAAATTCTCCTGAATTCTATTTTTTTTAAGGAATTTCTAATTGACGATGTGGTCCTACAAGAAGTAGCCATTTAAGAAAACTGAGGGCCTCTTAGAGAAATAAAAGAAAAATAAGGATTAAATAATGTCATAAAAGACAAGGTCATATTAGTTTCATATCCTTACTGCAAAACCTGACCAAATCATCCTATATAATAAAAGGCTAATATGCAAATTGTCCCCTCGACAGAGAGTTCGACCAGCCCACCAACTACTGGAAGTCCCTCCCCCTGGCTGGCTCCACCCCAATCGCCTCCCTCTCCCCCCTCCCCCCCTGCCAACCCTGATTGGGACTGGCTGGCTGGACCTTATCTGTGCACAAATTTGTGCACCAGGCCTCTGGTATATATAGAATTTGGACACTGTCTTTTCTCTTGGAACTTGGTAGAATGGGTGACTTGGGTGCCTATGTTCAACAGAGCCATAGAAGTTTGCGTCCTCACTCCCTAAATTCCCCAGCATACTTAGAAGTGTGGATATACCTTTTGTTCCCTCTTGGGGACAGGGAGACTCAACCCCACCTTCAGTTGACTTTCTCTTGAAAGGGTTGAGGTCAGAGTAAAAAGGGATAAGAGAGGAATCTAGGGGTGTGTAGGGAGAGAGTGGCTCCATGCCAGTATTTAAAGTATATTTACTTTCCATTTTGAGTGGCTGAGAAGCTGCTCAGGGCTCAGTTAAAACTAAGTTCCAATGTTGTCAGACCGCCCTGTGCCCTCTATCAGTGTGGCAATTCCTTGACCCTTTCTCTTCCCTACCAAAGGAGAGCGAGCAACAACTAAAGCACCGCTCAGGTGACTTGCTACCTTTTGCCACACAGACTCTAAATATCACGACTAGGTAGGACAGTGGGAGACTCTACCCGCCCACTCCACCTCCCATCTACCTTCGCTTATTGTTTGGGCAAGAACTTCACTACTGAGTCCTACGTGTTTTTATGATCCATAATTCAGTCTTTAGGACCCTTTATCCCTCCTTTCCAGAAAGCCATGTGGGTGAGAATTTCATTCTGTGTTGCCAAAAGTTGTTAAGTTAGCTCACTACAGTTAAAGGACTTTATTCTCATAACACATCAGGCATCATGTCATGCATTCTCCACAAGTCTCATGCAGGTGATGAGCAGTAACACACATGAGTGCCACAGATACAGCTGAGTACCCTGGAGTTTAGGAAACCTCAGTCAATCATAAGGGTGCTGCAAGTGAGCCTGCCCAAACTTTGCTCCAGAGGGAAACATTCTCTTAATCATACTGTGCTTCAAACAAACGTGCCCTCTGCTCTCAGGAAATATACTTCTGTCTTCCAAGGTTGTTCTCTGTGCAAACATCCTTTAAAAGATAATCCCAAAAAAGGTCAGTTCGTCGGCTTGCATCTTGAGCAGAAATGTGAGAGAAGCATGGAGAACTGTTTCCTAAGAAAGCTCTGTGTAGTCTTCTCCCTCTGTGAAATCATCTTGTTTCGTGTTTATTTCTTCCTCTTTATTCTTTTTAGATAGAGTTTAATTTACTAAAATGGTTTTCTTAAAAATAGGTCTCATGTAATGACAGAAATTAAAAAAAAAACAAAACCTATTTTTTGAACCTATGACAATAAAATTCAGGCCCAAACTGTTGTGGCAGCAAAAAGCTACAAGAATTCTTGGAAAAAGGAAAACTTAGGCTATTTTTTGAAGTATCAATTTTATTTTATTTTTTGTTAATCATCACCAGAGGATATTTTTCCCGTTGCTTTTCAGAGAGTGGAAAGGAGAGGGAGAGAAAGAGAGGGAGAGGGAAAAGAATAGGGAGAGGGAGAGGGAGAGGGAGAGAAAGAGAAGAGAGAAGTGAGAAGAGAGAAAAGAGAAGAGAGAAGAGAGAAACATTGATATGAGACACATTGACTACTTGTTTCCCACATGAGCCCCAGCCAGGGCAGGCAGCAAACCTGAAACTCAGGCAGGTGCCTTGACCAAGAATCTAAACCTTTGGTGCTCGGGGCCACACTCTAACTACTGACCAGCATTGGCCAGGGCAGGAATGACCTTTTTGATAAAACTTCACTTCATTGGTTATGAGATAAGCCTCGTTACAATAATTTATGAGTAAAGCCAATTCCTACAATATTTTAACTGGTTTTTCCTAGTTAGAAATTCATAGGCAAAAAGAAAAAAATTAAAAATTGACATGAATAAATCCAGCATAAATAATGTAATCATTAAATAGTAAAAAAAAATAATCTCTAAAATAATATGCATGAAGTAGTTTTATTTGATGGTCTAACACATATACATAGTTTAACTGCTCATTATTTTTATGATACATTTTAGAAAATGAAGGTCAAACTGACATACATCTGGATGACTGTAATGCACTATGGCAGTGGTCGGCAAACTGTGGCTTGCTAGCCATATGCGGCTCTTTGGCCCCTTGAGTGTGGCTCTTCCACAAAATACCATGGCCTGGGCAAGTCTATTTTGAAGAAGTGGCGTTAGAAGAAGTTTAAGTTTAAAAAATTTGGCTCTCAGAAGAAATTTCAACCATTGTACTGTTGATATTTGGCTCTGTTGACTGATGAGTTTGCCGACCACTGCACTATGAATAGCATCATTGCTGCTCACTTAATTTTTTTTTCCTCTGTTTTCTGGCAAACAAGAGTATTGTGCTTACCTTCCTCCTTGAAGTGGGGTGTAGCCACATGGCTAGTTTTGGCCTGTAGATTGTGTGTAGAAGTGGTGTGTGTCACTTTGATAAGGAAGCATTCATTAGCAGAATTATGGAAGCCTGGGCTGAATAGGAGGTGCCATAATGCCAAAGCACCTATAAAGTGGGCCAGCACACAAAGAAAACAAGCCTCAGAGGACCTCCTGTGAGCAAGAATTAAACTTTCCTTAATTCTATTTGGGATTTTGCTTTCTTTCTTTTTTAATTGGATCCACTTTATAATTAGTGGGTGTGGGAATAGGAAGAAGAGAAGTAGGTTTGCCACCCTGGCTGGTGTGGCTCAGTTGGTTGGAGCATTGTCCCATGCACTGAAAGGTCTTGGGTTCAATACCCGGTTAGGGCACATATCCAGGTTGCAGGTTCGATCCACAGTTGGGGTGCGTGTGGAGAGCATGGAGTTAGCATGACTTGACTGACTCCATCTTGAAACTGACATAACAAACTCCATCTTGAAATCTGCAAGGGTCAAGTGCAGCCACTATGATTGCCTGATAAGCTGAAAGGTGTGGGCTTCTGCAGTGGATGTTGAAACCTATTTGCAAATCTGTTTGTCACATTGAGTGTGACATGTTAATGCAATTTAATAGACATGCCAGGCCTCTGTGAAAGCTGAAAGTAGAACCTGAGCAAGCTGCTATTCACGCTCCTACAAATGAGCCATGCTAACTGCTTGTGCATCTGGCTTGATGGCCACTGAGTATTCCGTGGCCTTGCTGCCTCAAACTGATTCAGCAGTCTTTCTTGCAAGACATGGTCCCCCGGGTCCTGGCTGGTTTGCATCAGTGGATGGAGCATTGGCCCTCGAACTGAACGGTCTCAAGATAAGGGCACCTAACTTGGTTGCAGGCTTAATCCCTGGCCCTGGTCGAAGTGAGTGTGGGAGGCAACCAATCAATGAGAGCTGTTTCTTTCTCTCTGTCTCTCCCCCTCCCTTCCATTCTCTCTAAAAATCAATGGAAAAATAACATCAGGTGAGGATTACACACACAAAAAAACACAGACATGGATCCCTTGAACACTGCTGTTTCCGTGACCTATCCACCCACCCATCCATCCATCCATCCAGAAGCCTCCAAGCAACTGCCATCAGCATTCTGAGAATAGCCCTGACTGGAGGACATATGGGACTCTTAGACTTTCAGTTCATTTATCCCCAGTGTTTTTTTTTTTGGTTTGTTTTGGTGCGTGCGTGTGTGTGTGTGTGTGTGTGTGTGTGTGTGTGTGTGTGTTTAGTATGTTTATTAAAGCTGAGGACAGTGAAACAAAAGAAGGAAGGGCTTAGCATAGAAGAAGCAACAGGAGAGCCCAGGCTGGGCTGCCCTAGCTTTCTGGGGAGACAGAGAAAAGGGGTACAGGTTCAGAGGTTACCTAGAAGGAATTGCCACTGCCCATTGCTTCCCTGGTTGCAAGTCCCATGGAGTCCCTTAGAGTTTAGGAGATGCGCGCCTGAGGCAGAAGAAGAGGGGAAAAGGAGGGTATGGTGCACTCTACAGAGGGAGAGTGCAGGTATATCCCCAGTTTTGAATGTGTTCTGATGTTTTATGTGTTTATGATTTGGATTAATTCTGCAAGTAATAAAAGCTAAGTTGACAGAAAGTCACTTGTGGGCTCACTGTTGATGCTTGATATCAGAAACCTAGAGGGCCAAGCAACCACCTAAGATCTCACCTAGGCACCCCTGAAACTATCTGAGGGTCAGGATATTATAGGGTTAACTATACTTGAAGCTAGAGTGCTAGAGACAGCATGTTCAGGAGGCCACCATTGATGTTTCTCTCTCACATCAATGTTTTGCTCCTTTCCTCTCCTTTTTTCTTTAGAATCAATGAAAAAAACAACAACCTAGCCTCAGGCAAGGATTAAAAAGTAAATTAGAAAACATTCCTTGCCCATCATCCTCTGTAGCCCCAGTGACTGCTCCCAGGAGATTCTTCCTTGTTCATTATCTTCCATGGCCACAATTGAGGTAGGCCTTGGAGAGCTTACTGCATCATATTCGTACTTTTGGCTGGTTCAGAATTAGATGTCCAGTGTGTTTTAGGAGTTTAGTAATTACAGCCTTTTGCAGGCTAGACTTGTGGGAATGCTTTGGTAAAAAAAAAATTCTCAATAATTTAGTGGACTTCCAATCAGTTTGCTACTGGCCAGTTTCATATGCCAGTAACCACAACCAAAATACTTGTCTAGACGTAATTTTTTGCATGAAGATTTAGGTCTCTATTGGTATAGTTCATCTTATTCCCATCACTCAGCTTAATGGTGGCTATGAAATCAATGAAAGCAATAGGCTGGTTGGAGAAGGCAAAATCTTAAATCTAGCTCTTGGTATGATAGGGGGCTATGTACTATTAAGATTGTAGTTTCTAAGACACTGCTTAAAACTGCTTTGGTTTTGGGATATAGAGCTTGGATTTAAATCTGAAGATGGTCTAATTCCTTCCATTTTCAGTTTCCTTTGATTGCAGGTTGTAGGCAGAGTAGGCCTCTCTCAGCAGAGCTGAGGTCCTTTCCACCTTTGTTTGACTCTAGCTCACTCTTATAAGAATTCGAGGTAGTCAAAAAGAACCAGAGATTCTTTCTAATTGTTTCTCAAGGACTACATTCTTAGATAGCAAGTGATCTGCCTTAAAGTTATCATAGGTTACATATATTAAGAAGTTTTTAAGACATAAGAAGAGCTGCTACCTTTCTAGCTCTTAGATTATTCCAACCCCTTTCATTGAGCCAATCTCAATATTTTAGGTTCTGTATGTGTAACAGCCCACAAGACTTTTGTATTAGATTTGACTGTGAGTGGCAGAAAAATCTCAAATAACAGTGGGCTAAAAATACTGTTTTCTTTGTTGTCAATGTCCTGAAGTAGTTAGCACAAGGCTGGGGTGGCACTCCATGGTATCAGAGATCCAAGGTCCTTCTATTTTGTTCCATGGTGAATGAGCCTCTTTTCCCAGGTTACCTCATAGCCCAAGCTGGCTACTCTCAATGAATGAGAAGTGAGTTGGTGGTGGAGAGTTTTCTGTGTTATGTTCTTTGTCATACTGTGCCTGTCTTAAAATGAAAGTATTTATTAATTGTCCATTGAATTGAAATTCCATTGAGATAATTCTAAGCTCAGATTTTTGTTATTACAAAACAACTTCACTTTTCTTCACGATTACCTTGAAGTTTTCAAATAAAATAAACTTTTGTGTATATGTGAGGGACTGGATTACAAAGGCAAATTAACCATAATAATGAGGTGAAAGCAATGTCTGATAACCTACTACTTTTCTATGTGGTGATATTTGTAATCCCCTACATGCTAATATTTTTGTTCAAATAATACCATTATTTTATTACTAGAGGCCCCAAAATGTTTTGTTGAACCCCTCCAACTCTGACCAGCTTCATGAGTGTATGTATGACCAGTGCAGACACACAGCCCCCACACTCAGAGGGCCCCTCATCTGGTTCCATGCTCCGCTGTTGCCAAATTGTTAATATGTTTTTAACAAAGAGCTCTGCCTTTTCATTCTGCACTGGGTCCTGTAGTGGTTTGCTTTTATTTTCAAAGGAAGAATGATATAGATACTCTCTAATGTTTGTCTAATATCTGAGTAAATTTTTTAAAATGTGAAATTGGTACTTATTCTATTTGGATGTAGTTAGCCACTAAAGCAATAATATCCCTGGTCAGAGTTGAAGTGACACAAATGTTGGAAGTGCCAAACTAGACTCTCTCTTCCTATTAACACCTTCCTTCTCCTTTCTGTCTACTAGGGCCTTTATGCTCCTTTCTGGACTTCCCTCAGGCCTTCTGCCTGATGTCCCATTGTTTTCCATCATGGAAAATGCAACAAGCATAGATAGTTGTTCATAGGAAAATAATACCATAAGTAGTAAGTAATAATAAAAGAATAAGCTCTGTGGTTCACATACTCACAACGGTAAGCTTACTTTTGCCCCAACACTGTATATATATATTTTATTTAGAGACATTCCTTTTAGGACATAATTTGTTTTCTCTTCCATTACCATAGAGACCTACACAGTGCTATTGGACAGCAACCTGAGGTACTATTGCAGAAATTCTTTCGAGGTCTTTTCATCAAGACCTTAACCACCTTGGAAAAGGTGTTTGATTAGGAGAAAGTGCTCAGGGGAGAGCACATGGACCTCAGGATACCCCCGACCCTCACTAAAGTGGCTTCCTTTATTTTGTCTTACCAACGATGCCTCCATACCAAGGAAGAGGGGAACAAATGAGGGAGAAGGTCTCCTATTTCTTCATGCACTCATTTCCCCGGTTTAGCTTTTTGTACCTGATACACCGATTCTACTGGTTAAAAATGTTGTCAGGTGAACAAATTCTTGTACTCATTCAAAACCTTGTAACCTTGGCTCTGTGGGCCTTGCCTTGCATTCTAATTCTTAGTCCTATGAAAATACACACATGGACCTGGTAACATTTTTTGGTTCCTTTATTAGCAACATTTTAATAATTTGTAACACAGAAAAAAACAACAGTCAAAAACATGACTATGACATCATGCTGTTGCTTCTTTTCTTTCTCCCTCTTTCTTTCTTGTCTTTCCTTCCTATTCCCTTGCTTCTTCTCTTCTTTTTAAAATTCTTCCTTAGGAAACAAGTCTAAAGATTTTGTTTTCTTTTGAAATAGTGAAATTAACACACACACACACACACACACACACACACACACACACACGCGCACACGCACACACACACACAAACTTTCAGTTTTGAAAGACAAAACTTGTGGGCTTGTCTCTGTAACCACGAAGTTGCTATGTCAGCAAAAGCCCTTTGTTCACCACAGGAAGCAATCCGGTCACAACAATTTCCCTTCCAGCAGTTCAATGGAACTGTTGTTTCAGAGGCTTATCAGATAGACCCACTACCAGAAATCCCCACTGGCAACAACATAGAAATGGTCTTTTTTATAATCACCAAACTATAAACTTCTCTCCAAGTGCCTGCATTTTGTTGTATTTAAGTTTTCTGCTTATTGAATTAGCTGGCATTGCTCACTAATTTTGATGATAGATTTGAAACTGGAGAGAATGTAAGCAGGTGACTCTTGATTCTTTGAATTAAAACTACATTTGTGACTTGAAACAATTAGAGAGGGGAAGGGGAGGGAAGTATTTAGATGTTTTCAGCTTCCTATCCTGCTGCAATTTTAGTAAGAGCGGCTGTTAGGCAGTTAACTATGATGCAGGCTCTAATGTCAGCCTTGCCTGCGGAATCACCAGTTTTTCTAAAAACATTTTTTTTAACCTTAAACGATTTAAATGTCTTCTTAAGGTCTCTTTATCCTTTCTGTACTACCTCCTGCTCTCTTACTTCATATTAGAAAATTATTTTCTGCTCAAGGATTACACTGGTAAGCACCAGAAAGGCAACACATGACCTCTTAGGTTATTTGAGAATAATGACTTAATCTCCTATGGAAAAAAAAAAAACATCTCAGGAATTCTTCGGGGGAGATAACCTTCTTATTAGAATTCCTCAATTCCTCCCACATTCCTCATTCTCTTCCCTCCCTATCAGCAACACTGAATTTCGGCAAAGAGACAAGTCATCTTTTCTCCTTCTTTACTTTTCTCCAGTCTTAATTTAAATGACATTTCTACCATTTAAACTTCTTCACTGCTAGTTATGGGGTTTATTTTGCCAGAGAGATAGTGTCTTTTGGTGTTTTCTGTTCTTTCCCTTCTTCACGTGGTGACTCACTCATCTCTTCAGATCCCATCTTGAAACATTCCTGGGCCTGTTTTCTTTGGATGGAGCCCGACTCCCACACAGACTATTTCCCTTTGCACTCCTCTTAATGTACTTGCCAAGTGTGCTTAATTATATCTTTTCTACATTCGAATTTTAGTTTTTCTCTTTTTAGTGTTTATAAATTCAAAGTTTTTCTTGAAAAGAGCACCCAGTCCATTTTCATTTCTATTTTATTCTCTTAGGTTAGAAATGAACAACAAAAAAGGGCAGTCAATTTTTACCCGATAGAATGCAAGTGCTTAGGCTTGCATCTGTCTTCGAACCCTGTGAGTTGGTTGTCTCCTGAGACATGACAGAGAGTCTCAGTCCTGCATCACTCTGGTGAATAGGGAGCTTGTCCCTAGCAAGCCAACGAGGACTGTTAGATGTTATACATGGGAAGAGGAAGAAAATTCCCAGAGGAAGATGTAAGACATACATATACTAGTAAGAACAGAAGAAGAGAAAAGTAGCTGAGAAATTTAGTTTGGTGAAATCATGGTTAGTTTAGAACAGATGTATAAGTTACGAGTTTGGTCTTTGTTCTTACAGCTCCAATCCCTGCTGCACCCATCTAAGTCCCCACCCAAGGCAGACCACCACTCACTGATGTTCTTCCCATTGCACCGCACTGCCCATCACTGAGGATGTGGTGTGACTATGCAGCACCTCCCTTTGGGCTTCCTTGGCTTTGCAATTTCCTGGACTGAAGCGGCAGCAATAAATTTGCCCTTGCCAGTTCCCTCCAGAAGCCTATCCCTGTGCTCTGTGGCTCTGATGACAGACTGCATGGTGAGGCTGGCGAGGCAGGCAGTGTGCTCAGGCAGGAGGAGATATGGTACCATCTGGAATGGAGGCATTAGGGTCCGTAGGCTGATCGAGGTGGTGTCAGGGCCAGACACTAGCTGCACTCCCATTCTGGGCGTGGGTTATAAAATGTCCATCCTGACAGAGATGCTATGAAAACAAGATGGAAAACATCCAAATGATGTTGTTATGTTTCAGGCTCAGAAGTGAAGCAAGCAGTGTCTATGGAGTTCCTGTAGAAGTGTTCTGAAAGTTCAGACTTTGGCTGGCATGGCTGGGTCTTTTGTCCTTTCACATACATATCTGGGAACTGTTGGGAGTTGGGGTCTGAGTGGGCTCTGGTGACAGGTCAGTGACCTCAGTGATCCTATAGCCAGTGTAGTCCTTCATTTCATAGGAGAAGAAACCTCAGGCTCAGGGAGGTAGAATGTCCCATTGAAGGTCTGCAGCTCGCCCGTGCCAGAACTGAAACTCAGGTCTCTAGCTTCTCCATCTCATGTTCTTTCCATTGCATTGCATTGCCCAACAGTCCTTGTGTTTGCAGGATGCTGGCTGGCCCCGGATGCCAAGAGATACCTGACTTTTTAATGGCATTCGGCTGCCTAATGTTATTTCTCTGGACATTATGGGTAATACTTTTATCTCTCTCTATATTTTGTTTTGTTTTATATTTTATTGATTTTTTACAGAGAGGAAAGGAGAGGGATAGAGAGTTAGAAACATCTATGAGAGAGAGACATCGATCAGCTGCCTCTTGCACGCCCCCTGCTAGGGATGCGCCCACAACCAAGGTACATGCCCTTGATCAGAATCGAACCCGGGACCTTTCAGTCCATAGACCAACGCTCTATCCACTGAACCAACCGGTTTTGGCATCTCTATACTTTGAATAACAACATAATACATACTCATTGTGGAGAATAGAACATTTAGAAATGCAGGGAGAAAAAATACTATGTTTTGTGATCTTGTTCCTCAGAGATGATCACTATTAACATTTCATTCCCTCTAATCTTTTTCCACATAGAGGTGTGTGTGTATGTGTGTGTGTGTGTGTGTGTGTGTGTGTGAGCTTGCACGCACCAATGTGCGTTTATGCATTTACAAAATTGGGATTATATATTTTGTATTAGTTGAAGTTATTTAGTTGCAAAGAAGACAAGCTAACCTAGTTTCAAAGTTAAGGAAGGGCAGGAATTTCCTGGCAGGCTACAAAATTAGAGAAAGACCTAGGCTTTGGAAAAATAGGACCCAGGAAACTCAGCTGCTTTTATCAGAAAAGAGACCACATACTGGATAGGCCAAAATAGTATTGAATATAGACGTTCCAGTTTTGAAATTTATAATTCTATCTGGGCTGAGAAAAAGAATAGGTTTAAATTTCTCTGTAACTGGAGTCGGTTTGTTGCCAAGGCAGGGAAACGTTATTACATTCATAGTTCAGACTCCCTCTCAGGCATTCTCCTTTCCACCCCACCTTCCTCAGTCTTTGCAGCAACCCCTGGGAACAGAGGAAGTTCATTCCACCATCCTGCCAGCAGGGGATGGGTGTCTGGTCCTTGTGTTACTCTCCAGTCCTTTTTGGCTGTGGTCTTGCCTTGTGTGGATTTTTGGGGTCCCTGGCCCCGCCTTCTGCTGCTAATGTATGTTGTGGGCATGGGCGGTGCAGGACAGAGGGACTGCTGCCAGGAGTTTTGTCATCTTCCCCTGCTGCTGCTGAGAGCCAACTGCCCAGGCTTTAGGATGGGGCCTCCTTATCCTCTGCTGCGGTCACCCCCACCTCCACCCACCCCAAGTGCTGGCTCCCTTCCATTTCCCCCTCTGGGAACCATGGGGAGTGTGGGGGCGGTGGCTCTCTCAGGCCACCTCTGTCTCTGGCCCCGACCTGCTGCCATTCATCCCCTTCCGCAGCCACTGCATGTTCTCAGTGGGTTTTCCGAAAGCGGCTTCTCCCTGATTTTATGGAGGATGTGGAACAGAAGTACCTTCTTTTTCTCACATCCTGAAACTTATTTGGAACACAGGATCTATCTTGAATTTCAACCCAGGAAGGGAGACAGTCCCCTCAGGGACTCCTCTCACATCTGGCTTTCTTCTCTTCCTCCCCTCTTTCTCCAGTCTCTTCCCTGCAGTCCAGGAGGGAATTCTTCTGCTTCCTTCCTACCAAGCAGGAAACTGACTTTATGTCAAATACAGCATTATAAGTATTCTGTGACTAATTTGTATCATTTCTATGTGTCGATCTTCTGAATTCTGCCTCAGTATTCCAATCATGTCCTTTTTATTAATTCAAAAGAAAATTAATTATTTCTCAATGTCCTAGTTCCTATGTATCAAAGCTGTTTTGCTTTAGAATGCATTCAAGCATGCCAATAGATTTCTTCTCTCCAAGGCAATCGTCCCAATTGGTCTTAGTAGGTGGAGAGCTATAGGCAAAATAAATAATTTAGTAAATGAAAAAAAAACAAAAACAAAAACACCTCAGTTAAAAATTTTCAACTATAGGTTTAATCTTTGTACATTCAATTTGATACCCTGTTTTCCACCATCAAGAGAATTTTCTAGTTCAGAGCTGCATAATATTTAATCAGCTACCCATTTGTTTAGTTATTCCATAACTCATTTAACCTTCCTCCTAAATGAATATTTAGGTCATTTTGAGATTTTGTTAGTATCTTTAATACTGCAACAAATGTTCCTGGACATACATTCATATATGTCTCTTAACTTATTTTATTAGATAAGATTTTTAGTAGGACACTATATCAAAAACTTAAAAAGAATCTTTATATATTTTGCAAAATGGTATTCCATAGAAATGGTATCTTATTTCTATGTCTACCAACAGTATATGAGGGTATGTGACTTGTTGCACACATTATGATTTTGAATAATGATTTAGTCTTAGCTTCTTCCAGCCCACACTCACTTATGAGAACAGAAAAGGTCCATATTAAAAAATAATAACTTCAATATTGTTTTTTATTTCTATATTTTGCCCTTGCTAGTGGAAATTCTTTTTAAGCCCCATGATCAAGTTTTTCTAAAAGTGCCAGGGGCTTCATTCCTGTGCTCACACACCAGCCTCCTTTTGACTGACTTTGTCTTGGCCAGGTTTGAGGCTTCAGAGTGTTGTTCTGTGCAAAGTGCAGGATGATGCTTCGCCTGTAAAATGGCACTCCAACAGGCCCTAAACTGTGCTGGGCATTCCAGTGCTTCACAATGATGAAATTACTCTGATTTCTTCCTCTCTCTCTCACTTTCTCTGTAGGAATGCATTAAGGAAACTGGAACTAGAAGACATATATACATACATATATACATACATACATACATATATACATACATACCAGATTGTACTAGTGACAACTGCTGTCTTACTGGACTGAAGTCATTATTCCTAATTTATTTCTTGAAATATGTTCTTTTCAGAGAGGCTCTTCAATGTGCATACAAGTAGGTTTTTTAGCAAACTCACCCCATGACCTGGACCCTAAGAGGAGCTAATTTTCACTTAGACGCAAGCTGATGTGTTTATTATAGCATATTTTTTTAAAGCCTTGTCAAGACCGGTTTGGCTCAGTGGATAGAGCGTCGGCTTGTGGACTGAAGGGTCTTATTTACTATGTCACTATATTCCATATAAGTAAGAGCTTGATATAAGTAAAATTATTTTTTAATCTTACTATATTTCCATGGATTAAAAGGATAGTATTTTTTTAATCCTATATAATAAAAGCATAATATGCTAAGTATCTGACCATGTTCCATATAAGTATCTTTTCGATTAGATGGATATACAATGTTGAAATAAATGACAATTTTTATTTTTGAGGACAGTGGTAGAAAAAGCACTATGAGCATGGCTGAAAAACAGCTCTAGGAACAAAAAAGCAAATTTGTCTAAGATGTCATCTACAACTGAAGAAAAATGAAGTTAAATTTTAACAAGGCTGAATTTTTCTTTTAAGGAGCCAGTATGTAAAGTCCAACTTAGGAAAAGTTTTAAAGTTAAAAATTAAATAGAGAAAGCTATTCACTAAAATGTGAAACCTCAGGAGGAATAAATGTAATCATGCCTGGGGCTCCAGGACTGCAGTACATTTGTTGCTCACAAGAGATTGTTCTCTAATACACATCTGTTTCCATCTAGAAAAATAAACAAAAAAGCCCTTTCTTACCCTTGGCTCCACTTCTTTGAATTATGTCAAGTAAAATTACACATTAGAAACCAAAAACTGTCCAAAGAAAGCATGGATTTATATGAGCATATTTACTATTGTAACTATTATGTAAGAAGACTGCTTGCTGAGTGTTGGGGAGTTTTCAGTGTGGATTATGCTCCTCTGTGTATCACTAAATAATTTAGTAGATCCTGTTATGGCCTCAGTCTTGCCTTGAGCCAAACTATCTCCTCTAGTTTTTCTACATCAATTTCCCATTGACTAGAGCTTTTCAGGGTGACATGGAGAAGTTAAATGTCCCCATTGCATTTCTTCTTTATTGCATTACTATAGACTCACTGTGAACTTCTGGAGTATATCCCATAATTCTCTTGGCTCTACTTTAGTCCCCAAGAATAAATGGCTATAGATTTGATAAAAAATTTTCTGGGGTTATGTTTATAACATTTGATCAAATGTTTTAAAATATCTTACACTGAAAGCAGACAAATAAACACTTCAAAATTTCAGTCCTGGGAACCTGACAGATTTTCTTTTAGCTCAGCTTGCTTTGCACTTTTCCCTTTGTTTTACTGTCAAAGTAGATTAAAAAGCCCATGGCTATCACAGCATAAAGAGTACATACATTTAAGGGTATTTTGGATTAATGAATTATATTGTTGATAGAAAAGAATATAGTTGACATAGGTTATGTCTTCAGGTAATTCTTTATTGCCTATTTTGAATAAATCATTAACTATATTTAGGCAGTAATTAGCTTGAATTAAATCCTAGTAAATTTTGTGAACTTCTGGAATTTGCTGGCTTTGTCAATAGAATCTCCGGTGCTCACTTCCCAGAAACAGAATTGAAGGGACCATTTCTTTGTAGTCACCAACAAAACTCAAAATAGAAAGAAGGATCCAAAAAACCAGTGAGGACAATGTTGAGAAAAAATATGAAGTAATATATACAGATAGGCATGGTTCTGTCGTATTGGTTTTATAAGCTGCAGGATAGAACAGGGGTCTCTCCCAAGAGCCGAGTCAGACACTTTTCCATTTGCTTCTAAAGATGACTGGAGAAAGTATTAATAATTTTTTTACAATTAGCTTTTTATTTTGAAACAGTTTTAGACTCACAAGAATTGTGAAGATAGTGCAGG
Source organism: Lasiurus cinereus (assembly GCA_011751065.1). Lineage (NCBI taxonomy): Eukaryota > Metazoa > Chordata > Mammalia > Chiroptera > Vespertilionidae > Lasiurus > Lasiurus cinereus. Next base: position 51,267,637 of record JAAGEH010002528.1, on the reverse strand, counting down.
GTTTCCATACTCCTCATCAGCTTCTCTTAATGATACTATCTTATGATACCATTGTACAGCTGTCGCAGAACTAGTCTATCACTATTCATTGAGCTTCATACTTTATATGAATTCCTTAGTTTTCCCAATAATGTCCTTTTTCTGTTCTGGATTCTAAACTGGTATACCACATTATGTTTAATCATCATGCCTCTCTAAATCTCCTCTAATCTGTGCAATCTGTGCAGGTTTCTCAATTTTTCCCCCTTTTTTTTCTATGATCTGGACAGTTTTGTGGTGTACCAATCAGGTATTTTGTCAAATTTGAGTTCATCTGATGGTTTTTCTTTTTCTTTTTTTTTATACTTACCTGAGGAGATGCTTAAAAAGATGAAGAGATGGGGCAGGAAGAGGGAAGGAGGGAGGGAGGAAGGGAGGGAGGGAGAAAGAGAGAAAAAGAGAGAGAGAGAGAGAGAGAGAGAGAGAGAGAGAGAGAGAGAGAGGGAGGGAGGAGAGAGAGAGAAACATTAAACAGTTATCTTCCATACCTACCCTGACCAGCAATCGAACTAACAACTTTTTGAGGCACAGGACAATGTTCAACCAACTGAGCCACTGTGGCCAGGCTATCTGAAACATGATGAGATCGAGCTTACAGGTTTTTGGAAAAATTATCACAGGCATAAAGTAGCCTTCTCATCATAGCATATCCGGAGTACATGCAATCATCATGGCTAATGCCGGCAATGTTAACTATATCAGTTATTGTTTGCCAGATTTCTCCAATGGAAAGTTTTTCCATTTGCAAAACCTACTGTTTGGAATCAAGTTACTAAGTTTAGCTCACACTCAAGAGAGAGTGAGTGTGTGGGAAATTAATCTTTACCTCATGGAAGGGAGTGTATCTACATATATTTGGAAGTCATCTGTGTGAAAAATTCATCTCTTCTCTCTCATATACTTATTCACTCCTTCATTTATATTAGTATGGACTCATGTATTTTATACTTTGGGTTATAATTGAGTACTGTGTTAATTTGTTGCAAAATTGTCCCAGCTTTTGGCCATTAGGAACTCTTTCAGGCTGGTTTCCTTGTACCTTTGACATGCCCCCACCCTTTTGTGTTTTGAGCTTTTTGGCACTACAAGTTGCTCTGGGCTCATCTTGTATTTGTCCTACCCTAGCCCTAAAACCAGCATTTTTTGAGAAGTCCTGTTTTATTTACTAGAGAATGATATTTGGATGAATTTTTGTAATGCATTACAGCCTAGGTAAATTTGGACAGGTAGAGCTCAGATAATTTTCACAACAGTAATCAATGGCTTGATCCAAAGTCTGGGAATTTTACCAAAAATTACCCAACTGGGGAATTTTTATGAAAATTATACCAAAGGCATAAAAGTGAATTATAAGATGAAAGAACAATACTCATATAGTCTTGAAAATTTTCTTGAGAGTGAGCAGAATTTATCAATCTACAGCATATTAAATCTCTATGATTCTTACCTGAGAGGCACTGCAGTGGAGTTCAGTGGACTCTGAGAACAGCTTACATGGACTTTGTTAGAACTTCAGTAAATAGGAACAAAATCTGAAAGTCATAAGTAGATTCATACTTAAAGAAATCATATGGTTAAGGTAAATACATTTTTCCCCCCTCTATTGATGATAATGATTCCTTAAAATGTCTAAGTGACAGTCTAATTAAAGTTTTTAATTTTTATTTTTTTGGTTTTTATTTTTTTGGTTAATCCTCACCTGGAGGATATTTTTTTTCCATTGATTTTTTTAGAGAGAGAGTGGAGAAACATCTATATGAGAGAGACATATCCATTTGTTGCTTCCCACATATGCTCTGAACAGGGCCAGGGATCAAACCTGCAACTCAGGTATGTGCCATTGACCAGGAATCGAACCTACGATACTTTGGTGCATGGGCTGACACTCTAACTACTTAGCAGCACTGGGCAGGGCTAGTAAAATTTTTTTTTTAAGAGTGGCATGTGTAGTCAAAGGCACTACAAAAAGTATAAAGACATATATATATATGTAAGACAGTATCTCTGCCTTTCAGGGAGGTGAATATTTCAAGGAAACATGGTAGGAAAGATTTAATGAAGAGCCTTGGGTGCTGTAAGGTAAATAAATTCAGTGGCTATGACAACAGGATCCCCGAGGAGGCTGTAGAGAGCTATATCTTTAGAGGCACCAAAGACTCATGATTCTAAGCAGGGAGTGGTGGTGCATGTGTGAGATGGGGAGAAACACTGAGACAAGGGAGGAGATTGGTTCCTCTCTCTCATGGGAGAAAGATGCTTACTTATTATGCAGGGAGCAAATGAGGTTGAGTCCATGGGGCATGAAGTCCGTAGAGGGTGAGAAAATCAAACATAGGAACATGCGCAGGAAGCAATGCTTGGTGAAATCTATTTGTTCAATAACCCTTGGCTTAAAAACTCTTTACACATCATTTTCAAGTATATCATTCAGAATCAGGCTACAAAGTGGCATAGAAGAAACTGGAGCCAAGAACTTGAAAGAACAAAGGTACATCCAGAGCAAATACTCAGTCTGATGAAATCTTAGTGGGGGAAATATCTAGCCAGGTAGTTAGGAACCTTGAAAGAATGAGTGCTCTATTTTGATTTTCCACCAAGCTCTTGGTGATGTACTTTTGTTTCATGTGTTAATAGTTTATTTAAAATTGTTATTTATTTTATCATGGTAAAAATAGATATAACATAAAACTTACCATTTTAATTATTCAATTTTTTTGTTAATCCTCACCCGAGGATATTTTTCCATTTATTTTTAGAGAGGGTGGAGGAGGAGACACCCAGAGAGAAACGTTAATGTGAATGAACCACATCAATTGGTGCTTCTTTTATGGGGATCAAGCCTGAAACTGAGGTACATGCCCTTGACCGGAATCGAACCTGGGACCCTTCAGTTTGTGGGTTGATGCTCTATCTACTGAACCAAGCTGGCTACAACCCATTTTAATTATTTTTTAAGTGTACAGTTGAGTGGCATTAAAGACACTCACATTATTGTGTAAACATCACCACATCTATCTCCAGGACTTATTCTTCATTCCATACTGAAACTCTGTACCCATTAAACATTACTCTCCACTCCCCTCTCCACCCCAACCCCTGGTGACCACTATTTTAACCTCTATCTCTATGTATCTGATTGCTTTAGGTATCTTATCTAAGTGGAATCATACAACATCAGGGCTGATTCACCTAGCATAATGTCTGTCAAGGTTCATCCATGTTTGTGGTGCTACATGTTTATTCCTAAGGTAGTAACACTTAAATTATGCTGATCTTTTTCTTTTTTTCTTCTCAAGCAGTTTCATAGGCTGTGGTGGATTGGAAGACACAGGAAGCACACACTGGAGGAGAAGGGTGTGCGGCATCAATAGGAGGGGCAGGATACTGAAGTAGCTAAAACAGAACCCGGAGCTACGGGTGGCAGAGTTGGAGATTGAGGACCACACATAGCACTGGGATGTGAGTGACAAACACCAAATCACAAGGCTGAGGCCAGTGGTGTAAGGCTAGGATGCTGGGCTGGGGCAGACAGAAAGGACCCAGAATCATGTGAGCCCCAGAGTCATGGTGCATATGCAGACTATGGTAGATTCAGAATGGTGGTGGGAGAGACTCCAGTTAGGGACTCAGGTACCAAGGAAGAAAAGGCCCCTCTGGCTGGTTGATCTAAGAAAGTTTTCATGGAAAAGGTAGTCTATAAAGTAGGTAGCATTTGGACAGGCAGAAAGAACTGGGGTGGTGACCAGAGGAAGTGGCAGTAAGAGAGAGAAGTGGGAACTGCAAGATGCGTTTGGAGCTGAACAGACCAATTTGGCAGAGTCTACAGAAGTTTTGTACGAAATGCAGAGGAGATAGGAGTAGGTTGATGGTGTCGATTGATAAGAGCACAGTTATTGCCAGATAAATAATTCAAATTATTTTGTAAGCAATAGGCTGCATCAGAAAAAGAGCCAGCTTTATCCTTTCCTTTGCCTTGACTCCCAAACCTTAATCTTAGCCTAAATTAGAACTGCATTCCCTCATACTAGTTTGGGAAATGTCTGTATCTCCAGGAAAATATAAACTGCCTGATTTGAGTTCATATTCCTCAGTGTTAAGCACAATGGCTCAGACTTCTTATTTCATCAGTAAGCATTCTTTGAATGGTACTGTATTAGATTAGGGGTTTTTGATGGGAGAATGGGGTGAAATGGTCAAGGCTATAATTTAGGAAGATTAATCTGATGGGAATGAATAGGGAAAGGGAGGCAGGTTGATTAGTGGGGGAGTCATTCCAGTATTGAAGTGGTGAGGTCACCAAAGGCACTTACCTCCTAGGCCTGGACAAGAAGGGAAGAACTTGAAGAGAAACCTGACACCGGATTACGCAGTCTTTACATGCCAATAGTTGTTCAGTGGCAGCTGAAAACAAAGGCTAGGAAGACAGAAAGAAAAACAAAAAAAAAAATCTAAAGAATGAATCACACTTCTGCATATTTCCTCTTGTGGAATCCTGAACAAATTACTTAACATAAGGCCAACAATTATAATTTCATTATCTTAGAATCACAGAAGCTGGTGCTTCTATAAAAAATGATATCTATATTAGAAAGCAAAAGTCATTTTAGCTGTTCTCATTTTCTATTTGGACTTGTTTGGCTAGTTGGTGGTCTTGTGGGTTTTGTATAAATGCATTTCTACTATCTGTGAACAGTAGAAAATAGCATATTTGAAAAGATGTCTGTTGGCTCATGGAAGCCCAGTAAAGTATCTCCTAGCTATAGAGAAAAAGATCACTTGCTGAGAGTTAAACCTGTAAAATTTACCCACAAGTAGTAGGTTAGCCACCAGTATAAGTAAACCCCGAGAGTCTGAGTCCAAAGAGTCTGGACAAATTTAAAGGGATACAAATTTCTCTGCGATACTCTGGCACAAGAAAAATCACAGCACGTCTTTTTCCAAATCAAATGAATTCTGGCTCCAAGCCTTCACTCAGGAGGTGGTTGGCCCTGGCTCTGGCCCTGGTGGGGAAATGCCACATGTCAATCATTGAGGGCTCCTCTCTTTTCCTAGGGGTTTTCCTTTAGTCCCTGTCCAGAGCTTGTTAATTAAGCCCCTGGAATCCATTTAGAAGAGGAGTGGCTCCTCCCACTGTTCCTCACTAGTCTGTGAGAACTTTTCCTGTGCCTCCTTGGTGAGGTGTCCAGCCTTCTACAACCATGGGCATTTAGTTCCAGGGGAGATCACATTTTGCCATCTGTGATAACCCCAAATTCTGTCCCAAGTCCACATTGGAGAAGGTCGCCTTCCTTTCCCTGGGGGTAACTTCAGCCATATCAGCTCCACACCACCTCAGCTGGGGGATTAAGCTGAAACTCCTCCCATCGGCCTCTAACACAAAAGCTGTTTACTTCCCTCCTGGTGAGGGAGGCAATCAACCCTTAGAAAGCAGGGCTTTTTTCCTGCTGTAGGGTGGGGAAAGAGATTCTTTATCCTTCTAAGAGAGTCTATGGTAATAACAACAGTATCAACAACAATAGCAATATAACCCATGACAACCACCACCACCATCTCAAAATAATCTTGAGTAATATCAGGGTTTTTATTATTATTACTAGAGGCCTGATGTATAAAATTTGTGTATGGACAGGGTGGGAGGAAGAGGAGCCCTGCCTGCACCCTCTTGCAATCTGGGACCCCTCAGGAAATGTCTGACTGCCAGTTTAAGCCCTATCCTGGCAATTGGACATCTCTCTCACAATCCGGGACCCCCGGCTCCTAACCACTCATCTGCCTGCCTGCATGCCTGATCACCCTTAACCATTCTGCCTGCCTGCCTTATCTTCCCTAACTATTTGCCTGTCTGCCTGATCATCTCTAACTGCCTTTGCCTTGGCCCCTGCAGCTGCGGCCTTATTTGGAAGGACATCTGGAATGATGTCTGGAAGGTTGTTCAGCTGTCCAGTCTAATTAGCATATTACACTTTTATTATTACAGATTATTAACTCAGTTCATTGTATACCACATTCTCTAATGAAGGGGATTTGAATATATACTCAGAGTAAAAGGTCCTAAATATGTTTGTAATGCAGTAGGCCCATGGTTGGCAAATAGCGGCTCGTGAGCCACATGCAGCTCTTTGGCCCCTTGAGTGTGGCTCTTCCACAAAATAACACAGCCCGGGCGAGTCTGTTTTGAAGAAGTGGCGTTAGAAGAAGTTTAAGTTTTAAAAATTTGGCTCTCAAAAGAAATTTCAATTGTACTGTTGATATTTGGCTCTGTTGACTAATGAGTTTGCCAACTACTGCAGTAGGCTCAAATAGAAATTACTTTATGACCTGCTTAGGCAAAGGCTGGTTAACCTTAGAGTTTGATGAACCAAATGGAATCTGAAGAGAAGGTAGACAGTGAAAGATAAAATTTTAGTCCATCTTTAGCCATCTTTAATCTAAATGGTTTGGTCATGTTGACAGGCATATTTGTATGGTGGAAAAGATGCATCATTTGATCATTAGGTTGGCAGTCATGGAGATCATTCAACATGCTACCTTTGTCCCAGTATCTTTCCTACTGGTCAGTTCTAAATCCGGTGGGTTGAGACCTCATCATGGTGGTGAGGCAGCCCTGAGAAGTCTTACCTAAGCAGCATTTCATCTTACCTAATTTGTATATCCAAGTTCAAGAAAGACCTGTTTATATTAAGATGACTATGGGAATAAAGACATCTACTTTTGTTAAATTCTTATGGTGGTACATTTTGTTAAGATAGTTGTTTTGTTCGTAATATGGAAATGTTCAGCTAATCCACTCACTTGAGTAGGAAATATCTATATCTAATATATATATATTAGATATAGAGTAGGAAATATCTATATATATATATCTATATCCTATATCTATATCTATCTTTAGCTATATCTATCTACATCTGTCTTTATCTCTACCTTTACCTCTACCTCTACCTCTATCTCTACATCTATCTCTATCTCTAGCTCTAGCTCTATCTACATATATAAACTGTTATCCTATGTAATAAAAAGCTAATATGCAAATCAACTAAACTGCAGAATGACCAGTTGCTATGACATGCACTGACTACCAGAGGGCAGACGCTCAACACAGGAGCTGCCCGCTAATTGTCAGTGTGCTACCACAGGGGAGTACTGCTCAGCCAAAAGCTGGGCTCATGGCTGGTAAGTGCAGTGGTGGTGGCAGGAGCCTCTCCTGCCTCCATGGCAACTCTAAAGGTGCCCCCCAAGAGCTCCCTAACTACAAGAGGACTCAGGCTGGGCTGAGGGGCCCTCCCCTCTGAGAGCACAAATTTTGTGCACCAGGCCTCTAGCTATTATATACTATGCTAGGGACTGTTCTAAGTGTTGGGGGTACAAAAGTAATAGTTTCCTGGCTCTCTCTCTCTCTCTCTCTCTCTCTCTCTCTCTCTCTCTCTCTCTCTCTCTTTCTCATTTAGAGGTTCCTAAATGTTAGGCTGCTTATATTTTGATCAATTATCTGGTCCTAGTCCTGGATATTCTGATCAAGTGGTTCTGGAATGGAGTTAGAAATTTTCTAATTTAAAAAAATTGAAGCCTCCTAGGTAGCTTGATGTGCAGCTAGGTTTGAGAACCATTATTTTTAAAAATATTCTAATAATTTAGAACCAAAATTGCAGTGGTGTCTGAACCATATATCCTTGATGGGAGCCAAGCATAAAGACAAGCCTTACAGGATGTCAAGTAGGAATTTTCTTTTTGCTACATAACTATTGTTAAGAACTAACCAAAGACAGAGGGCATGATGTGCTCTATATTCTAAATTTAGAGCAGTTAGGGTGAACCACCCTTTTGCAGGGCTCACTGAAAGGCCCCTAATTAGAGAACTGGTCCAACCACCCATCATTATTCCCATCTCCCAGGAGAGGTTGGGGGAGAGGAAAGCAGCCTTTTGGGAAGTGGATCTGCAGAGTTTATTCCTTCTCTCAAGTCAAGTACTTTAGAGGCAGGAGCTCAAAAAATCACTTGGCAAGAAAAGTAGACAGGCATTTTGTTCCCAGGATGCAGGCTGCCCTGAGCAGCAGGTTTGCTGCTGTGCCTGGTGCGCTGCTGGAACGTTGGAAAGAGAATGGAGTGAGTGGAGTCTAAGTGGAGTGGGGGAACTCTGCCCAAAGAGGAGGGGGGAAGAGGTCCTCACATGCCTGAAGACCTGAGAGTTGGCTCTGAGAATCTATGAGTTAGGAAGCCATCGTTGTCCCAGAATGAATGCAATGTGGGGGACAAAGAGGGACCCATATGTGGGTGAAGCATCTGCCAAAGAAGGGAACCGGTTTCTCATCAGAGGGAATCTTGGAGCCCCCTCGAGTCCTCATGAGCCCATAGACATAGGACAGACTAGAGGTTGTTATAGTCAACCAAGGAACCTCCTGACTCATAATTCAACCCTTAAATGGACTTGACCATTCTATATTCTGCTTGTGTTTCTTTTTGTCAGTGATCATTCTTTAGCTTGTAAGCTCTTTTTTAAAAATACACATTTTTATTGATTTCAGAGAAGGAGAGATAGAAATATCAATTATGAGAGTCATTGATTAGCTGCCTCCTGCATGCCCCCTATTGGGGGTCAAATCCACAACCCAGGCTTATGCCCTTGACCAGAATCAAACTCAGGACCCTTGAGTCTGTAGGCTGATACTCTGTCCACTGAGCTAAACCAGCTAGGACTAAGCTCTAAAGGATAGAGACTATAACTTATTTATTTTGCTTACTTCATAACCCAACTCAGAGTGTATATAGTAGATGATCAGTAAAATATTTATTGAATGGCTAGCTGAGGAGTTTAGCCTTAACTCAGGAATGGATAGAGAACTCAAACAACAGCCACAAAATACCAAAAGCCCAAAGATAAATTCAGTAATGGAAAAGGGGGGCAGTTTAAAGAAAAATACTACATGCCCATAAATGTGTTTAGAAAGATGAGTATGGGCCCAGCTGGTATTGCTAAGTGGTTGAGCATAGACCTATGAGCCAGGAGGTCATAGTTCAATTCCTGGTCAGGGCACATTTTTGGGTTGTGGTTTGATCCCCAGTGCAGGAGGCAGCTGATCAAAGATTCTCTCTCATCATTGAGAGAGAGAATCTCTCTTTTTCTCTCTCCCTTCCCCCTCTGAAATCAATAAAAATATATTTTAAAAAATGTGTATGACGCAGGGCTGCCAGATTTAACAATAAAAACACAGGATGCTCTTTAGTTTACCTGGCACCCCTAGTGTGGTGTTGATAAAGTCCACATAGGACTGAGTGGGAAGAGAGTGGAGGTAGCTAGGAGACTACTGCAATTGTGGGAGAGAAGGGTTTCTGACAGGGATATGCAAGGACTGGGTTTGGGGCACATGGTAAAAGTAGAATGGGTAAGACTTGCTGACTGAATGTGGCAGGAGAGTGAGAAGTGCAATCCAAAGTGATTTCTGCAAGATTTTAAAATTTAGATTACTGCTTTAATGATTGCAGAAAAATTATTTCTCGAAAGCAGGGAGGAGGCCAGGTTCATGCGGGAGAAGCAAGGGTTTGAGAAAAAAATGCATTTAACTTTAACCTTTTCAATTTACAAGTGGAAATGACTAGTAGATATTTACAGATACAGGTTTAGAGCCTGGGAGAGGTTTGGTAGGTACAGACATTTGGTAGGGAAGCAGGGGGGAAATATTTTACTGGAATATACCTGGTCTTTGGCCCAGGGTGAAGACACATGTCTCCTAATGCCGAATTTGGCTCGAGAAACAGAGGAGCTAAATGTATATAAACATCCCCTTAAACAATGGTGTATATATTTTCAAAATGGTGATGTAAGTCTGAGTTTAATAAGGTGATATTTGAGCAAGACATTTTTCTTGCAGAACTTTACAGATTCACTGTTAGTTTTGCCCTCTGATTAAAAAAAGTCTGTTAAGAAGCTGCTGCTTCTGCTTGCATCACCCTTGGCTTTCTGTTGTGAGATAAATTCTTGGGTAAACATATTGAGGACTTACAATAGAGTGATATTCTTTTTAAAAAAATAAATCTTTATTGTTCAGATTATTACAGATGTTCCTCCCCCCCCCCCCCCCATAGCTCCCCTCCACCCCACTCCATGCCCTTACCCCCTGCCATTGTTTTTGTCCATAGGTGTAAGATTTTTGTCCAGTCTCTTCCCACACCCCCCACACTCCCCACACTCCCTGAGAATTGTCATCCACTTTCTTTCTGTGCTCCTGATTCTATTATATTCACCAGTTTATTCTGTTCATTGGATTTTCTATTCACTTGATTTTTAGATTCACTTGTTGATAGATATAATGCTGGTTTGGTAGTGATGAACTCCTTTAGCTTTTTCTTGTCTGTGAAGCTCTTTATCTGACCTTCAATTCTAAATGAAGCTTTGCTGGGTAGAGTAATCTTGGTTGTAGGTTCTTGCTATTCATCACTTTGAATATATCTTGCCACTTCCTTCTGGCCTGCATCATTTCTGTTGAGAAATCAGCTGACAGTCATATGGATACTCCCTTGTAGGTAACTAACTGTTTTTCTCTTGCTGCTTTTTTAAGATTCTTTGTTTTTTGCCCTTAGCATTTTAATTATGATGTGTCTTTGTGTGGTTTTCAATACCTTGCTCTCTCTCTTCTTCTGGCACCTGCATAATTTGGATATTGGTACATTTAAAGTTGTCCCAGAGGCTTCTTACACTATCTTTATATTTTTGGATTCTTCTTTCGTTTTGCTCTTCTAGTTGGGTGTTTTTGCTTCCTTGTATTTCAACTCTTTGACTTGATTCTTGGGATCCTCTAATCTGCTCTTGAATTTCTGTATATTACTCTTTATTTGAGTCAGTGTATGCTTAATTTCTGACTGGTCCTTTTCCAGTTTTTTGGCATTCTTACTAAGATGCTTGAAGGTCTCACTAAGTTCCTTGAAGGTTTCTTGAAGATTCTTGAGTAACCTTATAACCGTGGTTTTGAACTCTATATCTAGTAGTTTGCTTTCCTCCATTTCTTTTATTTGTGACATGTTTCTTTGTCTCCGCATTTTGGCTGCTTCCCTGTGTTGATAGAGTGGCCTTGTGCGCTAGGTGTCCTATAGAGCCCAGTGGCTCAGCCTCCCCAATCACCTGAGGTGGACACTCGTGGTGCACCCCTTTGTGGGTTGGATATACAGTCTTGTTATAGTTAAACCTTGATTGCTGTTGGTATCACTGGGAGGAATTGACCTCCAGGCCAGTTGGCTGTGGGGTCCAGCTGTGTCTACAATGGAAGAACTGCTTTTCTGGAGACACCCTTCTAGAGCAGGACTTGCTTCAGTGGGCCTTTGGTGCTTACTGAGTCTGCCCCTTAAGTGTGTTGCTTATAGATGTGAAGAGTTTTAATCTGGTATGGTCTCACTCTGACCACTGAGTACACTGGCTCTTGGATTTCTAAGGAGGTGCAAAGTCAGCCACTGCCTGAGGCCACCTAGGCAGAGCTACAGCGAGATTTGCAGATTCCTCCTCTTCATTTGGGATTTGGAAGTGCCTACATGAGGCCCAGCTGTGAAGCAAGGCAGGCTGCTGCCTCCAAGCCTTGGGCCTACTTTTGGAAGCTTTGGAGCTCTCTAACCCAATAGCAGTTTGTTAGGTTAAGCTGTGAAAGGACAGGTCATTCATATGCAAAAGCTGCTGTGCACAGCTTGGGTGAGGCATGGTCTCAGGGAATCACCAGGGCAGAACAAACAGCAATGGCTTTCAGTCAGCCCTGCACAGGGGAGGTTCCTGCATCTGTGCCTCTCCTCATTCTGTGCCCACATGCAGGAACAATGATCACTGTGAGTACCTCTGAGAGAAAGCTGCCCTAGCATTCTGGCCCGATGCCAGACAGTCCAGTTCCTCCCCATATGAGTCTGGGTCCCCAGAGTCCAACCCAGAACTGGAGTTCAGAGCAATCCAGAGCTTGTATCTCCCTCCCAATTGAAAAAACAACAGCATACGCAGTTGCCAGCTCCGTTTCATGCACACCTCCTTACCTCCACTCCTCCACACCTCCTACCAGTCTCAATGTTCTTTGAGAACTTCCACTCAGCCAGCCTTCCCATGGTTCTAAATGATATCTGTTTTGTCCTTTAGCTGTAGTTTTGATATGGTTGTGAGAGGCAGCAAGTACAGGGGTTTACCTATGACGCCATCTTGGTTCTTCCAAGAGTGATGTTCTTAGAGTAGAGGTTTGTGTGTGTGTGTGTGTGTGTGTGTGTGTGTGTGTGTGTGTGTCTGACCAATTCACAATCTTTCTATAATCTGCAGTGGTGGCCAATAAATATATATATTTTTAAAAAAGAGTGGATGAATGAATCTTGAATAAATAGCTAGATATATAATTGTGTTAATAGCATAAGCATGAGCCCTGGCTAGTGTGGTTCAATTGGTTAGGCTTCATCCTGTGCACCAAAAGGTTGCTGGTTCGATTCCTGGTTAGGGCACGTGTTCTGGTTGTGACTTCTGGCTGGGGGCCTGCAGGAGGCTGTTGATTAATGTTGTATCTCACATTGATGTTTCTCTATCTCCCTCTACTGCCCCCCTTTCTCAAGTTTAACAAAAATATTTTAAAAAGGTAATAGAGTTGATATTATGGTAATAGAGTTGATATTATGGAAACTTAGAAACTTCGGTGTTTCCCATGAGTTTTTAGAGGCCTCACAGAAGAATTCTATGCCTAAGGAACTTTTGTGAGATGTGCATAGAAACTGGAGAAGAGCCCAAATCATATATTCCCAGGCCCACCACTTTCTCTTTCCTCAATGCACAAGTCCTTGGCTGCACATGTGACCAAGTCTGTGTGTAGTAGGGTTGGAATTTTCCTTCCCATGAGTTCAGTGTTGATGTCTGCTCCTGTTTGCAGTGAGCTTTCCCATTGTGAAGAGGGAGTAACAAAGTGGGAAGAGTAGCATAAAATCTGTGAAGTCGTGCATAAAACAAAGAAGCCCCCAGAGGCAGAAATAACAGATTCTCAGGTGTAGCTTCCCTATAGATTACTCCTCCCATCAGGAGTTAGCAATTACCTTTTGATTATCTGAGAGCTCAATAAAAATGCAAGGGGTATACGTAGAAGCAGGGGATGGGGTGGGGAAGGCAGAATTAAAGAAACAAATCACAATCTCTCTCAAAGACTGACGAAACAGGAAAAAAAGATAAGGTTTAAGTGTTTGAAGTTCCATCTCTGGTCACAAAATGAGACAGAATTGAAAATTGATGTTAATCATAAGCTAAAATGTATCCACCAGAACTGTGCTAAATGTGTTATCTCATTCAAAACAGTTTGTCCTGCCAAATAAGATACAAACCCCTGAATTTAGAAATGAAGTCTCCAATCTCCATTGATTCACTCATTTTCACAAGCATGTGCTGGAAGCCCCCACTGCCCCACCCAAGGCAAACAATACCGGCTGGCTGCGCAGGAAGTACAAACATCTGCCTTTGGCACCTGCTTTCTAGGGGCAGCTCTTTAATTCACATGTCACCAAAAAACTTGATTCTTTTAATTTTAGTGTAAACCACACAAGTGCATGAACATTGCTTCTCTCCCCAAATTAAAACTTGACAGAAATGGTTTACTTTCCCTTTGACTGGAAGCCCAGTCATCGTCGTTGTAAGTTTGTGGACCCTTCTGGGAATGTTATTTAAGCTGTGATATACATGTATGTGTACAAATATAAATTGTTTGGCACTTCTATCTATGTGTTTTACACAAATGGTAAGATGCTGTACCACTATATGCTATAGCTTTTTACCCTTAGCAATATATCTTGGGGATTTACCCATGATATTATATTATCTATCTACTTTATTTTTTTCATTAGGGACATAGTATTCCATAATATTCAGCCTGTCCCCATTTCAGCCTGTCCCCCATTTCAGAATTGTTTGCAGAATTCTAAGAAAAATGCTGCATTAAATGTTCTTGTTTTTTATACGTGGGTGTTTCTCTAGAGGAGATCCAGAGAAGTGGGATTGCTGAGCCATAGGGTGTGCAGTGTTTGGTCTAGCAGACACTGACTATTGCCCTCTGAAGTGGCAATTGTAATGAAAGGGCTTTTTTCCTCCACATTTCTTTGTTGGCTGACACTTGATATAATCAAACTTAAAATTTTTTTTCTGGTAAATTTGATAGCTAAGAACTGTTTTTTATTGTTGTTTTGATTTTTATTTCCCTGGCTGTTCATTCTTTTCTGTTTATTAACCATTTCATCTTTTTAATTAGAAATGGACACATACTTTCTGTTCAAATCCTTAATCCACTTTTATCTATTTACTAGTGCCCTGGTGCACAGATTCATGCACACTGAAAAGAAGTTAATTAGAAGGTGGTCGGCTGTGCAGGGAGGTGTGAGATGGGCAGGACATACTCTGGAGCCAACTTCCTGTGGTCCCTCCTGGGCCGGCCACAAGTGGGGCAGTGCTGCAGCTTGAAGGGCGTCTGCAGAGTGAGCAGGGTCCCTCTGGCAAGTGGGGTCCCTTGGCTTGGCCTGTGGGGATTGGGCCAAAACCAACTCTCTGACATCCCCCAAGTGGTCCCGGAGTGTGAGAGGGCAGTTCATTGCAGCTCGTTGAATGTCTGCTTCCTGGTGGTCAGTGTACATCATAGCTATCAGTAGAACCATTGGGCAGTTGGGTGCTCAGGCGGTTGCTTAGCCTTTTATATATATATAGATATATATATATTTTAAATATAGATATTTGTTAATGTTTGATATGTAGGATTTTTTTTGTACATTTAGGATAATAGTTTGCCATATATGTGAAAAGTATCTTTTTCTGGATTGTTGCTTCTTTTGAAAATTTTATCAAGCATATTATTTATAGTAAATATCAATTTAATTTATAATTTTCTCTGATATATATAGCTTATATATTCTCATGTATGTATATGCTCATATATTTATATAGATTGTAGCAGGTGTGGTCAGGGCCTCAACCACATCCCATGGGTCTTACCATTTATGCACAGCTGCCTCAACTATTTGTGAAAACTCTTACATACAAATTTTTTTTTCTCTAGTTTAGTTGGTATTTTAAAACTTTGTTTATGATATGTTTTATCATAGAAAAACTTTTAAAGGAACAGTGGTATTGCAGCATATTGTCAGTATCTCTTCTATACCTAGGATAGCATGAGGCATTATAAAATGAGACACGACCTATAAAAGAAAAGAAAAACATATGAGGCATTCATTTTAGGCAAGGAATTAACATTTAAGAGGAAAAAAAAGGAAAACTTTTATAAAACAAGCTGTCAGAGTAGAAAATTTATTTGAAAATTTGTTTATTAAATTGCTGAAGGCTAGAGAGGAGTGATAAGAATGTGGTATTGGTTAATCAATAAAACTTCCAGAAATAAGTGAAGATGGAATCAAAATGAAGGTGTGAAGGCAGAGAGTAGTGGGCGCAGCAGTTTGGTGAGTATGAATAAATGGTGTAGGTTTGCCCTGACCGGGGTGGCTCAGTTGGTTGGAGCATGGTCCTGTACAACAAAAGGTCTCAGGTTCAATCCCCAGGAGGGGCACATTCAGGATACAACTAGTTGATATTTCTTTCTCACATTCATGTTTCTTCCTCTCACTCTGAAACCAATAAAAAAATTAAAAAAAAAATAGTGCAGGGTAAGAATTAGCGTGTTGTACTTTGTGGAGGATGCAATGCCTTTGCTGCTGGGAAGGCCCTGTTGGGGACACTCAGTTGAAGGGGATTCAAGGCAAATGTGAGCTATGTGAAGTTGGGCATGGAAGGTCAGTCCTTTGGCAATGCTTTTCCTCTTCCTGGCACTTCCTTCCTATCCACCCCTCCCCCACGCAGTCACCAGCTCTCACTTAGGGACAGGCTCATTCAGGTATAGATGGTGAGGATTTAAGATTGGGAAAGGCAAAGCAAATGAAGGGTGGAGTGGGAAGAGGAGGAAAGGAGAGGGTTTTCTAGTTAATATGAGTAAATATGAGCAAAAGGCATAGCTATGAAGGTTTATGAACAATTTGAAGAAAATACTGTGGTTTCACAGTACTGGCGCAGTAGGGTTCTTAATGTTTTTAAGTATGAGAAAAAGTCAATAGGTCCCCACATAGCAGTGGATGCATTATTAGTAAGTACCCTTTGACTGAGAAAATTCACAATAATAAGTTATACTTTATTTATTTTTAAACTATATTTTTATTGATTTCAGAGAGGAAGGGAGAGGGAGAAAGAGATGGAAACATCAATGATGAGAGAATCATTGACTGGCTGCCTCCTGCACACTCCCTAATGGGGATCAAGCCCACAACCTAGGCATGTGCCCTTGACCGGAATCAAACCTGGGACCTTTCAGTCCACAGGCCTACGTTCTATTCACTGAGCCAAACCGGCTAGGGCAATAAGTTATACTTTAAATTATATTACTCCAATATCTCCCAAGTCCTTGGCCCAAAGGTTAGGTTCCCCTGGGATAACATAAGTCTCTGGAGTGAGGGTCATTCTGTGAGAGATTCATTAATTTATTCAGCATATATTTATTGAACATCTACCAAGTACAAGGTGTTCTTTGAGGCTCTGGGAATACAGCTGTAAAAAAACAACAACAAAAAAAACAAAGACCCTCTGGCCAGGGAGCTTCTACTCTAGTGGTAAGAGACAGATAATACAAAATAATACACAAATAATTATAATATTGCAAATGGTGTTAAGTGTTACGAAGAACAGAGAGTGCCGAGGTAAACTTGGGGAATACTACTTAGAATGGAGAGAGAAGAGCCCTCTAGGTCAGTGATATTTGAACAGATACTTGAATGAGTCAGAGAGAGAGCCAGGCCAGTTTTAGGGGAAGAATGTTCATGTCAAGGGAACTGCTATTGCACATCTTCAGTGGTGGGAACATGCCTGTTGTCCTTAAGGATCAGCAAGAAGACAGGTGTGGCTAAGAGTAGGGTTAGAGAGATGGAAGGTTGTGGTAGAGGATGAGGTCAGAGAGGTAGTGGGTAGCCATGCCTATCATATAGATCTTGCAAGCCATTGTAAGTTCCTTGCATTTTTACTTTAAGTGAGATAGAGTTACTGCAGAACTTTTTTCTTCTTTATTGTTTTTTTGTTGTTGATTTGTTTCACTGTTGCAGAACTTTAATTAGAATAATGACATGATCTGACTTATGTTTTAAAATGTCATTGTGGCTGTTTATGAAATAGATTACTAGGTTAAGAGTTGAAGCAGGAAATCAGTTGTAGAAATCTAGGCTAGAAATGAACTGACGCTTCTGATGGGTTAAAGACTGAGAACTGACCCTTGGATTTGGCAATGGGAAAGTTACTAAAGAGTGTATATTGAGTTTGGTAGATAATAAAGAGCCTTTGGATATTTTATAGTGAGGTGATGTCATCAGCATTGCACTTTATGAAAATCTATCTATTGGTGCCAGTAAATGGGAAGGATTAAATGAAATGAAAACATCTGAGATGGAGAGACTTTTAGGTGCCCATTTTACTGAAAGATAATTGAAAGAATATAGGATAAGACAGAATAGAAAAGTCAAAGCTAAATGTTTTGAAATTGTGTGCCTAGGAAAATCATAGTTCCATTAACAGAGTTGGAAAAGGGAAGAAAGAAAGAGGATGTCTTTAATTTTGTATTGAGATGACTTTGAAGTTCTAGACATCTAGATTGATTCCAATGCTCACCTTTAAATTATTGTTCTGCCATCCTCTACCAGCAATCCCTCCTTTGAAACCCCAAAGGCATCTGGTAAATCATGATCTGTGACTGACAGAGTCACTTTAGGTCCTTGGGTGGGAGGAGGATGCTGGCAATTGGATCCTGGAATAAGTAGACTATATTGATGATCCTCACAGGGTGAGAGTCTCATAAGAAATTCCTCATTTTCCTTTGATTATATGCTAACTTTGAGGTGTTTGTGGTAAATTTTGATGAAGATGTCCTTCAGGAAATGTAAGTCTAGACTAGAGAAGCAAGATAAAAGTTGAATGAAATGTGAGCGCCACTTGCTCTCAAACTAAATAAGAATTCTAAGGGGAAAAATATTAATTGCAGCTGCTGGAAAAATTCTGTGTAGTAGCAAAGTTAATTTAAAAAATTGGTGGGGGTGGGGAGAAGATAAGTTTAAAAGTTACTGAGATCTTAAATGTAATCACCACAAGAAAGGAATGATAATTATGTGCCATGATAAAAGCGTTAGCTTATGTTACGATGGCAAACATATTGCAATATATAAATTTATCAAATCAACATCTTAAATGTATACAATGTTATATGTAAATTAAATGTCAATTAAATTATTTTATATGGAAAAAAAAGAAAACTAAAGATGGCCAAATAAAAAGCTATCAAGGAAATTCCTCAAAAAGAATTTTTGTTTTTTGTTTTTAGGTATTCACCTTAATGGGCCACATTATAGTGGAAAATAAAATTTAGAGTATTTTGAGGGTGGCTTAGGGGTAATATGAAGATAAATAAACAAGAAGGCTTATGAGGTCTGAGGAACAGTCTGGAAGGCTGGAAGAGTGTAAGGAAATCCAGGAACTGAGAAAAACTGAGAGAGAGAAAAAATGGGAGGGGTCGACTAGATGCTGGAGTAGTAGAGGGGCAGGAGCTAGGATCCAAAAGGAGATGAAAAGCTCCTGATTGTGGGTATGGCTTTGGACTTTTAAATATACAGATGCTTTCAATCAAATCTCTTTAATTTGAGGCTACCATGTATAATGTGATCATTTCGATAAAGCTTGTCAGAAGAAAGTATGACAATACATCACATATACAGATTGTAAGATATATAAAAATTCTCAAAACCTTAATTTGGGAAAACTGTCTTAGAATAGCAGAAATACAGAATTTAATTTTAAATCCTTTGCTATGCTGTGCTCCAATATAGCACATCCTCTTACCTCATATTCTCATTGAAACTTGTCAAGATGTATGATCATAACTATAATGTGATTAGGTCTTATGAGATTAGTGTTTGGGGAAATTAGTGTTTTGGGGTGTATTCCATGTTGAGTCAGTACAGAGTCAAGCTAAGGAAACACAAGAGTTGACACTTGAGAATTCAACAGAGGCAAGAACTCTGAGGAAGTGACTCAGAGTAATATAAGCTCCTTTATAATTCATGAAGGGAAAAGGGACAAGGTAGGAGATGCTGGTTTTGCATCATGTGCAGGATAGGGATCCTTCCGATTTTAATTCACCTAATATGTTAAAAATACATGTGGCAATAGAAGGGCGTTGGTGACTGTTTTGGGGACATCTAGCTTGTACACCTATGGAACACAGCACATTTAGAGGGGAAAAAGAAGAAATAGATGTGAGAAAAGTATTCAAGGAAGTAGAAGAAAATTTCAGATTATTTCCAATACTTGGATGACTTTAATATCTGGACTAGTTAAGATGGCATTGAATCTGTTGACCTTTAAAAGTCTCTTCAGTTCTCTAAGACAATGGACCTACTTGTCTTTTTTTTTTTTGGTGAGGTAGGAGGCAAGGGGTTGATTCCAAAAATAGTTTTTACTTTCCACTCAGGAGAATATTAATTTTGCTTTTTGGGGGGATGGAATGGGTGTGTCTCCTTTATCTTCCATGTAAAACCTGACTAGATCACAGTCCCAAATGGACCAACTTGTTTGGAAGTTGGAAGACAAATTTGACGTGTGTGTGTGGGTGTGTGTGTTTCTCTCTTAAGACTATTAGTTCTCTTTGAAACTGTACACCCAGAGAGAGCTATGAATTAATAACAAATTTACCCCCAACTAGCTATAGAAGAATGAGTCCCTCCATGAGTTCATTTCTCCTTATTTCCTAATTCCCTTTCTGCTGCACAGCAAGAGGGCATTAGGATGTAGAGCTGTTGGAATTTGAAAAAGAGACCCATGTCACACAATAAAATGAGATTTCAGTTTTAATGTGGCAGAACAAAATATGTAGTAAAAATGGTTCATTGATTCAGAAATATAGAATCTTAACATGATATAAATATAGTTGTTTACTTAGTTGAAAATTAGTAAAGTCTTGTGCATAAAATAGCATGCACTTCAATCAAGAAACATCAGTTGAACCAAACTTTTAAGATTATCAGTTTATTGTTTAATTAGCTATGAAATTTATAATAAAATAAATGTTCAATTTCAAAGAATAAAAACCTTGCCTTTTTCAGTTATGTAGAATTTCAAATCATTGCAGATTGAATCTTTAACTTCATATTTAAATATAGAGGACACCAGATGTGTACTGAAGATCTCATGTTTTTATCATTATCCCCACCTTCTGATTAGTTTATATTTTAGATGTTAAGAGGTTTCAAGTACTTTTTACAGAAAAAAAAAAACATATTGCTCTAATAATAAGAATCTTTAGGTGTTGGCTTTGTAGATATGGTTTACAGATTTAAGTTGTTCTGGAATTTATATCTGACCTAATATGTATTCATAACCATTTTAGTTGTAGCAACATGGCTTTCATTTTGCATACTTAATAAGGGTAACTGATGAGTCAGACTAATGATATAACTTTTTGCTTCTCTAGCATCTTTCATCTGCAGCTTACTAAATACTTTATAAACACTAATTAAACATCACAACACACCTTGGAGGAAAGTAAGTGTTATTATCCTTTTATGGGGAAGCAGAGATAGAGGGCTTAGTCGAGGCAAAGATTAAATATATAGAACTGAGTTTTCCTATAGGTTAATGTGCCAATAACGCTTCTTCCTGGGTGTACAGAGAAGCATAGGTATAATTACTACAAAATAACCAAAGTTTATGGGGGAATGGGAGTTTCGGGAGGTCCAGAGCCCTTTGTGAAGTATTTTGGAGATGAAGTATTAAATGGAAGGCCCTGCTTAGAACACAGTGTGTATCACCCAGTATGCAAACTTATCTTTTTCCTGATGAAGTGGAAAATCAGGTCAGGATTACTGCAATGTGCTCGAACCTAACTCAAAGAGAATCATATGATCTGGGTGTTGTAGCACAGCCCTGATTTCAAACAAGTTATCTGCTTCTCCCATAAGTGTGCTTATTGTGTGACCTAATTTTTACTTTGAGAACCGAATCACCCTAACTATTGTGGCTCATTTATTTATTTATTACTTTTATTATTAATTTAAAAATATATATTTTATTGATTTTTTTACAGAGAGGAAGGGAGAGAGATAAAGAGTTAGAAACATCGATGAGAGAGAAACATTGATCAGCTGTCTCCTGCACACCTCCTTCTGGGGATGTGCCCGCAACCCAGGTACACAATC
>JAAGEH010002528.1:51213858-51241358 GCA_011751065.1 Lasiurus cinereus | reverse complement strand
TTTCAAGGTATCTTTTGATTTCTTCCTTGATCCCATTGTTAATTCATTATTGTTTAATAATATATTATTTAGCCTCCATATGTTTGTGTGCTTTTCAGTTTTTTTCACTTGTAATTGATTTCTAATTTCATACCATTGTGGTCAGAAAAGATGCTTGATATGATTTCAGGCTTCTAAATTTATTGAGACTTGTGACTTGTTTAATGTTAAGGTCACTAAGTATCAGCATAGGCTGATACTCTAACCATTTAGCCACACCAACCAGGTCAAGCTCACTCATTTTTATTTCATAACAG
Source organism: Lasiurus cinereus (assembly GCA_011751065.1). Taxonomy (NCBI): domain Eukaryota; kingdom Metazoa; phylum Chordata; class Mammalia; order Chiroptera; family Vespertilionidae; genus Lasiurus; species Lasiurus cinereus. The sequence goes on along the minus strand of JAAGEH010002528.1, from coordinate 51,241,062 downwards.
CAGTCAAAGCAGAGAGCATTCCCTCTTCAGGCAATCAGATCTGAGAGAGAAAGGGAAGGAATCATAGTACAGTTTCTTCTGCCTAACAATCAGACATATCAGTTTTCACCCTCCAGGTAGAAGAGAGGGATGGCCCAGGAAGCCAGTTGTGTTTATGGAAAACCCAGTCTCATAGAATCCACAGGGGAAAAGAGATTTTTCCCATCAGGCCTATCCCTAGTATTTGCACAGAGGAGAGCCAGAGGGGAGCCAGAGGAATGGTGTGCAGAGCTGGTCACTTCTCAGTTGCATAGTCAATGATAATTACTAGATTAAAATTTGCCATGATGGGAGTATTTATACCATGGGACTTGTCAAGCTGCAAGCAGGGCCTTTTTTCCTCTCCGCAGGAAGAGCTGATTGTTAAAAATGTATCAGCACACCACTTGGCCCTGGACTGGTTGATATTCTCCCAGCCCCTATCATCTGGTGGAGCTGTTCATGATCAGTGATAAAAGGCACATTTGCCTTTGCCGTGAAGAAAACCCAGCCTCTGTCCTTGGTGCATGCCTCTCAGGATGCCCTGTGCTGGGCCTGCTCCCACACCTAAACAGTTGTAGTGCAGTGTGTGTTGTGTCCTCCGAGGACCGGTCTTCTATTCAGTGTTAAAGCTGGCTATTTAGTGCAGTCCCTAGCCAAGCCTACTAAGATGAGAAACACAGGTATCACTTTGATGCTTTAACAGTCCTACCTGTAAGATAAAGGAAACAGAACTATTCCCAGGGAACCTGAAATTCGTGGCAATGGTATTGTCAGTAGAGTTGCAAAGTACCTGAGCTTTAGAACTGAGAAGCTCTGGATTTGAGTCTTGTTTGTGAAGATTTCCACTGTGGAACTTTGCAAAAATAATTTCTCTGCTTGGAACGTTGGCTTCTCTTAAAGTAGGAACAATATTTTCCAGTTATAAAGTTTTGAGGGTAAATGAAATAGCATATGAAAGTGAATTATAAATCTTAAAAAGCTATGTTAAGGTAAGTGTAAGCATTATAAGAAGAGTGCATGTTTTGTGGCAGAAGGAGAGATTAATTAGCTCTGACACTTAAGCTAGTAATTTGCAGGACGGGAAGCAGAGCTGGATTATCCACAAGGCCGATGAAGCTTGTGTGTAGCTAGCTCTCTAGCAAAGGAGTGTTGACTTATTTTTTTGGAGGAAAAGAATTTGATATGTCTTCCTTGCCCACCCACAATAAATTAAACATCATTAGAAAAATGGAATTTTGTTAAAGTTCTTTATGCCAATTTCACAGTTAATGTTTTAAAATTATAATTTGGAAGGGAGTTCAAGTATTGTATTTTTAAAAAAATGTTTTTTATTGATTTTAGAGAGAGAGGAAGGGAGAGGGAGAGAGGCAATTGATCAATGAAGCCTGCTACCTGGGCATGTGCCCTGACTGGGAATCAAACCCCCTGACCTTTTGGTTCATGAGTCCACATTCAATAACTGAGCCAAACCGGCTGGGCAGAGTATTGCATTCTTATAGAGTATTTAGAATCTCTAAAAAAGACAACAACAACAACAAAATAATTAATTCAGCCACCATGAAATAATTTTTACTTAGCTTCTTTTACCTTTCAATGTGCTAAAAGGGCTGGGGTGAAGAAAGCCTTCAGAGGCACATTTTGTGTTATAAACTTCACAAAGAACATACATTAATATACATTATAGGCAGATCTCAGATATAAAATTATTTTGGTAGAATTTTCTCTTGTAAAACACAAAATATATACTTTTTAAAATTGAATTTTGATATGTTAACATTTAAATTTCAGATTTGAGGCCTGCTTTTAAAGCATGAGTTTTTCAGATGTATCTTGGCCTCCCTCTAGTGGTAGTTTAGGAAACTGACTCAAAACCAAGGCTGTAAAGCTCATTTCTTTGAATCAAAAATAGTTTTTTTTTTTTTTAAAGATTAGAAAGCATGGAATTAATCTCAGATTTTGGCATTCCTTAGGTACTCATGTTAATATGGATTTTTGTTTCTATAGTTTGCGTTTTTTGTTGTTGTTATCACTTGAGCTTTTCTTGTATTTATTTTGGTGTGCATATGTGTGTATATATGTGTGTGTATTTCTTTTCCAGCTCTATGTGCAATTATAAATTTTAAATTTTTGATTCTTTATGCAATATATTCTCTTAAAAATTCTAGAAAAAATAATTTATTGATATATTTTTGGCCAACACTGAGATTACTTTATGGATTAAAATGTTCTTTTGTAGAAATTAATACATTGCAAGAAATTTAAACTTGAATCTGATCAAACTTCTAAATGTAACTACAACTTTACATTAAATTCAGAGGACTGAAGAACAGGTTAGAATACACTGAGGAGTTGTAATCAGTTAAACTCAGACTGAGAAATTCTAGAGGGCATAAAAGCATGATTCATCAACAAATAAATTACAAGAAGGAAAAAAGAGAGCTGAAAGTGAAATCTGAAAATTAAAAGACAACAATTATTTACTGTATCTGGCTCTTATTTGGATATAAAAATAAGCATGCTGAAAAAAACCTATTTGTAAGATTTATGAGACATATAGTTGATGCTATATGTTTGATTTTATTATTTTAAAAATAGGTTTTTATTGATTTGAGAGAGAGAGAAAGAGAGAAGGAGAAAAATATCGATGTGAGAGAGATCAGTTGCCTTCTATACGAACTCCTACAAGGGACCGAACCCAAAACCAAGGATTTGAACCAGCGACCTTTCAGTGTATGGGACAAAGGTCAACCAACTGAGCCACACTGGCCAGGGATATGTTTAATGTTATTAAGTATTTAATTTTTAGGTGTAATAATGGTACCCTAATTATATTTAAAGACAAGTTATTATCTTTTAGAGATTTACATGAAAATATTTATAAACAAAACCACAATCTCTGAGATTTGCTTTAGGAGAAGAAATGGGTGGAGGGGTGTGGGTAGAAATGGCCAAGGGTTCATGGTTGTTGGCACTGGATGGACACTTGGAAATTCATTATACTATTTTATCTACTTTTGAGTATAAAATTCTCCATAATGAAATATTAAAAACACCAAAAATTTGGTTATAGTGCCTTTATCATGTAACACCATTATTTTTGGATTACTAAAACAATTTTCTTTACCCTCTTCAACCCAAGCCAACTTCATTTTGTATTGGAGATATACCCTAAAGTTATCAGAGCAACTCTGACAAGCCTAAGTCCAAAGTGAGCCTTGATGTGTTGAACCACTAAGAAATTGGATTCATTTTCTCTAGATCTTAATTCCTATCTAAATCAAAGGGGATCTTAGACTAATGGTCAAGCTTCTTAGAGAAGAGACCATGGAGTAAACTTAAATAACCCAGTTTCTTGAGATAGAATCAAGATCCATGTAAGGGTAAGTAAGCAAACATTCACAAACAATTATCTATGCCTGAAATGTGTCAGGTGTTTTAAGGTAGGAGTAGTTAGAGATTGGAGAAGTGGCAGAGACTAAGGCATTAATTGACCCTGATGTTCACAGTCCACTTACCTCCAGGGCTTAAGACTTTGCATGTAGACACGCCCTCCCTAATGGTCTTCTCTCCTCCACCCACCTGACCCTCACGGCCGCACGTGTGGAGAGCGACGCCCCTGCTGATTCCAAGGATGCTGGGTGTTGCTTTCCTACCTTATGTCTCCTGGGTTCTTGCTTTGAACACCCTGTCCACGCAGACCTGGGATGCTGCCACCCTGTCAGACTTTCATCCCTGCTCTCTTCTGATGTAATATTCCTTCTCTCTACCCACACACACACAAGATTGGACCTCCCTGCTCCCTGGCGCCAACCTGAAATAAGCCATGACTCTTTACAGATTTTAATTGAGTTCCCCTTGCAAACCCAAGGTAACCCTAGACCACCTTCACCTACGTATTTTGTCATGCACTCATCAAATAGTTATTAAGTGTTTAATATATACTGAGCTCAGGGGTAGGCAATGATGATAGAAAGGTAAGCAAAGAAAAGAAAACACGTAAAATAAAACACAAGACCATCGTTCTTGCCTTCATTGAGTTTGTAGACTAATTAATGATTCAAGATAAGACTGTAATTTGTAACACGTTTTTTACTGAAGCTAAGGATGAAGGAAGGAGAGTGATCACAGGAAATAAGGTCCAGCTTCTGCACCAGCCCAGACCTTCCTGCTGCCATTTCTCTTGGCCCAATGCCATTTGTCTAGGGATGGCTACAGGACTCAGAATCCAGGAGAGCCCTAGCTGGTTTGGCTCATTGGATAGAGTGTCGGCCTGCAGATGAAGGGTCCGGGTTTAATTCTGGTTAAGGCTGCATGCCTGGGTTTCGGACTCAATCCCCAGTAGGGGAGATGCAGGAGGTAGCCGATCAATGATTCTCTCTCAATGTTTCTCTCTATCTCTTCCTTCCTCTTTGAAATCAATAAATATATATTAAGAAAAAAAAAAAAGAATACAGGACAGACTACTTCAAACATCCAGAGAGAGAATATTTTTCTAGCAAACTTATATAAATCTGCTCCCATAGATCCTCATTTCTTACCAGGATTAATTTATTTGCAGGAAACTTGGAACACACTGAATTTCAAGACAGAATGGTCAAAACGTTACAAGTTAAGATACAAGAAAAGAAAGTGGAAGTAATTTCAGCCTTCTATAAGGAACAATTTCTAATAACATTTGCTGTCTGAAATGAAAGAAGACATGTTGTGAAGTTATTCTTGGAAATACATAACCAGGCAGGATAACTATTTGAACAATGAAAATGGAAATGGTAAAGACACTGTAACATCTGGAAGAGAGAGGAATATATTGGCAAACATGTTTTTCCTGGGATCCTAAAATCACATAGTATACCTTCATCTTACAGGTAAAGTGGGTGTAGATAGAAGTTTAGGCAGCAGGACTATTGTATGTGTCAGTAGATGGGGCACTGGCTCTATAACGTGGGAGCAGTGCTGAAACCATTTGCCGAGGGTCCCACATTCTCAGAAGGGACTCCAGCAATCTTCACTAAGAGCAGTTTTCATTGCAACCCCAAAAGTGCTGGCTTCCAATGGAGGCCTGAGGACACCTAGGATAGTTTGAGTCATCCCTTTGACTTTTCTCAAGCAGTCAGTCCTGGCTATGTTGCCAATCATAGAGTCTAGCACACTGACATTCATGGGCAGTCCCCACGTGGGTCTGGATCTTCCTGAAACACCAGAAGCAGCAACCATGAGCTAAGATTAAGATGGCATTAAAAATACCTCATCTTTATTGTTAACAGTATTACAGATGTCCTGTTTTTATCCCCATTAACCCCCTCCACCCGCACCCCATCTCCCTAAGGCTAAGATGGCATTTTAGTCATATTAGGTCTGGGACCCAGGAATAATTGGGTCCAGCCTCTCACTAGCAATCTTCTTTACAAAGTCCTGAATAAAAATGCATGAATAAAATGGTAAGAAAATATAGTCTTTTCCCACCTCTGAGAATCTCCAGAGAATCATTCCAGTGAGCTGGGTGGGACCCCACCAGGAATTCCTTTGCATAAGCTGTGCTAGCCTGAGCAGCTCAAGACCAGAAGGGATTAAATATCAACTCTGCTTCCTTCCACTCCATAGCAAGGCCCTAATGGTAGTCCTATCCTTCTGCATCTGCTAACAAGAGGCTGAAGAGAACACAAGATACAGGGGAAGGATATGGAGAGCTTTTGTCTCAAAACCTGATGGAGAGCTAGGACAGGCTGCATGTTCATTACCAAGTCACTCGGAGAAACAAGCCAGAGAACTCAAGAGAGAGAAACAGAGCAGGAGGCGTTCCAGTGGGGTGGGTGGCTGTCTCTGGAAGGATCTTGAAGGAGGAGAGATAGGAGGGGCTAAAACACATATCACACTCCTTTTATAACAATTGTGAAATCTCCAGCCAAGCAAGGCAGCTGATCAGACTACATTTTCATAAACCGCAGACAGCAGCCATACATCAGTAGACATTGAGTCCTGAAGAGAACGTCATAAGGAAATAGGGCTTCCTAACTGGGGCTGCTTTGGGGCAGGATTGGAGCATCAGGGAGAGTCAGCAGAGCCTTGATATGGGGATTCTTTCCCCTGAGGCCTTATTATCGGGCAAGTCTGACCCTAAATGGAAGCATGTAAGGTATCAGTGTGTAAACTGTATGGAAGGTAAATATGTTGGGTGTCAGTTAATGATCTGTATTTCACAGTAGGAAGGTATGTCACTTTAATGCTTGGACTTTAAAAAGCTCTTTGTAGGTTGTTATGTATGCTGATTCCTTATAATTTTGTTCTATATTTTTTCAAGCACATACAAGTATTTTTATTTTTTCTTCACAGCAGGTGAGCAGCGGTCTATTTTTTTACCTTACACATAGAGTGTGCCAGGCCTGTGACTAGGTGTGAATGTCCTCTCCAGCTTCTCAATTGGGTTTCTAACTGCTTCCTTTCCAGCAAGGATTCTTTACAACAATAAGATGATGTAGTCCTGATGAGTAGGTTATTTTATCTAATTTTTTAAAGACAGAGTTTTGTCAATGGCTAGCACCCCTGTTTTTTTCATTTGATGCTCAACAGTGTGAGAACATTTTTGTTTTATTTTTTTGTTACTCCTCACTGGAAGATATTTTTTCTATTGATTTTTAGAGAGAGTGGAGGAGGGGAGACAATGAGAGAGAGAAACAGCGATGTGAAAGATACACATCAATTGGTTGCCTCCGGCATGGGAATCCAGCCTGCAACGGAGGTACAAAACTGACTGGAATCAAACTCAGGGTCCTTAAGTACAAAGGCTGATGATGCTCTTCCCACTGAGCGAAACTGGCAAGGGCACCTCTATTTTTCTTAACAATAGTAGAGAAGTTTGATTTAGACATACAGATATGAAATTGCCTCACAAAGTCATGTGTTTGAGTTTATTCCTCAGAGTGAGAGAGTGAGGAGGTAGAGAGGGAAGTTGTAGATATTATTGTTGCAGAAGTTCTTACTCATGGAATCATGAGACCAGTAATTCAATTAATACTTCCCGAGTGAATGAATACATTTTTAAGAAAGAGCAGATAATGCAATTACTTTTTGCATAAATGTAGTCAGTAAAAAGCAGTGCTGGAAAGCCAGGAGGCAAGTATAGTGGGTTCAATGAATGTTTTGTGATTTGCTAATATATTGGGAATATACACAGAGTGGCCAGATTATTATGATCTCTGAACGCATAATAATCTGGCCACTCAGTGTATATCCTATATAATAAAAGGCTAATATACAAATTGTCCCCTTGATTAGGAGTTCGACCAGCAGGCAGGCAGGCCAACCGCCCATGTCCCCTCCCCCTGGCCAGGCTGACTAGATCTCACTCATGCATGAATTCATGCACTGGGCCTCTATTATATCTATATATCTATATATCTATATATCTATATATCTATATATCTTTATCTATATCTATATCTATATCATCTATATCTATATCTATATCTTTATAAATATACTGAGTGGCCAGATTATTGTGCATTCAGAAATCATAGTAATCTGGCCACTCAGTGCATAAACCATATACTCAGCTTGTCATTGGGAAGTTTTGTTAAGAGCTGGGGGAAATGATTATTGATATAGGAAGAGGAATGGGGCCTGTTTGAAAGGCTCAGGTGTTTAGAGAGTGAGCTGGAAAGTATTCATGGTGGAAATTTTGGTAGAGATAGGTTAATCAAATAATTTGGAAACATTCAAATTTAACCAGTGGGAGAGGAGATAGGGAATTAGACCAGTACATTGGGTACAGTTGAACAAACTTTGTCACTAGTGGACTTATGGCTAGTTGCCTTTTCTTCCCTGGGAGGGGGGAAAAGGATAAATCCATCAATTCTCAAGTTACCAGTTAGAAGAAGAAACCCTTTCCTTTCTGGCAGTCAGAATGTTGCATAAAAGAATGAAGGAAGAAGTGAGAAGGTTTATTTTTGTACCTTTTGGGGGGACTCTGTGTTGTTTTATATATTATATTCTTTATTAGTTAGTTATATGAATTAGAATTACTTCATATCCATAAATGAATGAATTCTTATTAGTTTATCAGCATAGCCAAGGATTTCAAAGGTCCTACTAGTAAAACATATTGGTATGAAGCAAATGAGTTTTGAGGGTGAAGAAAAAATCAGCTGTTGGGTGGATAGTGGGTGCTAATGGAGTAAAGATGGGGAGCCAGGGGGCAGGGTCAGAGCAGTGCCTTCTTGCAGGTATTTGAGTCTATATTCCCCATTGCTGCATGAACAACTACCCCAAGATTTAGTGGCTTCACAACCGTCATTATTTAGCTCATGGTTAGGGTAGGGGATCAGCGTGGTGGTTTTCCTCCTGGTCTCAGCATGGCTTACTCAAGAGTCCATGTTTACCTGCTACTTCTATATAAATTGGTGGGTCAGTGGCTGACTGGCCCCACGTGGCCTCCCTCACATGTCTGATAGTTGGCTGGCTATTGGCTAGGGTACCTTGGGCCCTCCTCCATTGGCCTCTTATCCCCTAGCATCCTGTGTGGTGCTGGTTTCAGATTTCAAGCACAAGTACTTTCAAGCCTCTGCTATATATCCTGTTTGCTAATGTCCCACTTGACAGGTCCTATGGCCAAACTCAGTTCAAAGTGTGGAGCAAACAGAATCTCTCTCTTAATGAGAGGATCTACACCACAGGGAAGGGGAGGATTTACCACTTGAAGGATTCTAGGCTGCAGTGAAGACAGCAGGTTGGGGAGGAAGAAAGACAAGGGTGTGGAGAGGAGGAAGGGTAAGCCCTGAAGATACTCCGTCACTTCACAGCTTTTCCTGGGACTGCCCCTAACTTGAACTAAGTGCCACTGTGTAGTAAAAAGAAATCTGGCAAACTCAGAAACTGAAGTCAATACCAGAAGTTATAGGAAAAGGGAGACTGATAGAGAGGAAAGGAGTGTGGCTGATTAGAGGATCCACACTGCAAAAATATTTTAAAATGCTGCTCAAGACTCAGCCTTAGATATTATTTCAACTCAGTCCATTAATCTAGATCTGGTATTACCCTCCCATCATCTGGATAGGGACACTGGGTTAGGGGATATTACCAAATTCATAACGTCGTGGGCAAGGAGCTTGGGCAAACCAGGTATCATAGTTACTAAAGCTGAAACTAGACATTGATGAAAAGGCACATCTTCCTTACTGTTGTGGAAGCTGTGGTAAGAGTAGACATTGTTTTCCTCAGCTGTGCTCAATAATAAAAGGACAATGTGAGTGGCCAGTGTTACGGAATTGTGCAAACTAGAGCCTTAATGAGACAATTAATGATCTGAGCGGAGCATCATTTCAGCAATGGAAGGAGGCGGGGGAGGGGTGTGAGGGAAATGCTCTTCCTTCCATGAGCTCATCCATCAAGGGAGTGAATTAAGACAGCAAGTGGAGCTGAGGGAAGGACTTGGCTCATTCTCTCCTCATCTGGGCCTCCTCTTCTCCAGGCAGCCCCAGGTGCCGAGCCTCCGGGTCCGAACTGCCTCTTGGGAAAATGAGGACATCATTATCTGTGTCTTAGACCTCTCGACAACCTACCTTCAGTCAAGGCTTGGATTTTACATCACCCCAAACTCCTCTACCTCTCTTGTCTTTTGTGTTTGTTCATTTGATTTTTTATTGACTTAAAAAATTTTAGAGCAGTTTTAGGTTCACAGCAAAATTGAGGGGAAGGTACAGAGATATCCCCTATACCCCTGGCCTTCACACATGCACAGAACTCCCTCACCACCAATATCCCCCACCAGAGTGGTACATTTGTTATCTTTCTTTTAAAAAGCTTTTATTTTGGAATACTTTAAAGCTTACTGAAAGGTTGAAAGAATAATAGAGAGCTCCTATATACCCTTTATCCAGATTTAATGTTTTTCAACACTTGGTCACATTTGCTTTTTCATATTCTCTCTCTGCTCCTATACATACAGACATGTATAAAAACACACCTACACTTTTTTATGAACCATTTGAGAGTAGGTGGTAATAGTCCTTCTAACTGCTTAGTAATTTATTGTGTATTTCCTAAGAAAATTGATTTTTTTAATGTTACCACAGCACCATTGTCAAATTCATGAAATTTAACATTGAAACAAGACTTTGATCCAGTCTGCAGTCCATCATCCAATTTGCCAATTGTCTCTTATGGCATTTCCCTCTCCATACAGAATCTTCCAGTTCAGGATTCTGTGCTGCAGTCACTTTGGGTTTGTCTGGTGGTCCCTGGTGATTAGATTCAGGTTGTGGGTTCCTAGCTCATATGACATCAGTGATTTGTCCTCCTCGGAGAACCCCAGCTGGTGGCACACAATGTCTGTCTGCCCCTTATTAGCGATGTTATTTCGATCATCTACCCAAGGTGCTGCTGGTTTCTCCACTGTATAGTTAACTGTTCTCCTCTTGCGATGCTCAGTAATCTGTGGGCAGGCTCTCTGGGACCATGCACATGTCCTGCTCTTCATTAAATTTTACCTCCTGGATTTTACATTCACTGACAATTCTTGTTTCAGTTAATCTTTATGATGATAGTTGCTGGGTTTTCTTTGTCTGCCTCATTCCATAGTTTTTTCTTTCTTTTTCCACAGTGGAGACCCGGCTCCCAACAACATCATCACATTATTAATTTTCACAACCTTACAATAGCCACAAAATACCTTTAGAATAGCCTCATCAATACCACAATGAAAAAGACACCCACCAGGAAGAGTTCAAGATTTCCTTGCAGTTCTTTAACCCCCTAGATTGTGTTAAAGTGCTGTGCTCTAAAGTTATTTATATTGGTTTGTTTTTCCCCTTCTGCGTGATTTTTATTTATCTTTCCCTACCCCGCAATAGGACTATTCATTTAAAATACAGTTGTGTTCATTTATTTCTGTGTCTATTAAGTTTTAATTCCTTCTCTCAAATCTAAAATCCCTAGCCTGCCATATTAGTTTGTAAGGTGGTCATAACAGAATACCATAGACTGGGGGCCTTGAACAACAGGAATTTATTTTTCTCACAGTTCTGGCGGCTGGGAGTCTAAGGTCAAGGTGCTGGTGGATTTGGTTTATAGTAAGGCCTGTCTTCCTGTTGACAGATGTCTGCCTTCTCACTTGCATGACCTTCCCTCTGTGCTCACACACTCCTGGTGTCTCTTACTCTTCTTAGAAGGACATAAGCACTTATTTATTTCAGACTCTCAACATCTCTCTCTTAGATTTCAACAAAAGCTTCTTAAGTATTCTACTGCCTGCCTCTTGTCTTATCTTTAAAAAAAATTTAATTTACTCTATAGAGCCACAGAGACTGTCTCTGGTACACTATATTCTGCATTATAACAAAGAGTACAGGTTTTGGGTCAGAAGAATTCCTGCTATTTACTTATGTCTTTCTGCAAGTGACTTAATTTCTCTAAGTTTAGCATTTTTTAAAATCTGCAAAATGAAGGTAATAAAACCCAACTTGTCTGCTTTTTATAAAGATCAAGTGGATGTAGGACATGTGATCTAGCATAGAGCCCGGTCTCGTATAATATGGCTCGTAGTTAGCATTAAATTATGGGCTGAGTGTTGTGCTAACTGTTCTATGTGTGCTACCTCATTTATTGTCACTTAGCTTTGGCTGGATGTTGTTCTTCCCATTTCTGGATGATGAAATGAGGCACAACTTGCTCAGAGTCACACAGTAAATAACGTGGCAGGGAATTTAGGCCCAGTCAGTTGGCCTCCAAAACACCTGCTCTTAGCAGCACAACCACAGTTATCCTGAGAGGTAAGGTAGGAAATGAGAATGTTATGAAACTTAGCCTCAGTCCTTAGCTGCTAGATGAACTTGGGCAAGTTTCTTAAAGTTATTGAGCACTAGTTACCTGTAAAATGAGGATATCAACATGGCAAAGAGAGTTAAATAAGAATGAAGTATATAAAATAAATGGTATGCAAAAGCATTCAATAAAGGATACCTATAATTATTTTTTAAAATGTATTTTTATTGATTTCTGAGAGGAAAGAAGAGGGAGAGAGAGAGAAACATCAATGATGAGAGAGATTCATGGATCAGCTGCCTCCAGCATGATAAATTGAGCCTGCTACCCAGGCATGTACCATGACTGGGAATCAAATCGTGACTTCCTGGTTCATAGGTTGACACTCAACCACTGAGCCATACAGGCTGGGCTAATTATTTTTACTTCTACTTTTAAAATACAGTTACTTAGCTACTCTGTTTAAAAATCCTGTTGTTTTCCCTCTGAAAGCCCACTCTCATTAGTGTACCAAGCCTTATTCTAATGCCTCCTCCCCTCATCTTCCACCCAGAACTTTAATAATAATCACATGTAGTTCTCCAAACATGCCTTGTGTTCTCATATCTCTCTGCCTCCGCAAAGCTGTTTTCTTGGCCTGGAAAACAGCCCACCCCAATGTTTTGTCTTCTGGCTAACTCTCATTCTCTAGTACTTAGATCTCCCCATTCCCCTCCCCCACTTTTTACAAAACCATATTTGGTTGACATCCCCAACTCCCCCATCATAGCTGGGTGTCCTTTCTCAGATGCCTTTGACGGTGGGCATGCATCCATGGAATCTCATTTCCTTTCAGTTTTCCCTCTGGACTGTGAGCTGTCAGTTGGGCAAGGCTTGTGTCTTTCCCTATGGTATTCTAGACTTAGCACAGGAGATGCACACAACGGAAGCCTGATATATACTAACTAAAATACAATAATCAGAGGTATTGAACCTGGTTCTTGGCAGACAATAATAGATATTTTTCAACATTTTAATAATTTTTGAATATTATACTACTTATTATGTAATATATCCTATTGTAACTTGCTTATTTATAATATTAGAGTGATGTTTGAGGCTCAGCTCTCTTTCCATTACATTTCATTCCCTTGTACACATTTCAGAATGTCAGCCACCTGTTTGGTGAAGTCTCTCACTTTCAGTTTATTCCATATTCTCACTGTCAGCGGAAGTATTCATAAAGTGATTCCGCAAACTGCTTATTTTCCTCATTGTCCAGACAACAGTGGAAGTCTCCAGTTATTTAAAGCATACACGCTAACCAAATGTAATGTCTTGTGGTAAGTTGTTAACTGACCTAAAATATCGGCATTTCCTTTAAGTCAAACTAAAGATAATGGCACAAGGATTAGGATTTCTGCATGAAGAAATAAACATGACAAGCTGCACAATGGGTTGGAGGTCCTTTTTGAAGGTACAATTTGTTAATCACTGTCTTGTCTTGACAAAGATTCAGTGCTGGGAGCCCCTGCTGGGGAGAGGGTGCAGGAGGAAAGGAGAAACGACAAAGACACAATTTAAATGTTTTGACAGCTTTGTTAAAGAAAGTGAATTGCTGCAGGCACTTGCACATTTTAACCCCTGCTCAAACAGCTAGGCTTCTTCCTTGCACTATTTAAATCCCAGAATCAGCTCTTGGGAAAGCTGCATGTCTCACACCTGCCACAAAAATATGTGAAAAATGTCAGGTGAGCAAGAACTGGAATATATTAAAATCTGTTTTCAGTGGCAGTAATTTTTCTTACTTTCATTTTTCATTAGGATGTTATCCTAGACATAACCAAGAGTGCTGGTGCAGGAGCCTTACTCTCTTGGGCCCCCGGTGTAAAATTTCAACAACACATTCAGGCAGGCTGAGCGACTGTCATAGCGAGGAATTAAAAAGTCTGCTATAATTTAGTCCCAGGGTTGACCGAGCTAGTCATTTGTAATTCATAGATGCTTCAGGTAATTTCTTTTGTCACAGCAATGCTTATAGGAAGAGGCAAATCAATCAACAATGTGTGTCTCATTGTAGAAATGAGGCATAGTGTTTCAGAATGGCAGAAGCGCTCTCTCTCTCCCTCCCCCACCCCCTATCTCTCTTTTCTCCTCTCCCCCGCCTTTTTTTCTCCTCTCCTTCTCTCTTGCTCATGGTGTGGCACTAGAAGTGGGGGTAAGAAGAGTAAAGAAAGAGAGGAGTGTGGTATTTGGGACATTGACTAATATAGCATTTCATTCTAAAGTAGGGTTCATGTTGCTGAACTGACTATTGTTTGAAATGAATTCCACTAGCACTAAGCTTTGGGTAGCATACAATTTCAACTCATAGTTTACAAACCACTCACCTACTACTGTGTTAGGCAGAGGGGAGAATTTATGAGCTATGAAAACAATGTCCATCTGACCCATAACCCTATAAACTAGGTAGGAGTGGACAGTTCAGCAAGCAAAAACACCTATTTTATAATTTATTAATCTAGTAAGAGTTTCTGTGAATAAGCAAAGCCAGCATTAAATTATGTAAGGTGAATGCTCTCCTTGTAATATTGTTCTAAATTGCACTGTGAAATAAATTCTAAAATTTGGGAAAAGTTTGATTTTTAATAAACTGCAGGATTTCTCTTTTATTACTTTTTTTTTCTTTCCTGTGGCTTTTCCTTTAGAGTTACTAAAACTGCATGATTTATTTCCACTGGACTTGAAAGTAGTGAAAGGAAATCACTCAAAGTGGCAAGGATGTGGAGGCTCAAGCAGTCTAGAGTGAACAGAAAGTACTAATTGCTTTGCTTGTCAGATTGGTGGTTTGGAACAGATGGCTTCACGGGGTTAATTTGAATTTCTTGCCTTCTTAAAACTGTAAGACAATCACGTTCTTAGGCACCTGTTTTCTAGCAGTACAAACTTGCCTTTAAATCCCTCTTTCCATTATAATGGAATTAAGTGGTTGCTCACTCAGCTTTGTGAACAATAAGCCTTCTTAAGCACTTACCTCACCCCTGGGTGGGGACTTTCTGAACAGTTCATTATGTCACAGCTGGGGCCAACACTCAAATAAGGTTTGAGAACAACACCAAATAATTTTAAAGCAGACTAGCCAGGGGGTAGGCAAGAGGATTTCTGGCTGCAAGCTGTAGAAATAGAATTGTAGAGGCAGGAATCATAGTGGAAAAGGGTTTAATTTCTCCACTTTCACAACTTTCATACTGAAATTCTTTGGCTTCAAAGCTGTCTGACAAGTGCAACACTGGCAGGGATTATGGCAACTGGATTTTAATGCCTATAGCTACCAATTTTATCACCTTTATTTCCAAACACTTGTTTTCTTCATCTTGTGACAAGATCAAGGGGTGTATTTGCAGACAGAGATTCTGAAGAACTGTCCGAATGTGTTCATTCACTTATTTATTTGTTCATTTTTACAGCTGGTCAGGCTTCTCTGGAATGCTCACTTTCTGTCAGGTACTACATTAGTCAATAACTTGTCTTCAGCTCACTTTCTACCTTTGTGCACTACACTGAGGTGCAGTGGGGTGAAGTGGTCAGGGTGATGATGAAGGAAGAAAAGAAATATTTCCAGGAGCCATTATGATATTCAGTGCAGGAAAAATATTTTTCGTGTACTCTGCCAGACCCAATAGATAATGGAAATTGCTGAATAACATTTGGACATATCTCATATCTATGCTTTTGAAGGACAACTGCTGAGACTCTGTTAATAACTCCAATTTAAATATTTTATTTGGGTTTCATTTGATTATATAAGATGTAAATTAATTTTGTTTTGTTTTAAAGCTGTATATTAATCCCAACATTATGTATTCAGCCTTGAGATATCTCAATTATTGTTTACATAAGCTGTTTTAATTCTGTTCAATCTGTCAGAAATTGCCCTCTAACAATCTTTACAATTTTCTATATTAGCCAGAAAAAAATAGCCAACTGTGGGTTAACTTTAACAAGAGCCATACATTGCAGTGACTCTAATGTCTTGACCCCTCAGGTAAGCAACCCAAAATCTAAGCCTGTAAGTGCTCAAGGTTAGGAAATCAAAATGCTAAGGACACCCCATCACAAATTGCTAACTAGGCTTACGTGATAGCCAGTCAAATAATTTCCTTTCTTTGCTTCTGTACTTTCTTTATATGTCTTTCCCCTGGCTCCTGTCTGCAGAGCATTCCTAACCTTTTCCTATTTGGTGCTGCTTCATCTGAATCGATTTTTGCTCAAATAAACTCTTAAAAATTTTAATATGCCTCACTTGATCTCCTAATAGTTATTTTATAGCTTCCTTACTCATTTCTAACAAATAATAACCAAGTGTTTACAATATGCCAAAAGCATTCAAAGATGAAGGAGATTGAATTCCTGGTGGAAATATATGCAAGCCGAAACCGGTTTGGCTCAGTGGATAGAGCGTCGGCCTGGGGACTGAAGGGTCCCAGGTTCGATTCTGGTCAAGGGCATGTACATTGGTTGCGGGCACGTCCCCAGTTGGGGGCGTGCAGGAGGCAGCTGATTGATGTCTCTCTCTCATCGATGTTTCTGGCTTACTATCCCTTTCCCTTCCTCTCTGTGAAAAATCAGTAAAATATATATATTTTTTAAAAAAGAAATATATGCAAGACACATTGTAAAGTAAAAAAAAGAAAAGTAGAAAAAGAAAATTGCAAAATAATATGTAGCACATGATCCTGTTTATGTGTAACAAAGCACATATATATGCATAGAAACCTATGTAGGAACAAGTTGTTAATCAAAGGACAGTGGATCATTTCAGAATATCTCACTTCTTAGATTATCCAATTTCCAAACAAAGAATAGGCCCCTGCAGTTACAGGTGCTACAACTAACTTGGTTAATAGGCAGGAGATGGATGGGAATCAGAACCAACCAGGTCAGACTCTCTCTAATGAAGACCTATAATTGGGACACAGAAATACAAATAAGTTGATATATTTGTTGGAGGCTTGGCTGTGTTTAGGGTCATGGATGTGAAGGAGCAGAAAAAGACTAGGTTTGAGTGGAAAAAGAGAGAATATTTCCTGATCTCTTTTCAATTTTAAGACTCAGCTCTGTAAATCTGACTGTACTTACTGCCTATGAGTCTCTTGTCAAACTGGTGATAAATATAAATGTCTATATACTTGTTCTAGCTTGGCAATTAAGAAAACCTTCACAGTATTTTCCCCATTTCCTCTTTTTGAAAAATTCAATCCTGCTGCTTTAAGGGAACATCTAAGGTTGATAGGTGGTAGCCATTAAAATCTGGCTGGTTTTGACACCCTCCAAATAAAAATACAACATTTTTAGTTTCAAAATATATTTAGTCCTCACCCAAGGACATGCTTAGAGAGAAGAAGGGAGAGAAACATCAATGTGAGAGAGAAACATTGATCAGTTGCCTTCTGCAGGCACCCCAACTGGGGGTTGAACCTGCAACCCAGGTATGTACGCTGACCAGGAATCAAACCAGCAACCTTTCAGTGCATTGGACAATGCTCTAACCAACTGAGCCACCTTAGATGAATGGTTTCAATGTATTTTATGATCACTACTTCTAATAAAAAATTTTAGAAAGACTTCACAGCTTTCACAGAACTTCTAAAGAAATAGTGTTTTGTTACCACATGTAAGTAAATCAGAAATGACATTATTTCCCATGAAAAATGCCAGGGATTTTTCTCCTTATATAGGTGTTTATATAATATTTGTCACATGTATGAATTTTGCCTTGGTGTTTCCAGTTTGCAACATTAGCTTCTCTCTGCACACTGTAATTTTTTCCTCATTGTTTTAGTAAAATGCCTAGCCACTTCCCTCAGATGTTCACAAATTTATAACTGAATAAACCTATTAAGCCATAAATACTTGAAACTCTCTTAACAGGATCCATAAATACTGTTTAGAATTGTTTTTACCAATTTAAAAACAATATGGGAAAATAAATTTGTAAAAGACAAAATATTAGTCTACTGAAAAAAAGTATTTAAATGAACTAAAGTGAACTATCCTAATAAAAGGGTAATATGCAAATTAACCATCACTCCATCACAAAGATGGTGGTGCCCAGTCCCCTCAGCCTCACCCAAGTCCCCCAGTCCTGGTGGGGCTGCCACTGAGAGCGAGCAGTGTGAGTGGCCTGGCAGAATGCTTGCTTCATTGCCATGGTGACGGAGGGCCTCTGGGCAGCAGGCACAGAGCATCTGGGGCAGGACACTTGCATCATTGCCATGGCGATGCCCCACCTCCCATGGAAGCAGCGTGGCTCCCATGGAAGCAGTATGGCTCCCGGCGGCACACTGGGTCTTGGCCTATCCTTCATGCCCCTGCTTGGCACCTCCCACAGTGGTCCTGGGTACCCTGTCTGTAGGCAGCCCTACTCCTGCTGCTGCCATTATGGTGTGGAGCGACTGGGGCTGGTACCAGTAGCAGGTGCGAGCAGAGCCAGTGCCATTAATGGGTATGAGCAGTAGCTGCTGCCCTGATCACCCTTCAGGAGCAGCAGGAGGTGGAGAAGCCCCAAGGGGCAATTGGGGCTGGCACTAGGCACTGGCAGCAGTGTGAGCAGCAACTCCAGTGTCAGCAGCGGGTGTGAGCAGGGATGGAGCTAGCAGCAGATGTGAGTGCACATGGGAGCAAAGAATTTTCAGTAACCACCAAAGGCTTGCCCCAATAACAGTGACTGGCACTATGCCTTGGTCTGGCGTCCTTACTAACCTGCTCTACCATTCCATTATGACCAACACCCACCATGTTCTATACACATCCCCTGGTGGTCAGTACATGTCATAGTGACCAGTTGTTCTGTTGTTTGGTCTATTTGCATATTAGGGTTTTATAGATATAGATTATTGACTATATTCCCTCTGCTATCCTTTATATTCCCATGACTATGTTGTAACTGCCTATATGTATTTCTTAATCTCTTCACCTTTTTTATCCAGTCCCCTAATTCCATTCCCACATGGCTGCCAATTCCTAAATTCATAAAAAGTAAAGGACTGTAATTTTATTCAAAGGCAAAATTTTGGAATTCTAAATTTCACACATTTTATTTATAGTTTCAGGTTATACAGTTATCCTCTTGATTAATTGCAAAGTTACCCAGAAATCACCTGAGCTCATCTTTGTTAAAAAAAAAAGTGAAATGTAGCAGATGCATTAGAGTAATAATTTAGCAATTTCTGGTGCAGGCAAAAAGCTTCTTTCAGGCATTTTGATTAAGCCAGCTGAATTTTGGCATGCTAACAAATATATATACTCCATTTGATATTCACAAAAATCTGCATCAATAGTATGGTAAAATATTTTATATTTTGAGCAAACAATCTTTTTTTCAAATAATCAGCTTTATTTTAAACTGTAAATGTATTTCTATTTTTCAAATAAACTCAGGAGTAACTGTATGTATAATTTAAAGAAGACACAAGAGGCCAATTATTTTGAGAAGAGATGAGTTTGGTCTTCCATTACATTCAGTTTTCATGGATTTATCTCTTATTTTGTAAGAATAGATCAGCTGAATACTTATAAAATAAAAACTTTTCTCAATGATAATTTCTCCATAGCATCATGTTTTAATTGCAGCTGTACTGTAAGTACTAAATATTTTAATTATCAAGTACTAATAAAATGTTAGTAAATCTCTTAGAACAGAACTTATAACTGGCTTTGCTAGGGTGACTGTAGTAGCCACTAATCTTCTAGATTTTGAGTAGGATGACTTGTTTTGATTTATTTTGACATTCTTTTATTATTTTTTCATTTTAACTATCTCTATGAGAATACTTTTTAGAAGTCTTTTCTTATAGGAGGGCCTTCTAAATGCAAATAATTCCTTCATGCATTAAAATTTTTCCATTGCTATCAGATAGTTACGAGTCCTTTTCATTGCAAAGGTAGAAAAAGGATTAGATATAGGATCAGAGGAAGGGGGCAGAAAAATAAGGAAGATTAAATGGGAGCAGATGAAAAGGTTTTACTTAATGCAAGGAGGTATAAGTAAAAACATTAATTTCATAGAAAATGAATGGATAGAATGATTGCCTGACTGACTGACTGACTGAATGAGTAAATAGATAAATATTGAAATAAAAAGCATAGGATAAAACAAATACCTTTGTTATTCATTTTAGTAAAACAAACATAATCTCATGAATAAAAAGAAGTGAAATTCTCTTGGAAGGTATTAATGTCAAAATATCTATTCAGTTTTTTCATATGTTAGATAAAAGCATAATCTTGCACCATGAAAATATTCTGGTATTTTCTTTGTAAACATAATTCTTTGGGGCATGAAACTCCAAATGATATCAACTTTATATTTCAATTACAAACCCAATTTAAATTATTTTAGATTAAAAAATGGGATGCATCTTCGTTTAGAAGCCAGATGTCTTATTAAATATAATTTCCTCTGTTGGCTGTTTTATATTTAGGGCAGATTTAAAACATGAACAGCTTCTGTGCAATATAATTATACCCCATGTGGGGCTTTCATGGTCATGGAAGCTGGAGTATGGAAGTAATTGACAAATCTGCAAAACAGTTTGTTTTTTTCTTGTGTCTAAAAGAGTCACTTAAATCTTAAATCAACTATCATTTTCTTTTGCTATTCCAGAGCCTTGTATTGTCTAGATTATGTTGAATTGATTGCTATATCCATTCAGAGTTTACTGTTATGGCTTTCAGAAAAAGCTTCTCATTGCTCTATCCAACATTTAGCCATGAAATGCTTCCTAGGTGCAGAATTCACAGATTTTACAATTTTCTTGGTCTCATAAAAGCATTAAAATGAATGCAGTACCTTCAAAGACAGAAGTAAAAGCTACATGTGGTGTTTGGGAGTTTAAGTTCTCTTTGTTTCTTTATATATGTACATTCTGGTAAAAGAATGACTTCTTTTGCTTATGGATTGCTTTCCTTTTGCTCTTTCTCCTCTTAAAAAAACAAAACAAAACCTTAATGCATACATAACCCAATGGAATATATTGTCCTCTTTCTGCTATTTATGTTTGATGAAATTGGAAATTATGGGCAACTATCAAATCTTGGCAGTAAGTGATTGCCTGGTTCTTATAAAGTGCATTATCCAGTGGATAGACCTATAGAATTTAGAAGCTCTGTGCTTATCTGGTCTAGCAACCTGTCCAGTATTCTCCAGGATTCTCATTCTAGGGGTTTATACAGACCATATCTGGACACTGGCACTAGTGAGGAACTTATGAATCTTAAAATAGCCCATTCCAACTTGGGGCAACTCTGTTGGCCTACTCTCTCTCTCTCTTTTTTTTTAAACATGTATTTATTGATTTCAGAGAGGAGGGAGAGGGATAGAAACATCAATGATGAGAATTATTGATTGGCTGCCTCCTGCATGCCTCCTACTGGGATCGAGCTCACTACCTGGGCATATGCCCTTGACCAGAATCGAACCAGGACCCTTCAGTCCATAGGTCGATGCTCTATCCACTGAGCTAAACCAGCTAAGGCGACAGTTCTTTATTAGATTGTGCTGAAGTTTTCCTGAAGCTTCCATTTATTGATCAATTCTACCGGATGGCAACATATAGAAACTTCCTATCCCATTTCTCACATAACAATACTTCATGTACTTGAAGGTAGCTGTTTTGCCCATTTAAGTCTTGTCCTTCCCATCTATAATAATAAAAGCGTAATATGCTAATTAGACTGGACAATCTAATGACCTTTTGAACATATTCTGGACATCTGGATGAAGCTATGATGACAGGGGCAGAGGCAGAGGTGGTTAGGGGTGATCAGGCAGGCAGGCAAACAGTTAGGGGCAATCAGGTGAGCAGGCGAGTGGTTAGGGGTGATGAGCCAGGCAGAGAGAGTGGTTAGGGCTGATGAGGCAAGCAGGCAGATGAGCAATTAGGAGCCAGCAGTCTCAAATTGTGAGGGGGATGTCCAACTGCCAGTTTAGGCTCTAAACCGGCAGTTGGACATGCCCTGAGGAGTTCTGGATTGTGAGAGGGTGCGGGCCGGGCTGAGGGATGCACCCCCCTGCCCCATGCACAAATTTTGTGCATCAGGCCTCAAGTATTTAATAATCTCAGTTCCTTCAGTTGTATATCATATCATTCCCCTGTTCAGCCTGGACACTCAGGAGTTTTAATCCTATCTCTGCTAGAAAGTTGGTATGACCTGAGTTCCCCTGATGGTTTTATCAATATACTAGAGGCCTAGTGCATGAAAATTCATGCACTGGATGGGAGGGTCTCTCAGCCCAGCCTGCCCCCTCTCACAGTCTGGGAGCCCTCAGGGGTGGGAGGTGACCCAGTGAGCAGGGGAAGGCCATTGCCAGCAGTGCAAGCCTCGGTTGGCCCAGGTTAACTGAGCCTTGGGTGACCCTGAGTGGCTGGGCAGCCACTATCTGAGGCTTGCCTGTGCTTTGGGCCAGCCCTGGGTGTTTGGGGGGCTGAGGGAACTCCACAGGCATGCACACAGAGCAACCAGCTCCACCTGCCACCCTGGTGAGGCTGAGGGGACTGGGCACTGCCTTTTTGTGGCTATGGATGCTGCCATCTTTAAGGGTGTGACAGTCAATTAGCATATTCCCTCCTTATTGGCTGTGGACACTGCCATCTTTGTGATGGCACAAGGGTCAATTAGCATATTCTCTCTTTATTAGATAGGATTTTGAAAAACTATTCTTTTTCAGCTTTTAACCAACTATTTTTTAAATTTAATAATGAACTCTTTTTTTTTTTTAAATCCTCACCTGAGGATATTTTTCCATTGATTTTTTAGGGAGACTGAAAGAGAGAGGGAAAGAAAGAGAGAAACATTGATGTGAGAGAAACACATTGCTTGGTTGCCTCCTCTATGAGCCTGCAACCAAGACATGTGCCCTTGACCAGAATCAAACCTGGCACCCTTTGGTCCATAGGCCAATGCTCTATCCACTGAGAAGGTAGGGGAGGATGAAGGTAGTGGGGAGAGATCAACCAAAGGACTTGTATGCACGCATATAAGCCTAACCAATGGACATAGAGAACAGGGGGGTGAGAGCATGAGTGTGGGGTTGAGGGATAACAGGGAGGATAAGACACATATGTAATACTTTAATCAATAAATAAATTAAAAAGAAAACAGCTAGGGCAATAAAGAAACTCTTCAAACTTTATTTTATATATTCAAAATGCAAAAAGTATATGTACCTGAGATTGTCAAAGAACAACAAAAATCCAGACTTAGTGAAGAGAGACTTTATTTAAGAAAATTATTGAAACATGGGGAAAGGGACTTTTGCAATAAGGAGAAAGTTTTGACCAAAGTCAGGGACTTGGGGTAGAAGAGACATTAACCACAGTTTAACAAGCATTTTGTTCTGATCACTAGGGACAAGCAATTCAGCTAATCATTCATGAGACTAAGAGGGAGATTTGGAGGCAAAGAATAAGGATGGGAATTCTGTAGCTGACCATGTCTAAAGTACACAAGGGAGAAATCCAAGAGTCTTATCTAATTTATGGGGAGCAGTGGTTCATTTAAGTAAGCCATTTTTCTGAACATGGGGTGGGGAGTTTCTTTAAACATGGTTTTTCTCCAGGAGCTCAGGGCTTAAATAAACCTCTATATTGTCATTGTTACTGTTCATCACTGATTTATGAATATCAATATTTTTTCCCATATTTGTTTAAAGACATAGGGTAGAAGGAGAAAGGGAGGGGAAATAGGGTATATCTGTAATAATGTCAACAATAAAAAATAAACTAGGAGAATCCAAGATGGCGGCATAGGTAAACACCTATATTGCTGCCTAGCACAACAATTTCAAAACTACAACTAAAAGACAGAACAGACATCATCCAGAACCACAGGAAAGCTGGCTGAGTGGAAGTTCTACAACTAGAGGGAAAGAGAGGGGCTCATGGAAACCCAGAGGAGCTGCAAAAAGCTGAGGTACGGAGACACGCACGAGGAGAGAGCGGGTGCCGGAGGACCTGGCTGGCTTTCTCTGGCGGGAGGGAAACAGAGACTCTCAAAGGCATTGAACCCCTTATCCTACAACACTAAACCCCAGATCCGGCTGAAACTCATACGGGGGGAGTTTGGACTGTGAAAAGGGAGAAGTGCACGGAAATTTAGGGGAGTCGCAAAGGATCGGAGGTCTGGTCACGCACGGCACCACTCGGAGGACAGATTGCTGATTGTGCCACTTGCTTTCGCGAGTGGGCGGGAGACAGACCCTCCCAACTGTGTCACTTCTGAGTCTACTGGGCGGGGCCGACTGAAAGGCAAGGCGGTCCCTTAAGCCCTGAGACTCCACCCCTCCCAAGCTCAACAGAGGCTTCTGCGGCTGAATCCAGCACAGAAGTTTCCCCGGCATAGGGAAAATGCTGAGACAAGGAAAGGGATTACAAGTAAAAGAAATGGAGGAAAAAAAACAACTGGATATAGAGTTCAAAACCACGCTTATAAGGTTTTTCAAGAATATGCTAGAAAAGATGGATAAATTTAGTGAGACCCAAGAGGAGATAAAAAAGGTCCAACTAGAAATTAAACATACACTGACTGAAATAAAAAATATTATACAGAGTCCTAACAGCAGACTAGAGAAAGGCAAGGATCAAGTCAAAAATTTGAAATATAAAGAAGCAGAAAACATTCAACTGGAAAGGCAAGAAGAGAAAAGAATCCAAAAATGTGAAGATAATGTAAGGAGCCTCTGGGACAGCTTCAAGCGTACCAACATCAGAATTGTGGGGGTGCCAGAAGAAGAGAGAGAGCAAGATACTGAAAACCTATTTAAGGAAATAATGACTGAAAACTTTCCACATCTGGTAAAAGAAATAGACTTACAAGTCCAGGAAGCACACAGAACCCCAAATAAAAGGAATCCAAAGAGGACCCCACCAAGACACATCATAATTAAAATACCAAGAGCAAAAGACAAAGAGAGAATATTAAAAGCAGCAAGAGAAAAACAGTTCATTACCTACAAGGGAGCACCCATACGACTGTCAGCTGATTTCTCAACAGAAACGATGCAGGCCAGACGGGAGTGGCAAGAAATATTCAATGTGATGAACAGCAAGAACCTACAACCAAGAATAATCTATCCAGCAAAGCTATCATTCAGAATTGAAGGGTAGATAAAGACCTTCACAGAGAAGAAAAAGCTAAAGGAGTTCATCAACTCTAAACCAATATTACATGAAATGCTGAAAGGTACTCTTTTAGAAGAGGAAGAAGAAAAAGGTAAAAGACAAAAAATTATGAACAACAAATACACATCTATCAACAAGTGAATCTAAAAATTAAGTGAATCAAAAATTGGATCAACAGAATAAACTGGTGAATGTAATAGAATCAGGAGCACAGAAAGGGAGTTAACTGATAATTCTCAGGAGGACAAAAATCATAAAGCATCAAACAGACTGTGAAATTACAGCAGAAAGATTAAAGTTAGGTGAGGTAGATAAGTGATCAATCAAAGGACTTGTATGCATGCATATAAGCATAACCAATGATCACAGACACTGGGGGGTTGGGGTATGCCTGGGAGGGAGGGGGCAATAGGGAGATATGTTTAAAAAATAATTAAAAAAAAAAAACTAAAAAAAATAAATATATACTATGGTTATAGTGAACCTTTAATTTCTTTAACTTTCTGTCCAAAGCTATTCACTATCATTAAGTATCTCTCTTTCTGACATGTTTTTAGACTTTGTTGCTATGTATGAACCACCAAACATATATGCGCGAGCACACACACACACACATACACACACATTATTGCTTGATATGTTTTAAATTTACCTAAGTGGTATCCTTCAGTATTTACACTAATAAAAGAGAAAGATGCAAATTTATCATACCTCCATGATGCCCACCAGCCAATCAGGAGTGAGTATGCAAATTAACCTACCAACGATGGCAGATTGATTTGCATATGCAGGTGCCTGCAACCTCCCAGGACCATTGCTGGCCCTAGGAGGTAAGGGTGGCTGTACAGCTTGGCCATAGCTGTGGTGACCCATGAGCAGGCAAGTGCAGCCCGCAGGTAGCACCCAGCAGGGCCTGCTTGCCTATCGCAGTGGTGTGGAGCCTTGCAGAGAGCAGAGAACCATGGGGAGTGGGCCTAAGCCATCAGTAGGACATTCCCTGAGGGCTCTCAGATTGAAGAGGGTGCAGGTAGGGCTGAAGGGACCTCCCCCCATGCACAAATTTCATGCATGGAGCCTCTAGTCTATATATATAAAAGCCAAATGCCTGGAACACTGGAACGACTGGTTGCTATGATATGTACTATAGCCTGCCAACTGGCCTGATTAGGGGACAGTTCCTTCCCCCTGATCAGGGGTGGGGCCCCTCAGACCCCACCAGGCACAAGTTCATGCACTGGGTCTTAAGTATATATCTTTACAGAAGTGGACAAAATAAGTTGACAGTTATGAGTACCAAGTTTATTCTTGTATTATTTATTATTTATTGTATTCCATATGACAACTGTCAACCTACTTTTGTCCACCCCTGTATATATGTCATAGAATATGTGTATATATCCATTTCTAATTCTATGGAAGTTAGACACTTAGCTTTAAACATTTTTTTTCTGTTATAAACAATAAGGTCTTTTTGTGTACATTTAAACTTGTTTACATGTAAAAGAATTTCCCAAGAGTTTAAACCTAGAAATGGAGTTTCTGGAACTTTACTAGATATTATCAAATTTTCCCCAAAGTATCTCTACCAGTTTAATAGAAACTGTCAGATTTTTCTTTAATGAAGTTGTACCAAATCATATTTACCTCCTTCCACCAGTAGTCTATGACAGTTTCTTTTTTTTAAAATATATTTTGTTGATTTTTTACAGAGAGGAAGAGAGAGGGATAGAGAGTTATAAACATCGATGAGAGAGAGACATCGATCGGCTGCCTCTTGCATGCCCCCTACTGGGGATGTGCCCGCAACCAAGGTACATGCCCTTGACTGGAATCGAACTTGGGATGGGATCTTTTGGTCCGCAGACCGACGCTCTATCCACTGAGCCAAACCAGTTTCAGCCTATGACAGTTTCTTTTGCTCCACATTCTTATATTTTATATTGTCAGACTAAATATTTTGCCATATGTTAGGTATACATGTATCTTTTGTGTTTTAATTTTTAGCTCCTGATTAGTAATGAAGTTAGGTTTATTTTAGTATATTTATAGACCATTAATTTTTTTCCTTGTGTGATAGAGCTATTTATGTTCTTTGCCCATTTTTCTCATGTTTTTTCTTATTGAATTATAGATATTCTTCTTATAATAATTTCTCTATTGATTGTATACATTGAAAATTCATATACCTAAATCTGTTTGTTTATAGTCTCTCTCTCTCTCTTTTCCTCTCTCTCTCTCTCTCTCTCTCTCTCTCTCTCTCTCTCTCTCT
>JAAGEH010002528.1:51174580-51213848 GCA_011751065.1 Lasiurus cinereus | reverse complement strand
ACACACACACACACACACACAGTTTTAAAATTTGAATGTTGCTAAATGTTTCAGTCAGCTTAAGGTAAATCATGCCCTTGTAACAGAAATCTCAGGGTTTACTATAACAAAGTTTATTTTCCTCTCACATTCACATGTTGACAGACTCTGCCACATATCTTTTCTACTCCAGGGACCATAGGTAAAAATGCAGCTGTTATTTTGGGCATGTTGGTCTTATGTCAAAGAGAAAAGAGAGACTTGCAGACCCACAGGAGGGCTCTTAAAACTTCTGTTTGCAAGTGGCAAACACATCAAATTATACCCACATTTCAATGGCCAAAGCAAGTGACAGGATAAGGGTGTATAATCTCTCACAGGTGAACCTGGTGGGAGGGGCAGCAAATATTTACATAGTGCTGCAACTCTCCCAATCCCTTTCCTTGTGGTTTGTGCTTTTTATGGCATGTTTTAAGAAAGAATTCCCTAACCAAATGTCATAGAAATATTTTCCTATATGTTCTTTGAAAGATTTGATTTTACACTTATGTTTTTTTATCTATCTGTATTATTTTTGGACATGGTGTGATATATAGATCCAAGTTTATTTTATCTTTTCTTATGGATAATAAATATGCCTACCAGCATTCATTGGCCACTCCATCACTTTTCCGTTGATATTTGTAATGTGATCTGTGCCATAACTTCAGTTCTCATGGACATGTGGTTTCTTTCTGGTATCTCAAATGGATTCTATTTGTCTATTTGTGTATGCCTATGCCAATTACTATAGATACTTTTTTAAAAAAATTCAAAAATATATTCAAGCATGGTTCAGTCTTGGGGTTTTAATTATTCAAGGGGGAATTTTCTCCACCTGGGTGCAGTCAAAGTTTTTCCTCGTAGGTTTCCTATCTTGGAGAAGGCTTGTTCCAAGACTTGTTTTTCTGTGCCCTCTCTCCTGGCCCCACCCTCCAGATCCCGAGCACTGGCTTCTTCTGTTTCATCTTGGGCTTTGCATTTTTGCTGTATTTCTGGTACCTGAGACTTACCTTTCTCATTTATTATTATCAAGCTATGGACAATAATTTGGGACTTATAATTTATTCTACATTTTGTTATGTTGGTAGTGTGAGGGGAGTCTGTACAGCTTAATCTGTTCTGTTGTTGAAACTTATAGGAGACTCTTTGAAAATCTATAAGGAAGATGTAATAGTAGATGTAGAGGGAATTTGATTGAGAAAAGAGATACTTTTATGGATCACAAACTTCCTGGAGTGTCTCAAATTATGTGGTGAAGCAACTCACTTTTAAAATTAATTAAAAAGCTATTTGATAGGCAAGCTTAGCTATAAGAAATTCTCTAATTTAGTTTCTTGCTATGGTGTGTTGAGTTTAATGTCTGCCAGTTTTCTCTGATTATTCTCAATAACTAGTAGAAACTGAAGGAAGCTTTCAAGTTTTACTGCGTGTGTGTGTGTGTGTGTGTGTGTGTGTGTGTGTGTCCGCACTCCTGCACAAAGAAAGGGGGAAGTAGGAATTAGGAAGGGGGAGGGAAATTTTTCTTTTGTTCCTGCCCTCTCTCTACAGCTACTTTCCTGTCTGCAATAATTGCTCTCTTGCAACCTGAATGTGACTGTTATGTGTAACTGAAGTGTCTGATGCCTGGATAGGTCCTAACTACTTAATAGAAAGGGCTAATTATCTGTCCTTTTGAAACAGGGATAACTTTGCTTTAATACTAGTATATTTAGGTGGCATCTTAGTCATTCCTTTTTCTAGCCTGTTCACATGATGAGTTTCTAGTCATGGCTTGGATCTGCCTTAGTCCTTTGCATCTTCTGCTCTAGCACTTGACTTAGTAAAATAAAGCATAAGCGTGGGCACGGTCTCTAGAGCCAGATGTCTGGGTTCAGATCCTGGCAAGACACTTATCAGCAGTAGGATCTTGGGCACCTCACTTAATCTTTCTGTATTTCTCTCCTCACCTGTAAAAAGGATATAAAACTAACATCTATCTCATGTGTTGTTGTGAGGGTTATGTAGTAACTGGCTGTCCAGTATCCTTGGATTTCTTTTCCATTTTTGTATACACGTGTTCCAGATTCTGTCACGCCCAAGCCAGCACCTCCTATCCTCATTGTCAACTGCCCTTGGCTGCCAGAACCTTCTTTGAGACCCCAAAGTACTTGGGAATTTATGTCCCCTACTACCTGTCCCCCGGACCCCTGCAGCCTTTAACCAATGGTTGACACTTGTAGAGAATAAATACTGCAACTTCCTTGCCCTCAACCATCAGACTGAGTGACGCATATTCTGAGATATGTTTTACACCAGAGCCCCTGAGGAATCGAGTTACCTTCCCTCCAATATGGCTCTCACTTTTGCTTGGCCTCCTTTTCTTTCTGGTCTCGCTTTTCCTGAAAACCTTTTTACTAAATCACTTTTACACGAGTCCTTGCCTCGGTGTCTGGTTCAGGAGAAGCCAACTTAAAGCAGTTTATTTGACTTACTATTTATATAAAGTGCTTTGCGCATAGTATGTCATATAAATGTTGGCTTTATTATTCATGTTATTACTATGCTGGTCTAAGGCAAGATGATTTGGGGAAAGTCCCTTTTCCTTTCTGCCTCATTCCAAGCATCTATTTTTTATTGTATTTAATAATTCACAACGGGACTGCTAATATAAGGCTGTTGTGTATCAGCATTTTAGAAGTTTGGGAAGAAAAATGTAGGACATGAAAGCTTAAAACTGAATGATAAAAACAATTTATTTCTAGAGGACTCTAAAAATAGAGTCTGGCCTTGTCTCCTTTGTTTGTGGTCTGTTCTCTCTGATCCTGGTGAGGGCAAGCTCCTTTAAGTCTTTGTGGTATAAATCCCATCCTCTTCAGAAAACTTCTGTCTACTCACAGGATCTCTCTAAAACATAGTTGAATATAACCTTTTTCTTTGATTGACCAAGGGGGAATAATACATCAGTATTTACATCCAAATAGCATGTTAGACACTAATTTCATAGCCTTTTTCAATATGTGGGAGAAGAAAAAGAAAATAACTTTTAATGGAAACGATAGTTTTGAATTCCAGACTGCAAGCATTAAAAGGGTTTGGTTGGTGAACATATTATTTTGCAAGCCAACATTTTTATATTCTTTATGAAAGAGATGGAACCATTTACTTTAAGACTTGAGACATTTTGTGCCAACTTTGAACTCAGATGTGCTATATTGTAAGTGTTCAAATAGCTGTATTATGTAAAATTCCAGAAAACTGGCTTGCCAGGGAAATGTTATTATACCTATAACTATAGGTAGGTTCTTGTGGTTTTGTCTCTGACCATAAAATCAATCAATAAACAAAGCATTGAAATTCATATCCCATTGGTAATGGGAGAAGAAGAGACAGAGATAAATGTGGCATTTCAATTTTTCTAAAATAAGACTATTTTCCCATTTTCAGTTACAAATTAATATAATACTTTCATTTTTCAAATAGACTCTTACAAAAGATTTCAATTTAGACAAATTCTTGAATGATGATGAAAAATATATAGCTTAGGTTTTGAAGTATGTGATATGAAAGAGTTATGTCAAAGTTGTGAGCTTAGGAGTATCTGGGGATATTCTGGAATTCTATACTCACAGCAATGTGAATTTTGAGAGGGAATGAAACTCTATTATGCTGATATTTTATGAAGACTAACCTCTACCATGAATTTACTAAACTGTAAAAGATATTTGTAGTTTTTAGTTGTAATGATTGGAGATCAGATATATCATCGTGTATTAGTTTTCTATTGCTATTGTAACAAATTACTACAAATTAATTAGTTTATTTAAAAATCTATTGTTGAAAGTATTACAGATGCCCCCCCATTGACTCCCTCTACCAGGTTCCTGCCCAACCCAGGCCTTCACTACCCTATTGTCTGTGTCCATAATGCATATCTATAATAATAAAAACATAATATGCTAATTAGGCCAGATGTCCTTCTGGATAACTTCTGGATGAAGCCTGAGATGTGAGGGAAGCCTGGGTTCTGGGTGCCTGAGGGAAGCCAGTGCCGGCAGCCAGGGGAAGAAAGGCCTACTATTGCACGAATTTTGTGCATTGGGACTCTGGTATACATATAAGATCTTTGGTTGATTTCTTACCTCCCCTCTTCCCTCTGAGATTCTCATGTTTCCATGCTTCTGATTCTATTTTATTCATCAGTTTATTTTGTTCATTAGATTTCTTATTCATTTATTTTGATTTTTAAGATCCAATTGTTGATAGATATGTATTTATTGCTATTTTATTGTTCATATGTTTTATCTTTTTTATTCTTCTTTCTCTTCTTAAAGAATACCCTTCAACAATTCATGTAATAATGGTTTGGTGGTGATGAACTCTTTTAGCTTTTTCTTGTCTGAAGCTCTTTATCTGACCTTTAATTCTAAATGATAACTTTGTTGGGTAGAGTAATCTTGGTTGTAGGTCCTTGCTATTCATCACTTTGACTATTTCTTGCCATTCTCTTCTGGCCTGCAATTTCTGTTGAGAAATCAGCTGACAGTCAGATGGGAGCTCCCTTATAGGTAACTTACTAATTTTCTCTTGCTGCTTTTAAGATTCTTTTTTTTGTCTTCAACTCTTGGCATTTTAATTATGGTGTGTCTTGATGTGGTCCTCTTTAGGTTTCTCTTGTTTGGGATTCTCTGTGTTTCCTGGATTTGTAAGTCTATTTCTTTCACCAGGTGGGGGAAGTTTTCTGTCATTATTTTTTCAAATAGCTTTTCAATTTCTTGCTTTCTTTCTTCTCCTCCTGGCACCCTCATAACTCAGATGTTGGTATGCTTGAAGTTATACCAGAGGCTCCTTACACTATTTTCAAATTTTTGGATTCTTTTTTCTTTTTGCTCTTCTGATTGGGTGTTTTTTGCTTCCTCATATTCCAAATCATTGATTTGAGTCTCAGAATCCTCTACTCTACTGTTGATTCCCTGTAATTATTCTTTATTTCAGTTAGTGTATGCTTAATTTCTGACTGATCCTTTTTTGAAATTTTTGCTGAGATCCTTGACAGTCTCATTAAGTTCCTTGAAGCTCTCAGTAAGTCCCCTGAAACTCTCATTAAGATCCTTGAGCAACCTTACAACCATTGTTTTGAACTCTGTATCCAGTAGTTTTTTCACTTCCATTTCTTTCATTTGTGACATGTTTCTTTATCTGTGCACTTTGGTTGCTTCCTTGTATTTGTTTCTATGTGTTAGGAAGAGCTGCTATGTTTTCTGGAATTGGTAGAGAGGTTTTGTGTGGTAGGTGTCCTGTCACCTGAACTGGGAACTTTAGGTGCATCCCTCTGAAGGTTGTGTGCACAGTCTTGTTGCAGTTGATCTTTGATTGCTGTGCTGTCACTGGGAGAAATTGACTTCTAGGCCAATTGGCTGTGAGGACCAGCTGCAACTACAGTGTTAAGAGCTGCTGTGCAGGAGATACCTCTATGGAGCAGGACTTGTTTCAGTGGGGCTTTAGTGCTCACTGAGTCTACCCCTTGAGTGTGTTGCTCGTGAATGTGTAGCATTGTATTTTGGTATAATCTGAAGCTATCCATGGGGTACACTGGCTCTGGGGCCTCTCAGGAGGTGCAAAGTTAGCCATTGCCTAGGACCACCTGGCAAAGATGGCTGCTACGTGTTTTGGGCTTTTAAGTGCTCAGGCAAGGCCCAGTTGTGAAACAGGACAGGCTAGTGCTAGCGCTGGGTCTTAGGCCTTCTATTGATAAGTTTGGGGTGCACTGATGCTAGCTGCTGCTTGTTTGAGAGATGTTAGCAATCTGAAGCCTGAGCCAGGAAGGCCATTCATATAGAAAAGCTGCTTCAAAAAGCTTGGGTGGGGCTGCAAATTGAATGGGGTGGGGTCTCAGAGAATTACCAGGGTGAAGAGAACATCTGTGAGGATGCTTCAAAATGAGATTAACATTTGAATTGGTGAACCCAGTAAAGTAATTGCCTTTCTCAATATGTGTGGGCATTACCCAATTAATTGAGGGCCTGAATAGAATGAACAAATAGAGGAAGGAAGGGTCCATACTGCATCACAGATTGAGTTAGGATATATAATCTTATCTTTTCATGCCCTGGATTAAGATTTATACCACCAGCTCCCCTAGATCCCAGGCGGTAGCACTCGGACTAAACATAATTATGTAAACCAATAGGATTTTAATCTTATGGGTTCTGTTCCTCTGAAGAACCCTGATTAATACAGCAAGTATTCCTCATTTCTCCCTCCCTGACCTTGTATCATTGCTGTCATTCATTTCACAAACACAAAAACAATAATCATCAAATATATTGTCGCTATTATTATTTTGAACAAACTTTTATCTGCTAGATCAATTAAAAATAAAAGTAAAAGGTTTTATTTATCTCTACTTAGTCCTTTTCTATTCCTCTTTTGTTATGTAGATCTGAGTTTCTGATCTTTGTCATTTCCTTCTCTCTGAAGAACTTCTCATAACATTTCTTTGGAGGCAACAAATTCCCTCAAATTTTGTCTGAGTAAGTCTTTATTTATTCTTTACTTTTGAATGGTAATTTCACAGGATGCAGAATTCTAGGTTGATATTTTCTTTTTCCTTCCAATGCTTGAAGTATTTAATTTCACTCTCTTCTTGTTGCATGGTTCCTGAATAAAAGTCAAATTAAATACCATTTTTTTCCCTCTGTAGGTAAGGTGCTTTTCCCTCTGGAATACACACACACACACACACACACACACACACACATACACACACATACATACATATATATAGGATGCATATATACATATATATATAGACACACACACATATATATATATATATATATGTATCCTATTTAATAAAATAGTAATATGCAAATTAACTCCACCATGCCCGCAAGGAATGCACACCAGCCAATCAGGAGTGAATATGTAAATTAACCCCCAACCAAGATGGCTACAGCCACAGAGCAAGCAGGAGGGAGGGTTGGGTTTCCCCAGCGATGGAGGAAGCCAAGCTTTCCACACACCCTGATGGGCCCAGTCCTCCACTCAAGGCTACAAAGTTTCAATTATAGAAGATCAATAAATCCCAACAGAAATGGCTACTGCCATGGAGAGAGCAGGAGGCTTGGTTCCACTCCAGGCTACAAAGTTTCAATTTTTAGAAGATAAACAAATCCCACATACCAGGGCCTTCACTTGGGTCACTGGGGGGCATGGCTGGCCTGCAAACCATCACAGACCCTTCGCCCAGGCTACTTCAAGCCCCAAGAGAACCCCCACCCTGATCTGGGACACCCTTCAGGGCAAACCAGCTGGCCCCCACCAATGCACCAGACCTCTATCTTATCTAATAAAAGAGTAACATGCAAATTGACCATCACTCCAACACACAAGATGGCTGCCCTCATGTGATCAAAGATCCTGCCTCTATGTGGACACAATATCACCACCATAAGATGACCAGCAGGGGTGGGCAGTTGAGAAGGACCAGCCTGCAAGGGAGGGCAGTTGTGGGTGACCAGGCCAGCAGAGGAGGGAAGTTGGGGGTGCCTGGGCCCTCAGGAAAGGGCAGTTGGGGGGAACCCAGGCCTGCAGGGGAGAGCAATTGGGGGGGGGCAGACTGCAGGGGAGGGCAGTTAGAGGTGACCAGGCCGGCAGAGGAGGGAAGTTGGGAGTGGCTGGGCCTGCAGGAAAGAGCAGTTGGGGGGAACCAGGCCTGCAGGGGAGGCCAGTTAGGGGTGACCAGGTCTGAAGGGGAGGGCAGTTAGTGGTGACCAGGCGTGCAGGGGAGGATAGTTAGGGGAAACAGGCTTGGCAGGGGAGCAGTTA
This sequence comes from Lasiurus cinereus, assembly GCA_011751065.1. Classification (NCBI taxonomy): domain Eukaryota; kingdom Metazoa; phylum Chordata; class Mammalia; order Chiroptera; family Vespertilionidae; genus Lasiurus; species Lasiurus cinereus. The sequence continues at coordinate 51,206,021 of JAAGEH010002528.1, read as the reverse complement.
GGTATCAATCAGAATGGCAGGGGAGTGCTTAGGAGATGATCAGGCTAACAGACAGAAGTGGTTAGGGGAAATCAGGCAGGCAGGCAGGCAGGCAAGCAGTTGGGAGCCAGCAATCCTGGATTGTGAGAGGGATGCCTGACTGCCTGTTTAGGCCCGATCCCACCAGGATTGGGCCTAAAGGGGTATTTGGACATCCCTCAAGGGATCCCAGATTGGGGAGGGTACAGGCTGGGCTGAAGGACACCCTTCCCCCATCCGTGCATGAATTTCATGCACCAGGCCTCTAATGTGTGTGTGTGTGTGTGTGTGTGTGTGTGTGTGTGTCTGTGTGTGTGTGTGTGTGCGCGCGCGCATTAAAAGGGTAATGTGCTAATTAGACTGAACATCCTTCCAGACATCATTCCATACATTGTTCCAGATGAATCCTGAACCAGGGGGAAGCCCGGGTTCTAGGTGCCTATAGTTGGCTGAAGGGAAGCCAGCCTGGGTCTGGGTGCTGCTGGGTGGCCAGAAGAAAACAAGCCCAGGTTCTGGATGCCAGAGGAAAGCTGGTGACAGCAGCTGGGGGAAGGAAAGCCTACTCTTGCATGAATTTTGTGCATCTGGCCTCTAGTATATATATTGAAATCTGAAATATAATTGTTTTTTTTTAAATAAATCTTTATTGTTCAGTTTATTACAGATGTTCCTCTTTTTTCCCCCCATAGCTCCCCTCCAACAGATTCCCCATCCCTCACCCCATGCTCTTACCCCTGCCACTGTTCTCATCTGTAGGTGTAAGATTTTTGTCCAATCTCTTCCCACACCCCTCACACTGTCTTTCCCTCAAGAATTGTCAGTCCATCCCCTTTCTATGCCCCTGATTCTATTATATTTATCAGTTTATTCTGTTTATCAGATTTTTTATTCACTTGATTTTTAGATTCACTTGTTGATAGGTATGGATTTGTTATCACTTTGTTGTTCATGATTTTTATTTTTACCTTTTTCTTCTTCTTCCTCTTCTTAAAGAATACCCTTCAGAATTTCATATAATCCTGGTTTGGTGGTGATGAACTCCTGTAGCTTTTTCTTGTCTGTGAAGCTCTTTATCTGACCTTCAATTCTGAATGATAGCTTTGCTGGGTAGAGTAATCTTGGTTGTAGGTTTCTCAGTGGTTTTTAGAAGATTCTTTTTTTATAAAAATATATTTTATTGATTTTTTTTTTTTACAGAGAGGAAGGGAGAGAGATAGAAAGTCAGAAACATCGATGAGAGAGAGACATCGATCAGCCACCTCCTGCATGCCCCACCATGGAGATGTGCCCTCCAGCAAGGTACATGCCCCCAACTGGAAATGAACCCAGGACCTTTCAGTCCGCAAGCTGACACTCTATCCACTGAGCCAAACTGGTCTCAGCTGTAGAAGATTCTTGAGTAACCTTATAAATGTGGTTTTGAGCTCTATGTTCAGTCGTTTGCTTTCCTCCATTTCTTTCATTTGTGACATGTTTCTTGGTCTCTGCATTTTGGCTGCTTCCCTGTGTTGATGGATTGGCTTTGTGTGCTCATTGTCTCTTATGGCCCTGTAGCTCTGCCTCCCCAGTTACCTGAGGTGGACACTCTTGGTGGACCCCTTTGTGGGCTGGGTTCACAGTCTTGTTGTAGTTAAGCCTTGATTGCTATTGGTACACTGGGAGGAATTGACCTCCAGGCCAATTGACTGTGAGGATTAGCTGTGTCTGTCTATAATGGAAGAATTGCTGTGCTGGAGACACTCTTATGGGGCAGGACTTGCTTCAGTGGGGCTTTGGTGCTCACTGAGTCTACCTCTTGAGCGTGTCACTTATGTATGTGAGGAGTTGAAATCTGGTGTCTCACACTGACCTCTAGGTGCACTGGCTCTTGAATCTCTGAGGAGGTGCAAGTCAGCTACTGTCTGAGACCACCCAGAAGGAGCTACAGGGAGATCTGCAGATTTCTCCTCTTTGCTTGGAGTTTGGAAGTTTTGGAGTTGTCTGATCCAGTTGTAATTTGTTAGGTTAAGCTGCTGTGCACAGCTTGGGTGGGTTTGTAAATTGGGCAGGGCGGGGTCCAGGGAATCACTAGGGTAGGGTGGGGCAAACAGCAATGACTGCCAGTTAGCCCTCTCTGACACATTCTGTTCCGTGTCCCGCATCCCGCACCCCAGCACAGTAAACAATGATTCCTATGTGCACCTCTGCAAGAAGGCCACCCTCTCTTTCTGACCCGATGGCAGATAGTCCAGTTTCTCCCTATATGAGTCTGGGTCCCCAGAATCTCGCAGGAAACTGGAGTGCAGAGCAGTTAGGAACTTGTAACTCCCTCCCAACTTAAACAAACAAACAAACAAACAAACAAAAAAAAACAGCACACGCCAGTCTGATTTGCGTGCGTCTCCATACCTCTGCCTTTCTGAGTCTCTGCATGTCCTACCAGGTCTCAATGTACTTTTTTCTTTCCTTCTAGTTGTAGAACTTCCACTCTGCCAGTTTTCCTGCAGTTCTGGGGGATAGTAGTTTTGTTTTTTAGTTGTAGTTTTAGTGTGGTTGTGAGGGGCAGCACACACAGGTATATACCTTATGCCTCCATCATGTTTCCTCTGAAATATAATTGTTTTAACAAGATATTTTTTCTTTATCTTTGATTTTCTGCATTCTGACAATGATATGCTTAGATGTGTAGCTTTTTTTGTCCATTTATTTTGTACTTCTATTATGTTCTCTGTGGTTTCTCAATCTGTGTAATTTGGTGTCAGACATCAATTTGTGAAAATTTTTAGTTATCATTACTTCAAATATTGCTTTTGTTATTTTCTTGATTTGTTCTCCTTCTGGTAGTTCCATTATGTGTTACACATTTTGTAGTTGTCCCATAGTTTTTGGATATTTTTTCCCTTTTTTAGAATTTTTGTTTAAACTTTGCTTTTCAGGTTCTATTAATTTAACCATAAGCTCAGAAATTTTTTTCTCAGTTATGTCTAGTCTACTAATGAGACCATTTAAAGTCATTCTTCATTTGTTATAGTGTTTTTTTTAATCTTTAACATTTGTATTTGATAGTTTCTTAGAATTTCTATCTCTCTGCTTATATTACCCATCTGTTTTTCATGTTGTCTTCTTTTTTCTATTAAGAGCTGTTAGCATATTAATCATAGCTGTTTTAAATTCTGTAAATAAGCCTTTAGTGATTTGGCAGTAAGATGTGGGGGCAGGGACAGTGTTCTATATTCCTATGAATAGGTCTCAGTCATTTAGTGAGCCTGCACCCCTGGTCTGTAGACTTCAGAAACGCTTTTTAGGCCCCCTCCATTTTTTTTTAGGTGGGACATGATGGTTGGAGTTAAGGTTTGAGTGGCTAGAGTTTTTTTTCCCCAAGAAGATTAGGCTCTGATAAAATCACAGTAGTTTAGGGTAAAGTAGTTTCTCCTGAGGGCATGTCTCATTAACAACAGAATTGCTATTGATTTAAAAATGGGTTCTTTCCCTTTCCTCTGCCAGAGGCACAGAAGGTTTTCCTCAAATCTTTACTTTAAGAACTTGTTAGAGCTCCCTGCTAATTCCGTGTGACCTTAGGAAACTATTTAACCTCCAAGTACTTTTTTTCCCCCTTGATATAGGGACAGTAATAATACTTATCTCATAGTTGTTATTAGGGTTAAATTAACTTTGTATTTCTAATATATTTAAAATTTTTATGAGAAAAGTAACATCACTCTCTTCTTGCTTGTATGGTTTCTGAAAAAAGTCAAATTAAATACAATTTTTTGCTTTTCTGTAGGTAAGGCATTTTCCCCCCTGGCTTTTTTGAATATGTATATATTAGAGGCCTAGTGCACGAAATTCATGCACTGGGGAGGTGTCCCTCAGCCCAACCTGCACCCTCCAATCTGGGACCCCTCAGGGGATGTCTAACTAAACTGGCAGGAGGACATCCCTTTCACAATCTGGGACTGCTGACTCCTAACCACTCGCCTGCCTGCCTATCTGATCTCCCCTTACTGCTTCTGCCTGCCAGCCTGATCACCCCCTAACCACTCCTCTGCTGGCCTGATCGCCCCCAACTGCCCTGCCCTGGCAGCCATCTTATGATGACATGGGTGTGGCCATCTTATGACCACATGAGGGCGGCCATCTTGTGTATGAGGGCATGATGGTCAATTTGCATATTACCTCTTTAATATATAGGATATATGTATGTATGTATACACACACACACACATATACAGTGGTACCTCGAGATACGAGTTTAATTTGTTCCGTAACCTTGAGGTATGGGAAACTATGAGACGCTCGAGTCGCCGTAAACTGGTGGGTCGTGTGCAGCTGGCCAATCCGTTTGATTACTCCTATCTCAAATGTTGCTCGTATTTCAAAGTAAAAATCGCTCGCTCGACGGCTCGTATCTCAAAAATCTCATATGTTAGGGCACTCGTATCTCGAAGTACCACTGTACATATATATATATTGAAATTTGAGATTAAGAAAGATTGAAATATTTTAAGAATATGGATGAACTTAAAGGTGACATTATGTAGGTTATAATTGTGACAAGTTATATCATAGACCAAATATATCTTCCAGCACTGCTTACTATAGTTGTGATTTTCTTTGAAAAATGCCACTAATGCTTTTGCTTTGATGTTAAATTGATCAAGGATAAATGGAAAAACAAAGCATTAGTTTCATTTGTTTAGAGGAGACAGAGACTGATTGGCTTCCACCAGCCTTTCCCAAGGCAGTGGTTGGCAAACTGTGGCCAGCGAGCCACCCGGCATTTTGCCACTCTGTTGACTAATGAATTTGCCGACCATTGACCTAGACTCTTGATTCCAATAATCACTAGGTTGTTGTTGTTCCTTGTGATTAAGACCCTATCCCCGTGGTCAGCAAACTCATTAATCAACAGAGGGGCAAACCTCAGCTCAAGAGCTGCAGTTTGCCGACCACTGTTCTAAGGAATGTTACAGTTTCGACGAAGCTTGTTTGATTTTTGTCTCCATAGTTTACTAACTTACAAACCTCCTTTTGTGTTCCTAGATTGAAATAAAAATCTTTTCATGCTTCTAGTAGAATTTACTACTGATTATTTTCATTCACAAAACACCAGGAAACAGCAGGAGAGCCTTCAGTGGGGACAATAGAAGAAACCAGAATGCTTCTTAAATATGCTGCTAGTATGTCTTCTCTTCTGCTTCAGCTTTGTCCTCCAGTGTGGGTGGTGTCTGATCTGACTGACGCCTTAGTCCTTGTTTTCTAAACCACTAGAGTCTTTTTCTGATATATGAGATTGCTGTGACCTTGCATAAGATTGCTTTGAAAAAATACAATGCTTTTGAAGGATTTTGGAAATACCTCTGTTTAGGAAAATGCTTGTTCTATGCTCTGTCAGTAACGCTGAGACTATATACAAAAAAAAAAAAGATAAAGAAGATAAAGTCCTCTGGGCATCATTTTTCTAGGCGTCAGTGAAAAGCAATCTACACAACTGTATGAGTTATGAAAGCTGCAGTTTGAAGCCTGAAATTTCTGTTGTGAAATAGCTTGTCTTTGGGATACAAGCTTTGTGGCTAAAAGGTTCACAGGGTTTCTGTAACTATGTTATGCAAAAGTAGGTATCTTTGACCTAAACTGAGGGGAACTGTTGAAGCTCGAGTTCTCTATGAACTTGATGCTTGTAGCAAAATAACAATAAGGATATTTTAGCAATTCTAGTGCAGGCTGTGGGATGAATCAGATCATTGCCCTCAAGGTAAGATATTTTCTATGACTAAGTGAAAAAGCCTAGGGAGTCCCAGCTTTACTTTGTAGAATAAACAGATAGGCACACATATTCATGTCATATCCATGCAAATATGCACACACAAATATACCCATCTCCTTCACCTGGCATTTCTGAGGAATGAGGGTTTCTTTATAAAAATGAAGCTTATTCAACTAAATAGAATAGTTTAATATTTAATATGAATCTGCCTTCTTTAATAAGTGTACCAAATACATTTCAACTTATTTTGATGATTCATCCATCGCTATTAATAATTAAATACAATGTTTTTATTTCTCTGTAATGCTTTGCTTTTATTTCTTCCCATTCACCAGTACTAAAGCAATATTTATTGCAGAAAATCAGAAATACAAAGAGGAAAACACCAATTATCTACTTCTCCAGAGATAATCATTGCTAATTCTTTGTATTATGCATTTACACACATATGCATATACATTCTTAAACAAATCAGAACATTCAATAATGTCTTTTGTGATTTGCCTTTTTCTCATAGAGATCTAGCATGAAAAAATATTTTAATATCGTAGACCTATATCTGAAACATTATTTTAAGTGACTATATGATACTGCATTTGGGCAGACATATTGTATTTTTTTCAACAATTCCATATTATTGGTTATATTATATTAAACATTTTTATATATTTTATTGATTTCAGAGAGGTGGGGAGGGAAGAGAGATAGAAACATCAATGATGAGAGAGAATCATCAGTTGGCTGCCTCTACACACCCGCTACTGGGAATCGAGCTCGAAACCTGGACTTGTGACCTTGACTGGAAGAAACTCAGAACCCTTCAGGCTGCAGGCCAACACTTTATCCACTGAGCCAAACCAGCTAGGGCTGTCCAACATTCTTATATCACAACATTGTATTGAATGTACATGTGTGTATATATGTGTAAATATATATCCTTATATCTAGCTTTAATTCCTCTAATAAGTTATTAAATACGGAAATTAAAATTGAAAGAACAAACACACTTTTGAGGATTTTGATATGTTCTGTTGACCAGACCTCATATTCAGTTCATGTATCTAGTCTAGAGCTGATGTCCACTTTGACTATTCCGTGTTTGTGCTGACTTGGTAGTTAAATGTCTTAACATTCCTATCTTTTTCAACAATTTCATAGGAAAGTTACATGAATGTGTATTCCCACTTAGATTTACATTTTGAAGAGAGATCAGATCTCTCTTAAAGTTTTCTTTTTATTCTTATATGAAAACAAATACCTGAAACTCAGGAAATGTTTGAACATAGAAATTTTGGGACCAAAAGCAGATTCCTTCATGGATTAAAATATACAATACTTAAAAGATTTAATCAGGTACTTCACCAAAATTATGCAAATAGAAACTAAAGACATGAGAAGGAGCTCCACATTAGGGAAATATAAATTAATCCCAAATGATATAGGACTATATGCCTAATAGAATGAATAAAACAAAAAATAAAAACATAAAAACATACATTTACCATATGACCTAGCAATATTTCTTCTAGGTATTTACCCAAGAGGATGAAAAACTTCTGTCTACACAAAAATATATATGCAAATATTTACAGTGGCTTTATCTATAATTGCCCTAAACTGGAAACTGCACATATATTCTCAACTGATGAATGGATAAAAATGTGTGGTATATCTATACAGTAGAATATTTCTCAAAAATTAAAAAAAGGAATGATTACTGATACATGTAGGGATATGAATTAATATAATGAATTAAGACTCTACAGGCTACATAATAGATGATTCCACTTATGCTCTAAAAAGGGAAAAATTAAAGGGAGAGAAAACAGTTAAATGGTTGACAGGGGCTAGAGATGGGGTGAGTAGATGACTTTAAATTTGTACAAAGAGGGAATTTTTAGGATGAGAAATGGTAAATAGTGGTTGTGGTGATATGACTGTATACATTTGCCAAAACTCATAGAGCTGTACATTAAAAAAAGTTAATTTTATTGTATGTAGTTTTCAAAGTAATTAAAAAACTTAAAAATTAAAATATTTCTATTTTAATAGGAAAAAGAAAATACCATGCTGAAGCATCTATTTTGACTATGAAATGTGCATTGCATACTTCCAACCCAGATAGTGTGACTGACCAGAGTCCAGATGTGTTTGCTGTATTTGCCAGTGTCTGAGCGTGGCAGGTAGAATAAGGCAGGTCCATTCCTGGGGGTTATGATTTCCGATGGCCTTGTTAAATCTTCCACAGGCTACACTGAAGTGTAGGACACTTCCACCCAACCTTTCTTTAGTCCTTCACTGATGGCAGACTTCATGGTGGTTACAGCTCTCCCAGCCTCAACTATCTCCCTACTCAATTTCTCTCACACAGGCATTTTCCCAAGTAAAATCCTCACAAGTGCTTGTCTTGGCAGCTGCTTCTTGTAGAACTTGAACTAACACATTCTCCAATTTTGTACTGTATAATATGATCACCACAGAGATAAAATGCATAATCACATTTAATAAATCTTGATGTATAATGTTCTTCAATATATATCTTTTATAAAAATGATTATGAAAGTATAACATATATAAAGAAAAATATATATAAGTATACAGTTGTATAAATTTTCACAAAGTGAAAATATCACCCAGACACCCATATAACTGAAATAATGTAATATTTATCTTTCTTTGTCTGACTTATTTCACTTAGCATAATATCCTCTAGTTTTATCCATGTTGTTGCAAAAGTATACCATAATTTATTTATCCATTCTACTATTAATTGATACCAGTGTTTTTAATATTTGTGATCTACAAATAATGTTGTAATGAACATATTTGAACATGTCTTCTGGTGCATGTGTGTATATATTCCTATAAGGTATATGACTAGGAGTAGAGTTGTAAAATCATAGGTTATATATATATATATTCAGAGTGAGAGGATACTATCAAAAAGTTTTCAAAGTGGTTGCATTCCCACTAGCTGTGCATAAACATCCCATCTCCTCTACAGCCTCATTATCACCAATGATTGATATAAAATTGACAAGGACACTACAGGCCAATTTCTCTTATAGACAAAGATGCAACAGATCTTTAAGTCATTAACCAATAGAATCTAGGAACCTAAAAATATAATATATTATAATCTAATTTGGTTTATTCCAGGAATGCAAGGTAAGTTTAGCATTTGAAATATCAATTGATATAATTCTTCACAATAACAGAATAAAAGAGACAAATGATATAGTTAGGAAATAGGAGGAAAAATGCATTAGATAATATTTAACACCTAACTATGCTAAAAAAAAATCTCAGCAAACCTTAGAGAAGGGAACATTCTTAATTTAATGAATAATATGTATGAAAAACTGTAACAACATAATTTGTAATGGTGAAATATGATATAAAGATAATAACAAGTTGTTCTCTATTACTGCTTCTAATTTTTAAAAAATGTGAGGTCTTAGCAAAAACGAGACAAGAAAAAATGGTATAAATAGTGGGAAGGGAGAAGCAAAGCAGTCATTTGTATCGATAATGATTGGATATGTATGAAACCCAAAAGACTACAGGTAAATTTCAGAATTAATAAGTGAATTTACTTAGGTTTTTGGATGCAAAGTCAGTATATAAAAATAAATTGTATTTCTATATACCAGCAACAAAACTGTTGGAAAATGAACTTTTAAAAAAGAAACAATTTAAAATGTCACCAGAAAAAGCTACATTGGTGCTTATACAAAATGACCACAAATTGGAATACTTTTGATATCCTCTTATCAGAGTTTTAGTAGTTTTCCTCTCTCTTAACTCGGTTGTTAGCTGCCATTTCTTTTTTTCCCCTTTTTTTATTGTTTAAAGTATTACAAATTACTCCTCTAAAGGAGACTACATATGTCTTCTTTCCTCCCCTCATTGACCTCCCCCTAGCTTTCCCTACCTCCCAGTACATGCCCTTACCTGTCCCCTCACCCCCAGTGTCTTGTATCCATTGGTTATGCTTATATAAATGCATACAAGTCCTTCCGTTGATTTCTTACAGCCCCATTCCCAACCTTCCCTATCTTCCTGCTGTAGTATGACAGTCTGTTCAATGCTTCTTTGCTTCTGTATCTGTTTTTTTTCCTCCTGATTCTTTTCTTTAAAAACATCTTGCCTCTGCAGACTAGAAATAAACCTATAAGAGCAAAAAATGTTTGAGTCCCAATTTCAATGTCCAACAGTTCTGAGTCACAGTTTCAATGTCAAACAATTCCTTATGTGTACACATCAGCAATAGTATCTGGAAGGTGGACAAATGATGACAATGCAGGTCCGACCCTCTCTGTTTGGTCCTAGGCAACCTGTAGCGACACACAGCTGCTTACTGCTAGCATGGCAAGACATCGTCAGCATCTTCCATCTCTGGACTGTTTCTCCTTTTGTCTTCGTGGTTGGAGCAGACCTGTCAATTCCTCTCTGTTTCAGGAGTCCATTTGGTCTTGGAGTTGTTTTCTGAAAGTATATAAACATATTCTTGACCAAAAGAATAAAATTTATTTGGGGTCATTTTTATTTTTGTCCAAATGATTTGGCTTATTTTGACACCATGTGTGTTTTTCATGGGTGTCTTGCTGTTAGCATTACAAATGAAAATTAATTTTCTAAAGTAAAATTTTTCTAGATATAATTTACTTACAAGATATTTTTCCTTACATGATATTATCCTACTATCCATCCTTTTTTTTAAAATATTTTATTGATTTTTTACAGAGAGGAAGGGAGAGAGATAGAAAGTCAGAAACATCGATGAGAGAGAGACATCGATCAGCTGCCTCCTGCATGCCCCACAGTGGAGATGTGCCCGCAAGCAAGGTACATGCCCCCGACCAGAATCGAACCTGGGACCCTTCAGTCCACAAGCCGACGCTCTATCCACTGAGCCAAACCGGTCTCGGCTATCCTTCCTTTTTTGATTAATGGAGACTTGTAAATTTTTTAATGCAATCTTGATAACTTTAAATTTTAATTTTTTGCACACAAATATAACTGCTTTATGTTCATTGCATTTTAAGCAATTTTATAATGAGATGAACTACCAATAGACATTTTAGTTAATACTTTAGAAACAGCTTTTTGTCCAGTTCAATTAAATTTTCTTGAATTCATTTATTTCAATTAGCCATTTTAAACTAATCTGAAAGCTTGATTACTCTTTTACTGTCAAGTTTAATTCTCTATCAACAATCTTAGATTACCCTGTAAATATTAGTGGAAAGGATTATTTGCATTCTTAAAAAGGCTCTGAAAATTCCTGGTGGTAGGCTGGATTTAGATATAGAGCAGCTGCTGTCGGCCAAGTCTCTGTTGCCTGGGTCTTGATCTGAGCTGGGCCAAGTCTTTGTCTGTTACCTGGGTCCCGATTTTTGCTGGGCATGGGAAGTGAAGCAGCCATCAAGGCAGTAGACTCCCTCAGAAGGGGTGAGGGTTCAAGCCCCTATAAGGTTGGGGGTTGAGGGTCTGTGCCCCACCTCTGTTGACCCCCAAGTTCTCTCCTGATGGCTCCTCTGCGACTGTGCCTGTTGTAGATTGTTCCTTCTCTGAGCAATCTTACCCATTTCCGGTTAACCAGTCATCCTCTGGGGCCAAGCAGACTGTTGTGAGGTTCAATTCTGTCTCCTTGGTGTTAGCTGCCATTTCTGTTGCTATCACTATGCTTTCTTCTAACTGCAATTTCTTTTAGTAATTTTTTGCCTCAGAAGTGCTATGATTGGGAAGTCAATAAAGCACATAAATTCAATATTAATAACATTGAAAGGATTTTAGCAGCTAGATTTTCATTTTGGCCACCTAGGTGTTACTCAGAGCCCTTAATTTATCCAGGGTCCAATTTTGTTCAAAATGATGGCGATTGCCAGAAGTACAAACTCCAGGGCAGAGGGGCATTATTTTGTATCTATCTCTAGATGATAGAAGAGACTGATAAACTATCTCAGTCCTCAACTTGAATAGAACATTTCTTAAAGTTTTCTGTGATATTATTTCATCTTGAAAATAAATAAAAATAAAAATTGGGTTATACTTTTATATAGGAATCTTGTGATTATCTCCCTTAGAACAATAATTTGTATAAATCTTTTCACTTGTTTGAGGTTAGACATTGACTTCAATATGATTTAAAATGCCAATAACTCTTAAACAATGTTGCACTGGCTTAAGAAGGCTTTGTTTCTAATATTAGTTGAATTTGGTTTAACTTAGTAAGATTATAACCAAATAAATACTATTAACCAATAATACCAATAATCATCAGAACCCAATGAGCATTGAGCCTCTAGGTAAAGTAACAGGTGGAACAGAGGGGACTAGTGAAGAAGTTGCCCTTTCTTGTTGAAGGAACTACTGAGGCTACATTTTTAAACACTTGAGCTCTAGTCAAAGCTTACGGGTGCCATGATAACAATACAGATAGTTTCTATCTATTGTAATTTGTTGGATTTCATTCCAGGAATGCTAGTGGTAGCTCCCTAAATAGATTTCACTGTTCAGTAATGTGTCATGAATTTCAGTTTGAAAAACACTAATTTAGTTGATACCAAGGATCAATCTTACTCCTTCAATGCTCTGTTAAATTGGAGCCTTGGCACTGGACCCAGCCCAGCCCAGTCATGGTCTAGTAGTTATTAATACCTAAATTCTATCAGCCATGCATCCTGATCAAAGAAGGCCTATATTGTGAGAATATTTTGACCCTGGACTACAGATGGTAAAATGGGATATATAAGTAGTGCTACATCTTTCTTTGTTCAAAAAGCTCCATTTATGAGTTTGTTTTTTACTTTTAAAGTGATTAATATAAAAAGTGGTCAATTTGATTAAAACATAAGTATAGTCTAGTGGAGTTTCTGGGACCAAAAAGTGCTTTGATCAAGGTGAGCTGGCTGGACTCCCACCAGTGCATGAATTTGTGCACTCAGCCGTTAGTAGCTACATATATAGCCTGGAGTAGATGGTTATTTACAAAGCCAAATCAATTCTTCCCATCCCTGTATTTATGCTGCTTTATAACATGATTTGTCATTCCTTCTATTAATAGATGAAGTCTGTTCTCCTCCATTCATCCATCCAACCCACTTCCATTTGAGTCTTGGCTGGCTTTCAAACTTATTCTGACTAATAAAATGTGACTAACATGATGATGCAGTGCTTCTATGCTTAGGCATCAAGAGGCCTTGAGTTTTTGTTCTTATCCTCTTGAAATTCCTTGACTTCCATGTGAAAAAAGGTTTCTTGAGGGACCAGGTGGAGACAGAGGCCTAACTGACAGCACACACCAACCATTAGAGATGGGAGGGAGGCCATATTAGCTTATCCAAATCAGTTGCTATAGACTGAATGTTGATGTCTCCCCAAAATTCATATTAAATTCTAATGCCCAGTATGATGGCATTTGAAAGTAGGGCCTTTGAAAGGTGATTAGGTCATGAGGGTGGAGCCCTCATGATGGGATTTGTGCCCTTATAAAAGAGGTCCCAGAGAAATCACTTGGTATTTGTACCATTTGGGGACACATTGAGAAAACATCCCATCTGTGAATCAGGAAGCAAACTCTGACCAGACAGCATATTTGCTGGCATCTTGATCTTGGACTTTCAGCCTTCAGAACTGTAAGAAGTACATGTTTGTTGTTCAAGTCACCCAACCTATGGAATTTTGTTATAACAGCTCAAATGACTGAGATACCAGTCAAGTATTTGTATTTCATGTGAGCCAGCAGAAGAACAAAGTAGCTGAACTCAGCACAAACTGTTGATTTACAGAGTAATAAGCAACACAAAATGGTTGTTATTTTAAGCTACTGATTATTACAAGGGATAGATGAGTGATTAACATGATGTATTATGTGTTCATTAAATGGGTGTAAACCTTTGCCTCTTCAGGGAAGGTAAATTTAATTTTGAAGCACAGTTTCATTTCAAAGGTAATCCTTCTTACGTACTGAGATTTATTTCTTAGGGTTAGGTAGACAACATTTTAGAATGTTACTTGGTTTATTATTATTCTCGCTCTCTGTTTATCTTATTTCCAGATCACTATACATATTGAACATTTAATGTCACACCTGTTCTAAGTATTTTATCCTCAACTAATCCTTAATTTTATTATCCATATTAATCCTCAATTTTCTTCTCTGGAACAAAGGGATGATAATAGTAGGTAGAGGTGAGTAAGATGGGGTTCCTTATGTTAGTGATTTATTGTGGGAATGCTTTCAGGAGAGAGGAAGGTGAAGGAGTCAAGGATAGAAAACAGAAAAAAGTTAGGCACAAAAGTGCTCTGGGACCAGATCAAATCTAGCAGTTGTTTTCATCATCCAATAAATAGGTGAATGCTATATTTCAAATGCAGAATGGTGCATTAAAATCCCAAATTGGCCTATAAGTGTTGTGTTTCTCTCTTAGTGGCAAGACATATGAATTGGATAACTTGCTCTTTAATTTGAAGAGGATGGTTGAGCATGACTGAGACAACTGGACCCTTAAAATTTTTACTGATGAGACAGACCCTTGAATCTCTGCAGGGCTTATCTCTCATCTTCTGAAGCTCATGAGGCTTACAATGGCACTCAGAATGCTTGTCACTTCTTGCTAATCAGGTCTGAATGTATATGACATCATCAGGGTAGTAAATTAAGATGATGCTCTGTAGAATGTTCAGATGATCTAGGTGCCTGCATTATAATAAGGAATTAGAGGATTACAGCTCTGGGTCAAAACAATGAATCAATATTTTTGTCTGTCTAATGTGAATGCAAACCATGAGACAGACTTAGCCAGGACTCCATTTACTACCTCATCTCCATGATGGCACTTTAAAAGTACCAGTTGAATGAAAGTATCCATATACAACAGTCTCAAAAGATGTGGGTAATCTCTTTTTCCAGTGTGTCATTTACTGAGTAAATTTACACAATCCTTTGGGGGGAAATATTGGGGAATTACCACTATATAGACTTTCCATCGTATTTTACAATCCTTCCAAATACAGATATAACCTCTTTCAGTGAGTGAATATAGGTGGGTCAATATTTCAAATGCAGAATGGTACATTAAAATCCAAATTGGTCTGGGAATTGGCTCAGGTCTACAAATCTGACATGGAATCAGAATTTTGGAAGGACTGATTTATTATTCTTATTGGCTGTCCATTTATCTTTTCCTAAGAATTCTATATTTTGCCATATTCATCAATCCCTGTGAGTCAGGTGAGTCTGTCCTTGCTTCTCATTAAGGTAATTATGCATTTCTTTGTGTAAGGGTTAAGGGCCCTCACTTGGCCTGCGTTCTTCGGTCATCCGCACTGCAATAGTGAGTGCAGTTCTCTAGCAGCACTTGCTGTTATCAACCCCGACTCCCAGAGAAGACAACCAATCTTCAATAAGCTTCCTGCATCCCAATATCCCAATTTAAGATTTGCTGTAGGAAGAACCCACAAAATTGGGTTAAGCCAAATTAAAGAAAGTTTCTTTACTACAGGTTTAAAAAATGTTTAAAAAAATAATTTTAGAGAGAGGGGAAGAAATAGAGAGATAGAAACATTGGTGAGAGAGAAACATTGATCAGCTGCCTCCTGCATATGCCCACTGGGGATTGAGCCCCCAACCCAGGACCCTGCCCAGAAACCAAAATGGTAACCTCTAGGTTCATGAGTTGACTTACTACAGGGTTTTTATATATCTTTTATGTGAGACTGGAATGCAAATTTCAGTGACCAGAATATAAAATTTTGAGCAGAAACCCTGTTTATTTTATCAGGGGACATTTACCTAACTTCCCCAAGTAGAATTAACTTGGGCCCTCAATGTTGCCCAAATTATAAGTGAAAAGTATCTGAAAATAGTGTTATTTTAATTCTCTTATTATGAACATATTTATATGTTTTTAACATTTGTATCCCCCTTTCTGTAAACTGTTATTCATCGTTTATTCATTTAAAAAATTGAGATGTTAATCTTTTATTGAATTGTAGAAACTGTATATATTATGGAATTAGCTCTTTGCCTAACATGATAGAAATTACTTTTCTAGATTGTCAACTGACTTTCGAAATTAAGAGCTTTCTTTTTTCTTTCTTTTCCATTCTCCTTTCCTTCCTCCCTTTTTTGTCTTCCTCCTTTCTTTTCTTCCTAAAGCCCTTTCTACTCTAAGCTATTTCAAAAATATTTTAGCCTTTTAACATTAATGGCCTGGCTTTTATTCCTGATGTCATATTTTTTCTTTATACAACAGTTGGAATGATTTTTAAAAAGCAGACATGTGAACCGTGCCTGGGTAGCTTATTTGGTTAGAGCATGGTTCCCATATGCCCTCATATGCCAAGACTGCAGGTTCGATCTCTAGTCAGGGCACATATAGGAATCAATTAATGAATGTCTAGATAGGTGAAATAACAAATTAATGCTTTTTTCCTCTGTCCTTCTCTTCCTTCCTCTCTATCTCTAATATCAATAAATAAAAAGCACACATAACTATTTCACACTACTGCTTCAAATACTTCAAATGTTTTTTTTTATTTTTATTGCTTTTAGGATAAGGTGCTACATTTGTGTTCAAGATTTCTCTATGTAGGCCCTTGCCTGTCCCTTCAGAACCTTCCCACAAACTGTGCCTCTTAACGCATCTGCAACTTTGCCTCGGTAATTTATTTTCTTCATGTCTTAGTTTAAATGATACTTTTGTAAGAACAGTTTTTTTGCCCATCAGATTAGATTTTCTATTACATGCTTTCATTGAATCCTGTAAGAACTCTGGTAGACCCTGACACAGCTATACTGTATACACGATTAACCATTTGTTTTGTGTTTTCAGGAATTCTCCCTCTTTTTTCCTCTTCCTATTGTATTTCTAGCACTTAACAAAGGGACTGGTACATAGTAGATGCTCATTAAATAACTGTTTGAAAAGCATCTGTTGAATGAAAGAATAATTGAAGTTTGATTATGAGACAGTACAAAAAGATAGTCTTAGGAACATGCTGATAAATTCATACTTTGTGCTATTGAAAATGAGGAGTCAATGAATCTTTTAATAATAGAGATCAGTTTTGTTTATTTTATTCTTTTCTCTCTTTTTACTGAATGTTGATTTTCAATCAAGAATTATTTCTTTTTTAAAAATTAAATCTTTATTGTTCAGATTATTACATTTATTTCTCTCCCCACCCCCTCCATAGCTCCCCTCGACCCAGCTCCCACCCTTTCCTCTACTCTTATCTCCCTCTCATTGACCTCATCCATAGGTGTATGATTTTTGTCCAGTCTCTCCCTGTACAACCCTCACCCTTTTCCCCCTGAGAATTATTGGTCCACTCCCTTTCTGTGCTCCTGATTCTATTATATTCACCAGTTTATTCTGTTGATCAAATTTTTAATTCACTTAATTGTTAGATTCACTTGTTGATAGATACGTGTTTGTTGTTCATAATTTTTTGGCTTTTACTTTTTCTTCTTCCTCTTCAAAAAGAGTACCTTTCAGCATTTCATATAATACTAGTTTGGAGTTGATGAACTCCTTTAGCTTTTTCTTATCTGTGAAGTTCTTTATCTGCCCTTCAATTCTGAATGACAGCTTTGCTGGATAGAGTATTCTTGGTTGTAGGTTCTTGCTATTCATCACGTTGAATATTTCTTGCCACTCCCATCTGGCCTGCATAGTTTCTGTTGAGAAATCAGCTGACAATCATATGGGTGCTGCCTTGTAGGTAATTAACTGTTTTTCTCTGGCTGCTTTCAATATTCTCACTTTCTCTTTTGCTCTTGGTATTTTAATTATGATGTGTCTTGGTGTGGTCCTCTTTGGATTTCTTTTATTTGGGTTTCTGTGTGCTTCCTGGACTTGTAAGTCTATTTCTTTCATCAAGTGGGGGAAGTTTTCAGTCATATTTCTTTAAATAGGTTTCAGTATCTTGCTCTCTCTCTCCTTTTGGCACCCCACAATTCTGATGTTGGTACGCTTGAAGTTGTCCTAGAGGCTCCTTATATTATCTTCACATTTTGGATTCTTATTTCTTCTTGCTTTTCCAGTTGAGTGTTTTCTGATTCTTTATATTTCAAATTTTTGACTTGATTCTTGCCTTCCTCCAGTCTGCTGTTAGGACTCTGTATAATATTTTTTATTTCAGTCAGTGTATGTTTAATTTCTAGTTGGTCCTTTTTCATTTCTCTTGGGTCTCGCTAAATTTATCCATCTTTTCTAGGAAATCTTGAAAAATCTTATAACCGTGGTTTTGAACTCTATATCCAGTCGTTAGTTTTCCTCCATTTCTTTTGTTTGTGATTTCTTCCTTTGTTTCTGCATTTTCAGTATGCCAGGAGAATTTCTGTGTTGGATTGAGCCTTATGATACAAGACTTGCAATACTGCAAAAACCTCTCCATTGAGCTTGGGAGGGGTGGAGTTTCAGGGCTTAAGGACCGCCTTGCCTTCCAGTCGGCCCTGCCCTATGCAGCCTCTGGGTCTCAGGAATCTCTGGCTAATAGCTGTTCAGTGTGCATCATAGCAACTGGTCGACTGGTTGACAGGTCGCTTAGGGTTTTATATAGAGAGATAATCTAATAATAAAAATAGCAATAATAATAGACTAATAATAAGAGATATCTCTGTGCTTCTTTGCAGATGGCTCAATAATTTCTGTTTTAATAATATTAAGACATACCTTTATTTATGTAATGTTCTTTATGCTCAAATTGCTTATCCAAAATTAAGTAATTAATCCTAACACTAAACCCTGCAAGGCAGATAAGAATTATCTTTATTTTTCAGATTAAGTCAAATGTATCATATTCCAAATGATTAATGCTTTGAAATCTCCAATACCAAATGATCTATGTTCCTCTGGAAGCATGTGGAAATCCAAATTTACATAGTAATTATGTGTTCAATTGTGCTGAGGAGCAAGTGGCAGGCCCAGATAATGTTGCCAAAAAAAGGGACTGGTAATATACAAAATGGAAGCAAGCAGTTTTTTAAATCCTTATTGAATGATAATATTATTATTCATATATAGTGATTCCCTCCTCTGAAGTCTCCCAAAGCTGAAAACAAAAGCAAAATTCAAAACCACCAAAACCTTGGTAAATGCTATTTAATTTATGCAATAAATTCAATGGATGTATAATTTGCATTTTGAAAATGAAAAAGGAGCCACAGTCTACTTGGAGATAACAATGATGCACAGTCATTTTCTTATCATTTAATACAGAAATACTAGCACTGGGCTGCATTCTGACTACTATGAATATACCATCTACATGAAGAATATTTGTGAGGATAATTTGTGTAAAAAATTTTGCCACATTATTAAAAAATAATTCCTTAGTTTTATGTTGTAGAGGGATTCTGATAAATGTGCCATTTCTATTTTTGAAAAAGCATAACACTTTTTCTTTTTTGTTCATGGCAGAGAACCAAATCATAATTGTTAGTGAAAAAATGAGGGAAAGTTTTATCATCTATCTATCACCTCCTCAATACTGGGCTGCACTGTGTTCAGAAGAAAGGCCATCCCCATGCAAAAATAGAGAAGGAGGGTGCTTGGTGGATGATATTTTAGTTCAGTGAGAACAGTTCTTTCAACACTGCCTGGCATTGTGCAGAGGTGCCAGAAATATCACTATTTAGAGATTTTGGGACTTCTATTTCTGATAATATGGTATAACAGATGTCTGGAGTAACCCTTCTTGTAAAGAACATCTATAATTCCTAGAAAAATTTTAAAATTAATGTTTAGATAACCTGTAGGAAAATAGGGGAGATTACTGGAGAAATAACAAAAAGGCATGAATAAGGAGGACAAGAGATAAAATTATTTTCCTGTCTTGGGGTTTGTACAAGGTGGAAGATTGATCCATAAAGCTAGATTCTCCACTACCTTAGTGGGTAAATCAGAAGGATTTTTGCTTCCTGGGGAATTATGTAGGTATTCTTGCTTGCCTCTGCCTTGGCTCTGTGTGAAACAGGAAGTGACCTGTATATTTTCAAATTTGTTTGAATGTGTTTCTTGAGAAGTCTCCATGAAGCCTGCCCTCAGTTGATATTTTTGCCCAAATTCTTGCTATTAGGGATTGAAAAACCTTCAGTTAAAAGCTAAAGTTCCCTCAGGCTTTGGGTATTCCTAGGCTCCAAGCAAAATCAAAGGCAAATCTCTTTGGAGGAAATAATTATAAACTCAATGAAGTCCCACAGATAAAATTCCTATGCATATGAACAGATAATAAAAATCATAAAACATGTGCAGAACTAAGAACAAGGAACCATAAAATATCAAACTACAGAATCAGACTAGCAAAAACTGTGGATATTGGAATTTATCAGGTGCAAATGTGGTATAAAAATTTAATAATTTTAAAGAAAATGCAGGAGCCCTAGCTGGTTTGGCTTCATGGATAGAGCATTAGCCTGTGGACTGAAGAGTCCCGGGTTCAATTCTGGTCAAGGGCACATGTCTTGCTCAGCCCTGGTTTTCTGGTGATCTATTACATACAGCTTACTATGCTGAGCCCTCTTACTCTTCCAGGTGGTCTTCTGGCCAAATTTGAAAGTCTGCAGACCACTTTCTTTTCAGGTGGCCCACCTCTGGAATACATTTACACCTTGGGGACTTATTTACATATTCTTTGGCCTGAAAAATTTGGGGTCTTGTTAGAAGTCAAGCTAAGGTGGTCACTGCTCCCATTTTCCTGCCAACCGTGACTTCTTGCTCATTCGCTTCTTCAGGTGGAAGTCAGCTTCCGGGTCAGTGTATACTCAACTAGAGTGATTGCATATTATCCTCTCTGACTAGTACTCTTAAAGCCTCTTTCATGGATTTGAAACAAGGCACAGGCACCTCCAAATCCTCTCAGCTCTCTTTGGTGATGGTGGGGAGTAGACTTTCCATACTTTAAAAAGAGTTTTTTAGACAAATTCTTCTCACAAGTCCTCTTTTATTCTATTTTGTTGAATCTACATTAGTTATGTGATGCTGAATAATAAGTTATTTTCAAAATTAGCAGATTAAAACAGCAAACATTTATTATTGCACACAGTTTCTGAGAGTCAGGAATCCGTAGGCCGCTCTGGTTCAGAGTCTCTCATGAGGTGGCAGTCAAGGTGTCAGCCAGGTTGCAGTCACCTGATGTTTGGCCAGGGGTGGAAGGTCTGCTTCCAGGAAGGCTGACTCATAGGGTTGTTGGTTCCTCACTGGCTGTTAACAAAATACCTCCGTTTCTAAACTCGTGAGCTAGCTGTCCACAGCATTGTTCATGACATAGCAGCTAACTTCCCCCAAAGCCCAAACAAAGTGAGTTGATGTGAGGGAAACCAAGACAAAACCTTGGTGTCTTTTATAACCTCATCTTGGATGACATATTCCGATTTCTGTCATATTCTATTGGTTATATGGCACACCCCTGCGCAATGTTTGAGGGGATACACAAGGCTGTGACTGCTGGGAAGTGGGGGTCATTGGGAGACATCTTGGATACTGGCTACCACACAACCCATTGTAAATGTATCATTTTTTTTATGTATCACTAACAAAAAATGTTGACAATTATGATATACATTAGGTGTGAGATATATCTAACTTGAGAAATGGTAAAATATGAAAGAAAGTGAGTCTTAGAATTGATGATGTGCAAAATACCTTCCTGTAAATAAGGATATTTTAAAAATAATAAAATTGATTATTTTAATTGAAAACTACATCTTGGGGTAATCTAGAATATTGTTTTGGAATTTTCAATGATATTTTGGGCACTTTAATTGATACCACTCATGTATACCACCCTGCCCCCATCCTCTTTTCTTTTTTCTTGAACCATTCTCATGTACTAATTTTCTGCTGCATGCTTCTATTTGGATGCTAGTTATTTCTCTCTGTTATTTCTTTTGTATAAACCCCTTTATTATTAAGTACCAATAGAGTGCCAACATTGAGAAGAACATCATGCAGATTATAGTAAGATACAGATACTGTTAAGCAGCTTTGTAAATCTCATTTTATAGAGAAGATAAGTTACAGCAAGCATAATGAAAATATCTACTCAACTGGATCACAAAGTGCTTGATTTTAAATAAATAATTTGACAAAATTGTTCAAATATTTAAATTACATCTTTGAAGGTCTGATGAACTACACACGTTTTAATACAACTTATTTAGAAGTGTTTACTTAAGTAAATTCAGGTTGATAATAATTTCTGTTTTGGTATCATATAACTTGGTCATTTAAAACTGTAAGTTTTGAATATATTTACTTTGGGTATTTAGAACTATTTCTCAAATATTATGATGATTTTTTGTAGGAAAGGGTGTGTGTATAATAGAAAGCATGGATTCTGAATTTCAGCAAAGCTAGGTTGAATATAAGTTCCACCAATTACTCATGGTGCTATCAACCACAATGTTAGCCTTTTTGAGCTTCAGCTACCTTTTCTGTAAAAAAAATAATATCACTCTTTCTTTTAAGAAGTAGGGAAGTTTAAATAAAAACAACTTACTCATGTAAGTGAAGTCCTAGCCCATTGTCTGGCACATAGTGGCTTCCAAAAAATGGTGGTTATTATTACTATTTACCAAGAGGCTGTGCAGAATTTGATGTGTTGTTCTGGCTTCATGTCTGTCTAGGCTATGAGAGTATTTAAAGAGAAAGTGGGAATTTGGGTATTTGGGCAAGTTCATAATCTGCCAGTAATCTTATTCTGAAAAGTACTTAAAAAATCCAGTCCAGAGTGCAGACCATTCATTTCGAATATGTGTTTTAAACATCATAATAAAAATTACATTTAAAGATAAAGGAATATATATGCATTACATTTGAAGAAAAGAAGTTATAGCATCGTATTTGATAAACAGTACAGATGATATACACGATAGTAATATAGCATTCCATAAATAGAAATAATGAAAACATAGGAAATAACCATAATTGATTTATTATTCCTTTTAGATTAAATAATGGTAGGCCAAAATAAGGGAAAGAAATAGAGAGACTTTTTGAAACAAACAGTTGCAATATAGGAATATTTAGCATGGCTTGTTTAGACTGAGTCTAGAAAAAAAGAACTTTTCTGTGGCATATATTTAAAATATAACACTGACATTACTGTGGAAGAATTGAGTTTAAGTGGAAAAGAAAACAATAGGCTAAGCACAGTGCTTAATTCATAAACTGGATGATTTGAGGAAAGATTAGAAAAACTGAAATTACCAACAGACAAAATAGATGTATTTTTAATAGTTTAGTGAAAATACTAAAGTCTAATTTCCTTTTATTTGCAAAATAGAAAAATACTTGGAGTCATTTTATTTAAGACTAGAAGCCCAGTGCGCAAATTTGTGCACATTGAAAGGAATTAATTAGAAGAAATATTTTAATATCACTATTCACCCTTTCTCTGTATTAGAAATGACAACCAAAATCATGATCGACAATGACAGATGGAAACATAGAATTGCAATTGGCACCATCAAGAGCTTTATATATACAGATAAACTTGCTTAATTAGACCTATTTTCTTGTGGGAACCTCTTTCCACGTCCCGCGTGGTTCAGGGTTCCCGGGTCAGGGTTTGGGTTCTGAAGGAAGCCGCACGCAAACGAAATGAGAGACTAGAAAGCATTAATTTGGCGATATTGGGGGGCCAGGCGGGAGCCTTCCTCTAGTGGAAAGGACTGCCATTTGCTCTGGCCTTTTTCTCCCTTTTATTAAGGCTTTGGGACACACCCCTAGCCTTTAGGCAGGAAATAACAAAAAACAGAAATTAACATGAAACAAACATAGAGGTTGCTTCAACCAATAATGTTTCAACTAAACAGTGAGTAATTAGCTCTGACCTTTCAGAGCAATTAAGGTTGACTAGCCTTCTGGCTTCCTGTTTACATCCATTTAGTGAGAACAATATTTGGTTTCCGACATCTCCCCCGTTTTCTTTCCCTCTAAAAAATCTTGCACCTACAGACTAGAAATAAATATTAAGAACAAAAAATAAGACAAGCAACAATGGCTATGCTAAGAGGTAAATGAATAAGTCTATAGTATCTTTCTTTCTGGACCAATAGTCCTTTGAGTCACAGTTTCAATGTCCAACAGTTTTTTGAATGTACATGTTAGCAATGATATTTCAGTTCTTGATGGTGGACAAATGGTGGCAATGCAGGTCCGACCCTCTCTGGTTTGGTCCTGGGCAATCTGCATCGATGCACAGCTGCTGACTGTTAGGATGGCAAGGTGTCGTCAGCATCTTCCATCTCTGGACTGCTTCTTCTCTCGTCTTCATAGCTGGAGCATTCTCTGTTGTAGGAATTCACATGGTTTTGGAGCTGTTTTTCTGAAAATATATAAACATTCTCGACCAAAAGTTAGTAAAGTAATTTTTTCTATAAATTTGACTTTAGATCCTTTTTATTTTTGCCCAAATGATTTTCCTTTGACTTATTTTAATACTATGTATGTTTTTCATGGGTGTCTTGCTGTTAAGTAAAAAAATTTTTCTAGATGTAATTTGCTTACAGGATACTTTTTCCTTACATAATATTACTGTACTATCCCCCCTTTTTTATGTAATTATGATGCTTTTGGAAAATTTTTTATAATGCAATTATGACTGCTTTATGTTTATTGCATGTTAAGTAATTTTACCATGCAATGAACTACCAATAGAAATTTAAGTTAATACTTTAGGAGTAACTTTTTTCCCGTGCAATTAAATTTTCTTGAATATTCACCTATTTCAATTAACCAATTAAATTAATTTGAAAATGTAACTATTTTATTATTAAATTTAATATTCTAACAACAATCTTAGTTTTATCCTGTAAATATTAGTGGAAAAGATTTATTTGCATTCTTGAGTAGGCCCTGAGCATCCCTGGTGTTAAGTTGGATTTAGAATATAGGGCAGCTGTCAGCCAAGTCTGTCTGTTGCTGGGTCCCGATCTGAGCTGCACCAAATCTTTGTCCGTCATTTGTGTCCCGAACGGAGCTGGGCAAGTCTCTGTCTTGTCATCTGGATCCCAATGGGAGCTGGACGTGGGAAGTGAAGCAGCCATGGGGCAGTAGACCTCCCTCAGAAGGGGCGAAGGTTCAAGCCTCTGCAATGTTGGGGGGTGAGGATCAACCTCTGTTGATCCCCAAGTTTTTTCCCTGATGGCCCCTCGGCGACTGTGCCTGTCTTAGGTCAGGAACTACCATACGGTACCAACCCACCTTACCCGTCATTGGAAAGCAGGGCGGCATAAGGTCCAGTTCCTGGCTTAGGCGGTGGTCGGTGTAACGTATAAGTTCCAGTTGCCCGTCTCTGGCTAACCAGCCATCCTCCGGGGCCAAGCAGGTTGATGTGAGGTTCAGTTCCATCTCCTTGGTAGCCGATGCCCTTGTGGCCTCCACGCCCAGTACCTGCCTTGGGATCCCCTCACCTGCTGGAAGGGTCCCAGCACTGATCACATATCTTGGGGAACCCAGGTTTCTTCTCCAGGAAGGGCCCAGCTCACACCACTGGATGAGAGACAGAGTCATGGTACCAGCCAACACTAGGCTTCAACCTCAGCATGAATAGAAAGCTCAGGTGACAGCTGTGGGAGGGTCCTGCTTGGCAAAAAGAGCAAGAAAAGCCAATATAGAATGCTCAAGTGCCTTCTCACTGTCTTAATTCCTTTTATTTATTTATTTATTTATTTATTTATTTATTTATTTATTAAATTGCTACCAAATATTCAGAGGATTAGATTGTAAGTTTGTTTGGGATATTTGTCAAAAAAAATAATGACATTGTAGAATAATATTATGTAAGGCTATTTTTTTTGTTCTAGGCCATGGCAATTCAATTTTAAACTGGCTATCAATTTCTTTTTTGTATAGAGAAGGTCTTAGTTACTTTATTAGAATATTTAATCAAATTGATTACAAAAATAAAAAGCTAATTTATTAATTAAAGTAGGTATCTCAATTTAAAGCAAAAGAAATTTAGTAATTGTTTATGTCTGATTCACAAGCCACAGATGTTGCCCCGCCTCTAGCTTAAGAATACAGGTGGCTTTGGGCTTTTTGTCATTTTAAATTCTAATGTTGGAATTTTAAGAAATATTTACTTAATTTTGCCTTTCTTAGAGACTACAAGAAACAGGGGAATCAGTACACCTAACAGTTCTTACCCATGAAGGGTCAGGAATATAAGTCAAAAATACTTCCCCATGTGCCCCAGGAAATATTACCGTAC
Source organism: Lasiurus cinereus (assembly GCA_011751065.1). Taxonomy (NCBI): domain Eukaryota; kingdom Metazoa; phylum Chordata; class Mammalia; order Chiroptera; family Vespertilionidae; genus Lasiurus; species Lasiurus cinereus. The sequence continues at coordinate 51,180,028 of JAAGEH010002528.1, read as the reverse complement.
AGCTGGTAACTGTATTGCAAGAAATACGTTCTTAGGTGTCTGTACCGTCCTCTTTACCATGCTCCTGGCAACATAGGACCCCAAATTCCTATAGGAATAGCTTGCAGAGCAATATCAGGAGTCAAAGTGACCTCTTTGGTGCTGTTAAGATCCAGGCCTGCGTTCCTGGAGTTGCTCGGATGAGGGAATCCACTGTGGGCCTTGCAGGACAGGTTTCTCTATTAATAACGGGACTGGGGGGCACCCCTCTGGCCATTTCCCAGTGGTTGACCATACCCTGTATCTTGATTTAGAGGCTGCCCATTTCTATGATACACTGTCTGGCCCAATGGTTACCTCTCTGACATCTACGACACCTAGAGACTGGATCTCTCAGAGGCTGAGTGTTTATGCCTCTCCCTAGAGTGCTACCTGTGTCCTTCTTAGAGGCCAAAACCTTCACAACATTTAAAATATAGCTATTAATTCTTATTTGATAACACTTTCCATGAAATTTCAAGTATATTAGATCGGTTAAATTTAAGAAGATGTCCTTTAAAAAGAGAGAATAAATTTCTTGTATTACTCTGGGCCCATGGAGCTTTACAAGAATCATCTCTGTTAAAGCCTTGAAATTTTAACATGGAAAAAAACCATCAAATATATATATTCATATATGATTTAAAGATTATAATATTTTTTATAATTATCTTAAGATATCAATTATATTTTTAAACTGTCAGTTGGGAATCACAGAATTAATCCTTTTTTATTAGACCAATCAACAATGTATTTTGAATTCCTAATTATTAGAGAAATTTTATTTTCTCCCAATTTAATTTGCATTTAGCGGAAAACCTTGATTAATAACACAAAATCTTCTCCTTTTGGTTCCTTTACGCCATTTTTCTTAAAAAATAAAGACCAGTTCTGGTTTTTCTTTTTCTACAGCTTTTGCGGAGAGATTCCAGCCTAAAACCCTGTCTAATATGTCCAAAAAGGTGGACAATTGCGCGCATTTCTTTTTAAGCCGGGCTTCTCTCCTCACGAGTACAGAAATTCCAGACACATCTCTAAATTTTTAAAACTTTTTCATGGCGAGAAAGGAGACTTTGGATTAGTATACTGGGAGAGTGGACTTTCATACTGGATTGCCACAGTGTCTCTCTTCCTCCACATCCTGCCTACTTCAGGGGAAAGCATCAGTAACAGATCTGGCCTAATTTCTTTTCATGCTTAAAAGATAAAGACACATCTTAATTTTTTTCTTTCTTTTTCGATTTCCGAAGTAATAACTAGCACCTAATTTGGCCAAGATTAGCATTTCCCTGCAATTTCTCTTATAATTTTTAAGTGAAACCTTAAGTAATCTCATTGCAGGAGAGCAGAGAGCCTTACCCTCTCCTGCCACCTTTGAATTTCTCCACACCAGAGGTGGTTTCAGCACTGGAGTTTCACTTATTACATATTTCTGATTCCAAATGCAAACTAAGATTTTAATTTGAACAAGAAACCACATTACTTAAGTTTGCAAACCAAAAGTCTATAATACAGTTTACTTTATATTTATGACCTAATTTTTCCCCCATTAGCCTGGCTGCAAAAGACGTTCCCACCCTACAAAACAGATCGCGACTCTGCAGTTAATCCGTGGGCTTTGCGTACGTTGAATTCCCCTCACCTTTTCCTAGGTGAATCTTCCCTCACCATTTTCCTTGGTGAATTTTCCTTCCTTCGCTCTTAGGCGAATAATACCTTCTCCTCCAGACATCCTGAGGTCAGGCGCCAGATGTGAGCACCTTTTTCCGCAGCCCCACATTGGGCGCCAGATGTGGGAACCTCTTTCCACGTCCCGCGTGGTTCAGGGTTCCCGGGTCAGGGTTCGGGTTCTGAAGGAGGTCGCACGCAAACGAAATGAGAGACTAGAAAGCATTAATTTAGCGATATTTGGGGGCCAGGCGGGAGCCTTCCTCTAGTGGAAAGGACTGCCATTTGCTCTGGCCTTTTTCTCCCTTTTATTAAGGCTTTGGGACACACCCCTAGCCTTTAGGCAGGAAATAACAAAAACAGAAATTAACATGAAACAAACATAGAGGTTGCTTCAACCAATAATGTTTCAACTAAACAGTGAGTAATTAGCTCTGACCTTTCAGAGCAATTAAGGTTGACTAGCCTTCTGGCTTCCTGTTTACATCCATTTAGTGAGAACAATATTTGGTTTCTGACATTTTCTGATTTAGCTAAACTTTTTCTAGCCTAGTGAAGCATTCCAACTTATCTTTCAGGTAATTGTCAGCAACGTAACAGTAAATATTAACACAAAGCAGATTATTATTGTAGATCTCACAGGGAGAACAAAGGTTGAAATATTTAAGTATAGCAGTGTTTGACTATATTCTGTAGTGAGAAAACCTGAAGTCATTTTCAAGGTCCACCATTTCTTACTTCTTTTCAGTCAGATCAAGTTTTTAAATGTTCTAAATCTCCATTTTTTGGTTAATGAAAAGAAAATAGGATTCCATAGAGTCTCCTATCTACTTACACCAGGACTTCTATGAGGATCAAATGAGATGAGGCATATGAAAACAATTAACAGATATTTGATTAAACTGTAAAATGTTTGCACCTGGCTATAAAGCAAGTTGTGTTCTTGGTCTCCAGAAACTCCAAGGATGCTAATCATTGCTAGGGAGAGGAAGCCTGGTGTTACTATGTGATGTCATTACCTGGTGCCCACAGCCACTATTTCCTGGCTGGGCTGGGCTGTGGGCCATATTTTGCACCATGCGGTCTCAGCAGCATCAGCTGTGATTTGGTGGAGTTTCAGTTGGGGTGCTGGCAAGGCCTGTGTCCCACTTGGGGGAAGCCGAGTGTTGCTTTGTGGGCACCAGGTTTGTGGTGCTGTTTCTTTGTAAATGGCCAGTATGTGTTATGGCAGCTCCTGCATTGAGCATTTGGCCCCTGGTGGTCAGTGTGTGTCATAGTGACCAATCAGATAGTCAGAAGGACACTTAGCATATTAGCCCTTTACATATATAGATATATTATTATCTTTATGATGTGGTATATATTTAACTTTTTTAAAATGAATTAAACTAACAGTGATGTGCATCACATGTAACATGCAGCTTCCAGTAGAGATACATTTTAAGATTAGAAATAATGTTGGAACTAATAGTCATTTTGCTTTCAGATTACCACTATATTATTTACTGTTAAACCAATAGGCAATGTTTTGGGAAATTAAAGTATTAAGAAACCAACCTTCCATCAGTCCTTAGTCTTATTGACCTTGCCCTTGTTTTCAATGCCTTTGTTGATTTGTTTTCTTTTCTTGGCTTTGTCAGTCCTTGCTGGTTATACTTCTTTCTCCTGAGCTTGAATGTGGGCTTAGTCCTTGACTCTCTGCGTTGTCACAAAAGTCTTTCTTTAGGAGGCTCATTGCGATGCTCCTTAAATCTTCTTCTATGGCCATGACATTTCCCCCCATGACTTATTTCCTCATCTCTTTTTGCCAGCAAGACATACATTTTTTCCTTTTTCTTTTTATGGTCAACTATGCTTGAATCATTGAAGTCAGCTTTAGCTTTTTTCTCCTGTATCTCCATCAAATTAGACACAATTCTTATACTCCGAATTGCAATTCTCCAAAGCTCTAGATTCTGGTTTATCAACTATGAGGGAAGAATTGGATGGTGGAGGTGGTCAAGCATAATTCAACAGGTTGTTTCCTAAGGTGAAGCCCAAATTGAGACCAGGTAGCCAACCCACTGAGACACCTTCACAAAAAGTGTTATAATGTGAGAATGTAAGTCAATATAAAATTATGGAAGTAAGGGACATAGACTTGAAGAAATGAGTCTGAAGTGGATAGTAGGAAGTAAAATCTGGTGGAATTCCATGAGATGTCAGAATATCATCATAGGAATTTTTATAACGTATCTCCAGCCCTATAAAGGGAAAGATCTCTTAGAGGTACTTCCTTTATATGAATTTTGCTAAGGTATCCTAATTGGTTTATGTTTTTACATTTTCAATACATGCTGTATATTGTTTTTAGGTAACTTTTCTTAAAGCAATATATACCATGTCTCCTCCCTGCTCAAAATTAGTTTGACTCTTTTATTCCCATAGGATAAAGTACTTTGCCTGGCAATGAAACCTCCCACAGTTTTACCCATTACTTACTTATGGGACCCTAATTCAAGGAAAACCAGGCTACTTAATATTCACACTACATAATAAGTAAAGCCCCACATCATTCTCTCGCTGTCCTTGTATTATTCCCCTCCACAAAAAATAACATCCACAATTTTATTTGTTAATGTAAGGTTTCCAGATTTTCTTCTTTGTTCTTGTCCTTGTCCTCATCCTCATCTTTGTCCTCCTCCTTGTCTCCTCCTCTGTCTCCTCCTCTTCCTCTTCTTTCTTCTCTTTAGTGGGAACAGAAACAATTTGTATTACTGAATAAGCGTTACACCAGGATGTGATGTGCATCACATGCAATACACTAATACATTGCAAAGCAGAAAAATATGTACATTCCCTCCAATGTGGCCAAGCATATACAACCCATTACATAAATGTTTTTTTTTTAATTTTTAAAAAATCTTTAGTATTCAGATTATTACATTTGTTTCTCTTTTTCCCCCAATAGCACCCCTCCACCCAGCTCCCACCCTTCCCTCTGCCCTTACCTCCCTCCCATTGACCTCATCCATAGGTATATGATTTTTGTCCAGTCTCTCCCTGTACACCTCTCACCCCTTTCCCCCTGAGAATTATCAGTCCACTCCCTTTCTGTGCTCCTTATTCTATTATATTCACCAGTTTATTCTGTTGATCAAATTTTTAATTCACTTAATTGTTAGATTCACTTGTTAGATACGTATTTGTTGTTCATAATTTTTTGGCTTTTACCTTTTTATTCTTACTCTTCTAAAAGAGTACTTTTCAGCATTTCATATAATACTGGTTTGGAGTTGATGAACTCCTTTAGCTTTTTCTTATCTGTGAAGCTCTTTATCTGCCCTACAATTCTGAATGATAGCTTTGCTGGATAGAGTATTCTTGGTTGTAGGTTCTTGCTATTCATCACGTTGAATATTTCTTGCCACTCCCATCTGGCCTGCATCGTTTCTGTGGAGAAATCAGCTGACAGTCGTATGGATGCTCCCTTGTAGGTAATGAACTGTTTTTCTCTTCCTGCTTTCAATATTCTCTCTTTGTCTTTTGCTCTTGGTATTTTAATTATGATGTAGTCCTCTTTGGATTCCTTTTATATGGGGTTCTCTGTGCTTCCTGGACTTGTAAGTCTATTTCTTTTACCAGATGTGGGAAGTTTTCAGTCATTTCTTTAAATAGGTTTTCAGTATCTTGCTCTCTCTCTTCTTCTGGCACCCCCACAATTCTGATGTTGGTACGCTTGAAGCTGTCCCAGAGTCTCCTTACATTATCTTCACATTTTTG
>JAAGEH010002528.1:51123120-51174570 GCA_011751065.1 Lasiurus cinereus | reverse complement strand
CACATTTTTGGATTCTTTTCTCTTCTTGCTTTTCCAGTTGAGTGTTTTCTGATTCTTTATATTTCAAATTTTTGACTTGATTCTTGCCTTTCTCTAGTCTGCTGTTAGGACTCTGTATAATATTTTTTATTTCAGTCAGTGTATGTTTAATTTCTAGTTGGTCCTTTTTCATCTCTAGTTGAACCTTTTCCATCTCTAGTTGGATCTTTTGCATCTCTAGTTGGTCCTTTTTCATCTCCTCTTGGCTCTCACTAACTTTATCCAACTCTTCTAGCATATTCTTGAAAAACCTTATAAGCGTGGTTTTGAACTCTATATCCAGTTGTTTGTTTTCCTCCATTTCTTGTGTTTGTGATCCCTTCCCTTGTCTCGGCATTTTCACTATGCCTGGAGAACTTTTGTGTTGGATTCAGCCTTATGATAGCAGACTTGCAAAACTGCAGAAGCTTCTCTGTTGAGCTTGGGATGGGTGGAGTCTCAGGGCTTAAGGGACAGCCTTGCCTTCCAGTTGGCCCCGCCATCTACGGCCCCTGAGTCTCATGTGACTGGGTAATCGCTGGAGCGGTCCTTGTGTGCACGCACAGTGCCTCTAGACCGCTGCCTTTCTGGCTCCCCTGCGTTCCAGGACCACAGCAGTTTAGGTTCCCAGGGTTTCACCTGAAACAGGGGCGTAGTGGAGTCAGGAGTGGCACAGTTGGGAGGGTCTGTCTCCCACCCACTAGTGAAAGCCAGCGGCACAATCAGCAGTCTGTCCTTTGTTCAGTGCTGTGCACACCACCAGACTTCTGATCTTTTGCTACTCCCCTAAATTTCCGTGCACCTCTCTCTTTTCACAGTCCAAACTCCCCCCGTATGAGTTTCGGCTGTATCTGGGGTTTAGTGTAGTAGGATAAAGGGTTCAATGCCTTTGAGAGTCTCCGTTTCCCTTCTGCCAGAGAAAACCAGCCAGGTACTCCGGCACCCGCTCTCTCCATGCACATGTCTCAGTACCTCAGCTTTTTGCAGCTCCTCTGGGTCTCCGTGAGCTCCTCTCTTTCCCTCTAGTTGTAGAATTTCCACTCAGCCAGCTTTTCTGTGGTTCTGGATGATGTCCGTTCTGTCTTTTAGTTTTGAAATTGTTGTGTGAGGCAGCAGTGTAGGTGTTTACCTATGCCGCCATCTTTGATTCTCTACATACATGTTTTTAAGATAATAATAATATCTAGTTCTTCAAGAGGGCTCATTAACACCATTTGTCACACCTAGTTCACCCTCCTTTCACCTGATTATTGGAATGACTATCTGTTAGTATGCTGGGTTCATAGAGGAAAAACAAACTTCTCAGGTCTTCATGTCAGGAGGGAATTTCACAATTGGAGTAAGGAGCCCACAGAGATTAGGCTTCTACCCTCCCACAGGAACTGGGAGATGCGGTTCTATCTCCCTTGAGGGTTTACATTTCAAAAAGATGGCTCCCAGGTTGCTTGAAAAAGACACTCCTGGGTCATAAAGCTGAAAAAAAAAAGAATATATTTTAAAAAGATGAGAAAGTACATAGACGTTTTCTCAGGTAAATACTCTGAGAAAACAGAGGAGCATATTTTTTCATGGTGAGTGACACTGACACATTTCAGCACAGCCTGGAGACACTTCCCATACACCCTGGGAACACAATGTGACAGGTGTGGGATGCTGTCACGTAGGTTGTGACAGATTTTCTAGGCCAAGTTACCAACTATCTGTACCTGCTGCAACCTATCAGCTAATTGCTGTAGCTATTAGCAAGGGCATCCACTACAACTGCCAACATTGGTTGGGTTTTATTATATTTCAAGTATATTAACTGGTTTAATTTTGTATTTAATCCTTATTTATTATTACTTACTAATATTATATTAGTAAAGATGAAGTAACCTATCCAAACTCATCCTACTAGTAAAAATCAAGGTTGGCTTTATTCCAAAGCTTCATTCTTTCCTTTTACACCTTATCTCTTTACTATCTAAATCTCATGGTTGATTTGTTATTCATTGCATATACATATAGGTTCTATGTACCTATCTGGAATTTTAGCTTCTGCCTAAAATTCTTCATAACCTCAGAGTCTAAAGATAGTGTCATATGTGAAACAGGTGCTCAGTCATGATCTGTGCTGTTTATGCTGATGCTTCAATATTTCACGATTTGGAAAGGCAATCAAAAATTGGCTAGTTATTTAAAATATTTTGTTCCACCGAAACCAGTTTGGCTCAGTGGATGGAGCGTCAGCCTGCGGAGTGAAAGGTCCCAGGTTCGATTCCGGTCAAGGGCATGTACCTTGGTTGCGGGCACATCCCCAATTGGGGGTGTGCAGGAGGCAGCTTATCGATGTCTCTCTCTTATCGATGTTTCTAACTCTCTATCCCTATTCCTTCCTCTCTGTAAAAAATCAATAAAAATATATAAAAAAATATTTTGTTCCACCTGAATTTTTTAATAGAAATGTTTATATTACAATAATGAAAAAATTCTTTGAATGTCAGTATCCCAGAATGCCTTTTCTCTTCATAATTGCTTCTGTAGATAAACTACACTGTACCCTAAGCTATTTTGACTTCATTGTGATGTTAATGTGTATGTAAGTACTATCAGGGGAATATAACTGACATATTCATTTTACTTCCATGTATTTCTGAAGTGAGGGCTTAGAAAAGGAGAGAAGTGATGTTGCCAGTAAAAAAAAAAATGGAACTAGTGAGAAAATAAACTTTAGTTTTCAACCTTTACAAAGTCCTTTAACAAATAACAACAAAGGCTCAGGAAAAGAATTAAAATTCATGAAAAAAATCTTTTATGCACTTCTTAATGTGTTTTGCTTCCTAATATATATTCTGCTAGGATTTTTCTAATTTTCATTATCTTAAGACGCTGTTCTCATTTCAATAACACTCCTATTGGATTTTATATATACTCATGTGTATTATATACCCTTTTTTATTTTTATTGAATTTATTGGGGGTGACATTTGTTAATAAAGTTATATACATTTCAAGTGTTAATTGATCTAGTTTTTAGGAAAGATTGTTGAACACAAAAAGAAGCATTTTATACTAAAACTAGAAGCTGAGTGCATGAAATTCATGCACGGTGGCGGGGCAGGGAGAGGGAGCGTTTCCCTCAGCCCAGCTTGCATCTCTCCAATCTGGGACCCCTTGGGAGATGTCCGACAGCTAATTTAAACTGGCTATCCCTCTCAATTTGGGACTGCTGGCTCGTAACTCCTTACTTGCTGCCTGCTTGATCAGCACTAACTCTCCTCTCCCCCCCTCGCCCTCTCCCCCGCCAGCCTGATCATCCTCAACTCCCGCCTTCCCCTGCTGGCCTGGTTGTGGCCAATTGCCCCTCCCACCACCGCTGGCCTGGTCACCCACACAGCCTGCTATTCAGTCATCTGTCCAGTTGTTTCAGTCGTGATATCCCCTGGCTTTTTATATATTGGGATATTTTGAGTAATCTGTAGTTGCCCATTTTTGCTTATAATTTATTAAGTCTACTTGATGAGTTTCAAGTTATTGCTTTGGTATATTTCATAATAAATGATTTTTCCAAAAGTATTTAATAATCTGTTATTTCAATTATAATCTCTTTTTGATGGGTAAAAATAGAACATTTTCTATAGCATTGGATAAAAACATATGGATTTTAAATAATGTAAGGTTTGAAGAGAAAACACATGTAGATGGTGATTTAGAAATGGCAAGTACCACATGTTGAGGAAATGAATCCAGATAAAAAAAAACCAAAACACAAACTCATTTTTTTTCTTAGATATACACCCTCAATTTGCTGTTAAACCATTATTCAACAAGTGTTTATCGACTACTGTGTGCCTTTAATATTCACACTATTAATCATAATCTCCAGCAACATTTATTGAATATGTACTGTGTGTAGATTACTGTACTAAAGGGAGTTAGTAGTTTGAAATGATTAATAGTTTGTTTATTTGCAGTACAGCCAGGCTCCACTGTGTGTTGCTTGGGGCTTGATGTTTCACTGAGGTAAGCTTATTATGGTCAGAAAAAAAAGTTGGTTCATGGTCATCTGAAGCAAGGGAATAATAGCTTGGGAATGACAAAATTCTTTTACATTTCACCAAATTTTGGAAATGATACCTTATGTATTTTTCTGTAAAAAATTTCATTCTACTTCTAGAGTGCCTACTATGTATTACATGTAAATATGCAAAGTACTATATGGATAAAAAGATTAATAAAACATAGTAGCCATATATAAAATGCATTTATTGCTTACCCTCTTTCAGGATGTTCTTACCCTATGGCATGAATGATTTTATCATTTCCTTAGAGATTTAGGTATAGCACATGAAACTTACACTCCTAGGAGAAAACATAGGAAAAAAGCTCCTTGACATTGGTCTTGGAAATAATATTCTGGATATGATAGCAAAAGCACAAATAAACAAGTGGTACTACACCAAACTAAAAAGCTTCTGAACATCTAAAGAAACAATCAACAACATGGAAAGGCAACTTACGGAATAGGAGAAAAAAATTGCAAGCCATGTATCTGATAAGTGGTTAATAACTAAAATATATAACGAACTCATACAGCATAACAGCAAAAAACAGACAGTCTGGTTTAAAAGTGGACAGAAAAACTGAATAGCTTTCCCAAACAGACATACAAATGGCCAACAGCACATGCAAAGGTGCTCAAGATCCCTAATTATTAGGGAAATGTAAGTCAAAAACCATGAGCTATCACTCATACATTCTAGAATGGCTATCATAAAAAAGGCAAGAGATAACAAGTGTTGATGAAGGTGTGGAGAAGAGAAAGCCCATGTGTAGCATTGGAGGGAATGTGATTTGGTACAGCCACTATAGAAAACTGTATGAGGATTTCTCAAAAAATTAAAAACAGAACCACCACGTGATCCAGCAGTAGCACTTCTGTGTTTAAATTCAAAGGAACTGAAATCAGGATCTCATAGAAATATCTGCACTTTCATGTTCATTACATTTATTATTATTATTATTATTATTATTATCCCAGTGCATGGATTTGTGCACTGGTGGGGTCCCTCGGCCTGGCCTGTGAGGATCAGTGGACCTCCACCCCTCGGCAGCCTGGCCTTACCAGCTAGCTCATTGGGCTCTAGCCCAATGTCCATGTTGATCCTGCACAGCACAAAGTAGTGCGTGAAGCGGCAGGTGGTCAGGGTGGAGCTTGAGCCGGAGCCGGTATCACGCCACTCCTGCTCATCCAAGCCGCCTGTGCCTGTTGCCACCAGGCTTGGTAGCCTCGCTGCCACTCTGCTGTGGTCTCTGTGCCCATCTTACGGTGATAATGACACGTCCATGACCGCATAGCCGCTGCTCATCATCGCAGTCTTGCTCCTTGTGTGGCATTGAAGAAAAGAAAAGGTGCAGGCTTATGTCCAGTCAGTCTGGATGCCGGTCCTGATCTCAGTCCAGATGGAGGAGGGGCGCACCAGAGGATTATCTGGGGGAGAGGCTTGTGTTGCTGCAGTTGCAATCGCCAACCAGCTGTGAGCCCTGTGTCTGGTGCTTATTGGTCAGCTGAGCAGCGCTCCCACTGTGGGAGTGCATTGACCACAAAGGGCAGCTCCTGCATTGATTGTCTGCCCTCTGGTGGTCAGTGCACATCATAGCTACTGGCTGGTCATCCAGTCATCTGGTTGGTTGATTGCTTAGGCTTTTATATATAAACACTATTGGCCGGTGAACAAAAATTTGTGCACTGGGGGCAGAGGGTGTCCCTCAGCCTGGCCTGCACCCTCTCCAATCTGGGATCCCTCAGGGGATGTCCGATTGCCGGCAGTTGAACATCCTTTTCACAATCCGGGACCGCTGGCTCCTAACTGCTCACCTGCCCAGCAGCCTGATTGCCCCCAATTGTCCCCCTGCCACCTGCTCACCCCCAACTGCTCCCTCTACTGGCTTGATTGCTCCCAACTGCTCCCACCCCCTGCTGGCCTGTTTGCTCCCAACTGACCCCCCTGCTGGCCTGATCACCCTCAATTGCCCCCCGCGCCTGCTAGCCTGATTACCTCCACTGCCCTCCCCTCCTGGCCCGATCATCCTAATCACCTCTTCCTTTGCCCTTCCACTATGGCTTTATCTGGAAGGACATCCGAAAGGTCTCCTGGCCTAATTAGCATATTACTCTTTCATTAGTATAGATATTATTTAAATTTATCTTTATTATTGAAATTATTACAGATGTCACCTTCTTTTCCCCATTGACCCTCTCCACCCCTTTCCCCTGGCCTTCACTGCACTATTGTCTATGTCCATGGGTTATGCATATATGCATATAAGTTCTTTGTTTAATCTCCCCTGGCACCCTTGCATTCTTCCATGTCTCTGATCTAATTGTCAGTTTATTTGTTAAATATATTCCACATATAAGTGAGACCATGTGATATTTGTCTTTCTCTGACTAGCTTATTTCACTTCCATGTTGTCTCAAAAGGTAAGAGATTCTTCTTTTTTATAGCTGCATAATATTCCATTCTGTAAACATAACACCTTTTTTTTACCCACTCATCTACTGATGGATACTTGAGCTGTTTTTAGATCTGAGCTATTATAAACAGTACTACTATAAAATCCTATCTAATAAAAGAGTAATATGCAAATTGACTGTATCTCCACTACACCCACCAGCCACGCCCACCAGCCAATCAGAATGAGTATGCAAATTAACCTAACCAAGATGGCTATCGCCACAGAGAGATCAAGAAGGAGGCTTGTGTTGCCCCTAGCCAAGCTTTCCTCATGCCCTGGCTGGCATTTAAGGTAACAAAGTTTCAATGGCTGTGCAAGCAGGAGGCTTGGCTTTGCTCTAGGCTACAAAGTTTCAATTGTAGAAGATAAATAAATCCCAGATACCAGGGCCTCTGCTTGGGTTATTGGGGGTGTGTGACCAGCCTGCAGACCACCACAGGCCCCTCGCCCAGGCCACCCACCCCCAAGGGAACACCCATCCTGATCCAGGACACTCTTCAGGGCAAACCAGCTGGCCCCCACCTATGCACCAGGCCTCTATCCTACCTAATAAAAAAGTAATATGCAGATTGACCATCACTCCAACACACAAGATGACTGCCCCCATGTGGTCAAAAGGTCCTGCCCCCATGTGGACACAAGATAGCCAGTAGAGGAGGGCAGTTGGGAGGGACCAGGCCTGCAAGGGAGGGCAGTTGGGAGTGATCAAGCCTGCAGGGGATGGAAGTTGGGGTGACTGCGCCTGTAGGGAGGAGCAGTTAGGGGTGTCCAGGCCCACAGGGGAGGGTAGTTATGGGCAAACAGGCTGGCAGGAAGCAGTTAGGCATCAATCAGGCTGTCAGGGGAGTGGTTAAGCGGTGATCAGGTTGGCAGGCAGAAGCGGTTAGGGGCAATCAGGAATGCAGGCAGGTGAGTAGTTAGGAGCCAGCAGTCCTAGATTGTGAGAGGAATGTCTGACTGCCTGAATAGGCAGTCAGACATCCCTCAAGGGGTCCCACATTGGAGAGGGAGCAGACTTGGCTGAAGGACACATTCCCCCTTTACCCATGCACGAATTTCATGCACCAGGCCTCTAGTTATTTATAATAGCCAAGATATGGAAACAACCTAAGTTTCTATTAATAGATGAATAGATAAAGAAGATGTGATATAAATACACAATGGAACACTATTCAGCCATGAGAATGAAGAAAATCCTCCTATTTGCAACTTGGATGAAACTTTAGGATATCCTTTTGATTATCTAAGAACTCCTTATTGACTATCTAATTAGTATTTCTCCTTGTAGCGTACTGTTAAAGTACTACACGTTAGTCCACTTTGGGATATCTGCTAGGTTCTTGTTTCCATACCTGATGGATCCCCTTACTAACCAACTCTAATTTCTAGATGGCAGAATCAATGGTTGGTCTATATTTTCAAAAATGACTTAATATGGAGAATATAGTTTTATAATTCCAAATCACCACATATGGCCTGATAACTACACAATTTTTCTTATGGGGATTTGAATCCAGGTATCCTATCTCCAGGACAGGAGCCTTTGACCACTGCACTACTCTTACTGTCCAGCTACTGAGATAGTTTTAGATCAGGACTTTCAACATTTCAGACTTATGTTGTACCTTCAAGATTCCTTCTAATGTCTGAGAAATGGGTTTTTAAAGATTTGCTCTTCTCTGCTTACAGATTATCTTCTGAAAAGTTTTTCCTTCCATTCTTTTTAAATGGGGCTTCAAGTGTCAGGATCAAATAGTCAAAATCAACTTTAAAACTGAATTTAAAGAATTTACTATCATTTGCTATCATTAAACACTAGTAAATTTATTTCTTTATAGTATTTAAAATGAAGAAAAAGCATCACACTTAATGGGTGATATAGAAGGCACTGGTGAGTGCATTAGCATAGTCAATGAATCAAGCATCAAGAGTAATAGAAATCTGGAGCCCCAGAAAACAGTCCTAAAAATATATATTCAGGCTTAGGGTGCAGTTTTCATAGGGACAGTTAATTACAAGAGGAGATTTTAGAGCATTCACTGATTGTCTTGTTTTCTTGTCTTAAATGCTACACTACTCTTTGATTTATCAGTTGGATAATATAGTTAGTTACTAAGTACACCTCATTATTTCATGAGAACAGAACAGTATATTGTTCCGGTTCTGGACTTTGATTCCTAAAACTTGACTGGGAATTCAGGGAAGTTATAAAAGAAATAGTGGATATAGGCTCTGATTTGAGAACTTGACAATGGAAGAATACAACTGAGAGTTATAAATTTGGACCTGACATCACGATTATTACCTTGGCTTTGGTATTAAACATCATAGTGATTCTTTTTACATTGGGATGGTAAAGAGACACAGTCAAAGGAATTATGATTTATAAGAAATATATATATTTGGTTTGTCAATCAAGCATAAATGGTACAGGAGGCTTCATTATAGTTAAATGACAAAGTTTTTATTTTTTCTTTCTTTACTGATTGAGGTATTACATGTGTCCTTATTCCTCCATTACACCACCCCCCCTCCCTCTGCTCATGCCCTCACCTCCCTGGTGTCTGTGTCCATGGGTTAGGCTTATATGCATGCATGCAAGTCCTTTGGTTGATCTCTCCCCTTACCTCCACCCTCCCCTACCTTCCCTCTGAGGTTTGACGGTCTGATCAATGCTTCTCTGTCTCTGGATCTGTTTTTGTTCATTAGTTTATATTGTTCATTATATTCTAGAAATGAGAGAGATCATGCAATATTTATCTTTCTCTGACTAGCTTATTTCGAAGTTAGAGATTAACCAATAACATGGATTTCGACTTTAGCTGCAATATTGAGTGCTTCATTTTTGTCATAATAATAAAACATAGATAACAGCCCTTGTTTATATATGAGCTTATAGAAAGTATCCTTTGGCCTTAATATAGTTTGTACAGATTATTTATTTAATATTGTAATAACGTATGAATTTTTATTAACTCATTACTTTGAATGAATATACTTTGAGCTGTTTTTCAGAAGTAGTAGAAGATTTACATGTCCTTTAATTTTTGAGAGCAAAGTTTCCCCACAGATTATTATGAAAATATTGATCCTCTCAGCCACTAGAACAGCTGAGTTGTGCCTGGAGGTGGCCCCCAGCCTTTAGCTGTTGCCTCAGCAAGCGACAACCTCATCTATTATCCCAGAGCATCTTGTAAATACCATTTTCTAGGTGAGCCAAGATTTGGTAAAGGTTGGGAACTCTATCATAGTATATACAAACTCACTTTAGTTTTTAAAATAAATGAGATCCCTCAAGATAGAAAATGTGCTAGGATGTTAAACATCCACAGAGTTTTCTCACCTTTTGTAGGTAATTGTGTCTCCTGAGTTTTCAGGTTCACAAATGAAGTTTGCTTTATCTTTCTCTTCTTCTTAAACCTACTAAGTCACATTTCTCAAACTCTAAAGGTCATATTAATCATTGAAAATTCTCTTTAATATCACTTGAAATAAAAAGCATTTTTTGAACTAAAAAATTAGTCAAAACATAGGGTAGTTATTTTATTTTAAACTATATACATTTTCCAAATTTTATAGATACTTTGATGATATATCACTTCATTAAAAAATCACTAAAATGTTTTAGTTTTGCCCAGCCAATATGGCTCCCTGGTTGAATGTTGTTTTATGGACCAGGAGATCATGCTTTGATTCCCCATGAGGGCATGTGCCCAGGTTGTGGGCTCATTTCCCCGGGTGGAGAAGAGGGGATGTAGAAGGCAACTGATCAATGTTTCTCTCTCATTGAATGTTTCTAACTCTCTATACCTCTCCCTTTCTCTCTGTAAAATCAATAAAAATCTATTTAAAAAATTATTTTCATTGATTTTTACAGAGAGAGAGGGAGAAGGATAGAGAGTTAGAAACATTTCATGAGAGAGAAACATTGATCAGCTGCCTCTTGCACACCTCCTTCTGGGGATCGAGCCTGCAACCAAGGTATATACCCTTATCAGAATCAAACCCGCGACCCTTTAGTCCATGGGCCAATGCTCTATCCATTGAGCCAAACCAGTTAAGGCAATAAAAACATTTTTTTTTGGTTTGAAATCAGTTTTTTATTATTATATTTTAAAATTTAATAAATCTTTATTGTTCAGATTATTATATTTGTTTCTCTTTTTCGCCTATAGCTCACCTCCACCCACTCCCACCTCTCGCTCTACCTTACCTCCTCCACCATTGTCCTCATCCATTGGTGTATGATTATTGTCCAGTCTCTCCCTATACACCCCTAACCCCTTTCCCGATTCTATTATATTCACCAGTTTATTCTGTTCATCAAATTTTTAATTCACTTAATTTTTAGATTCACTTGTTGATAGGTATGTATTTGTTGTTCATGATTTTTATCTTTACCTTTTACTTCTTCCTCTTCTTAAAGAGTACCTTTCAGCATTTCATATAATATTGGTTTGGTGTTGAGGAACTCCTTTAGCTTTTTTTTATATGTGAAACTCTTTATCTGCCCTTCAATTCTGAATGATAGCTTTGCTGGATAGATTATTTTTGCTTGTAGGTTCTTGCTATTCATCACGTTGAATATTTCTTGCCTGCATCGTTTCTGTTGAGAAATCAGCTCACAATCATATGGGTGCTCCCGTGTAGATAATTAACTGTTTTTCTCTTGCTGCTTTCAATATTCTCTCTTTGTCTTTTGCTCTTGGTATTTTTTTAAAAAATTAAATCTTTATTATTCAGATTATTACATGTTTCTCTTTTTTCCCCTCCATAGCTCCCCTCCACCCAACTCCCACCCTTCCTTCTGCCCTTACCTCCCTCCCATTGACTTCATCCATAGGTGTATGATTTTTGTCCAGTCTCTCCCTGTACAACCCTCACCCATTTCCCCCTGAGAATTATTGCTCCACTCCCTTTCTGGGCTCCTGATTCTATTATATTCACCAGTTTATTCTGTTGATCAAATTTTTAATTCACTTAATTTTTAGATCACTTGTTGATAGATACGTGTTTGTTGTTCATAATTTTTTGGTTTTTACCTTTTTCTTCTTACTCTTCTAAAAGAGTACCTTTCAGCATTTCATATAATACTGGTTTGGAGTTGATGAACTCCTTTAGCTTTTTCTTATCTGTGAAGCTCTTTATCTCCCCTACAATTCTGAATGATAGCTTTGCTGGATAGAGTATTCTTGGTTGTAGGTTCTTGCTATTCATCATGTTGAATATTTCTTGCCACTCCCGTCTGGCCTGCATCCTTTCTGTTGAGAAATCAGCTGACAGTCCTATGAGTGCTCCCTTGAAGGTAATGAACTGTTTTACTCTTGCTGCTTTCAATATTCTCTCTTTGTCTTTTGCTCTTGGTATTTTAATTATGATGTGTCTTGGTGTAGCCCTCTTTGGATTCCTTTTATATGGGGTTCTGTGTGCTTCCTGGACTTGTAAGTCTATTTCTTTTACCAGATGTGGGAAGTTTTCAGTCATTATTTCTTTAAATAGGTTTTCAGTATCTTGCTCTCTCTCTTCTTCTGGCACCCCCACAATTCTGATGTTGGTACGCTTGAAGCTGTCCCAGAGGCTCCTTACATTATCTTCACATTTTTGGATTCTTTTCTCTTCTTGCTTTTCCAGTTGAGTGTTTTCTACTTCTTTATATTTCAAATTTTTGACTTGATCCTTGCCTTTCTCTAGTCTGCTGTTAGGACTCTGTATAATATATTTTATTTCAGTCAGTGTATGTTTAATTTCTAGTCAGTCATTTTTCATCTCCTCTTGGCTCTCACTAACTTTATCCAACTCTTCTAGGATATTCTTGAAAAATCTTATAAGCGTGGTTTTGAACTCTATATCCAGTTGTTTGTTTTCCTCCAGTTCTTTTGTTTGTGATCCCTTCCCTTGTCTCGGCATTTTCACTATGCCTGGAGAACTTTTGTGTTGGATTCAGCCTTATGATAGCAGACTTGCAAAACTGCAGAAGCCTCTCTGTTGAGCTTGGGATGGGTGGAGTCTCAGGGCTTAAGGGACAGCCTTGCCTTCCAGTCGACCCCGCCCACCATGGCCCCTGAGTCACACGTGACTGGGTAATCTCTGGAGGGGTCCTTGTGCGCGCGCACAGTGCCTCTAGACTGCTGCCTTTCTGGCTCTCCTGCGCTCCAGGACCACACGAGTCTAGGTCCCCAAGGTTTCACCCGAAACAGGAGCTTAGTGGATTCAGAAGTGGCACAGTTGGGAGGGTCTGTCTCCTGCCCACTAGTGAAAGCCAGCGGCACAATCAGCAGTCTGTCCTCTGCGCAGTGCCATGCGTGCCACTAGACCTCTGATCTTTTGCGACTCCCCTAAATTTCCATGCACCTCTTCCTTTTCACAGTCCAAACTCCCCCCGTAAGAGTTTTGGCTGGATCTGGGGTTTGGTGTCATAGAATAAGGGGTTCAATGCTGTTGAGAGTCTCCATTTCCCTCCTGCCAGAGAAAACCAGCAAGGTACTCCAGCACCCGCTCTCCCCATGCGCGCGTCTCTGTACCTCAGCTTTTTTCAACTCCTCTGGGTCTTGGTGAGCCCCTCTCTTTCCTTTGGGTTTCCACTCAGCCAGCTTTCCTGTGGTTCTAGATGATGTCCATTCTGTTTTGAAATTGTTGTGTGAGGGAGCAGTGTAGGTGTTTACCTATGCCGCCATCTTGGATTCTCTCTTGGTATTTTTTTAAATTAAGTCTTTATTATTCAAATTAGTACATTTGTTTCTCTTTTTTCCCCTCCATAGCTCCCCTCCACCCGCTCCCAACTCTCCCTCTACTTGTACCTCCCTCCCATTGACCTCATCCATTGGTGTATGATTTTTGTCCAGTCTCTCCCTGTACAACCCTCACCCCTTTCCCCCTGAGAATTATCAGTCCACTCCCTTTCTGTGCTCCTGATTCTATTATATTCACCAGTTTATTCTGTTGATAAAATTTTTAATTCACTTAATTTTTAGATTCACTTTTTGATAGATACGTATTTGTTGTTCATAATTTTTTGTCTTTTACCTTTTTCTCCTTCCTCTTCTAAAAGAGTACCTTTCAGCATTTCATATAATACTGGTTTGGAGTTGATGAACTCCTTTAGCTTTTTCTTATCTGTGAAGGTCTTTATCTGCCCTTCAATTCTGAATGATAGCTTTGCTGGATAGATTATTCTTGGTTGTAGGTTCTTGCTATTCCTCACGTTGAATATTTCTTGCCACTCCCGTCTGGCCTGCATAGTTTCTGTTGATAAATCAGCTGACAGTCGTATGGATGCTCCCTTGTAGGTAATGAACTGTTTTTCTCTTGCTGCTTTCAATATTCTCGCTTTCTCTTTTGCTCTTGGTATTTTAATTATGATGTGTCTTGGTGTGGTCCCCTTTGGATTCCTTTTATATGGGGTTCTGTGTGCTTCCTGGACTTGTAAGTCTATTTCTTTTACCAGATGTGGGAAGTTTTCAGTCATTATTTCTTTAAATAGGATTTCAGTATCTTGCTCTTTCTCTTCTTCTGGCATGCCCACAATTCAGATGTTTGTACACTTGAAGTTGTCCCAGAGGCTCCTTACATTATCTTCACATTTTTTGGATTCTTTTCTCTTCTTGGTTTTCCGGTTGAGTGTTTTCTGCTTCTTTATATTTCAAATTTTTGACTTGATTCTTGCCTTCCTCTAGTCTGCTGTTAGGTCTCTGTATAATATTTTTTATTTCAGTCAGTTTATTTTTAATTTCTAGTTTGTCCTTTTTCATCTTCTGTTGGTTCTCACTAAATTTATCCATCTTTTCTGGGAAATTCTTGAAAAACCTTGTAAGCATGGTATTGAACTCTATATCCGGTCATTTGTTTTTCTCCATTTCTTTCATTTGTGTTCTGTTCCTTTGTTTCTGCATTTTCATTATGCTGTGAGAACTCCTGTGCTGGAATCAGCCTTATGATGCAAGGCTTGCAAAACTGCAAGAGCCTCTCTGTTCAGATTGGCTTCCCTTTTCACAGTCCAGACACCCTCCCCTCCATATGAGTCTTGCCTGGAGCTGGGATTCAATACCATAGGATAAGGAGTTCCCTGCAGTTGGGAGTTTCCATCTCCCTCCAATCAGAGGAAGCCAGCCAGGCACACTGCCACCCAATCTCTCCTCTCGTGTCTCCATACCTCAGTTTTTTGCAGTTTCTCTGAGTCTCTGTGATCCCCTCTCTTTCCTTCTAGTTGTAGAATTTTCACTCAGCCAACTTTCCTGTGGTTCTGGATGATGTCCGTTCTGTCTTTTAGTTGTAGTGTGTGAAGCAGCAGTTTAGGTTATTACCTATGCTGCGATCTTGGTTTCTCTCAGTAAAAACATATTTTTAAAAATGTTTTTAAAATATTGCTAAACCAATCAATCAATGGCATGTTATTTGCTTAAAGAAAATAATTTTAAATCCTTGTTTCTTATTAGTCATCTGATATTTTCATTTTTCACTAACATGTTGTAAATATTATGCTCTTAATATTGCAATAACAGAGTGGATCTTTAATAGCAGGGTGGATCTTTAATACTGCTAATGAGGTCCTTCACCTTATGTGATTTAATGAAACATAAAGAAGGTAAGAAAGACACTTAAAGTCACATATAGAGATATAGTAATATCTTTATTGTTATCCTTCGTGTCTTAGAGAGCCTAAAATTAAAAACAAAATTTGTTTTTATTTTTAATCATTCTGTTCAAAGCCTTTGAGTTTGACCAGATTCACAAATTGAATGTTAGTGTCTCACAAAATTTAAATAAAGGATGCTTTTGTTAGCATCACAACATAGATTGGTTCTTTTTAAAGAAGCTAAAAATATTCCTTGACTCCTTCAGAAAAAAATTATTACTTAATAGAACAAAAGCTATTGTGGTAGTATTTAAAATATTCAGCTTGTCAATGTTTGCCTGGTAATGGTTCTGCTAGAAACATGTTTTTTCTTTCTTTCTTATCATAAACATTATTGAGTTAAGGCAATCATGAATATTTTTCTAAATTTATGAAAGTTATAGGCCTGTCAAAGTTTATAATATAATAATCACATTTCTTGATCCTCTAATATATCACTTTTTCTTTTTATTTGTAAAGGTCAGTAAAGTATTTCTTTAAAAACCAAACCATTAATTTGATATAAAAGAGGAACCTTTAAAAAATGAACTTAAATTACCAAAAATTTGAGTTGAATTTATAAATGTCCAGATTTATTGGGTAAACATTTCAAATTATTTTATTAAATGATCATAACTTTCCAGTCAAAGCTATGCTTGAAGAAACCAAAATACCTTTAATATTTTTATTTTGGTAAAAGGTCAAAATGTGCCTGTTATATCAACACATTTGAGTTTTATTTTTACTTAAAGAATTGTATGGTAATTCTCATTAAACCTGGACAATGTATTCTGCCTTGAAGCCAGATTCTGCAAGAACTCACAAAGACATAAATCTAACTCACACACCTTGAAAAACAGACTACAGGACTTTAGGTTATATATTTTTTGTATAGCAATCTTAAATATTTATATCATAGATTATCATAGAATAAGACTTCCTAGAAGTTCTCCTTATACCTCTCTCCATCTACCCAATGTTTCAGACTAATAATTGCTAGAAACTTCTGTTCTGCACAATCTCCTCACCAACACATTGTCACCATCTGGTTCTTTCTCACCCCTTTTCTGTTTTGAAGTAAACTTCCTGCTGCTTAAAGTCTCTGTGGAGAATTCATTAATTCATTCATTGATTCATTCAGCATTCAATGAGCACTTACTATGTGTTTGACCTCTTCCTTTGGACTGATGATATAGTGTGAACTATGATTCTCATTAACCCCATTTTATCCATTATTATGTTTTTTAGATAACAAAAGATCCAACTCAAATTGCCTTATCAACTGGACAGAAAATACTTTAATGGTTTATATAACTGAACAGACATACCTTGCTTCAAAACACAAAAGATATCCTTAGAATCCCCTTTTCTACTCTGCTTCTCCTGGGCTGCCTCAGTTTTCATGCTATGCCAGCCCCACTTGCAGAGCTTCCGCTCACAGCATTCTAATACCCAATCCAGCCTAAGAGAGACTACACTTCCCCAATGCTGCAAAGAAAATTTTAGAATTGAGCTCACTGATCCTAATTAGCCTATTTTGTGTCTGGTGTCCAGAAATTGCCATTATGGCCAGGAGATGGAATGTGCTGCTTGGCTAAGGCTATAGCATGTTTTGCTCCTGGATCCCAGATATAGAGTTAGTTTTACATGAAGCAATTGGGCTGAGAATGTAAAAGGAGTGGTTGACCTGGAAGGAAATGTGTGAACACATTCTGAGTACTCAAATGACCACGGTCCATGCCACTGCTCTATTCCTTCACCCTAGGGGAGCCAGCCTCTCCAACCCATGTTAGTAATCATCTCTCTTGCTGCATATGAATTTTTAGCTTCATCCAGTGTAATTTCACACCCAATGCAGAAATTTCTTTTCCTATATCCCCAATAAATTAAGCCTTCCTTTGAAGATCTAGGATTCACTGCCTAGAGAGGTAGCTTGCCCACTTCGTCTCTTCATTTTGCTCCATGTGGAGTTACAGAAACAGCTGTGAGTGCTTAGATAATTTTATTATTCAATCATAATATACTTAAAAAATCTTGTGTGTATACATATGCATGGCATGACTAAAGGTTGAATTACTCTGGCTAATGTGTCTAGAAGGTAAAAATCTAAAATATTGGTGGATTTTGTTTCTTAATTCAAATATAATTGCATGTACTAAAACTATGCTTAAGGAAGAGGCTATTAAATGTAAAATTAGGCTTGAATATAAATTGTGCATCTTTAATTTCATCTTCCTCAATTTCATACTGATTTGTGTGTAGGCATTCATGTCTGAAAAATGAGCTAAATCTGGAGAAAACAAAAGGGTTTTTCCTGAACAGTATTCTAACATATTCAAAAGGTTGGCACTGATAATATTAATAGGTAAAATAATAAATTTCTCAGGGCACAGTTGGCGAACCACAATTTCTCAAAGAGTCAAACACTGAAAGATACCAAGAACAATATAACCACATGGACCGAAGATTGATAACTTGGTTTTCAGGCCTTAAGAATTTTGGAAGGCACTAAATGCTGGATTGCTGGCCTTGGGAGGAGCTATAAGGAGCCTTAACACACAGCTGACACCTGCTAGCATGTACATCAAACAATGCTAAGTTGCTAGTACTTTTGGATAACAAAGCTAACTAATGTTAGAATCTCTAGTTCCAGATGGAATCAAGAACGTAATGATTTCCCTAGGGTTATATTGGAGTCAAAGATTGAATTAGAGGAATAAGCTCAGGGCTAACTCTGCAGGAAACATTGTTTTAATTCTAATCTTCATTCTGGAGGAAATTTATATAAGGGCACAGGTGAGGTTTTATGAAACTATTCATGAAGGATAGTTCACAGTAGCTGATTGTTGGAGACTATAAAACTAAGAGATATACTTCTGCTTTCCTTTTAATGGGCTGCAAAGGGTATGTGAAGTGTGTGTTTGTGTGTGTGTGTGTGTGTGTGTGTGTGTGAATTTATAAGTCAGCTAAACCATTCATCCTTTGTACTTTGCTTGTCTGCATAAGAACTAATTACAAAAGGCTCTGTTTTCTTCTTTCCTAACAATGGGCAGGCACCACTGTTTATAAAGATGTTCTAGCTTTAAGCACCTGCTGGGGTGGGGAATGTCTGGCCCTTGGGCCATATAAGGCCCTGCCAAAGCATTAGGGGTGAGTTCATTAAATGTTTGGCCAAATATAGCAAGATAATTTTTAAGTTAGTAATTATTTATGACTCGAGAATGATGTTATAAATATCCAAATGGCCCTTGGCAGAAAAAGGTTTACTCCTGATCTAAAAGATGAAAGCTAATATTTGGAAACCTGGCTAGGGAAAAATTTAATATCTGAAAATCATTAACACAGACATTATTAATTCACAAATATAATATTTTTGGTCACATGAGGTTGCAAAGAAATATTATAAAAGCATCATTTTATAGTTCAGGTTTAAAAGTTGCATTTTCTCTTCAACATAATAATAATCTTCTATCCTTTGGAAAGTGTTTTTAAAAAATTCAGGTAAGAATCAGGTATATGCTAATTAAGAGGAAAATAACAGACGTCTTGATTTAGCCTTAAACTTAAGGTGGTAGTATTTAGTCACAGTGAACTACACAAAATTGTGCCCTCTGTCAAAACCTTTCCTTTTTCCTTTACTCTTCTCAAACAATTTTGTACTTCCTTTTTCTCTCATCAGGATGTAACATTTAAGTTTTGTTCTAGGCATCATGAAACAATGGATTGGTGACTCAATGGACTATGTCACACTCCCTCAGAAGATGTTTTAGTATTTCTGTTGTTGTCTTTATTGGGTGTTACAATGAATGTGCGTTCAACTGGCCTTTAAATGGCTGGGATGGAACAGACTTCGAACCTTAGAGGGAAGGTAGGGGAAGGTGGGTGGGTGAGGAAATCAACCAAATAACTTATATGCTTATATGTATAACCCATGGACATAGATAATAGGGTAGTAAAGGCCTTGTGTTGGGGAGGGAGGGGAGGAAAGGGGGGCAGAGGCAGGTTAGCAGAGGTCATTGGTGGGAAATGGGGACATATGTAATACTTTCAACAATAAAGATGAAAAAATAACTAAAAATATTAAAACTAGAACTATAAAAAAAAATGGCTGGGATGAAGGGGACTAGATGTACAGAGTGTGGGCCAGTCCTACACGAAGAAAAATTGTCCTGTGTTCAGTGGGACTTTCAAATCTCACAGGTGGCAACCTTTACATTTTATCAAGGTTTTCATATCTACTAAATTTTCTAGGAATGCAAATTACTGTATAAGTAGAGGAGAGAATTTAAACAACCTTTTTATATTTTCAGAGTTACTAGGGGTTTGTAAAGAATTAAAAATGTGTTACTGAAGGCAATATCACTTGTGGAATTTGAATTGCTAAAATGGATCATTCTGCAATTATAGCTGAATCCATGTTTTAAAGGACTTCTCTCTTGTATATCCAATTCTGAATATATTTATTTATCCCTTATTTTAAAATGACAAACATAGAGAAGAAAGGTTGACAATAGTCAGTGGAATATTGCCTTTTCTTAAATTCAAATTTATTCATTACAATTGAAAGGAAGCACCTGGTGTTTTCTTTTTTAGTAATGCCATGCCTGAATTTAAAGACTGAACTGCATATTATTTTGTTTTATGCACAGGTTATTTTTACCTTATTTCATAGTTGAGGCATATGTTGATTCTTTGAAATTGTATATGTAAGTAGGTTGCATCACCTATAAATTTTACTCAATGGTGGTAAAGGAGGGTGATAAAAGATTTGTTATTAAATCTTTTAAATAGGATTGAAACCACTGCAATAGATCTACCTACCAAAGTGAGATGCCAAACAAATTGCAGATTTTTCAAAGAAGCTTTGCAATATTTTTTGACATGTTAGTCATTGCGAGAATTTAAAAGGAATCTTAGTTTTGTTCTGAAACATATTTCTTTGTCTCCTCATTTTTTGGCTGCCTCCCTGTGTTTGTTTCTATGTATTAGGTAGAGTGGCTACATCTCACAGGCTTGGTAGAATGGCCTTATGTAGTAAGTGTCCTGTAGGATCCAGTGGCACAGCCTCCTCATTCACCCAAAATGAGCTTGGCACTCCAGGTGAGCCCTCCCTATACCCCTCTGTGGGCTGTGTACATCTTCCTGTTGTAGTTTAGCCTTGATTGTTGTTGGCACACCAATGGTGGGGTGGGGATTTACCCCCAGGCTGATAAAATGCAGGGATTAACTGTAACCACCTTGGAGGATCAGCTGTGCAGGGGCCAATCTCATGGAGCAGGGCTGATTCAGTGGGGCTCTGGTGCCTGCTGAGTCTGCCCCATGACTGTTTCTTGTGGAGGTGGCTGCGTGCTGCTTCAACGTAGTCTAAAGCTCCCCACTGGGTGTGCTGGCTGAGGGGCCTCCTGTAAAGTGCAGGCCAAGATCAGCTACAGTTTTGTTCTGCCTGGGGCCACAGGTCATAAACTACAAAGTGATATGCAGATGGCTGCTACTTGGGCTGGGATAATTAGAATATAGAGAGGGAAGATAATTTTTTTTTTTTTAAGGTTGTCTTGGATCCTTGCCCCCTTTCTCCAGATGATTTGGGTAGAAAGCAACTCCACTTTGTTCCCAGCAGAGGCACTTCCATGAAAGCAATTAGAAAGCTTGAAGTGTGTCCCCCTGCAGTTGGAGGCATGTATGCCTTCTCTAATGCTAGAGCAGTTGGAGGAGACTGTGAGCAGGATAGAGGTGCCTGTGGTTTGTTTAATTTGCACTCTGTGTTTGTGAGGTTAATGAATACATGCCCAGGTGTGGGTACAAGAGAGAGAGAGCCAACACAGCACCATCTCCTGTCCTGCCTTAGCCTCAAGGATCACCGAGGAGGACAACAGGATTCTAGAAGGTCCCTGTGAAGTGGACCATAAATGGTGTCTAAGGGGTAGGGGGCGAGAGGGGAGTTGTGAGCCAAAAGCAATGGACTTGTTTCTGCAGAAGAGAATCCAGGAGCCCACAATTGTGCCCAAGAGAGGAAAAATCAGCCTTAAAGAACTGGCAGGCCCAGAGTTTGAGCTGTCCAATAGGCAGGTAATGTCCTAATTCCTTTATTTTGTCTCCTTCCTCTAATGTGGAGCTTGAGAGTGAGGGAGGAAGTCCCTGGGGCAGAGAAAAGAAGCCAACCCACACCTCTGTGAGCCCAGTGGCAGTCAATCATAGGTATCTGCTGGGGTAGGAGGAAGAGAACTCTCACCTTGGGGTCAAGGTCGATATGCTGTTGAATACCATGGGTTGGACCTTCTAATTCTGAATAGAGATTTTATGTAATTAAAAGTGACTATATGGACTGTAGAGGAGGAAAACGTTTTTCCTCTACCCTTCTAGGTTATTTTGGCTAGTCTAATAATTAAATTGACCTAAGGTTGATTAACAGGAGAAAAATAACATATGTATAGGGCCCCACAAGAACAGGCTATTGAGGCTTATATGCCAGGATAGAATAAGGGTCTGGGCTCCCATGGAGAGCAAGGTAATTCACAGGATGGTAAAAGAACAAATGTCTGGTAATTAGATGTTTTTTCTTGAATCTGCTGGGCCTTGATTGCCTTCAATTCTAAATAGTTCATATGCCAAACTGCCATATTTTGAGGAGACTCACTCTAAACCTTTTCAGGACCATCTATTACGTAAGAGTGAGTCAATAAGTAATGAGTCTTAATTGAAACAGATTTCACTCAGGGGCAAAGAGAAAATTTCCCCCACCTAATAAACAAGGGAATCCTCCGGGGCAGAATGTGTGGCAACTTCTCATAGGTCATGCAATAAATTGGGCAAAAACATGCTTCAGGTATAGTTTGTGCTTATTCTTCTCAAAGGACTATACTCACATGCTATCTTTATCTCCTCTCAGAATATTTCATTATACTTGTCATTTTACTTATACTAAACCTTGGTGAAATTATATCAGCAGGTGGGGAAAGGGGAGAATTCTCCTTTCCCTGGTTCTTTTGGCTGGTTGAATAATCAATTCAACAGAAAGAGATTGACAAGAGAAAATCAAATTTAATTTTGTGGGCATAGGAACCCCACACATGTGAGAGGTAGAGAGACAGAAAGAGAACATGGGTGCAAAAGACATTTTGAGCTAAGGATGAGGTAAAGAGCCTTGGGGCTTCAGAAGGTCATTTCAGGGAGAGTCCATGTTCAGTAATTAGTAGGTTGCCTTGCCACATAGAGAAGTCAAAAAAGGTTATGTCTAATAATCTCTTATTATGTGCAAGGCCCCTATTTAAAGTTCCTCTAGATCAGCGGTTCTCAACCTGTGGGTCGAGACCCCTTTGGGGGTCGAACGACCCTTTCACAGGAGTCGCCTAAGACCATCAGAAAATGCAGATATTCACATCACGATGCATAACAGTAGCAAAATTTCATGGTTGGGGGTCACCACCACATGAGGAACTGTATGCAAGGGTCGCAGCCTTAGGAAGGTTGAGAACCACTGCTCTAGATAGTTAAGGGGTGTGGGGTAGAAGTTTCTCTTGAGCCTGCAGGCTGGGTTGCTGTTAGCTCTAAATAATCTGCATACCACAAAGGTAAATCTTGGGGTGACTCATTCTGAACCTTTATTCTGCTTTCAATCTCTGTAACTGTAGAAGAAAAGGCCTGCCTTTTTATTCTCTTTTTCAGGAAGTAGAAGAGCTTTTTAAAAGTCACCTTACTCCATCAATATAAGAGCAAGATTTTAATGATAAAAATATATATTCTATTGTAAAGGAATAACACATTCTTTTGTGTCCTATCTGCTCTCAATACTCTACTTCACTTTTGATACCAAATGTGAGTGTTTTCCATACATCAAGCAATTTTGCAACACCAGCTAGTGTCCTAATCTTTAATTCAACTTTGAAACTAACTCCCTGAAAATAGTATCAGATCCCACAGGTTAAGGGCTTAATCCCACAAGATTGCTTTCCCCACTCCCAAAACACAGACACTATTTTTATTTATTTTTTGATTTAGAAATGTAAGGTCTTTAATAAATTATCTTTTACTTTTTTATTGTTTAAGGTATTACAAATAGTAGTATATATGTCTCCTTTTTTCCCCATTGACCTCCTCTGGCCTCCCTCCCCCTCCCTCACCCCATCCCTCGCATATGGCCTCACCATTTAGTGTTTGTGTCCATTAGTTATGCTTATATGTATGCATACAAGTCCTTTGGTTGATCTCTTACCTCCTCTACCAATCCTCCCCTGCCTTCCCGCTGAAGTTTGACAGTCTGTTCGATGCTTCTCTGTCTCTGTACCTACTTTTGTTCATCAGTTTACTGGTATGATGTTCATTATATTCCACAAATGAGTGAGATCATGTGATATTTATCCTTCTCAGGTTGGCTTATTTCTCTTAGCATAATGCTCTCCAGTTCCATTTATGCTGTTGCAAATGGTAAGAATTCCTTCTTTTTTTTTTACAGCAGCATAGTATTCCATTGTGTAGCTGTACCACAGTTTTCTAATCTACTCATCTACTGATGGGCATTTAGGCTGTTTCCAAATCTTAGCTATGGTAAATTGTTCTCCTATGAACATAGGGGTGCATATATCCTTTCTGATGGGTGTTTCTAGTTTCTCGGGATATATTCCTAGGAGTGGGATCACTGGGTCAAATGGGAATTCCATCTTTAGATTTTTGAGGAGACTCCATACTGTTCTCCACAGTGGCTGCACCATTCTGCATTCCCACCAGCAGTGCACGAGAGTTCCTTTTTCTCTGCATCCTCGCCAGCACTTGTTGACAAGTATGAGATGGTACCTCATTATTGTTTTGATTAGTGACTTTAGTGATATGTCTCTTGGCCTTCTGTATGTCCTTTTTCAAAACACACAGACACTTGAAACATAAATCCCAAGTGTGGGTTGTTACTGGTGCATCTGACCCACTGGCTATAAGTCAGAGGCTCCCATGACCACTTTTGGGGTTGGATTAATTTGCTAGAGCACCTCAAAGAACTCAGGAAAACAGTTTACTTTTTAGATTACTTACTAGATTACTACTTTATTAGTTTACTTACTAGATTTCTACTTATAATTAAGGAACAGTCACATAGCAGAGATGCATGGGACGAGGTATGGGGGAAGAGACACAGAGCTTACATGGCCTCCCTGGACACATGTAAGCCTCCCTGCACCTTCATGTGTTTACCAACCTGGAAGCTCTCCGAACTCTGTCCTTTTGGTTTTTTATGGAGGCTTTGTTACCTAGGCATGATTGATTAAATCATTAGTCATTGGAGACTTACCTCAATCTTTAGCACCTCTCTCCTTCCCCGCGGTTGTGCAAGTTGGGGTGGGACTGAAAGTTTCAACCCCTAATCAAGGATAGTTGCAACCAGCCACTATCCTAGGATTACTTGGAGGTTTTCCAAAAACCAACTTATTAACATAAACTCAGATGTGATTAAAAGGGGTTTGTTATGAGTAACAAAAGACATCATGTAAATTTAATCACTTAGGAAATTCTAAGGGTTTTAGGAGCTTTGTGCCATAAATGGGAGGAGGACCAAATATATATTTATTATTATAATTCACATAATACCATATATTACATCACAGCATAGGGACTTGAGCTCAGAAATAGAAGACACCATTGGCCAGGAAGCCAAGTTAAGACCAGGTGGTCAGAAGGAATTCAGTGTAAACTGATGGAAATAATGCCACCACCCTTCAACTCCTTAGTCAAAAACCCAGAGGTAGGAGCTTGTTTTATCTCCCTTCCAACTGCCTGCTTAAGCTATGGACAAGCTGATCAAGGTTTGACCATGACACAACCTTCCTAGGGAGGTGGTAATGAGCAGGCCTCCATCATGCCCCGCCAGTTGCAGGTAGGCACATAGTTACCGGATGAAGATATTGAAAATGAAGCCACCTAATCTCCAAATGGAAAATTCTGCAAGCTGGCCTTTTTGGAAAAAGCCCACCCAACTTATAAAAGCAGCCAAGCCGCGCCAGCCCCCAAGCAGGTTCAGAGGACCCTCCTGTCCTATGCACTGTCTCCTTGTGCTCAATATAAGCTTAGTAAAATCTGCCTGGAAACTTCTCTGGGGTTTCCTCTTTGTTCCTATCTTGGGGAACCCAAGAACCCAAATGGCTGGTAACATATCCTGGGCTATTAATGTATGTTTTGAGTGTTTCAAAGCATTGGAAGGGAATACTTTAAGAGATTATTCATGTGTTAATATGTTGGAAGGACTAAAGATCTGGGTATGCAATGAATTTGAGCTCCTATGATCTATTGATGAGGGTACAGCTAAGTACAGTAAGGCTTAGTATTAATATACTCTTCCGTGTAGTAGTTTAAAGAATTTGCTTATAATTTTAAATTATTATCACTCACTAACTTAAGAAAACATCTTCTTTTCATCCTAAATAAAGATGTAAATGGAGGCAAGCTCAAATGACCAAAACTTGAATTTATTCAGGAATAGCAAAGAAATTCCAATTTGGGAAACACATGCTGTAACCAGCTAGAGACAAGTCTGTTGAGTGTTTATGTTGAGCTGTGTTTATAGACAAAGAGGGGGAAGTTCAGCCAGAGTCCAAGCAGTAAATTCATTGGCTTGAGAACTGAGAGAGATTCTTGGCAGATGTTCATTGGTCCGGATATAAGTTTTCGTCTTCTGTACATCAGGCATTTAATGGAGCAAGAAGGAGTATGTAAGAATGTAAGAGAATGGAGAAGTAAGGAAAGATGGAAGGAAGGAAGGAAAGAAGGAAGGAAGGAAGGAAGGAAGGAAGGAAGGAAGGAAGGAAGGAAGAAAAGAAGGAAGGAAATGAAAAACCACATCTCTACAAACAAAACATTATCTGTAAGGTGCAACATTAACAGTAAGAAAGATCTGGACAACCCTTAATGGCTTCTGCAGTTTTGGCTGAGGGAGGACAGAACGGGAGGTTTCAGAATGCAGTTAACAGTTCCTACATACCCAGTAGAAATGAATTGTTTCCTAGCCATGGTAACAAGTAACCACAAGGACTGGTTTTCAACCTGGTTAATCAATCAATGACAATTCAGCTCAGTGAATATATTTTTTCAGGTCAACCAACTGTGACAGCTTCTTACTTTTAAAAGTTAGCCAGAATCACTTCAAACATTCTTTTGAAGATCAAGCTATTACCAACAGTGTGACCCAAGTAGCCATGTTTCCACAGCTAATGTCAATTCACATTTGCTTCTGTAAGTCTGCCAATCCCTAAACTTTTACTTCCTAAAATTCCTGTGCAACATCAGTAGTCTATTCTGCTTGGGGACATTGTGCATAGGCAGTAAATTTAGCTATTTGGTATCATTTATATATTGAATATTGGTATCATCCTTTGTTTCTCACTATTGTATCACCTAAATCTCATTTGTTGAGTTCTACATTTCAATATTACATGTTATATCATTTTATTCATCCATCCATTTGTTCATGTATTAATTTAACAAAAATTTATTCTTTGCCTACTTTGGACCAGGCAGTGTTCTTGAGGCTAGAAATAAAATGGTGAGCTGTTGCGCTGAATACAT
This sequence comes from Lasiurus cinereus, assembly GCA_011751065.1. Classification (NCBI taxonomy): domain Eukaryota; kingdom Metazoa; phylum Chordata; class Mammalia; order Chiroptera; family Vespertilionidae; genus Lasiurus; species Lasiurus cinereus. The sequence goes on along the minus strand of JAAGEH010002528.1, from coordinate 51,147,903 downwards.
TTCATTAATCTATGTTTCCTTTTGAAATCAAACATGTTGTGGATATAATTTGTAGTATTCATTACCATTTATCTCTGGGTGTGTTTATGTTTACGCTTTTATTAAGGTTACATAATGAAAAAATAATTTGGCTCTTATCTTTGTTACAGGGATTCAATTGCCATCCTTGAACGACTTGTACAATAACTTTAGAAATGTAAAGAAAGCTAGTCAAGTGTTTATGACATTAAGTGGGGGGTCAGGATTTCCAGTGCAGTAAGTCACAGATATGTTCCTTGTTCTTTTAATTCAAGTTTCTGTAAAGATCAATAAGTAAAAGTCACCTCATTTATCCTTTTATCATTTAATAATAACCAAATTGACTCTGAGACAAGCTGCTTGCTCACTTTTATATTTGCACTATTTGGGTATTAACTAACATTTTTCAGTTACTACTCTTAGAGTCATATGAAAAAGTTAATAGTCTGATACATTTTTATGTCCTTAGTCATAGATATAATACTAGAGGCCTGGTGCACAAAGTTCATGTGTGTGTGTGTGTGTGTGTGTGTCCTTCAAACCAGCCTGTACCCTCTCCAATCTGGGCCCCCTTGAGGGATGTCCCATTGGGATGTGGCCTAAATAGGCAGTTGACATTCCTCTCATAATCCAGGACTGCTGGCTCCCAACCACTCGCCTGCCTTCCTGCCTGATTGCCACTAACCGCTTCTGCGTGCCAGCCTGATCACCTCCTAAACACTCTTTTGCCAGCTTGAACAAGACCTAACTCCTCCCCTGCTGACCAGATTTCCCCTAACTGCCCTTCTCTGCAGGCCTGGTCTCTCCTAACTGCCCTCCCCTGTAGGCTTAGTCCCTCCTAACTGGCCTTCCCTGCTGGCCTGGTCTCCCCCAACTGCCCTCCTCTACCAATCTGGTCACCCCTAACTGCTCTCCTCTGCTGGCCTGATCACCCACAACTGCCCTCCCCTGCTGGCTTGATCCCTCCCAACTGCCCTTCCCTGCTGGCCATCTTGTGGCGGCCATCTAGTATCCACATGGGGGCAGCCATCTTTGACCACATGAGGACAGCCCTCTTGTGTGTTGGAGTAATGGTCAATTTGCATATCACTCTTTTATTAGATAGGACTACTCATTAACTGATAAGAATAAGTAAGTTACAACATCATATGGTAACTATGGCATATTTTATATAAGCCATTTGTGTATCACACACACACCAACACACACACACACACACACACACACACACACACACACACACACATTTTTCTCCTAAAGTAATTGAGGTAAGTTATAGGTTATATTAATAATATGGTTCTTTAAATAGGATAACTTCTCTAACATAATCACAGTACAGTTATCAACTCTATAAATTTACATTGATAATCTACCATTAGTTTAGTAGTTTTATTATTTAAAAGTTTTTAACTTTTTTTGCATATTTTATGTGCTTATTTAAAATATTTTTAAAGACCACTTTCTCACTTTAAGTAACGATTTTAAACCATTGTTTACACTCAAGTAGTAATAGTATTTTATATAAATAAGAACCAGCTAGATCTAATTAATTACATAAACACTTGGTATTAATAGGAAGTCTAAAAAACAATTTAGAAGAACGCTCACTAATTGAAGAATGGAGTCAGTTCAGTTTACTCCTTTTCATGTCCATATGAACTATGTAGTTGCCTTTTTTTTCTACTTTTCTTCTATTATACGAGGAAAGTGAAAATAACTTGCAAACAAGGTGACCAAGGCTTCCCTTCACTAAAGTTGAATAATGTGCAAAGATTGAAGAGAACATTGTGGCCAAGGCAGTGCCAGCTATTCAGAGATAAATGCTCAGGGACCCACTCCAATCCAAATTTAAACCTGGAGAACAAATATCAGGGAATGCTTTTTGTAAATCAAAATTCCCAGTGAATTAATAAAATTAAATATTGTGTGATTTGATAAAGCCTTGCACCTAAATAGTTGTTCATTGCAAAAGGAAGTTCAAATTTATTGTTTTGAGATTAATACATGGTAGTTTTAATAATGAATATATTTTGGTAATAATACCCAAGAGCAGAAAATCATTGGCAAAATTAAGTTGAATCCAGGAAGAAAAGATCTTTTCCCTTTTTTTCTTTTTCTCTTCTTTCCTTTCTTCCTTTCTTCCTTCCTTCTTTTCTTCCCTCCTTTCTTCTTTCCTTCCTTCCTTCCTTCCTTCCTTCCTTCCTTCCTTCCTTCCTTCCTTTCTCTCTTTCTAAAAAAAATACTTCTCCAATGCTCCAAGGATATGCTTTTATTGATTTTAGAGAGAGAGGAAAGAAGCAGGAGAGAGAGAGAAACATCAATGTGAGGGAGAAATATCGATCTGCTGCCTTCCATATGCACCCTGACTGGTATGGAACCCACAACCTGGGTATGTGCCCTGACCATGGGCTGGGGGTGCTTGATGTGGGGCTGAGAACTGTTGCTCTGTATCTAAGACATACCTTCTTCTTACACTTTCCACTTTTTTTTTTGATATACCTTCTGATTTTTATTAGCCACATGTCAGTGTGGGACCAGCACATTCTGCATCTCCTATCAGTCTCAATGAGGCTTCTTCTTTATATCCTTAGTTGTAGGACTACTGTTCAGCTAGGTTTCAGGCAGCTCTGAATGATGGTTGTTCTATAATTTAGTTGTAATTCTGATGTGGTGGTGAGAAGATGTGAATACTGCATTTTTCTATGCTGCCTTATTGACCAGAAGCCCTATCATCTCTTGCTTCAGCTAATAACATCCTAAGTTGTTTCTTACCTCTACTTTTTTCCATCTAGACTCTAGTCTCCACATACCTCCTTTTTCCAGAGTGGTCCTTTAGTATGAATCAGGCCCTGTCTCATTCCAGCTTTCAACCTCAGTGGCTTCCCATTACATACAGTATATAATTTGAAGTTCCTATCATGCTCTTTGGTTACCCTCTGGCCTCATTTCCTATGGTTCTCCCATTTCCTTCTTGGCCTTTTTTGCTATGTTTTGAATGTAGTAAACTCTGCCCTCTCTTAGGTTCTTGTTCTTTCTATTCTTCCTGCCCTGAATACACAAACTTCTCTGCTTAAATGCTTGTCTATTCTATCCCTGAAATTGTAATGTAACCTTATATATACAGAACTTGTTCTTGCTATTTTCCCAGCTCCTGGTATATAACACATATGAGGCATTCAATGAAAATTGTTACATGGATGAATTATCTCATGACAAAATCAAAGCTAACTTTCTACATTTTGGGAATGGCCCAGAAAAACAAAGTAGTGATGAAGGGTAAAAAGAACTTTCATATTTCTCCAGTGTTTGTGATATTTAAGTGTACTGGAGAAACTAGTGAGTGTTAACTAGTTAATGAAGCTTTGTGATATAATAATGAAAAAAAATGGTATGTCTTCCAGGTTGCTGAAAATGAGAGCAAAGAGATGTGAGTATTAAAAATTAATTAAAGAAGATAAACTAATTTGTTTAATTATTTAGAATTATTATGTTCTTTAGTCACACACATTTGTGTTTTTTTTTTTTTGCTTTGTAACTAACTATATGTGAGGTATATTATATCATGTCTATCCATGATTGTCTAAGCTTTAAAAATTTAATTTGTATTTTTAGTATTTCACCCAACTCTTTGTAATGGCATACACTTGGTTTTGAAAGTAAATTTTCTGCATCTTCTACCTATATCTTATCTATGCTCAAAGGATTGATGTTGTTATAGGCACCTCTCACCAACACCAGAGAGGTGTTACTGGATAGGACAGCCCCCTGAGAGGGCTGTCCTCAACCTTGATTCTTGTCTTCTCATATAAATGAATTTATATGAAAAACCTTGAGTGCTTTTTGAAAAGCCAATTTATTAAAGCAATTAAAGCATACATCTTTATTGAGAAAGCAAGCAAACAAACCTATATGTCTGGCTTATGAAGCACAAACAGGTTCTCAGTTAATCTGAAGAGCAAGTTGGGTCGTAGATCTGAGACATTATATACCCTCTTGTTTATAGGTCTCAAAATTCCTCTGCTGAATATTTTGGTACAGGTTAATTCTCAAGGTTACCCCATCACCTCCAATCCCCAGTTTTTGTTTTTTTTTCCCTTTATTATGCCCTTCCCAGAATTCATGAGAAGCACTTGGCAACTTTATCTTGCCAAGCCTTCTCTGCATGGTGAGTAAAACTGCTCTTTTTTTCCTTTTCCCCTTTCCCTTCCCTTTCTGCATTCTCTCATTAGGGAGGCTTTTAAACCATTTTCTCTGTGTCCTTGACTGGGGAAGATAATAGCTTGTTAGTTACAAGCTGGTTGCAAATTGTTCACATTGTTTGGCTTTGTTTTAACTTTTCTGTCTCAGTTTCCCTATTCTGCCTTCCTGGAATACTGTAACAAAGTCATATCTAGGTGTTTTAATTTAATTATTTTAGCTTAATATTTTATCTTGACACAAAAGTATAGGAACAGTTTATTTTATTTTACTGGTTTGTTACTCTTCAGGACATTAACAAATATTTATCTTCTGACATAAAAATGCTCCATATAAAAAATAAAAGCCAGGAAGGAAATTGAGTTCATAAATCATTTATTTACCTGCCCATCATATGCTAAGTGGAAAAGAAAGGCTCAGTGGGTTAAGGAGAGAATGGAGGTTAGGTGAAAGCTTGTTCACAGAGATCCTGACAGCCATTTTTGCCCAGGTCACATATCACAGAGCACCATTGAAAGGCTAATGGATTTGCCACTTGCTGGCTGCTTGATCTGGAGTAAATACTCAACACTTCTTAGAGGAGCAGTTTATTGTAAAGAGCGTGGATTCTTCCAGTCTTGTAACTAAAAGGAAGGAAAATAAAAGAGCAAGTCTTCATGTAAAAGAACTTAATGTTTGTCTGAGACTACCTTTATTTTATTTAATTCGAGTGTCTTCTAAGCCCTTTAACATTACCTTAATTTAATTCTTATAACAGTTTTATGGGGTATGTGGTATCATTATCTTTATTTAATTAATGAGAAACCTAGAGCACATAGAGGTTAAGCAGCTGGCTCAAGCTCACACAGCAAGTAGGAACTTCTTTAAGGTGTGCTGAATATCGCCTATCTACCCACCTAGATCCTCTCTCCACCTTTCCTTACCCTTCCCTCTGATCCAGGAGGTTGACTTGAGTGGACAACAACAGGTGGTTGTACCTCAGTGATCCTCAACTGGGGAGAAGATTTGATCCCTGGGAGACATCTGATGGTCTCTGGAAACATTTTTGATTGCCACAGCATCTAATGGGATGCTGCTAAACACCTTACAGAAACACCCCTCTCCCACCTTCATACAGAGTTACTGACCCAAAATGATATCAATAGTTCCCAGGAGAGAAATCCTGTGCAGGGAGGAAAGCAATGCCAGGGGTTTTACTTCCCTGGCTTCTTCAGCTCTCTTCAGCTGGTTGCTTCCCTAGCCTGAAGGTGTCTGCTCCTCACAACAGGAACGATTTTACCTGACTCTCCTTCCCACTGGGTCCAAGCCTTCTACCCCGTGGGTCCTCTACACCTGCGTCTTTAGAAGTAATGCTTTTGTAGACAAATTCACCTCAAATCATCCTTTTCAGATGTGTCATCTGCTTTCTGTTGTGACCCTGAGTGACAGAAGGGTGTTACCAGCAAAAAGGAGCTGGAGCCCTGGGACAGAGGTGCTTCTGCCAGAAACACTGCATAAGGCAGAGAGGAAGGGACACATTGTTTATACATTGGATTCTGTGTGAGATTTTGTTGAAAAAAGGATTTTACTTACAAAATTTAAAAAGAAGTCTACTAGATAAATGCACTAAAGGTTTGTGATTAGAAAACTGATAACCAGAAGGCCTGAAGCTCAGGACTAAAATGGTTAGAAAAGCCAGTTTGTCGGTGTCAGTCCTTATCTCTGATAGGCCTGATCTCTTTGTTAATACTCAGGGCAAAGACACAGTTTAGGGCTAAATTACTCCAAACAAAGTCAACAAATAACTGCAACATGGTGTCTCCAGAGATGTGTGGATTCAAGGAAAATTAGACCTACATAGAAGAGTGGCAATTATAAAATTGAAGACTCTAAGCCAACATATAATAGACATTGATCAAACCACACTTTAATAGAAAAAACAAACAAACCCAAGAGCTCTCACCCTCAACAAATTAAATTGTTTTCGAGTTGCTTTTTAGCTATTATTCACATGCAAAGTGATTTTTACAATATGGTAATGTTGGTAGTAGAGTTGTGACACATGTAGTTAGACATTTAGGTTTCATCCTTTTCAGATCTTAAAGCAGTGACATATTTTAGTAGGCTCAGTCTTCAGAAGAATTCTTCCGGCTCTAGAATAAATTCCCAATTTCTTAAAATGGGAAATAAACTATCTGTTCCCTGCTTTTCCAATGAGTCACTCACCACACAAGCATTGCTGCACTAGTGCCCAGTGTTCTTGTGCTTCCACCATACTTAACTACCTTTCACTGTCTGAACCCACCAGACTCTTCCATACTACCCTGAACATGTTGATATTGCCTCTTCTTATGGAAAGTTCTTTCAAGCCTGCATTCACCTGCTACTTCTTCCTTGAAATCTTTCTTACCTGTCAGATATAATTGTTTTCTCCTCTGTAGTTTTACAGTTTGTATATTACATGTAGCAATTCATGGAACATACTTAAATTCTGGCCCAAGCTTCTTGAGGGTGGGTTCCGGAGAGATTTATGTGTACTCTCTCTCCTGTGCCTATCCTAAGGCCTGTACTAGTCTTGGGTATAAGGGTAGTGCCAAATACATATTTAGTGTTTGAGTGATATCTTTTTACAGAATTTTCAAAGAGTTCAGAGAAAATGTGTAAGATTGTTGCACTCATTCCTTCACCACATATTTATCTAATGTACCTACTACTTGTCAGACATCGTTATGGGTGCTGAGGATACACCAGTAAACAGAAGAACACTGTCCCTACGCTGATACATTTTAGATGGTAAGATAGAAAAAAACACATAGACATTTAATATTTCAGGATGGGGTAACTGCTATAAAGAAAAACACAGCCTCAAAACAAGGGATAGGGTTGATGTGGGACACTATTTTAAAGAGGCTTGTCCAAAAGTTGCCTCTAGAACACCTTTCCATGAGTCATGAATAAATAGAGAGACAAATAGTACACAGACATGAGGAGCAGCATGTATAATGAGGTAGAAGCATTCTTGATTTTTCTGAAAATGGGTCAAGAAGCCAGTGTTGACTGAAGGGAAAAAGAAGTGAAGGAGAGAAGGGTAGAGAATGAAGTCGGGAGGGAGCATGAGCCAGAAAATGGGAGTCTGGTATGTCATGATAAGGAATTTGAATCTTATTCTTTTTTTAAAAAAAATATATTTTATTGATTTTTTACAGAGAGGAAGGGAGAGGGATAGAGAGCTAGAAACATCCATGAGAGAGAGAGACATTGACCAGCTGCCTCTTGCACGTCCCCTACTGGGGGTGTGCCTGCAACCAAGGTACATGCCCTTGACCGGAATTGAACCTGGGACCTTTCAGTCCGCAGACCGACGCTCTATCCACTGAGCCAAACCGGCGCTGGCTGCATCTTATTCTTAATGTGCTGGAAGCTAATGTGTATTTTGCATAAGGAAGAGATATGTTGTAATTGATCACTGTGGGTGCTCAGGGCGAGTGGACTATAGAGAAGCAAAAAAAAAAAATCTGGGGGACAGAATTATTTTTGGTAGGACTACTATAGGAAAATATTACAGACTGAGTAGCTTAAACATCAGAAATGTATTGTCTTACAGTTCTGGAGGCTAAAAGTGCATAATCAAGCTGTTGGCAGGATTGGTTCCTTCTGAGGGCTGTGAGGAAATAATTGGTTCCAGGCCTCTCTCCTTGGCTTCCAGATAACGGTCTTCCCCCTGGGCTATTTCACATCATCTTCCATCTATGTGTTTCTGTCTGTGTTCAAATTTTCCCTTTTTGTAAGGACACCTTGTCCTTAATGAATCAGGGGCAATTCTGTATTGAATTTGGGACCCACTTTGTAGTGTATTGACCTCATCTTAATTAATTATATTCGCAAACCGTCTGGACTGTATTTTTCAATAAGGTTGCATTCTGAAGTACTGGTTGGGGGTTAGGATTTCAACATAGCTTTCTGAGAGGACACCATTCAATCTATGACAGAAACTTTAAAACATTTGTTTCTTATTTTGTTCATACTTGATTACTTCATTGATTCACTGATTTATTCATTCAATAAAATTGCATTGAGGGTTTATCAGAACTCTCCTTGGTATGGTGGATATAGCCATAAAAAAAGGAAACATTCCTGCCCTCATGAAACTTACACTTCAAGATATATGTTCCCTCCTCCTTCCAGTAAGATTTTAGATCATGTAGTCTTTTAGGGTCTGGTCTTTCCTCACCAAGGTCTATAGCTCAACTGGAAACTCCTAGTGGCAGATATTCAGTAGAAAGCTCTGTTGGTGGTTTGTAGCAAATCACTGTTCTCACTGTCAGGTTAGCTCCTATGTTGGTCTTGGAGGAATAATCTTTTCTTTGTCTATAATTCTCCTGGGCAATTGAGTAATAGAGCTCAGACCATCTGTCTGCAGAGTTGTACTACAAGGGTTGCCTAAAATCAAGGAGAATCTGCATGGTCCTCACCATCAGAGTGCCAGTGCTAATCTGATGAGAAGGCAGTCCTTAAGAAGTGGATAGCCCTAGTTGGTTTGGCTCAGTGGATAGAGCGTCAGCTTGCAGACTGAAAGGTCCTGGGTTCGATTTTGGTCAAGGACACATGCCCAGGTTGTGGGCTTGCTCCCCAGTAGGGGCAGCCGATCAGTGATTCTCTCTCATCATTGATGTTTCTATATTTCTCTTCCCTCTTCCTTCCTCTCTGAGAGAAAAAAAAAATGTATTTTTAAAAAAGAAGTGGACAGACTTCATCAAAGACCACCTCAGTCTCTGAAGACTGTCTCTTCCATTTTGTTTTAGAACTGTAATTACCGTGAAATCCAGACCCCAATACTTGATAGCTGAAGAAAGTGAAATCTGGAGCGCTACTGCCTGCCCAGCATCTCATGGGTCATAGTGGAATTAGAATCTCTGTTTTTATTGGACTGTGCTGCTTTTCAACATATACAGGATTTGAGATCCATGTTTTCAGCATGCATGCCCATGTTGAGATCTTCCCTCTTTAAATTAGAGACTTCACTTTTTTTATCCTACATTTACAGACTTATTCAAAGATTTTTTTCCCCTTAAGTGGACCAGTGTTGACTCAGCAATAAGAACATGAGCTTCTTTTTAGTGGGTACCATGCCTTGGATTTCTTTTCTAAATCTCCAGCACAGTGTTTTGTACTTATATGCTACTCAGTGATTCACTGGTTGAATTGATGTGAATTAAATGACTATAAAAATGTCACATAGCTCTAATAGCTATACTATTATTAGCTCCGTTTTCTTGATTTGGTTCTCCATTTCTTGTGAAAGAGTATAACTGTGAATATTTGCTGATCAAGAAGCTGAATTTTCTCTGGGAAATTTCCAGTGAGAATCGCTGATGTTCTGAGTAGTTTTCTCAAGTATAGACTGACTTGTAGGCTCAAATTCCTTCAAGCTTATTATTAGTTTCACAGTGCTCCTTCAACGCTGCCAAGTAGCATCTGATCAACTGCATCTGCTCTTGAGTATACACTTAAAGAATATTACCATTCATGAGAAGATGAACACTTCTGGAGCTTTGGACATTGTTCATAGCTTACAATGTAATGTCAGGATATTTAAATTTAAGTGTCGGGTACAACACTCTTATTGATTTTAAATTCAATAACATGTTCAATATTTATTGAGTGACTCTCATATGCCCAGGGTTGTGCCAGGCACTGTCATACACATTATTTAATTTTGGTTTCACAAAAATTTTATGAGATGAATGTTATTATACCCATTATGTCACTACTGACAGTGAGACATGGAAAGGCTGTGGGACCTGCTCAAGTAAGCAGACATGAAACAACACAGCTCTGATTTAAACAAAATCTGTTGATTAGTCCAGTACTCTTTCCACAACCTATACATCTTCCAAATCAGCTTCAAAAGTATTTATATATTATTTCAAAATATTCTGTACAGACACAAGACATATATTGAATTTATACTGTCATCATGGCTATATTTTCATGAATTTAGAAAACTTTCAAAATTGGATTCCTAGTTCTCTGTCTTCCTCTCCAACATTACATTCCAATAACGGTTAAATGGCATGTTTAGGATACTTTAAGATTTTTTTTTTGTTAGTAACGTAAAAATCTAGTAAGCATAAGTTGTATGTATAAGTTTATGCTGATGATTCTTTGGTTTAAAAATACAGACCAAACCCTCTATTATATTATCGACTCTGATTACTAGTCTTTTGATCATTTGGATGCTATCACCAGGTATTACTATTACTTACCTTATTCAATAGTTCAGACTGAGAATTCACTAACAAATTAGGCGACTGCATAAATCTTATATCAGTATTTGAAAGTAAACGCTCTCTAATATTAGGAATTTTCATTTAGTGGTAATACAGTATCTTTATTTATAAAAAGGATATTATCAACCTCATATTTTAAATTTAATTACAAAACCTTGTTTGTATTTTGATTCTTGGCCTGCCTTTTGTTTGAGTACTGTGATGGCTAGTCAGAGTCAGAATTGAGAATAGCTTTTAGAAATCTTGTTTTTTGTGCAGACATAGATGGATCTTGAGGTCACTATGTTAAGTGAAATAAACCCTACAGTGAAAGACAAATAAATGCCACATAGTGTTATTTATGTGTGGTACCTAAAACATATTGAATTCATAGAAATAGGAAAAGTGGTTGTGAGGGGCTGGGAGCTGGGGGAAATAGGGAAACGTTGGTAGAAGAGTACACACTTTCGGTCATGAGGTGAAAAAGGTCTGAGGAGCTAATCTATGTATAACCTGCTGAGTGTAGTTGATAATATTCTAGCATATAGTTGAAATTTGTGAAGAGAGTAGATTTTAAATGTTCTCATTAAAACAAAACACCCCAAAAACAAACAAATAAAACTCCAAACCAAAGAAAATATGATATGTGAGGTATGGATGTGATAATTAACTTGAAGGGGGAATCCTTTCACAATGTACTATATGTATAAGAAATCATCACATTGTACATTTTAAATATCTTACAATTTTATTTGTAAATTTTACCTAATTAAAGCTGAGAAGAAAAAAAAGAATAGCCCATTTAGTGAAGTTATGAGTGCTGCAGAGTGGTAAGAAGTTGAATTTCTGGGCCAAACTCAAATATAATCCATGGTATCTCCACACTTTGTCATGCTTCTGGGCATGTAGCAAAGCAAGGATAAGGAAAATTGGAATTGCTACAGATGTGCATGGATTGAAGTATGGATAAACCTGAGTATGTCTGGCAAGAATGATTTTCCTTTATCTCACAAACCAGCTTCTGCTGGGATCTAAGAGAAGGAAATTTTCTATTAGCATTGCTGTTCAAAAGACAAATACTCTAATGAGATTTTTTTTTAAAGCTGTTGCTACTGAGGAAGCTTAAGCTTCTTTGAAAACAGAATTTGCACTCCATTATTATTGTTAACTAAAACTAAATTCAGAGTAAAAAAAAAAAGCCTGCCAGGATACTGAAAAGCTGTGCATAGTTGACCTTTGAGCAACATATATGCACATTTTTAAAAATAAATATTGTAAGTGTATTTTCTCTTACGATTTTTAAATAAATTTTCTCTAGCATACTTTAGTGTAAGAATTCAGTATATAATATATATAACATCCAAAATATGTGTTTACCAACTGGTTATGTTATCAGCAAGGCTTCTAGTCAACAGTAGACCATTTGTAGTTAAGATTTTTGACTGTACAAGGAATTGGTGTGTCTGATCCCACATTGTTCAAGGGTGAACTGTACTATTTTCATTGCGGCATATATTCTGCATTTACAATCAAAGTATGTTTAATCAAAAGGAACATAATTTGGCTAGTTATAGGTATTCCCAATGGGAAAAAAATTGATGCTTTTATAAGTTTAATAAAAGTTGGTTCAAAGTATATACTTTGCTATTACATTCTAAGAGTAGTGCTTCTTTTTACTAGGAAAAACTTTCGCCAGACCAATTTTATTGCTTTCTTTTGATGTGAACATAGTTGTTTCCTGAATATAAGATTGACTGCTAAACAAGAGGAAAATTAAAAGTGAGTATAGCCTGATCAGTGTTGCAAGTGGTTGAGCACTGACCTATGAACCAGGAGGTCAGAGTTTAAATCCTGGTCAGGCTATATGCCCAGGTTGTGGACTAGATCCCTTGTGTGGGGCGTGCAGGAAGCAGCCAAACAATGATTCTTATCACAGATGTTTCTCTCTCTCCATCTCCTTTCCTATCTGAAATTAAAAAAAATATTTTAAATAAATACAAGTGAGTGTAACATGATATTATACATTTGTCAAAACCAGTAGAACTGTATAATATAAAGAGAGAACCTAAAATAAATTATGGATTTTTGTTAATGACAATGTATTAATATTGGTTCATCAATTGTAACAAATGAACCACAACGATGCAAGATATTAATAGTGTGGGAAACGGTGTGTGTGTGTGGAGGTGAACAAGTATGTGAAACTGCTTTTCTACTGTTTTCCTGCAAATCTAAAATTGCTCTAAAAATAAAGTCGGTTAATTAAAAAGAAGCGTGCAGAGTTATACCCCTTTTCTTTCTAGAACATTGAAAGATCACAAAGTTTACTCTTATTAGGAACCACTGATATTTTAAAATTTGGGGTATAATTGATATATAGCATTACATTAGACTCAGGTGTACAATGCAATATTTAACATCTGTATGTATTGTGAAATGATCACCATAAGAAGTTTAGCCAACATTTATCACCATACATAGTTACAGAACTTTTTTCTCTTGTAATGAGAACTTTTAAGATTTACTCTCAGCAACTCCCAAATTTATAATACACTATTATTAACTATAGTCACCATGCTATAATATCCCCCTGCCTTATTTATAACTGGAAGTTTGTACCTTTTGATTCCCTTCACCCATTTTACCCATTCCCATGCCTCTGGCAACCACCAATCTATTCTCTATATCTGTGGGCTCAGTTTTTATTTTAATTATTTCATATATAAGTGAGATCATACAGTATTTGTCTTGCCCTATCAGACTTATTTCACTCAGCATAATGTTGTTGCAAATGGCAAGATTTCTCTATTTTTAATGGATGATTAATATCCCCTTACATATGGACACCACATATATTTCCCTCCTATTCATTCACTCACCAAATTCTGTTGGTTTATCTTTCATAATTTTGCTTGTGTTTATCAAACCATTTTGCATCCTTTTGTCACTATCTTAAGTCATGGCATAATAACCTAATTGCTGAAAGTGTAGCTAGGTGACACTTTTCTTTAGCCACATCCCTGTTACAACAAACACTCAGACTCTTTCTTTTGTAACTCTCTCTTTCCCAGATGGGACCTTAATTCTCATGCGGGTTCAAATCCATTCTAGATGCTGGGACAGGGTGACTAACCTTGGCAATTTGCCTAGGACTGAGGTATTGTCTGGGATGAGGGATTTGCTATAAAACTTGGAAGCCGATGGCAAATAGGGATAAGGTAGTCACCTTGCTCTGGGTGACAATAGACCTTAGTTCCTTCTACTGCTACCTCCTCCTTATGAATGCGGAAATTGCATTCTTATTTGACATTCTAATTTCACTGACTTGGTTCATTTACGTCCTTCTCCTCCTGAGTCCTTTGCCACTCATTTAGTGCAGGAAAACCAATTCTTTAGTACTTTCATTTCCTGGAAAGTCTTGAGTCCTGAGACTGAGTGATAGTCCCTAGAGTGGAATGTAGGAATCTGCTTCTCACCAGGTGTCTCTGAACAATCTGTTTTTAAAAATGTATTTACACATTTTTATTGATTTTAGAGAGGAAGGGAGTGGGAGAGAGAGATAGAATAACAGTGATGAGACAGAATCATTGATTGGCTGCCTCTTGTGCGCACTCCCCCATGTCTCCCCCACGGGTGATTGAGCCTGCAATCCAGCATGTACCCTGCCTAGAAGTTGAACTCTGACCTCCTGGTTCAAAGGTTGATGCTCAACCACTGAACCACATCAGCTTAGCAACAATCTGTTTTTAATATCTGAATCCTTATTTCTTGTTTTTCAGGTAAACCCCCATTAGTTGTCTACCTCATTACAGAGGGATTGCTAGATCTCAGATCCTGGCGACTCTGAATTTGGCCTTTGCTATTGCTGGGTCTGCATAATCAGTATTCAAAGTATGGGACAAGATATGTAGGTTAGGGAACTCTAACTTATTGCTCACACAGCAATTTTCTTCTTGGGAATTGACTGAAAAATTTTTTTTTTAGAAACAGCTACTTAATTTAAATAGAGCAAAATGGACTGATCTGCTGTATTCATTTGTAATTTGGTACATGTAATGTGAGTTTAAATAGTGAACTTTAACTCAGATTAGCATTTGAAGTGCTCATGTTGAAAACATAACACAATAAGAGAATTGATTTTATTCTGGTTGTCTGTTATACTTCATTTTAACGTAAATAGCATTCCACATTGCAAGGCCCTATAGTTGACATCTATGTTGTTGACATCTATGGCTATCACATGAATTAAAAATTATTCCATATCAAGATGAATCTGATTATAGTGAAGCTATAACTTGTGGGTTTTCCTTCTAGCCCTATGGGTCTGTGACTTCATATGTTATGCACTAAAATGTGTTGGGCAGTTCATGAATCTGAAGACAGATGCTGCAGTTTGTTCATAAATGTGTTCAGTCTATTGTACTTTAAAACTGTGTTTAAATGTTAATTGAAATTGTGTTAAAATTTTGAGGATATTATTAAAGAAATTAAGACACAAAAAGTTTTACACTTTGAAGAGTCTTAGCCAATGCTTACACCTATCCAACAATTCACACTTCCATCAAGATGTAGAGTATTATAATCACTTCTAGAAATTTTCCTCTTGTCTTCAATACAGTCCTCAACTGCGTGGCACCCCCAGACAATCATAGTTCTTATTTCCACCACCATAGAATAGATTTGTCAATTCTAGAACTTCATATAAATGGACTTATACAGTAAATAGTCTCTTTTGTCTCATTTTTCACTGAGCATTATGTTTTTGAGATTCATCTGTTTTGGTGCATGTCTCATTAGTTCATTTTAAACATGTACTATCCCAACAGTTTCATTTATAATGGAAGAAAGGTCTTCCTTAGAGAACAAGAAATATTCCTGAACATCTTCAGCCCTACCACAGACTACAAACATGCCATTAAATAAATAAACCTGTACACAAGGGATACTGAATACGATTCTGTGCTTTTGAAAATAAGACCTTACATTTATTTATTTATTTATTTAACTTCTTTCAAAAACTTATGATGATAGTGCTGATAGAATTCAGGTCAGACTTCTAGATTAAAAACAGTTCCACTTGAAGGCAGTTTGCAAGAATTTGAAATAGTTGAAGTTAAAATATGTAATATTATTAACAGAAGTTACCTGCTTTAATATTGGATATCTCAAAACTTAACACTACATAAGAACATATGAGATAAAAAAGTTTTATTGCCGGTAAAAATAATTATGTAAACATAATTATAATATATAATTAGCCACTAGCCAGTAGCTATGATGCACACTGACCACCTGGGGGCAGACCCCTAGTGGAGCTTCCCTCTAGTGGTCAGTGCGCTCCCACAATGGGATCACCACTCAGCTGCCAGAGGCTGGGCTCATGGCTGGCAATGTTTAGCTGTAGTGGCATGAGCCTCTCCCACCAACCCTCCCGCTACATGCCCAAGTAGCTGTGGAGCCAGGATGAGTGGGAGCAGTGTGGCACCCAACCTGAGTTCAGGCTCCTCCCCAGCGACCTGCTGCTCCATGCATTACGTTGTGCTGTGTGGGATCAATGAGGACAGTGGGCTGGAGTCCAATGAGCTGGTGGGTAAGGCTGGGCTGCAGTGGTGTGGAGGTCCACTGATTCCTGCAGGCCAGGCCAAGGGACCTCACTGGTGCACGAATCTGTGCCCTGGGCCTCTAGTTAGCTATAACTGTTTACTGATCACCTACCATGTGTAAGAAGATATACTAGGTTGCTGGAAAAGGGAACTTTCAGGCAAGACAATGAAAAATAAAGTAGATTAAATCACAGTCAAGTTTAAGGTAAGATATTATATATTCATAAAATAAGAATAATACAAAATACATTATAGTAAATACCAAATTAAAGGAAAGAGACACTTTTGTGGGATTTCACATGGTAGGTGCAACTACACATCAGCATGGTGCAAATGCAATAATATCAATAGGTATCTCTTTTCTTTTGTGTTTTTATTTTTTATTTAAAAATGTGTATTTTTGGAAGTAGAGGTTCTAAAACATATTACGTTGGATTGAGACTCACAATTCAAATCATCTTATTAAAGACTTTAAATAAAGAGTTTTTGTTTTACCCAGTAAGAAATTTATTTTGGTGTTGATTTTTAAGAAATAAACTTGCATTAAATAGGATCTAATTTTAGAAAATAAATTTTTCCATATTATATATAATGGACTTAAAAGGTCATTTTAATCATCTAAGTATTATTGAAATGAGCAGGTTGAGAATTAAAGCCCTAAATTATAAAATCTACTTCAAAATCTATGAATAATATTAGGCTGTATCACTTTTTGTAACTTGTGCCATTAAGAATTAGCACCTAATGGAAGAAAAGGATTGATTTTAAGCTATTTGTACTTGTCATTTTAAAATTTCTGAATAGTATTCTATTATATGCATATACCATAATTTGAGTTATTTCCAGTTTTTATCATTTATAAGTAAAGCTAGCACAAGCATTTATGAAAAGCTTTTTTTTGTATGTGTGTGGACATATGTTTCTATTCTCTTGGGTGACTATGAATAGAACTGTTGAGTCAATCTGTGGGTGTATGTTTACCATTAAAAAAACACACATTGCCAAACCATTTCCTAAAGTAGTTTTACCAGCTTTTACTCCCACCATTAACGTAGGAGAGTTCTGGTTTCTCCATATCCTATCCAAAAGTTAGTGTTGTTAGTCTTTTTAATTTTAACCATTTTTGTGGGTGTGAAAAGACATTTATTATAGTTTTAATTTGCATTTCTCTGATGACCAATGATGTTAAATACTTTTTTATATACCCACTAGAGGCCCAGTGCACAAAATTCATGCTCAGAGGGGAAAGGGGTCCCTCAGCCTGACCTGCACCCTCTCCAATCCAGGGGCCTTTGGGGAATGTCCAACTGCCAGGGATTGGGCCTAAACTGGCAGTTGGACATCCCTCTCGCAATCTGGGTCCTCTGGCTCCTAACCACTCACATGCCTGCCTGCCCTAACCATTCTGTATGCCTGCCTGACTCACCTAACTGCCCTCCCCTGCCAGCCTGGTCAACCCTAACTGCCCTCCCCTGCCAGCCTGGTTGCCCCTATTAACTTCTTAAAAAAAATCTTATCCCCTTCACACACAGTTGTATTTAACTTCCTTATTGGCTTCTCCTTCTCACACAATTTTTCTCTCTCCTTTAAGTAACACTTTTCCCTACTGACTCATCTTTTATATAGTTTTCTTTCCTCCTTATTTCCTACTTCTGTTCCATCATCTTTCTTCCCATCTTTCTCCTACCTTCCTTCCCTCCTCACATTCCTTCTTTCCTTTATCTTTACCTCTGCCCTCCTTCCCCTTTTCCTTCCTTTCCACCTTAATTTTTTTCTTCACTTCCTCCCTCAGATCTGCTTTGCTCCCTCCCCCATTTCTTCCTTCTTCCCATTCTCCTTTTAAGCTCTACTGGCTCCCCTTTAAAACTTTTCTTCCCTTTCTCTTTCTCTCTCATCCTATCTTTCCCTTACATTCTTCTCTACTTACTTCCATTGTTTTAATATCTATCTTTCTACCTGCCTAATTATTCACTATCATTTATCATTTTTCTTTTCTGACTCCTACTTTTAAAATCTGTTCCCAGTATACAACTATACTTGATTTTCATTATAGCTATTACAGTTCACTCATACATCCTCTTTCCTTCTTTAACTCTGCTCTCTACTGACTCCTTTATAAAGTTCTTCCCTCCTTCTCTCACTTCTTAAAGCTTCCATTTGGGGAGGTGTTAACCCCCAGCCCAGGATTCAGCCAGGGTCAGATGTTCGCTGTCCCCCTTCCCGGGCCTTCCTGTTGCCACCCTGCTCCCATTCCCTGCCTGGGATGCCTGACCCAGCGAGGGTGGCCGAGGCCTGTACGGTCCGGATACTGCTGCTGCCACGAAGCAGGAGCACCTCCACCCAGAAGGCCTTGGACTGTCCTCCACTTTGTCCCAACCTGTGGGCGCCTCCTTGCCAACGGCCTGCACCAGGGGCCACTGCCCTCCTCCTGTGTCTGGGCAGGGCTCCTGCCCCACCCCTTGCCAGACGCACCTGCTCCCCCCTCCCGCATGCAGCCCAGAGTTTCCTTCCCTTTTCCATTCCTGTGTCTTTTTCTTGTTCCCTTTCTGTATTTATATTTCTCCTCTAGGCCTGTCTGCATGCAGGCCTGCCTTCCTCTCCCTCTCCTTTCTTATCCCCTCCTATTGTATCCTATCCTATCCTAGGCCTTCCAGGTGCCTGAGCAGAGGGCAGGGATGCAGCTTGCTGATCAGGTTGTGACTTGATGATGTAATGGATAATTTGCATATTTCTCTATTATTAGTATAGATTGATCATTTATAAATCTTCCTTTGCTAAGTGCCTGCTCAAGACTTTTGCCCATTAAACAAAATTGTTTGTTTTTAACACTGAGTTGAAGGATATTTTGATATCATCCAGAATTTGTGTATATGAAGAGTATTTTCAGCTAGGTTTATCAAGAGTATTTTCTTGTAGTCCATATCTTGTTTATTCATTTTCTTAATGATGACTTTGGATAAGTAGAAGCTTTTAGTTTTGATTTAGCCCTTCCCCTCCTCCCCATTATGATGAGTACTTTGTCGTCTAAGAAATCTTTCCTTAACTCGAAGATCAGAAAGCTATTCTTTCTTCTAAAATATGTTTTATTTTAGTAGTTTTATATAAATTTTAGCTTTTATATTTCAGAATGTAATTTATCTTGAATTAATTTTTTATGTTTGTAATGTGAGGTAAGAGTTGAAGTTCACTGTGTCCTTTTTGATATCTAGTTATTGAGAACTTACCTTTGATACCCAAACTCAGAATACAATAACTGAAAAGTCTGAATGCCAATTACATTGTACTATGAAGTCCTTTAGCTAATCACTACATATTTTTGCTTGAGACACAGTCATCTTATAGGTAAGCTAATTGCCAAAACTAAAAATTAACAATCAACTGTTTTTTGTTGAATATTAGAGTAAGTGAGATCCAAAAATTTGCCTAATGGTCTAAAAAGACAGAAAACTCTTGCAAGACTTTTTCCTTTTTTCCAGATTCCCTCCTGAATAAAACAACAGCAGCAGCAACCACCACCACAAAAGCTGGTCTCCTGCAGTTTCCTGATGTGTTCCAGTGTCTAAGTCCCTGCCTCATGTATATCTGTTGCATGTTATATCTTTTTTGTTAACATGTGGAAGAAGCTCCATATTCATGTAAGTATACCAGTTCCAAAACATACTGTAGAATCGTATAAAACTCAGCACTCCTTGGTTGTAACAGATAGAAACACACCTCAAAGTTGTTTAGGTAAAAAGGAGTTTAGTTAGATTCAGATACTTGAGAAGTTCAAGCACTGAAGCTGGTGAGGCCAAATAATATATTGAAATTTTTCCTTGTGTATTGTAAAATTATATTTTTAAAATGTTAATATTTGGTAAATTTCTTTTAGCAGTGTAAGCAGTCAACTGCTCTCATTCTCAAAAAACCTATTATGTAGAGATGTGAAAAACTGGAGACTTAAAAATGTGCTCTAAGTCAAAGGCAGGGCAAATTACTTAAGTAAAATGGATATATTTGCCCCAAATAGTAATAATGCAATTTGTATCAGTTTTCCAGAGAATTTTCTGCCATTAAAAAAAAAAAAAAGAAGAGAGAGAGATCCCTGTTCTTGAACTCAAATGATCTGTATTTTGCTTCCACATTCAAATTACAGTCTAAGAATCAGTTTGTTGATTTTGATTTAGTGAGTATTTATGTAGGATTTTTTAAATTAAAAACAAGGGAAAAGGAACAGCGCTGTGCAAATGACCTCTGGGTCCGGGCAGGACTTAAATGCTCACATCCCCTCAGAAGCTATTACCATCCTTGTCTGCTTTGACGGTTACAGATACTATGTCTCTCTTTGTGCTCTTTGCAAAAAAAGCTGAGCTAGTCGAAAAGAAGAGATGGACTGTGTTTCCAATGGTGTGCTGGACTGCGGGCATTTGTTCCTGAGCGGGCTGTGTGCAGGGCCAGGGCTGCATGGAGCGATTGTTTCTCGGGCTGTGCAGAGCGGCGGCCTGAGGTCGCAGTTGCTGACAGTGGTTGCCAACAAACCCTCTTCCTTTCCATTTTGCCTGGTCCTCATTTCGCCGGGAAACACGGCAGCTGTAGCTGCACAGAGACTTTTTCCTCGTTCCCTTTCCCCCTCTCCCCCCTCCCTAGACCTCGCTGGGCTTTGACGTCACGTGTGCTCCTTTCGGTTGCCATAGCAACCCCATTCCCCAAGCCCTCTGTCGGTCTCCTCTGGTAGGTTCCACAATGGTACAGGCAGCATCACGCTGCACAATGGTTTCCAGGCAGTGAAAGAGGGTGATTCAGCAAGCCACTCTTCTCCTTCTTTTAAAAATCCTTCCCGTGTCTTTTTATTTTTATTTTATTTTTTCATGGGGGCTGGGGGGTGCTTGTTAGATGATTACCTTTTGCTTTTCTTTTTGCATTTTTACAGATTTCCTTTTTTTCTCCTCACCCCTCAATTCCCAGGGGCTTGAGTGACTTTGAGATTGGGTTTTCTTGGACATCACCTGTCCATCTTTAATTTTAAACATTTTCCCCACCCCCAAAGAACCTGTTCCTTATCACAGTTTGGAATGTGGTTAAGGAAAAACAAGTAGGGGGGATTTGGGGGGCCAACTGCTGGATGAGGACCGGAGTTCTGAAGCACGGAATGGTAGGTAGCTCTTTGCTCCTTCTGGGTTCTAACCTGTGTTTTGGAGGGTGTGGGGCCCAGGATGGGAGAGGAGGAAGGTGCGGTGCAGAGCAGGTTAATGAAGTGAACTACCTCTGAGGCAGGAGCCGCCAGCCTCTCCTTCTGTGCGGAGCACCTCTCCCCAGACTTGGGCGTGTTGGAACCTTTCTGTTTGGAGTGAGGGTGGGCAGAGGGTGGAGGGAGCCTTCTTCTTGTGACCAGGGGTTTTTAGATCAGTGCAGAGCTACAGAAAGGAAGAGAAAAGCGGGGGTGGGAGAGAGGGGCAGAGAGAGAGGGAGAGGGAGAGAGAGCTGTGCTTATTGGAAGTGCTGACCTCAGTCCCATATCCAAGAAATGCTACGAGTTCCCTAAAACGTTAAAAATCATATCTTTCAGTATGCATTTACATTTAAAATTCCTGAGAGGTGTAACTTAAATATTTTGGGACATATTTACATATTTTAGTTGAGAACAGTATTTATATATTTTAGTTGCAAAACCAATGACATTACTCTTGCAGATACACTCTAGGCTAAATTTGGGCTGGGGAGAGGAACACAGAACAGGGGTTAGGTTAGAATAAGAGGAAATATTGGCACTGCAGTCGTATAGGTAATGGTTCCCTTTAAGAAAGTGATCTTCTAGACACAGCCAGCAGCATTTTTTTTTTAATGGCATGGTTCCCAGGTATTCTGTGCTGGGATATTGTGTCCCCTGTAAATGTCAGAGCTCTTGGGGGGCTGGAGGAGGAGAGATCTATCATCAGAAATGAGCATGACAATATATTTATCAGAACTTATGTATTTGTGCCCATAGCAACATAAAGGTGATTTTTTGGAAAATCTTCAAGTAAATAAAGGTTAGAGATATCTCAAGAAAATTATGTGTGTGTGTGTGTGTTTGTGTATAGCCCCCTCTCCCTTTTACTTTTAAATGTAGAGACTGAGTCTCTGCTTGAACCCTCTTCAAGGCATAACTTCCTAGGATACTGCAATTTAGCCACAGAAGAAGAATAGCTTATCCCAAGGCAGTGAGCAATCACAAGGTTGTTTACTCGCCTGCCTTGCTGCAGAACCGGACAGTGTACAGCAGCCCTGCCTGCTGCTGGTTGTTGATGGTAACTTTTATGAACGGACTGGAAAGAGGCCGGCTAAGTCATGGGGAGAGGTCACAGTTCAAATGGAAGGAAAATGGGTAGCAGTGCACCAGGCATTCAGCCCAAAGGTCCGGATGCTCCCTCTATCCCTGGACTGCTAGTTGTCGGACCCTGGGAGACCTCATAGAATGCTGATCAATGCGTTGAAAATGGTTGCAGGCATGACCATTAGTCTCAGAGAGGCGTCTGTAAAATTTGTGCCTTAGGTGAGCATGTATGTCATAAGCACAGATAGAGATGCTCATGAATGAGCTCGCAAGCTTCTGACTCTACTCTGGAACCCTGGGATTTTAGGGGTCGGGCAGTTTGGCCGAAGCCGTGTTGCTACCTCTGGTATGTATTCGCTTCCCTACCTCGATCTCACTCTTGTAATTGACAGGAAGTACTGGATTAGCTTATTTTATCACCTAGAGCAAATTGAAATATCTTGCCCCCACAATGGAAGGAGAAAATCAGATGACAAAGGTGATATGACCTTAGGTATTAAAGACTCTTCATGCTTCCTCATTTGCACATTACTTCCTCCCGTTGTTGCAAAGTGTCTTTAATTTGACGGGCTCCTGTTGTTACAAAATCCTTGCAGTTTTGGTAAAAGGATTCTTGATGATGAGGCAGTAAGAAATTATAGGTAGAGTGGAAGAATCAGCTGCCTCCAGCTTCTGCCTGCTTGCCCCAGAACAGCATCTGGCAGTTGGGGGAGTGTGTTTGCCGTGCTGGAGGGGGATGTTTATGAACAGATCCCAGAGGGGCCGAGTGTGTTTTTTGCTGTCGTTGTCTGGTATGTCTGCAGTTGTTAGTATTTAATAGTTTATAGTGCGTGGCCAATATTTGTCAAGGTTAGAATGAACTGTGGATTAACTGTGGGTGCTATAAAATACATGTATATTTTCAGAGGCCAGGAAAATTCGTAGGGTTTTTCCTATTAGTGTATCCTATAGGAACATCATAAGCAAAAGGAATCTGCCTCACCTATGTAGTGTGAAAAAGCCTCCCGCGTTTAAGGGAAGGCCTCGTATAATTAAAGGTTATTTTTCTTAAGTTTTAATGTGGTTTTATGTAAATGAGCCTATTTCTTTGGATGTAATCTTATTGAAAAAGTATTTTAAGACTGGTGATAGAAGGCAAAGACTAATTGGGGTTTTTCTGGTTTATTAAACATGGGGGCAGATGCTCGCCTTTCCTGCTCCAGTTCTGGCTTCAGGTCACATTCATAGCTAAAAGACTTTGCATGGAATTGGCGTGTTCATGTCAAGCGATTGCTTAGTTGCTTATGAGAATAATGGACTCAAAGTAAGAGAGACTTTCTTCAATTTAAATAATAGGAAACAAACTGATATTACATTTTTTCCCCCATTGCCCCTACTATTTCCTCTTCGGTCTCTTTTAAGCTGTGGTTGGACATTGCAACACTTAGGCAAAAACAGGCACATAGTGTCCAGGAATGGCCTGAAAGTGGTACAACGCGGTATGTGCTGCAGTCTCAGTGCTTCCTCTCTGTCACCCATGGATTCTTACTTCTGAGGACCAAGGGCTTGTGGAGAAAGTTGGGCCTAGAGACTCCGGAGGGAGATGTCTCTTGGTAAAGGACATCTATTCTCTCTTATATTAGATACATCTACTATAAGAGGAAACATTTGTTCCTCTCTTATATTTTATTACATTACATAAATCTGAGATGAGACACTATTGCTGATTCAGATACAAGATAAGGCTGCATATTGATTGTTTGAAAGAGAAAATATAACTTAGAATTGGGGCTTGAATTTCCAGAAATTTACCTGTCTGTTCATGTCCCCATTACAAAGTTGTAAGGTTTCAAATAAAGATTTTTCAGCTTGACTACATGGTGTCCTTATGAGAAAAATCAGGGCACAGAAGGGAAGTGAGAAATCTGCATGCTATGTGTTTTAGATACTAATTCTCCCCCTCCTCTCTCCTTCATTTAATGGAAGGGAGCTTTATTTCTTATTGTGAGACCTCAGGTGATATTGAAAATCTTTAAGTTAGAAAGAGATATTTCTGGCTTGAATTGGACCTCAAATTTATACTTATTTTTGGTAAAGATTTTTTTGTTGTTGATTTGATATTTTGGATTCCTAACAAACCACTATGACCTTTCTTACTGTTCTTATCCCTGGTGATTATAAGATGCAAAACCCAGAGACTCCTAGAAATTAGAGTTTTGAATGGAAAATAAATGACTGAAGGTTCCTTAGAAGCAGTTCCTAACCCCAGTTACTCTAAAACCTGATACAGTGTGCAGGTGTGAAGTGAAGTTCCCCTACAGGGCAATCAGGCATTTGCAGAGTGACATGCACAGTAATGAACCAGATTTTTTCCTATAATGTGTGTGTGTGTTTGTGTGTGTGTGTGTGTGTGTGTGTGTGTGTGTGTGTGTGTGTGTGTGTGTGT
>JAAGEH010002528.1:50616540-51123110 GCA_011751065.1 Lasiurus cinereus | reverse complement strand
TGTGTGTGTGTGTGTGTGTGTGTGTGTGTGTGTGTGTGTGTGTGTGTTTATGTGTGCTGGAAAGCAGGGAGAAAACAACTCAACTGTGACAGAAAAATACTAGAAACTGCCTGCTGCTTTTCAGAGGTAAACCAGCCTGGGTGCTCTCTGTGCTCCCTGACAATGAGTTTCTTGAAGTAATGAATGATACCTTCTCAAACATTGAAAATAGCATTTGAAAGCATTCATAGTAAAGGAAAGCTCATAGTTTGTTTATTTGACCATGTTCACTCAGTGGCTATACTATCTGTCATAGCACTTTTTATGCAACACAGTGATTACCTGTCCCTATGTTTTCTGTATTGCCACTAAACTATAATCTTTGCCAGGGACTGACTGCATCTGGCACATAGTAGGGGCACAATAAATATTTCTTGAATGAATGTCTCTGAGGTACAGTGTTCTCTGTTAAAGGCTATGGGTGGCAGAGTTTGGGAAAGTATAACATAGTTTCTGACATTTGGGAGCTTATAGTCATTTATGGAGGTGAGATTAAATAACAAAGGTGGTATGTAATTATATTTTAATGATTTAACAATAATGTAATAGGCATTCAGAGGAGAAGGAAGTTCACCTCCTCTGAAATGGTGGTAGGTGACCCTCGGGCCATATAGGGATGGCCTGGGGGGCAGAAGGTGGTGGGGGAGGAATTTCTAGGAGCAGTTGTAAGCCTCTGGCCAAGAAAGGGATTCTTATATGGGGCAGAGAGAAGGTGGTGACTGTACATCCCAAACTAGAAAGCAAAACTTACTTTTGATGATAGGGTAGAACATTGGGAACTGGCATAGTCCTGGAGAACCTGGTCTGATATAATGTCGAAAAATAATAGTAACAGATTGAAGTTACAAATTTACTTTTGTAAATAGGTCATATTATGGAAAAAATACTCACAGGTCTCTTTCCAACTTCAGACCAACTTTAATTTTATTTTATTTCAGATACTTCAGTGGTTTTCAAACTTGTCTCACTCAGTCCTTTAATTGGTAACTATGCAATTCACAGTTCCAATGAAGTCTTACATGAAAAGCCAGAATACAAAAACATGTAACAGTGGAGCTGTCTCAGTTGAAGCTTAGTAGGATGCCTTGTATCAGAAAACCAAATCCATATCACAAAACCAAGTATCAGTCCTGGCTGGTGTGGCTAAGTTGCTAGGCAGTGTCCTGTGCACCAAATGGTTGCCCGTTCAATTGGGGTCAGGCCACGTGCCTGGGCTGCAGGCTCGCTCCTGGTAGGAGGCATGCAAGAGGCAGCTGGTCAATGTTTCACTAGCATATCAATGTTTCTTTTTCTTTCTCTCTCTCCCTCTCTAAAAAATAAACCGATAAAAATATCTTTAAAAAATACAAATATTATATCACCCAAAGTAGCAATACTGATTAGGCTCATGTTCAGATTATAAAATATCCAGCTACTCTGGATATTTTGGCTGATAAAACCAAAGTTCTTGTGCTTGTGATAATTTTACAGAGTGAACTACCTCAAGATGTTTTCTCCCCCCTATGTCAGCCATCACCAATTGTCCTTCTCAGTCATTTAGTTTTCTCAGTGCAGGTGAAATTCCCATTTAAATGTTAAAATCAAATTTGTCTGTGTTTTTGCTTTGATTTTAGGCTAGTATGAGAAACACCACGGGCAGGATCATCTCAGATCTTCGTTATGGCAACTCATGCAAGAAGCTGTTGAATTAGATCCATTTTCTATAGATGAGAAACCAAGCAAGCAGTGGTGAGTTACAAATTTGAAAACATTCTTTAGCAGGAAATGTTTAATTATCTACATAGCCAGTTTAAATAGAACACATGATTTAGTGTATGGATCTGAAGAAATAGTGCTCTGAATAATGTCACTAAAGTGAACATTGGTTGGATAGAATGTTTAACTGACGGTGTGGTGCTATTAATACCACGGATAGCAGCATGAGGTCTTGGGGTGCATGGGTTCATTGTGTAACACCATGCTGCTGCCACCTTGGACGATATCAGCCTATGTAAAATGCATGCAGTGAACAATTCCATGTGGCTGAGTAACAGTTGGGTAACTATACTTATCAGTGGTTTTATTATTTGTAACATAATTCTGTATTTACCAAATTATCCTTTCTAATAGAAGAATTGGTTTTGATCTAAATTATAATGATCCATTTACTTTATATGTATATTCCTATTTCCTATATATATTCACATATATGCACATTCCTGTATAAATAGATAGTAGTATATAGGTATATATATAGTAACATAACATTTAGATCTTTAGAAATAAGGGAAGAGAAACCACATAGCAGTTTTATAAAGCTCAATTTGTGACATTTTAGCCTAAAAAATCAATTTGCTTGATAAAACAATATTAAAAAAAAAGACCCAATTGCCTTGCTAATTGGGAATAATTTTTAAAGACATTATAAAAATAGCATACACAGGCAAAATATATATATTTTAATTGAATACTTGAATGTTTCATAGTTACCAAAGTCAATAATCAATAGACTCCAGCAGTGATGAACTAGTTATCTGTCAAATTATATCTCTGGGAAATACAATATGACAGTGGTGTTTGCAAGATTCTAAAAGAAGCTGTTTTGAGCTAGTGATAAATAGCTTTCTTTCATTTGCTTAGCGGCTTATATAACTCTGGGTAGATAGGCTACCCTGTGAGTTAATGTATGACCTATGACTGCAGAAGACTGATGAAATTAACCCTATGCCTATTTCACATCATAATTTTCATTACAGTCTTCTTACAGTTATTTTGAGGAAGCAGATATAACAGTCATCACAATTCTGTGCTTAATCAACATGTATTTAATTGCCAATAATCAACCATTTTCAAAATAAAAGAAGGGCAGTTTTATATGGCTGAACTTGAATTGTGTATCATTCTAAGTAATGCAGAAAACCTACTGTCTCATCTTAAACGTTAGCTTATTGAGCACTCACTTATTGAGAGTCTGAGATGTATCAGATTTATTGAGAATCAGCTCTTGGAATAAGTGAAAGAGACAGTACCTGCCTTTTAAGGGAGCTTTCAGTGTATATGTGTAGTTTTTATACAGTGCTGTGATACGGGCAGACATGGGGGCCAAAGGAAGTGCAGCAGAGGCGCATATGCAAGGAAGGCTTCCTGAAGGGAATGTTAGTAAGGGGTTAGCCAGAGAAAGGGGAACAGTGGGAGCATTTTTCAGTAGCCCACAGGCTTGAGAGAGCATAAGTTTTTGTGTGTGAGGGGTACTAGGTGTCACTTTGCTGGGGCAAAATGGGAGTAATGGAGATGAAGAGGGATATAGTAGATACACAATAAAGCATCTCTTAGAGCAAAGCTAAGGAGTTTGGATTTTATTCCAAAATGAAGAATTTTAAGGACTAAATTACCATGACCACATTTATTTTTTAATTATGAAATATGTCATGCACATAGAAGAATGTTTGAAAAATACAGTTTGAGGAATAGTTATAAAGCAAATGTCATATAACCATTATTCATATTAAGAAATAGACTTCCAGTAAGTCTCTGTGTGCTCCTTTAAGATCACATCCTTTTCCTTCCACTACAGGTAACCCCTAACCACCACCCTGCCTTTTATCACACTTGTTCCCTTACTTTCCTTTGAAGATTTTCCAACTTGTTATCATATAATATATATTCTTAATCACAAGATTTTGCTGAAGATTGTACAATTCTTATTCCATGTTGATGCAGGTAGTTTATTCATGAAAATTGTTGTATAATATTATTTCATGTATATATAGCAAATTTAATTTTCTATTCTACTGTTGATAGACATTTGGATTTTTCAATATTACTTATACTAATATATATCTATATTATCTGATATATATTTAATAAATATGTTTATAATAAATGAACTTAATAAGTATATATATATATATATATATATATAGTACTTTTTATACATATATATTATTCCTCACAGATTCTAGTACTCATATATAAGAGTTTCTGTAGGATACATAGCAAGGGAATGAACTAAATTTTGGGATATGTGCACATTCAGTTCTTCTAAATAATTCTAAAAGATTTCCCTTAATTGGTCAGATCAGCAGTGTATGATAGGCTCTATGTCCTCATCAACACTTGATTTATAAGTTCTGAAATTTTGCTAATCAGGTGGATACATAGATGCACTTATGGAAGTTTTAATTTGTACTTTGCTGATTACTAATGAAGACGATCTTTTCGTTTTTTTATTGGCCATTGGCTTTTCCTCTTTTGTGAAGTGTCTGCTTAAGTCTATGAGATTTATGTTTCAGAATAATACATAGATTTGAGTTCTTACTCTGTAGTAGGCACTGTGTTAAGTACTTTATAAACATGTTGTCTTCATATCATTTTTATTATTCACAAATGAGGAAACACAGGTTTAAAGAGGTTAAATAACTTGCTAGCAGCCACACAGCCAAGAAATAGTGGACTTAGCATTTAAGCCTAGGTGGTTTCTGACTCCTGAGTTCTTCAATTTCTCAGTGTCTAGAAAGTGATTAGATTGGAACCAGAGAGAACACTTAAGGTGCTATTGCAGAAATCCAGTTAAAAAGGAATAAAGGCATAAATCAAAGAATCACCTTTAGGACATATGTACAAAACCACTGGACCGCCGAAACCAGTTTGGCTCAGTGGATAGAGCGTCAGCCTGCGGATTGAAAGGTCCCGGGTTCGATTCCGGTCAAGGGCATGTACCTTGGTTGCTGGGGGCATATAGGAGGCAGCTGACCGAAGTTTCTAACTCTATCTCTCTCCCTTCCTCTCTGTAAAAAAAAAAAAATCAATAAAATCTATTAAAAACAAACAAACAAACAAAGCCACTGGACTAAGTAATGAATGTCAAGAGTGAAAAAATGGAAGGATTTTTTAAAAATTTCAAGTTTTAATAACTGTTGGCTAGGTGGATTCAATTTAGTCATACAATGTACATTTATATTCTGGGTATTGTTATAAGTTTTAAGAATACACTCTATGATTCCATGATTTAATAAGATATGAATTTATTTCATGGGATAATAAAGCTTAGTATTTAAAGAGATCACAGTGTTTATTTGGGTCAACTCGTCACTGTTTTAAAACATGGAACCTGGTGCAAACAGAGGTTAAGTGGCTTATTCAAGATCACATACGGCTAAATTTCAGATTAAGAATAGAAAGCAGGATCGTCACGAGGAGAATCCAAGATGGCGGCATAGGTAAACACCTACACTGCTGCCTCGCACAACAATTTCAAAACTACAACTAAAAGACAGAACAGACATCATCCAGAACCACAGGAAAGCTGGCCGAGTGTTAGTTCTACAACTAGAAGGAAAGAGAGGGGCTCACAGAAACCCAGAGGAGCTGCAAAAAGCTGAGGTACAGAGACGCGTGCGCTGAGAGAGCGGGTGCCCGAGTACCTGGCTGGCTTTCTCTGGCAGGAGGGAAACGGAGACTCTCAAAGGCATTGAACCCCTTATCTTACGACACTAAACCCCAGATCCAGCCGAAACTCATACAGGGTGAGTTTGGACTGTGAAAAGGGAGAGGTGCATGTATATTTAGGGGAGTTGCAAAAGATCGGAGGTCTGGTCGCGCACGGCGCTGCGTGAAGGACAGATTGCTGATTGTGCCACTGGCTTTCGTGAGTGGGCGGGAGACAGACCCTTCCAACTGTGCCACTTCTGAGTCCACTGGGCCCCTGTTTTGGGCGAAACCCCGGAGACCTAGACTTGTGTGGTCCTGGCACGCAGGGGAGCTAGAAAGGCAGCAGTTAGAGGCACTGCGGGCGTGCTCGCACAAGGACAGCTCCAGCCATTACCCAGTCACATGAGACTCAGGGGCCGCGGAGGGCGGGGCCGACTGGAAGGCAAGGCGGTCCCTTAAGCCCTGAGACTCCACCCATCCCAAGCTCAACAGAGGCTTCTGCAGCTTTGCAAGTCTGGTTTCACAAGGCTGAATTCAACACAGAAGTTTCCCCGACATAGTGAAAATGCTGAGACAAGGGAAGGGATCACAAACAAAAGAAATGGAGGGAAAAAAACGACTGGATATAGAGTTCAAAACCACGCTTGTAAGGTTTTTCAAGAATATGCTAGAAAAGATGGATAAATTTAGCGAGAGCCAAGAGGAGATGAAAAAGGACCAACTAGAGATGGAAAAGGTCCAACTAAAGATGATAAAAGACCAACTAGAAATGAAACATACACTGACTGAAATAAAAAATATTATACAGAGTCCTAACAGCAGACTAGAGAAAGGCAAGAATCAAGTCAAAAATTTGAAATATAAAGAAGCAGAAAACACTCAACTGGAAAAGCAAGAAGAGAAAAGAATCCAAAAATGTGAACACAATGTAAGGAGACTCTGGGACAGCTTCAAGTGTACCAACATCAGAATTGTGGGGGTGCCAGAAGAAGAGAGAGAGCAAGATACTGAAAACCTATTTAAGGAAATAATGACTGAAAACTTCCCACATCTGGTAAAAGAAATAGACTTACAAGTCCAGGAAGCACACAGAACCCCATATAAAAGGAATCCAAAGAGGACCACACCAAGACACATCATAATTAAAATACCAAGAGCAAAAGAGAAAGCAAGAATATTAAAAACAGCCAGAGAAAAACAGTTCATTACCTACAAGGGAGCACCCATACGACTGTCAGCTGATTTCTCAACAGGAACGATGCAGGCCCGACGGGAGTGGCAAGAAATATTCAACGTGATGAATAGCAAGAACCTACAACCAAGACTAATCTATCCAGCAAAGCTATCATTCAGAATTGAAGGGCAGATAAATAGCTTCACAGAGAAGAAAAAGCTAAAGGAGTTCATCAACTCCAAATCAGTATTATATGAAATGCTGAAAGGTACTCTTTTAGAAGAGGAAGAAGAAAAAGGTAAAAGACAAAAAATTATGAACAACAAATACATATCTATCAATAAGTGAATCTAAAAATTAGTGAATTAAAAATTTGATCACCAGAATAAACTGGTGAATAGAATAGAATCAGGAACACAGAAAGGGAATGGACTGATAATTCTCAGGGGGAAGGGGATGAGGAGTGTACAGGGAGAGACTGGACAAAAATCATACACCTATGGATGAGATCAATGGGAGGGAGCTAAGGGCAGAGGGAGGGGTGGGAGCTGGGTGGAGGGGTGCTATGGAGGGGAAAAAAGAGAAACAAATGTAATAATCTGAATAAAAAAGATTTAATTAAAAAAAACTAAAACAAACAAACAAAAAAATAGAAAGCAGGCCTGCAAAGAATGCCAAGAAAGTACAACTTGCAGAACTGTTAAATTAATAAGTAAAAATATAGTCAACCTACTTTATCTCCTAAACATTTTTCAAGTCAGTTCCCTTTGAGTGAATCTGTTGTTATTACCACAAGTTAGGCCCTCATCGTTATTGTTAGCAGGTTTATTTAAATAGCTTGGCAAATTATCTTCTTGTCCATGACCTACCAGTGAAGTCACCAGATCTGATTTGCAGTTGTTACCAGGTAACTGTCTTGCTCACTTTGATATTCTCCATTGCTTATGAAATAAATTCCCTTCCCCTTAAAATATACCATATTCCCATTCATCCCAATTTAGGCATTTTTCTCTCCCATTGCCTGGGACACCAATGTGCTTTATTACAGACAGTGTTTATTACCTCTGTGATTTACTTCACCCTGTCTATTCTGCCTATATTCACCTCACCCGTCCTTTACTAACAGTCATTAGTCATCCTTTAAGACCTTGATCATCTAAGAATGGCCTGGGGACTGACAACATGGGCATCATCTGAGAGCTCGATAGAGCCCACCCAGATCTACTGACTCAGAATCTTTCAGACAAGATCCTTAGATGATTTAAAGTTTGAGAGGTACTGCTTAGATTCACTTTAGACTTCATCAAGTGTTATCTTCCCTAAGAAAACTTTCCTGACGCCTACCATTAGTCATTCACTTCTGGGTGTTTGCACAGTAGCCTATGCACCGCTGACACTGTGTTACCACACATTTTACTGTTTATGGGTCTGTCTCTCCAGCTTAACCTGGGAGTAATTTGAGTCAGATATAATTATCTTAGACTTTTCCATGCCTAGCACAGTACATAAATGTTTATTGCATAATTGATGAAAGAAAGAGAGTGAGAGATAGATATATAGAATGATAGAGCAGAGGCAGGAAAAAAATTATTAGAATAAAATAGAGCCAAAGGGACTTTTCAGAGAAATAATTAGACTATTAAAAAAAGCACCGCCGAGACCGGTTTGGCTCAGTGGATAGAGCGTCAGCTTGCGGACTGAAAGGTCCCAGGTTCGATTCCGGTCGGGGGCATGAACCTTGCTTGCAGGCACATCTCCACTGTGGGGCGTGCAGGAGGCGGCTGATAGATGTCTCTCTCTTGATGTTTCTGACTTTCTATCTCTCTCCTTTCCTCTCTGTAAAAAATCAATAAAAAATATTAAAAAAAAAAGCACCAAAGATTGCACCTCTGGAAATAATTTGGAAAGCAGCTGACAGAGGGTCTGCAATCTTATTTAAATAGATTGGGTGATAAATGTGAATACTATTTGCCAAATCCCTCAGAATCCAAATATTACCCTAATTTTTCATATAATAGTTTAGTTTTGTTATTTTTGTTGTTGATTAAATTTTGCCAAAATTTATTTTATCTTCCTAAACAAAGTGTCCTACTGTCCTTTTAACTTTTCAGAGACTGGGATATTGTGTGAAAGAGGATAGAGGATGCAAGTTTGTTTGGAAGTTATACAGGAGACAGAAATAAGAGACCAGTGAGTAGAGAGTAGGTACTATACACAGAAGACCTTTCTGATTGTTAAAATTGTTTGTAAGTCTGTGCTTTTTGAAAAGTATTGAACTTTCTTGCAAGGCATGTATTTAACCATTTTCATGGTTGACCAAATGATGCTACTTTATGTGGGGGATTGAACTAAATGACCTCTGAGGTCTAAGGTCCTTACGAATTAGGAGATGCTAGTTATTTAGAGAGGTTTAGGAAGAATGAGGGTTATAATAAAGATTTAAAATAGTGGGTAACATTTATTGAGCGATTATTTCATACCATGCACTGTTTAAAGCACTCTTTGTGCACTACTTAATTTAATCTTCACAGAATTCCCACTGAGCATTTCTGTTTTACATGTGATGAAACGGGAGCAAACTTGCATGAGATCATGCAATAGCAGTGGTAGAGCCCAGGGAGTTTCTGTTTTATCCCTAGGCTGTGTCCTCGTCTGAGAGGTGAAAGTTGGACCTGACTAGAGCCTTAACATATTGATATGGTTGGAATTCCAGGTAAGGGTAAGAACAGGGCTTCTAAGAAATGATAACAAAATAATCGAAGTAGAAAGAGATAGAAATGAGCATAACAGGCTTGGGAACCACATACCTCACAGATGAGATGAATAAAAACTATTCAGAAACTTGACATGTAAGGCTGCTCTGTCTTGCTTTTTCATGGTTGCAAGTTACCAAGATGGGTTACTAAATTCTTAGGATTAGTAAAATAAACATAAGTAGCTCTCATATTGTTTAAAAATTTAAAGGCCTTTCACTGACTGGAAGAACTGCAGGCTATATTTCCCAGGAAGATGGAGTCGGGACTGTCACTGTTTGAGAGATTCCAAGTAACTTGATGTCAGATAAGGAAAGTAATAGAGTTTTCTTTTAGAAGTTGGTGTTTTATTGGTTCTTATGTAAAGAGTGAGTCAGCATATCTCAGATTCTTCATAGAGAAATCTGTATTCCAAAAACCAACATCAGAGGAACTGTTATTAAAATAGAAGTATGAGATATTTATTATTATTATTTTTTGTTAATCTTCCCCAGAGGATATATTTTCCATTGATTTCTACAGAGAGTGGAAGGGAGGAGGAGGAACAAAGAGAGAGAAATATGGGTGTGAGAGAGACACATTGATCGGTTGCCTCCCACACGTGCCCTGACCCAGGTTGGGGATTGAGCCTCCAACCGAGGCATGTGCCCTTGACCAGGAATCAGACCTGTGACCCTTCAGTCTGTGAGCCAAGGCTCTAAGTACTGAGTCAGACTGGCTAGGACAAAGGTATGAGATCTTTATGAAAATTTGGTTGGTTAGCCTAAGAACTCTTTTCAGATTAGGGTTTATTGGAAAATATAGTCTGAGGTTTAGCAGCAATCATTGTATGTGATAATCTATTATTTATAGTGTAGATACCAGAAATTATATGCCAGGTGTTTTGAAGGTTTTTTTTTCTCTATCAAATGTGATTTTTATTCAACTGACAAGCACTTTTCTACAGCTGCACTTGTGGAACATCACATGGCAAAAATGGGAGTTTTTTTTCTCTAGACTTCTTTTCCTTTTTTAAACCTTATAAAAATGAGGTTGGTCCTAAAAATATAGAAAGAAATAAATTCAAATTCACAAAACACTGTACATTATCAAAAAGTCACTAAAACACCACATTTGATTATATAAAAGCCAAGTCCCTTTTGATGTAAAAGGAATGTGGAAACATGGTGTTGATGGTGTGGTTTCTTCCTGTTACCAGACTGATAGGGGGAGGGGAAACAAAGGAGTAGGGAGTGAGGTTTATTTTTAACCTGCCTTCCCTACCAAATACCCTTATTTATCAAGAGAAAATCCACCTAGCTCAAGGGGCAGGGAAAGAGGAGGAAAGAAAAGTGAGAAATGGCCCCTTTGATCATGCCCTACTCCACTGCCCCTTAACCCTTCACTTCAAACTGAGGCTAGGACTCCACCTCACCTTAAGAGTGCCTGGTCCCTAGGAAAAGAGATAGAGCTGGGAGAGGAACACAAAGTAGGAACAACTGAGATTCAAAGTTTTCTTTTGACTTGTACTTTTGGAAGGTCTAGGTGGCTTATTAATGCTTTATATCCTGAAGGCTCATTTTCCAAAAGCTTCTTTAAACTTGAGAGGGAATAACCTTGACAGTATTATCCTTAGAAAGTAATTTATAAATCTTAAGAATCAACACAATTGCAATTTAGTTCATGAAGATTTAAAGAACTTGCACTGCCCCCTAACTCCTCACCCCCAAAAAAGAAAGATTGAATAAAATATTAGGCAAAATTATGTGAAGTAGTGGGAGAGAATGTATTAAATTAAGCTCTTTTTAAAAAAACCTTCTAGGAGTTCCAGCCAAATATATTCCGTCATATATCTGTCGACTATTGCCTTGCTAACCAAGGTTCAGGTCAGCAGTGTGGAATATCACAAACCTAATGTGTTGAACTTCTTTTCTAGTCTTGGTCCTGAGGATAGATGTCTGACTGTGTTACAATTTAAGGAGCCAAAATACCCTCTGGTTTGCAACCCTCTGCTTCTGAACTTGATATAAAGTGTGAAATCCCCACTTACTCACTTGGTTGAAATGGAAGCAAATGTTATGAGGTAAATTTGTTGGCTAGTTACTCTGATAAACTAACTTGGGTTAAGGTATAAATTGGTGGTAATGGATTTTGAATCATAGATAATATGCACCCTTGGATAAATGTCTTAATGCATTAACATCTATGAATAGAATACATAGGAAGGATTTTTATATGGGGTGGGAATCAAGATAGGTCTTGAAGATAATGCTGTGTTAGGGGTTTATGAGATTATTTTAAAATTTTCATTGTACAGTCTCTGGAAAAGGAAGAAACCTTGATGTGAAACTATTATCCATATGGGATATCATTTATGCAAAGGCAACCAAATTGACTGTATCTATTTCCCAAATGTGTAAATATCTTTTTCTGAAAATTGTCTCCTGCTACTGAAAGATGATTGTTCACAAATGTTTGTTCATTGATTTATTTATGAGAATAATCTTTTAAATTCAACTTTAAAAATCATGGTTTCTAAGCTGTGCTGGGATTTATCAACATACCAGGTGAAACAATTGGCATCTTGGATCACTTTAGATGTTATCAATGCAACACATTTGCATGAAGGTGAACAGATATTTTCAGTAGGCAGGTTACTGTGATAGAATCTCTGAAAAATGCATGACACAATTCTCCCTTCCTCCTTCCCTCCCTTTCTATGTTCCTGCCTCCCCTCCTTCCTTTCCCCTCCTCCCTCCCTTCCTTTCCTGAAATATTTACTGGTTGCCCCATCTGTGTGAGGTGCTGCAGCAACAAAGATAAATTCTAGTTAGTTGGCTCTTAAGCAACTCATTATCAAAACTAGGGGCCTTGCCGAAACTGGTAAGAGCATCGGCCTGTGGACTGAAAGGTCCCAGGTTCGATTCCGGTCAAGGGCATGTACCTTGGTTGCCAGCACATCCCCAGTACGGGGCGTGCAGGAGGCGGCTGATTGATGTCTCTCTCTCATCGATGTTTCTAACTCTCTATCCCTCTCCCTTCCTCTCTGTAAAAAATCAATAAAATATATTAAAAAAACACAAAAAAATCACATAAAAAATCTAGGGGCCTTTGGGTGGGAAGGGAAGGGGGAACAACTTTGAAATGAGTGAAAAGACATCGAGTTCAGGGGACATTGCAGTTTTTAACAACTCAACTATCATGCAGGCACTCTTACTTGGGTTTCCACAGAAAGACATGAGTCCCAGGTTTCTAAGGCAGCAAGCAATTCTCAGGCTTTGTGGTTTCACAATCCCTTTACATTCTTGAAAATTATTGAGAAACCCGAAGAGCTTTTGTTTATGTGGGTTCTATCCATTGGTATTTAACATATTAGAAATTAAGATATAAATTTAAAATATTTATGTAATTCATTTAAGAATTAACAGAATATACATTACATGTTAACACAAAATAACATATCTTTTAACGAAAACTGCTTTTTGC
The DNA here is from genome assembly GCA_011751065.1 of Lasiurus cinereus. NCBI lineage: Eukaryota > Metazoa > Chordata > Mammalia > Chiroptera > Vespertilionidae > Lasiurus > Lasiurus cinereus. The sequence continues at coordinate 51,110,270 of JAAGEH010002528.1, read as the reverse complement.
AAAATAATTTAGTTTTACATTTTTGAAAATCTGTTAAATGACTGATTTAATAGAAGACAGCTGAATTCTCTTATCTACTTATGCTTTCAATCTGGTGTTATGTCACACCTCATGCAGCCTCTGGTAGATACTATACTACATTTGAGAGAAAAGGAGAATGAAAACAGCAAACCATGCATTGATATTATTTGAAATTAGTTTTGACATCAATGACCCTCCCTGAAAGGATCGTCAGGGAGTCTGTGTACTATACTTGAGAACCACTTTTAAAAAGCGTCTGTTGTGTATAATAAATTCACATCTCATTTGTGTATCTAGAATGGTACTGCTTGTGCACCATCCTTGGAAAGATGAAAAAAATTGTGTGTTTTGTCACTAGAGGTGAAAGGCTGCGAGACTGTCATTTCCATGAAGGCAGAGATCTACTTCTCATTAGATATCTCACGGCTTGACACATAGTTGACTCTGTGACTCTCAGTGATGGACATTCTAATGTGACAGATATACTTTCAAAGTCACAATAGTTCTGGATAGAATAAGATGAGAAATAAAGGCCAATGTGTGTTGTAGAGTCAAAGGGAGCAGCCGTTTTCAACTGAAGTATTTAGAAGGGATTCATGGGAGAGATGGCATTGGTGTGGAATTATGAAAATAATTTTGATAGTGTTGGACTTATAAAAGTTACTTCTAGAAAGGGAACAGAATGAGCAAGGAGGAGAGTGAGTTTGGGGCTCAGAAGTTTAGGCTTGTGGGACCTGGGCCAAAGGAGAAGGCAGTCAGAAATATAGCTAGTAAAACAGATTGGGTCTGGACTGAGGGAGGTTGTGGATATCTATGAAGTATTTCATGTCTGTTTCTATAGACTCTGAGGAGCTGCAGCTGTTTTCTGAGCAGGTTTAAGGAAATGATTCTGGCCCAGCCACTATGGATCAGTGGTTGAGTATTGACCTATGAACAAAGAGGTTCCCAGTTCAATTCCTGGTCAAGGCACATGGCCAGGTTGCTGGCTTGATCCTAGTAGGGAGCATGCAGGAGGCTGTTGATTGATGTTTCTCTCTCATTGATGTTTCTATCTATTCCTTGCCCTTCCTCTCTCTGAAAAATCAATAAAATATTTTTTTAAAAACTAGTAAAAAAAAAGAAAAGAAAGTGATTTTTGGCAGCAATGTTGAGAGAGGTTTGAAGAGTGAGAATGGAGGCAGTGTGAGCAGTTAGAGGGAAGGAGGGGATGAGAATCCAGCCTGAGAAAGAGACAACACCACTCAGTGGAGAGGAATCCAGTAGATAAAGAAGGCATCCAGATTTTAGGTAATTTGGAGTAAGAAGTGAGAGACAGGGCTTGAGTCAATAAGGAAGGGAAATAGTGGGTTCTTTATGATTTCACTGTAGGCTCAACCATGGTATTACTAAACAATTACACAAAGGACCTCAGGCTTTTGGTTTCTTCATATGCAACATGTAGAAATAGGTTGCTTGCCTATTTGTGTCACAGGAGTCTATGTGAGGATTAATAAGCTCTTTGACAGAAAGATGGTCTATTAATCTTAGCTATCAAAAAAATGTGAATGTTTGCCAGATGCTTTTGCTTCAGCAAATGAAGGCTGCTATGCAAATATGAAATTCCACCTGGAACTGTTGTCACTGTTAATAATAGTAAAGCCATTGCCATAAAGTGTCTATACAACAAACTTTTTCTCTGCCTGTTTCAAATAGGAAGATGAAGCCAAGCATGGACATCCATTCCATTTAGTTTATTATGAATCTTGCTATTTGTAAACTAATTTCCTGTTTAGCAAAGAAGTCATTTTAAGTGTATTTGAATTTCACTGTATCTCATTATTTCCATTACTCTGTTCTGGTAAGGTTTTCATTGCTCTCAGGGACTTAATTATCCTGACTTTTCTCTATGCAAATGGAAGTTGGGCCATATTTGATGTACCCAGTACTTGCATCTGTGTTTTTGTGAGTTAAGGCTACTTCCATTAATTTAATACAGAGCTGGTCAGGCATGTAAACTTCAGAATTAGACTACCTGGATTTAAAGCCAAATTCTATAACTTCATATGGGATCCTGGTTAAGGCATATCATCTTTTAGGCTTTAGTTTCCTCATCTGTAAAATGGTACTAATAATGGTGCTGTTTTGGGGGAATGAATGTAAAGCACCTAGCATTAAATGTCCATAACTGCCAGGTTTTGGTTTTGGTCACATTTATTACCATAAACATTAACACATCTTCTTTCCTAATAGGATCTTGTTCCATATTTTGTTAATTTATTATTTGTCTACTAATAGTTAACTTGAGATTATCAACACTTTCTTTTAAAACTTAGAATAACATTCTGAAGAATCCCCAAATCTTGGATTTTATTCATTGAATCTTTATATATATATATATATACACACACACACACACACACACACACACACACACACACACTAGAGGCCAGTTGCATGAAGAGATTCGTGCAATAGGCTTTCTTTCTCTTGACTTCTAGCACTGGTTTTCCTCCGGCACCCAGGACCCAGGCCTTTGCTCTAGCCAAAGTCTGCCTTCTTTGTCTTTGATGCAGATTCATGCTGGAGTCTGCCATCTTCATTCATCTTCCCTGAAGACTCCAGCTGGAGCCTGCCATCTTCGTCTTCGCTGCAGACTCCAGAGTCTGCAGTCTTGTCTTTGTTGTGGCTTGGGTGCCGCTCCTGTAGATCCCTTCCCCACCCCGTCTCTCCTGCCCTCCCTCTCATAGCAGGTATTCTGTCCTGTCTGGCCACACCGAGCCTGAGCAGCTGGAAAGCCATCATCTTTGGCCTTCTAATTTGCATACTCACTTTGATTGGCTGTGGATGTAGCAGAGGTACAATCAATTTACATGTTTGTCTATTATTAATACTAGAGGCCTGATGCATGAAAATTTGTACATGGGAGACCTTCCTTCCCCTGGCTACTGGCTTCCCTCTGGCATCTGGGATCCAGGCTTCCCTCTTCTGGCCCTGCTGGCAGGCACCCAGAATTCTGGATGGCTTCCCCCTGCCCCTGGCTTGGTCAGGAAGAATGTCCAGAAGACATCAGTATAATTAGTATATTACCATTTTATTATTATAGATATTTCCTATTGGGCTTTCTCTTGACTAGAACATCAAGTATTTAATTCTGCTATAAATGTAAGATATTCAGTCCCTTGTTCTGACTGGTATTATTTTTCCAAGGCATGTTACTATCCTCTCACACAGTCTTTCTATAAAGACATTTTGCTTGCCTTCTTCCTTATTGCCCCTTGTATTTGACTTAATTTGTTCTCAAGATCTGCACTAGTATGTGTCTGACCTTGTTATCAGCTATGTGTTTCTAGACTTCAAATGCACCTTTCCATATTAGCTCAGATCCATTGAGATCTGTTCAGAACATACACTGAGCCTTTGGCATATAGTGTTGAAGCTCTGTGGGTGGTTGGGGCTACAACCAAACCTGTGCTCTGCTCATCAAACTAAGACTCATTTATCTAATTTGCACTGGTACTTCAAGAATTATTGGATTCCTGTAGTCCTGCTCAGTACCCAATCAGTTGTTATTCATTACTATTGATAACTGATGCTTATAAATTCCTGTGAGTTTTGGCTGGATATGTCACTGACAGATTCTCCTCTTGTCATAGTTGCATGGACTGAATATTCATCCATCAGCTCTTGCTACACTGTCTCTAACTTCTATGGGACAGGAACCTAATGAAGGCAATAGTGCTTACAAAGAGAAGTTAATCTATATTTGTTAATAGTCTATTTGAATTGTGGAGGGCAGAATGAAAATCACTATTGAAAATAACTGCTATTAGAGGTGAAAAAATGATTGAGTAGTAAGGCAAATCAGAATATATTAGCATTTAATCAGTGCCTTCTTTTATGATTCCAGTGTTGAGTATCTGTCTTAATCATTCTGGCTTAGAAATTGTTGAGATCACTATACCAGGAAGAAGTTTCCTTTTTGAAAATTGTGATAATCTGAGGTTAGGTCACTGAGATTTAAATGCAGCACCTCACTTTTACCTACTTTCAGTGTGGGGTATGCTTACTTTACCAATATGCTAGTTGTGTGATTTTTGGCCATGTTACCTAATATCTTGTCTCTTGTTTTCTCATCTGTAAAGTGGACCAATAAAAGCATTGATCTCATCAGACAGATGGTTGCCAGAGGGTAGGGACTGGGTGAAAAAGGTGAAGAATTAAGAAGTATAAATTGATATTTACAAGATGGCCACAGGAATGTAAATTACAGCATAAGAATATAATCAATAATATTGAGATAACTGTGTATGGTGGCAAGTGGATACCAGAAATACCCAGGGCAACACTTTGTAAAGTATATGATTGTATAACCACTATCCTAAACACTTGAAATCAATACAAAATAATATTGACAGTAAACTGTAATTGAAAAAAAAGCAGCTATCTCATAAGGTAGTTGTGAGAATGTGCTGAATTTTAATAAGAGATATAAGATATCAGAGATATAAAGTTGTAAGAACAATGCTTGGCACAGAACAAAACTTCAATACCTATCAGCAAGTATCATCATCCAGATGAAATAGTGTGAGGGTTAAGAGTTGATTCTGGAATCTGGGCTTGAATTCTAACTTACTACTTAGACAATTTTGGATTCCATAATCTCTCTGAGTCTTTGTTTCTTTTTAACTGGGACAGTGATAGTATTTAATTCAAACTGTTCATGTGAGGAATAAATGGAAAGTTCTTAGCATAATTATCATTGAATAGTAGCTATTATTTTTACACTTGATTTTAGACAAAAGGCTGAGAAGTTATTAGCTATTATTTTTGTAATTTTTATGACATGCATTATATAGTAATTATAATTATAATAGTACTTATAGAAAATTTATTCTTAGCCAGGTAAAATCTCTGAGTATAATACATATACTCATTGTGAGGTATTGTGAAGAATTCGTGCATGGGTGTCCTTCAGCCCAGCTTGTACCCTCTCCAATCTAGGACACCTCAAGGGATGTCTGACTGCCCTAAATGGGACAATCCAGGACTGCTGGCTCCCAACTGCTTGCCTGTCTGCCTTCCTGATTGCCCCTAACCGATTCTGCCTGCCAGCCTGATCACCCTCTAACCCCTCCCCTGCCAGCCTGATTGATGCCTAACTGCTCCCCTGCCAGCCTGTTTGCCCCTAACTGCCTTCCCCTGCAGGCCTGGTCACCCCTAACTGCCCTTCCCTGCAGGCCCGGTCATTCCCAACTTTCCTCCTCTGCAGGCCTGGTCACCCCTAACTGCCCTCCCCTGTGGGCTTGATCACCACCAACTGCCCTCCCTTGCAGGCCTGATCCCTCTCAACTGCTCTCTCCTGCTGGGCTGATCAGCCACAATTGCCCTCCTTTGCAGGCCTGGTCCCTCCCAACTGGCCTCCCTGCTGACTATCTTGTGGTGTCCACAGAAGGGCAGTCATCTTGTGTGTTGGAGTGATTGTCAATCTGCATATTATCCTTTTATTAGATAGGATAGAGGCCTGGTGAACTAGTGGGAGCCAGCTGGTTTGCCCTGAAGGGTGTCCTAGATCAGGGTGGGTGTACCCTTGGGGCATGGGGTGGCCTGGGCGAGGGGCCTGTGGTGGTTTGCAGGCCGGCCACAACCCCCAGCAACCCAAGCAGAGGCCCTGGTATCTGGACTTTATTTATCTTCTACAATTGAAACTTTATAGCCTAGAGTGGAGCTAAGCCTTCTGCTCGCTCTGTGGTGGTAGCCATTTCTGTTGGAATTTATTTATCTTCTATAATTGAAACTTTATAGCCTTAAGTGGAGGCCTGGGCTGGCCAGGGTGTGTGGAAAGTTTGGCTTTCTCCATTGCTGGGACAACCCAAGCCTCCCTCCTGCTCTCTCTATGGCTATAGCAATCTTGGTTGGGTTAATTTGCATACTCTTTCTGATTGGCTTGTGGGTGTGGCTTGAGGGTGTAACAGAGGTACAGTCAATTTGCATATTACTCTTTTATCAGATAGGAGATATATATATATATATATATATATATATATATATATAGTTTATTCTTCACAATACCTTACAATGAGGTACTACTATTATTATGCCCATTTTAGAGATGAGCAAATTGAAGCACAGAGAGATTAAGTGACATGTTCATACTTAGTGAGTAGTAGAGGAAAATCTATATACTTCCGAATTATATTCTCCTTCCTATTCTGAAGGTAAAAAGTTGAATGTAATGTTTAGAGAGTGAAACTAGACTGTTAGGCTAATGATTGAGTGCCTCACTCTGTCCTACTCTCTTTCAAACCTTAAATCTATTCATACTGTCAGAAAATCCCAGTTAAAATGCAGATTTGTAAGTAGCACTAGAGAAAAAAAGAAGATGAGGCAGTATGGTGGAGGGGGAACCTGAGGTCTCTGTGGTTGTATATGCAGGTGAAGCCTCAGTGCTTCTTGTCCAAGATGAGATCTTCTGTCTTGGGGATGAGGTGAGAGCAGGGTTTACAGAAGACTTCTCATCTGAATTAGTTTCAACTTCTCCCCTTTCCTACTCCTCGCCTTAGTCACTGCAGGACTCTATCTGAGGCCCCAAGGAATTGCACATATTTGCTATTTACTTATTTGAAATTAAAAATGTTATTTTATTGTGCTTTATACTCTGTATGTCCCTGGTGATAGTTGAGATGACTTTGCACTGCAGACTTGCAGATACAATTTGTGTAATAAAATAGGGCCTGTCTGTAGACTGTAGTGCCCAAGGGCATCTGCCTTCAAGTCATACAGGTCAGATCCTAATTTCCAATCTGACCTTGGGCAATTAATTAACATTTTTAAGACTTAGTTTCTCTATCTATAAAATGGACATATAGTATGTATCCTATAGTTTCTGAGAGAACCAAGTAAAAAAGATTTTAATATATGTCTGGCTAGAGAAGGATATTAAATTTTGTTATTTTAGAAAAAATTGGTTTGCTTTGGATCATTACCAAACAGTTTCATTATTGAAATAATAAAAAGGACTTAGTTGTTATAGAAATTCCCTGAGATACTTTTCAGTAAAATAAAATAAAGTAATTTCATTTTCATCCTCGTTAGCTTGTGTACTCCTGGGTGGCCCCTACTAGAATTGGGAAAAGCAAGCTGTGAAAAAGGTGTAAGAAAAAAAATGAGTCAAGGAGAAACCAAGATGGTGACATAGGTAAACACCTAAACTACTGCCTTGCACAGTTTTCAAAAATACAACTAAAAGACAAAACGGACATCATCCAGAACCACAGGAAGGCTGGCTGAATGGAAATTCTACAAGTAGAAGGAAAGAGGAAAGCACACTGAAACTCAGAGGAGCTGCAGGAGGCAGAGGTACTGAGACACATGTGCAGAGAGGTCTGGCAACTGAGTGCACGGCTGGCTTTCTCAAGTGGGAGGGAGACCAAAGCTTCCAACTGCACTGAACTTTAGTTCTGGGTGAGACTCTGGGGACCCAGACTGATATGGGGTGAAACTGGACTGTCAGGAAAGAGAAAAGCACACTGAGATTCAGAGGAACTGCAGAAGGCAGAAGTGCCAAGGCTCCAGTGGAGAGGGTGGGCAACTGAGTACGCAGCTGGCTTTCTCAAGTGGGAGGGAGACAAAAGCTCCCGACTGCACTAAACTCCAGTTCTGGGTGAGACTCTGGGAACCCAGACTCATTTGGGGAGAAACTGGTTTGTCTTGCAATGGGTGGAACTTGAGGGTAGCTTTCTCTCAGAGGTGCTTGCAACGATTACCATGAGACACTGAGACCCAGGGGCCTATTAGGGCAGGGCTGATGGGAAACCAATGCTGTCTGCTCCGCCCTGAGACTCCACCCCATTCAAGCTGAGCATAGAGGCTTTTGCAAGTCTTCTCCCATAAGGGTGTCTCCAGCACAGAGTTTATCCCAGCATAGACAAAGCTGATCCTCAGCCAATCAGCCTGGAGGTCAATTCCTCCCAGTGATAGCAACAACAATCAAGGATTAACTATAGCAAGACTATGCACACAGTCCACAAAGGGGTGCACAAGAGTGTCCATCTCTGGTAACTAGGAAGGCTGAGCCACTGGGCCCTATAGGACGCTTAGCACACAAAGCCACTCTATCAACTCAGGGAAGCAGCCAAAATGCGGAGACAAAGAAATAGATCACAAATGAAAGAAATGGAGGAAAGCAAATGACTGGATAGAGTTCCAAACCACAGTTATAAGGTTTTTAAAGAATTTTCTAGAAAAGGCTGATAAATTTAGTGAGACCCTTAAGGATATGAAAAAAGGACCAACTAGAAATTAAGCATACACTGACTGAAATAAAAAGTATTATATAGAGATCTAACAGCAGACTAGAGGATAGCAAGAATCAAGTCAAAGATTTGAAATACAAAGAAGCAGAACACACTCAATTAAAATAAAAAAGAATCCAAAAATGTGAAGATAGTGCAAGGAGCCTCTGGGACAACTTTAAGCGTACCAACATCAGAATTATGGGGGTGCCAGAAGGAGAGAGAGAGCAAGATACTGAAAACCTATTTGAAGAAATAATGACCAAAAACTTCCCCCACCTGGTCAAATAAATAGACTTACAAGTCCAGGAAGCACAGAGAATCCAAAACAAAAGGAATCCAAAGAGCCAAAATCAGTTTGGCTCAGTGGATAGAGCATCAGCCTGTGGACTGAAAGGTCCCAGGTTCGATTCCGGTCAAGAGCACATACCTTGGTTGTGGGCACATCCCCAGTCAGGGGAGTAAGGAGGCAGTTGATCAGTGTTTCTCTCTCATCGATGTTTCTAACTCTCTATCTCTATCCCTTCTTCTCTGCAAAAAATCAATAAAAGATATATATATATATAAAGGAATCCAAAGAGGACCACACTAAGACACATTATAATTAAAATACTGAGAGCAAAATACAAAGAGAGAATATTAAAAGCAGCAAGAGAATAACAGTTAGTTACCTAGAAGGGAGTACCCATACGACTATCAGCAGATTTTTCAACAGAAACTATACAGGCCAGAAAGGGGTGGCAAGAAATATTCAAAGTGATGAAAAGCAAGAACCTACAACCAATATCACTCTACCCAGCAAAGCTATCATTCAAAATTGAAGGTCAGATAAAGAGCTTCACAGATAAGAAAAACCTAAAGGAGTTCATCACCACCAACCCAGTAATATGAAATGCTGAAAGGTATTCTTTAAGAAGAGGATGAAGAAGAAAAAGGTAAAGATAAAAATTATGAACAATAAATACCTATCTATCAACAATTGAATCTAAAAATCAAGTGAATAAAACAATCTGATGAACAGAATAAACTGGTGAATATAATAGAATCAGGAGCATAGAAAGGGTGTTGGGGCTGAGGGAAGAGAGTGGACAAAAATTGTATACCTATGGATGAGGACAGTGTGGATGATAAGGGCAGAGGTTGGGGTGGGAATTGGGTGGAGGGGAGCTATGGGGGGGAAAAGGAACAATTGTAATAATCTGAACAATAAAGATTTATTAAAAAAGAAAAAAATGAGTCTACAAAATAGTACTCTACTGTTTGTTTATAAAAGTAAAATAATGTGTGTGAGTGAACTTTGCAGATTCTCAATTTCTCTGCAAATATAAGATTAAAAAAATAATTCCATAGACATCCTGAGAAGAAGAGAGGTTTGGAATTAGTCACGGGAGGCAAAGAGAAGAGGATGTCTTGCATTACATGTTAAGAAGAGTATTATTAGATTAAAGGCAATTAATATTTGAGCAATTGGACTGTTGGAAAAAGGTAAATAGAAATGGGAAAAACATAAGAAAAGGATAAAATCAGTTTGATAGTAGATGGAGTATTTGGGCAAATCAATGGCAACTTAAATGATGGTAGAGGATTTTTTTTTTATTGACACTATTTTTAGATGTCTGCCATTATCTCCCATTTTGCCCACCTCCATCCAGCCTAGCTTTCCTCCTTTTGGCCTTTGTTACATTTTTGTCTGTGCTCTGAGATCTGTCAGTCTATTCCATGAATTCATGCCTTTAGATCTGTTTTGTTCATCAGTTTATTTTGATAATTAGATTACACATATGAGTGAGATAATGTGGTATTTGTCTTTCTCTGGCTGGCTTGTTTCAGTTAGCATAATAATCTCCATGTCCATCTATGCTATTGCAGAAAGTAATAGTTCCTTCTTTTTTTACAGCCATGTAGTATTCCACTGTGTAAATGTACCACAGCCTTTTAAATCCACTCCTCTATTAAGGGACACTTGGGTTGTTTCCAGATCTTGGCTATTGTAAATAATGCTGCTATTAACTTAAGTGTGCATAAATTCTTCTTGATTAGTGTTCTTAGGACATTTTCCCAAAAGTGGGATCACTGAGTCAAAAGGCAGTTCCATTTTTAATATTTTGAGGAAACTCCCTACTGCTTTCTACAGTGGCTGTACCATTCTGCAATCCTACCAGCAGTGCACTAGCGTTCCCTTTCCTCAACATTATTACCAGCATTTGTGGTTTGTTGATTTATTGATGGTAACCATTCTGGCAGGTATGAGGTAGTATCTCATTGTAGCTTTAATTTGCATCTCTATGATGGTTAATGACACTAATACTTTTTAAATTCATCTATTGACCATGTGTATGTCCTCTTTGGAGAAGTGTCTATTCATGTCCTTTGTACATTTTTAAATTGGATTGTTTGTCTTAGTGGTGTTGAGTTGCATGAGTTCCTCATATATCTTGGAAATTAACCCTTCATCAGATGTATAATTGGTGAATATGTTCTCCTATATGGTGGGTTCCCTTTGTATATATTGATTTCAGAGAGGAGGAGAGAGGGGGAAAGAGGTAGAAACATCAATGATGAGAGAGAATCATTGATTGGCTGCCTGCTGCACGCCCCCTATTGGGGATTGAGCCCGCAACCCAGGCATGTGCCCTTTGATTCCATATGCTGGAATCAAACCTGGAACCCTTCAGTCTGCAGGCCAATGCTTTATCTACTGAGCAAAACCAGCTAGGGCTCCCTTTTCATTTTGATGATGGTTTATTTTACTGTGCAGAAGCTTTTTAGTTTGATGTAACCTCATTTGTTAATTTTTTATTTGTTTCCTTTGCACTACTAAATATATCAGCAAAAATATTGCTACAAGGGATGCCTGAGATTTTACTGCCTATGTTTTTCCTTCTAGGATTTTTATGGTTTTGTGACTTACATTTACGCCTTTTACCCATTTTGAGTTTATTCTTGTGTATGATGTAAGTTGATGGTCTAGTTTCATTTTTTTGCATGTGCATGACCAATTTTCCCAACACCATATGTTGAAGAGACTGTCTGGACTCCATTATATGCTGTTGCATCCTTTGTCAAATATTAATTGAGCATTAATATTAATTGGGCTCTTTGTTCTGTTCTGTTGATCTATCTATGTGCCTGCTCTTATGACAGTACCAGTCTGTTTTGATTACAATGGCCTTGTAGTACACAGTTTGATATCAGGTATTGTGATTCCTCCAACTTTGTTCTTTCTCAAGATTGCTGAAAGATTGTTCTTTCTCCTTTTTGGCTACATATAAAATTTTTGAAAAATTTTTCTATATCTTTGAAATATGCCATTGGTACTTTAATAAAATTGCATTGAATATAGATTGCTTTGGGGAGTATAAACATTTTAATAATGTTAATTCTTCCAATCCATGAGTGCAGTATGTGTTTCTACTTGTTTGTATCTCTTGATTTCTTCTTTCAATGTCTTATAGTTTCTGAGTACTGGTCTTTTAGTTCCTTGGATAGCAAATATAGTGTAAGAAGTATACAGGGGCCAATTACATTATGAAGAGCTTGGTATACCATATTCATTGTAACAGACAAGTTTTAAGCAAAGGGTTGGAAACATGATGAGATTTGAGTGTTAGCTGTATGGAAAATGATTGGAGAAGGGTATGGCTGGTGGGGAAGAGACGAGGAGGCTGCTGCAGTGGTCCAGGAGAGTCAGAGTGGTGGTCCGGACTAAGCACTGCCGAGTTAGGAGAGAAATGGATGTGTTCAAGGAATATTTAGGAGGTAGGTAGAATCTGCAGGACTTGTTTGCATTTGGAAGATGAAGGGACTGACAGTCAGACATACTTTCTGGTTTCTTGCTTGGATGACTGTGTGGGTGGTGGTTGCAAATTTTAGAGACAAGAAACACCAGAGGAGGAACAGGCTTGGAAGAAATATGTATTCAGCAGTGGACATGTGCCATTTGAGATATCCAGAAGGCAGTAGCATACATCTGTTTAAAGTTTAAGAAATTGGGGTGGGCTGGAAATTATGTTTAGGCCTTATAAGCAAGTAAGAACACTAGCTTGTGGGGAGAGAGAGAATCTAGGGCAAAATCTTGATGAACACCAAAAAAAGAAGGAGTGATCAGAGAATAATCTATCTATCTATCTATCTATCTATCTATCTATCTAAGCCTAATATGAAAACTGTCCATGCAGAAGTTTGACCAGACCGATCAGTTGATATGAAGTGTGCTGACCACCAAGGGGCAGCACGGAATAAAGGAAGGCCCCAGCCTGCAGCTGGAAGGTCCTGATTGGCCCTGATCAGCCCTGATTGTTGGCCAGGCCTAGGGACCCTACCTGTGCACAAATTTTGTGCACTGGACCTCTAGCAAAAGTGAAAAAGCTAAATTGTACATGACATTTACTATGTGCCCAGTACTGTTTTACATGCTTTTACATACATTAGATCAATTTAATCCTCTCAATAGAGTTTCTCTACGAATATTACTTTAATAAAGCATTTGCCCTTTTGATACAAATGATTTTTTTACTGTGCTAACAGCCAAATCAATGATGCAAAACTGAGATGTTATTTATTGCAGCAAGGTATCTGTAAATCAAAATCTGTGCTTTACATAGAAAGAAATTTTATTTATAAAAATACAATGCTAAGTACAGTGGGAATGAAGCATGAAGCAACAATGCTCTCTGCTAGGGCCAAGGGGAAGTGGCTTCTGCTATGTGGTTGCTTAATGGCACACATGAAAAGTGAAATAAGGCAAATACTTGAGGCAGTTTTTTTTTTTTTGTAAACTTCTTGAGGTGGAGGGAATTTCTTCTGTTGGGACAGATGCTGATTTGGGATGGCTAAAATCTGATTTTGGCAATGAAAAATATGAGAATCCCAGATAGATGAGTGGCTTACAGACGGTCACACAGCCTATACATGGCAGAACTGATTTAAATCTAGGCATTTTGGCTTCAGAGTTTGTGGGTGCTTTCTCTATACTCTTCTAAAAGCCATGCACTATCCAGAGAGTTGCCTAGAGGATAGGGAAAATCAGGACTGAAAGTTATGTTAGGTTTAGTGACATTTGCCATTAACAAGTACTTGCTTGCTGTTGTGGTGGTCTGAGAAGACAGATCTCGATTGAGGACCTATGGGGAGGCGAGGAAAGGAAGACAAGAAATATTGATGATACTGACAAGCACTTCAGCTGGGAAGGTGAGGAGAGGAGAGTTGGTGCATTCTAAATGACAGAGTTGGACTGGGAAAATAAGTCATGGAAGTGACTTGATATAGAGGTAGAGCAGAGAGGAATTCTTTATGAGAGGAATACACTTGAGAAACATTGTTTATTTTGGAAGAAGGCAAGTATGGTCCAAGATAATCATAAAACAATCCTTGAGGCTAACTTATAAAAATTCATTGTTTTCCTAAACTCTCTACAGCCATGCAGTGATTATTTGACTACCACCACCCACCAGCCAACAGCATTAAATTTGGATGCAAAACCTCTGGCCAGAAACATAGTGATTTGTGACTACTGTTGAGGACCTTGGGAACAAATATATTATAAGTTTTAACCAGACATAAAGGGAGTGCTCTGACCCAGGACAAACAACAATCATCTTCTGCACACTTACTTCCCTTTATTACTCTAAAATTGCAAATGGTAAGGGTTGCCTTGGAGAAGTTTCCCTAAAAATTATTTTCCTTGTGACTTTAAATCAGGGTTAATTTTGACCTTAGGGTTTTGTTTAGGTCAGGTGGACCACCATCCCTGCCATACCCTCCAGATTATTCAGGAATTCTGCTGAAAGATTTTATGGAAAGTTACAGGATGAACTGGCCTGTTTATTTTTGGGAATGCAGGAGGATCTGCATGGGAAATGTCGCAAAGCCACACTGGTGCTATGTTGTGTCAAACTACAGACAATACTTTCAGACAAAGCTGAATTGAAATGTGATTTCTGAAATTCTACGTAATTTGATGGGTGGCATTTTTTCTTTTTCTTTTTCCATTATAAGGAGCTTAGGTTACTAAGAACGTTTTTTTAAAAATAGAATCTTAAAATTTTGTTGGTTTCACAAGTTTGTTCCTTTCCTATCCTAAAGCCACAGCATGAATTTGATGAGCTTGTGACATTTTAAAACATAATTAAAGAACGATCTTTCTGATGAAAGAAAATGATTTACAAAACGATGTATTTAAACATAAAATTGTGTTTAACATAAGGTTTAACATAAAATAAGGTTTATTAACTTTATTTAAATGTAAAATGCATTTATATGTAGTTTTATTTTAATACTTTAATTTTGTTGTGTCTCTAGTTGTGTTTTTTTGAAATATTCATAGTATATTTGCATATTGTTTAAAGAGAAATACACATGTTCCATACTTAGAGCATTTGCTATTTGGGCTAAATGTAAGGTTATTAGTCACTTAAAAGCTTCATTTAGTCATTAATAAAAGAAAAGAAAAGAAAAAAGAGAGAGTAAGATTAGTGACAGAAAATACAGTTAGGAATGAAGTGAATTTTAGTTACAAACCCAGCAAAAGCATAGACAAAACCAGGTAAAGAATCACTTTGGTACAGTTTCTTATTTATCTTCTAAGCAGTCCTTGTAGATAATTATACTTACTGAATAACTGGTCTCGCTGTACATTTTTTTCACATTAACTATAAAACATGTTTTCTGAGGTTCATTTCATAATTGATTTGTTGCTTTTAATAGAAGGTGCTTGAGCCTTCCTCTTTAGCAAGAATTCAGTGACTATTTGCTTGAGGAAATTCTCAGTACCCAATTCTTTGTTGAATGAAAAACAAGGCAATGAAGCCATTTGGGAGCATTTTTCTTTGCAGTTCTGTGAAGACTGTGAGGCAGAAGGAACATCTGTGCTCTCCGGTAAGCTTCTTGGCATCCTTTTCCGAGAGTGATAGACATAGATGAGGTTTTCCCCAGCCTGGGCTTGTTCTGATGAGACTGTACTCCTGAATCTACAGGTTGATGTAAGGGTACAGAGGGGGTTTCTGTCATCATATTCAAACTTGGCTATCCATCATATTTGAGAAATTTCTTGTATTCCAAGGAAATCACCAAGTGGGCGCTGTGTTCTGTCTTGCTCGTGCTTCACAAATTGAGGGAATAGATAGCTGTTCCTCTGTGCTTTGGCTGCTGTCTCCATGGTGGGAATGATCTATCCCTTTGGAAAAGGTTGTTTTTCTTCTGGCTCATGCTTTAGTGAGAGCTTGAGAAAAGGTATTGAATATCTTTGATTTTGAGACATTTCGTGTGGTTCAAGTCAACTTTGAGAGAGATAGTCATTGTTCTATCTTCATACCTCTTTTTCCAGCTTTCCCATAAAAATTAGTAGTTAGCTCAAGTGTTTAAAACATATATAGGGATCTGTACTATATCTCTGAGTTTATGTATTTGTTATTGGTCATTTACAACATTGATAAGCTCCTTGTCAATATTTATGTTTTCTCTTTGGTAATTTTTTAATACAAACCATTATTCACTTAATGAATATTGATTGAGTATCTATGTGCTAGGCATTGTGCTATAATTCTGTGATACAGTTTTTATACCTAAAAGAAATGTCAACAAATGTATTTAATATATTTTAATTACTTTAAAATTTGAAAATGAATTCAAAATACTAACCCATCATTATGACTATGTCAAATTAACATAGAAATGAAAGCAAACTCCTTAGCAATGATTCTTATACCTCCTCTCAGTCTGTTCCAGAGTTTTTGTCAGATATGGAAGGACAGAAAAGAGAAAAGTTATGACAAAGATGAAATTGATCTTGAAAGTCTGATGCTTGCTTTGCTTATGGGTAATTTGTAAATCCTTTTAGGTTGAGGCATTCATAAAAGTAGCAGGTACTGAATTTCTTTTTGAATACAAAGAAACTGAAAATAAGCACCATATTATTATTGAATTAATTTCATTAGAAAGACACTGATTATTCTGAGCAACACAACACAGTACACCTTTATGTGAATTCTCAGAGATGTAGATGCTCATTTTAAGGGCTAAGGACACATACATACACATACTCATAGCCATGTACACACATAATCCCATGTATTCCCTCTGGTGGCCCACCATAACTGAACATTCCTGAATTAGGGATGTACAATTCTATTACATTAAAAGTCTAGAAAATATATGCCTCTATTGATCCTCATTCAAGTATGATTTAATGTTACTTAATTTATTGCTTATGAGATTTGTAACTTTGGGTAGAACTACATTTGGAAATAGTAAAAAATAGTCTTATAATAATATAGGCTTTCTGCAAAGTACTTTGTTATTTATGTTTCATTTTGGAAAGGTAGAAATGAGGTAACATATAAAGAACGAGAATGGGGTTATTTAGCAAAACTAGGGGATAAAAGGACAAATCTGCAACTCAAAATATCTGCATAGGGGGATGACAGATGGCATAGAGAACAAGGTGATAAGAACAAGCAGAGAAGGGAGGAAGCCACACTGCTGTAAGCCCCAAATCTGAATCTTTTATTGCTGCTGGCCTGGACCAGCTCAGGACCTTGCCCTTGCCTGTGTCCTTGTGGCTGGTTAAAAGGCATCTTCCTCTGTATAACCAGTGGTGGTTTACTACTTAAGTAAAACTCTTATAGACAATGCAATTCAGTGTCTATATCAAATGTGTTTTTACAATCTCTATAATAGTAATAATATTTCGAAAAAAGATCGAAGTAAAAGATTAATGAATTAAAAACTTACATGCATTCATCCAACTGATTAAAATGTGTTTAAAAATGTTTATATTTAAAAAAATTCTCTTTCATTTACTCAGAGAGAGAAAGGGAGAGGGAGAGAGAGATAGAAACATCAATGATGATGAGAGAGAATGGTCAATTGGCTACCTCTTGCACACCTCCTAATGGGAATCACACCTACAACCCAGGCAGGTAACCTGGCCAGGAACTTAATCAAACTATGATCTCCTGGTTTATGGGTCGATGCTCAACCACTGAACCACACCAGCCAGGCTATATTTTTAGAGCACATTTCATTACAAATAGAGTTTATAATAACTTATAAACTTTAAATAGATATTGAGATTTTAGGAAAAATAGAATTTAAATATTATTCTATTTAATTACACATTATGTAGGATATTGAGATTATGTTATTTCAAAGAAGTAGATTCAGCGAAAGACTGAAACTTGTGAAGGCTTAATCATTTATAAAACTAAATAGTACAGTAAGCAATAAAGTACTATAATTAAGAGAAAAGTGTAAGATATTATAAGATAGAATTTCATGAGGTTTTATTGGTTATTGCAGCATATTGGTTCTGACTAAAGAAAAAATTCATTATTTTTTTAAACCTCAGGTGAGATAATTTTTTTTTTAAATCTCAAGGTAAGATAATCTGTGCTAAAAAATAAAGTAAAAATCAAGGTATTCTGTATTTGGTAAACTTCACAGACTTTTCAAGGTTTCTAAGATTTGTAAAATTTAATGAAGAATTTGACTTTAAACCAGACAGATTACATACTACACGAAATATAAACACTCAGAGTCCTTGAACATTACGTGTACTCTTGCTAACTACAGAATTTATAAAAAGGTTTTTAAAGTAGATTTAAGAATTCTGAAAATAATATAACAAGGAGCAGGTGGCTAAATACTTAACAATGTAGATTTAAATCAAGAAACTATGTACATTTCCTGTGCTACTTGGCATATTTATCAGTTGTTAGCTTAAACAGTTTACTCCATTTTTCAATAGCGATTTTATCTCCCTATTGGATGTGGTCAACTTCTAGTTTCTGCTATTTATTATTGCTTAATTTGTTTCCCATCAGCGAAAAGAGCTATACACTTATGCTTGGTAGATTTTCAGCTATTTTATCTTAAATTCTAGTCCAAACTGACCACAAACGACTACAGGGCATACTATTCTAAAAGGAATTTGGGTAATTATTCTCAGTGGTCTGTAAGTCACCCTCCTTCATCAACATTTAGGGGGAATTGTAAAAGGAAGGGAGAAGCTATGGCAAGCCACCTTGCCATTTCATTTCTGACCCTACCTACTACTCTGGCTCAGCCCTAACCATCTCATGCTAACCCACTGCAGTTATCTCCCTCCTGATCTCTGCCTCAGTTCTCTCCTCACTTGAATCCACCAACACAGTGAGGTCAGAATGAATTTTCTAAAACAGATCGGGCAGTCTCCTTCCTGCCTACATGCATCCAGTGGGTTCTCCCATAAAGTCCAAATTTATTACCATAGTAGCAAGTCACCTTGTAGTCTAGTCAGCCAGTTTTCTGTCTCTACAAATTAAAAGTCTGGTTATTCCTTGAATAAGCTGTGTCCTTCCATGCATTGCCATCTTCCTGGAATATTTTGTACTTGATAATTCCAGTCTTTGATTGAGTAAGTCACATTCTTTTTAGCAGTGTCACTGACTCTATGAAGACTATAGGAGTTCAGAATGTGTCACCCCAAAATATGTCTCTCTGGTATACACCATTATTTTGAGGTAAAGGCAACTGAGACAGGGTAGGTTCAAGGGAAACCTCTCTTAACTGCCAGAAGAATTTGAATTTTGAGTTTTATTGATAATCAGAGATTATCAGAAAAAATATTTTTTGACTAATCTGTATGTCAGGGAAAATTACTAATTACTGAACATCTATACTTCTTATCATCCTGTAATGACTCTCTGAAGCCCCCCAGGTATCTTGCATTATCTTTAGCTCAGAATGTCATATATACCTCATTTTCCTTTTCTGTCTCTGAACCTCTTGTGTACATGGGGGTGGGTCTCTGACTATCTCATTATGTGGAGTTCCCATACTAATGCATATAATTAATTTTGTTTATTTTCTATTGTTAATCTGTAGCCAATAGATTTAATTATTAGACTAGTCAAAAAATCCTTGAGGGTAGAGGAAAATTTTTTTCCTCTGATAAGATCCTTCTGAACATTTTCACACTCTCTCAGCAAAAAAAAATAATGCTCCATTTTCTGGCTCTCCATAGCTCCTTCAACTGAGAATCCTCAAGGATAAGGTTATTTTCTTCTTACCAGTTCTCTGGCATGCTGTATGAATATCATAGATGCTCAATTAATATTAGTTGACAAGTGAAAAATTCTGCATAGGGTTTTTGCTTTATACATTATTTATGTGTGCAGTATATCTGGTGTTGCTTTTTAAAGTTTCGGTTACTCACAGTCAACTGTGGCCCACAAATATTAACTAAAAAATTCCGGAAGCAAAAAAATTGCATAAGTTTTAAATTATGGATCTTTCTGAGCAGCATAATCTTGCACCATCCTGATCTACTCAGCCAGGTTTTTGAATCATCCCTTTGTCCAGCATTGCCAAGTTGTACACTAGTATGCTCCCTACCCAGTTAGTCACTTAGTAGGTGTCTTGGTTGTAAGATTAACTGTGGCAGTATTGCTGTGCTTATTATGCTCAAAAAAACCTTTATTACCAGTAGTGATGCTGGCTGTTTAGAGATGCCAAAGAAAAGCCATCAAGTGCTTTTTAGTGAAAGATGAGTACAGTAGAATAGGTATTTTGAGACGAGAGACCACATTTGTATAACTTTTATATAAGGTATATTATTATATTTGTTCTACTTTATTATTATTAACTATTAATAATCTTATAATATGCCTAATTATATATTAAAACCTATAATAGTACATGTGTATAAGAAAAAACAATATATACAGAGTGTGGTATTATTGGTTATTTCAGGCATCTCTTGGGGATCTTGGAACACATCCCCTGTGTATAAGGGGGGTTACTGTATTCTTTTCTTTGCATATAATTTACTCACTTGATACTGATTAAATATGTATTAGTAATTGAGTCTTTTTATCATTGCTAAACTAAGAAAACAAGATCAAATGAATTAAGGTGAAACATTCTATGCCTATCTTTTTTTAATCTTAAAAACTTCCTTACACTTGAAACTATAACAAAAATAACAATGTTCGAATAGGAATTTTATTTAAAAATTCAGATGTAGTCATATCTTTTAGCAATCTATTTGAGTTCCTAGATCTGAACACATGCAGTTTTTATCATAAACACCCATTAAACACTTAGGGTCATGTTTTGATAAAATTTGAGATATTTCTAATACCACACTCATTGCTAAGATTGTTTAGTAAGTTATTTGTTGATGATGTTAATTTAATAAATGAAATACGTGAAGCAGCATAATATGTTGGTTAAGCAAATTGATTTTAGAACCAAAGTGTCTGGGTTTAAATATTGGGTTTAATTACTATTTGAATAACTTTGAAAAGTTACTGTGTTTTTATTTATTTTTTCTGTTAAGTAGAGATAATAGTAGTAGCCTTTCTCATGATATTGTTCTAGGAATTAAATGAATTACTTCATGTAAAACTGCTGGCCACCTAATACAGTCAATAGTGATTATTATTATTGTTCCTTAATTACTTTACTCTATTTCTCTGTACTCTGTGAAACCTCACTTATTTAATTATTCTGTAGGGTGTTTTTATTGTTTCTAGGTATATTTTCTAGTTAAAATAGCAGTATAAGATGAAAGCTCAAAGATAGAAGTTGAATTAAAATTATAGTAAAGCGAGAGTTGGAAATTAAAACCTAAACTGAACTCCCTATTTCCTTTGTGTGAAAGTCCTTGTCCAAAATAGTATGCATTTTAGAAGTCAATATGCACACTGTGCAATGGCTAAATGTATGAAAGCTTGTGCTGACTAGGAACAAAAGTAATCTTTAAGTGGACAGGTTTTGCTATGGAGAGCAGATTTTGGGGAGAAAGAGAATGAACGTATAAAATTGTATGTTTTAGAGGGCACTCAGGTGTATAAGTGGGTGGAAGGAGTTCATAGATAAGAGTTTCTTAAAAGCAGTTGAATAAGAAATGAGAGGGTCCAAATCCTATATATAAAGAGATATATATGTAAATTGACTCTCAAACCCTTGCATCACAAGATGGCCACTCCATGTCATCACAAGATAGCTGGTAGAGGAGGCCAGTTGGGAAAGACCAGGCCTGTAGGAGAGAACAGTTGGGGGGATGAGGCCTGCAAGGGAGGGCAGTTGGGGGCGGTTGGGCTGGGAAGGGAGCAGTTAGGGGGCTATCAGTCTGGCAAACATAGTGGTTAGGGGCAATCAGGAAGTCAGGCAGGCAAGTGGTTAGAAGCCAGCAGTACCAGATTGTGAGAGGGATGTCTGACTGCTGGTTTAGTCCCTGTGGGATTGGGCCTAAACTGGCAGTCAGACATCCCCTGAGGGGTCCCAGATTGGAGAGGGTGCAGGCTGGGCTGAGGGACATCCTTCCAGTGCACAAACTTCATGTACTGGGCCTCTATTTTATTCATAATGCTCTTCATGATATAACTTTTGCAACAGATTTTGAGTAGTTTAGAGATAGAATATTTTATTCTATCTATAATAATTTATTTGATTATTATATGAAAGAAATGAACATAAGATAATTCCTTAGAGGAAGGAGAGATGAGTCTGAGTAAATAACACTATTAATATTTTTTCCAGCTCTAATCATACTTCAGCCTAAATGTTACTTTTTCTCCTAGACACCTCCTTCTAGTAACTACCAAAAGTTTGAGTCCATATATTAAATATTATGAAGGTAACATAGTATAAGAGATCTGAAGACAGAATATTACTTCAATTTAAATCTTGCTGCTGCCCTTTGTAATTTTAAGATTTGGGCATTTTTAACCTTATGAAACCCGTTTCTATATAAAATAAGGCTAATAATAGTCCAGAAGAGATGGCGGTGTTATGTAGATGGAGATAATAAATGTATGGGCTTAGTGTCTGGCACACAAGAAGTAATCAATACATATTAGTTATTATCTTCATATCTTGCCAGTCAGCTATTAAACTAACCCTTATAAGGTATAATATGGCTCTTCTCTTAGACTTTGTATTGCTTCTCTAAAAGCTTTTAAATTCTCCATCTTATCTTCTCTCTGGATTTTCAGTTTTTGCTTAAACTGTTGAAGGAGAAATTATTATTGCAAAATCTGACAGACCTGGTTTAAAGTTGGATTCCGACACTCTCTTGTCTATCTCTATATATAAAAGGTTAAGTGACTGACCATCTGTCCATCCAATTGTCCTACTGAATGACTGGCCAGTACATATGATGTGCACTGGCAATTTAAAAATAAACATTGACTTGCACATGTGCAATACATATAAAGCTCTCACTGGCACCAAT
The DNA here is from genome assembly GCA_011751065.1 of Lasiurus cinereus. NCBI lineage: Eukaryota > Metazoa > Chordata > Mammalia > Chiroptera > Vespertilionidae > Lasiurus > Lasiurus cinereus. The sequence goes on along the minus strand of JAAGEH010002528.1, from coordinate 51,087,761 downwards.
CTAGACAGAGTAGGAATATTCCTACCAGAACCTGTTTTGGGACATGGTCAGTTATATGTTGCTTTCACTTGAGTTTGAAGAGTGTGTGATGTTAAAGTTGTAATTACTTCATCACTAAGGAAATTAGTCAAACACTCTGAAAGTGCTTTTACTCTTAATGTGGTATACAGGGAGATATTAGCATAAGTTTAACCAATTGATCAGTCTTTGTTTTATCAATGTTTTTATATCATGTTTTAATTGTGTTTATATCATGTCTTTGTTGTTATTTCATGTTACGAGAGGCCTGGTGCATGAATTCATACACGGGTGGGGTCCCTTGGCCTGGCTGGTGATTGGGGCCGATCAGGGCCTGTCTCACCCAGTCCCGATTGGGTTAATTGGGGCTGGGAGGTTGGCCGGCTGGCCCCAGTTGGGGTCAATCAGGGACTGCTGGCCAGGGGTAGGAACCACAGGAGGCGGACCTGCCATGGGAGGTTTACTGTGGGAATGCACTGACTACCAGGGAGCAGCTCCTGCATTGAGCGTCTGCCCTCTGGTGGTCAGTGCACATCATAGCTACCGATTGTTCAGTCAACTGGTCATAAATATTGCTTAGGCTTTTATGTATATAGATTTTTCATTTATTAATCAATTTATATATTATTTTCATATACATTTTATTAATTTTCTTTCATCTCTGTTACTTCTATTATAGAGAAAGGGGAATAGCAATATTAAAAGATTTCTTCAAATTAATTTCCTTTCAATGTGCAGAAATCTGTGCACCAGGCCATTAGTTGTATGATATTGGACAAGTTAGTTTTCAAGATACTCAACATGATTTGGTGAGGCATAAATGTGGTTTATACATAAATCATTTAGCTCAGTGCCTGGCACAGAGTTGACAAACACTATTTCCAATTGATTTCAGATTTGTGTGTTGCCTGGCCTTCCCTGAATTTATAATGGAAATAGAAGTGATACCACATTGAGAGATTTAGAGATTATTCAGATCTTCTTCCTGAGGGCCATTAAGAAGAGAGCAGACAGGAAGTTTACCTTTTATCCCCAATATTTCATTTCCAGCATGCATGCTGACTTTCTGCTATATCTCTTGTGATAATAAATAAGTGCTGTTTTCAAAGTGAGCTTTCTTCTCTGAAATCTGAAAAGTAATATTTTTCTCTCTCCTGGCCTGAATACATATTTCCAATTTGGAATGACCTTGGTGAGCATTTAAGCCACAAATATTGACTTGAAATGCCTCAGGAAAAAGAAGGGGGCTTCTCTGGGCCCAAGGGGGGTCGGTAATACGTCCTTTGGTAGTTCAGGGGATAATCCTTATCTGATAGAAACCATCCCTCCAAAACAAGCAACCAATCTCTGCTATCACAGCTGACATTTCACAACATGATCATTAGTCATATTCCTGACCAGTGTGGATTGAACTTGAATTCTGCCACAGGAGTGTGTCCCAGTTACTGACTTTTTTTTTTAAGCTTTGGAAGGAAGTCAGACTTAAATAGAAGCCTCTCAGACTTCTGTATAGGCATCATTCAGGTGGGGTTGCCACCTCCTTGCCAATTAATTTATGCTAGAATTCAGAGTTCCATGTCTCCTTTTTGTGTGTGTGTGCTGCCTTATTCTCCGAGTTCCATAAATAGAATCTCTGTAGAACATGTGCCAGCTGACTAGATTATACTCTAAAATATTTCACATATAAGAAATGCAGTCTCCTGAGAAGTGAGAAAAGAAATTCCAAGGACAAATGCAAATTTTTCTGATCTATATACGAAATTATGACTCAAAACATGCTAGAAAGCTTTTTAAACATGTGCATTAATTTGAGGCTATATTTTAGTTATTATAGATCAAGACAGGTAATTTTATGAAATGATGAATTTTTGATTTCTAGTGGCATTTAAAATTTATACAGTAATTCTTTACAGAGTTCCATTTAAAAATGTGATATATTACAAATGAGAGCAGTACATACCTATTTTACAGTTATAAAATAGGTTTACTATTTGTTTAGGATGTTTAGTAAATCAATCTTTATAGACTCTTTATTACCTCAAACTCTAAGCCACTGAAACCATTCTTTCTGGCAATAATTGTAGATATTCTACTTGTTTTTGTATTAAACTCTTTGGGAACTTGGAATTAGAAATGAGATGACTCCTGAAAATATGAATCTAGTTAAATTACTACAGGCTCTTGTTAAGGTTTAGAAATAGAATGGACTGCAATTGGAATTATTCTCCAATGAGGAAGATGTGTAGGAACTTTACCTATTTGGTCTCACAGTTTATGAACTATGAATTAGGAGATACATTTTTGAATTAAAGACTTGTTGACTAGAATGTCATAAGATACCTAGTCTGACACTTGCATTTTACAGATTGAAAAGCACACATTGAACAGGTTAAATAATTTGTCCAAGGTCATATAGCCTCTTGAAAACAGACTCCATGCTTCCAGAAACCATTACATTTATAGAATTTTATTTTACTTAAATTTAAATTTATTATTATTCTCATTACTTTCAGAAGGGCTTGGGTGGATATAGTTTGGAGGTTATTCCAGAGGGCACAAGAGGGAGAGAGTGAGTGGGGTAGGGGAAGAGGTCTCTGCCATATGTAGTTGGGCTCATTTTGGTCAAGACTTCTGAGAGGCAAACATTAGGTACCACAAGATTGTCAGTTTAAGGACCCAAGACAAAATCACTTGGGAGCAGTGGCTGCTGTCCCATTGGTTAGAATTGTCCTGGAGGCATTGACTCCTGCAGCACATGCAGGCTGAGCTTGCTCAGGGGCCCAGCCCCTTTCTTGAAGTTGGAGAAGACCTGGGCCATAGTCTTTTGAAATGTTGAAATGAAGAGTGATTGCTGATAGTTCCTTTTGCTACTTAACTTCTGAGACATCCTCTAACTCATTCATCCAACAATTTAGATATCCCTTTACACTTAGAGTTGAAAGGAAGTCTTCGAGATAATCTAGGCAGTTCCACTTTAATTTTTAAAATTATATTTTTATTGATTTTAGAGAGAAAGGGGAGGGGAGAGAGAGAGAGAGAGAGAGAGAGAGAGAGAGAGAGAGAGAGAGAGAGAGAGACACTAATGATGAGACAGAATCATTGATTGGCTGCCTCCTCCACACCGCCCCTCTGCCACTTCTACCCCATCCCCGGGAATCAAGCATGTACACTTGACCAGAATCAAACCTGGGACCCTTCAGTCCTCAGGCTGATGCTCTATCCACTGAGTCAAACCAGCTAAGGCTGACCTACTTTAATTTTCGAGTGAAGAAGTGTTTTATTGAGAGGTTAAGTTCCTTGCTCAGGTCCCACAACTAATAATGGCAGAGCTGTGACTAACCCTCAGGAGTCTTTTCATTCTGCCAGCCTAATGTAAATTATTAATTAATGTGAAAACCTGTAAATTGCAAGCTTCTGGTGGCTGGAGCTAGAGCTGCTTGATTTATGTAACTCCTGCAATGGGCATAGTAATAAATAACTTAATAACTCCAGTTGGAGATCAGATGAAGCCCTTCAAATGTTTCAAGGAAATAAGAGAAAACGTCATTCTATCATCCATTCTTCTTCTTAATTAATTTTTTATTTTTCACTTCTTTATTTAATCCTCTTCCACTCAACCTCCACCAACACCTTCAATCACTTGTATAATCCTAAGAAACCATATCTGTCCTTTTTTTTATTAGTCTATGAGACCCAAACAGGTCTTTCTTCATTTTCTACAGTTAGCCGAAGTCACTTGGAATGTCCCAAAGTGACTATCAATATTTCAGCAATATTAGGAGAAATAGAGATTAGATAAATAAGCACAATTCCAAAACATAATAATAATCATTTGCAAAATATTGATTTTTAAATTTATTCTTCCTCCCTTATACTGCCTGATTACTTAGCTTTGCAAGTGGATCTTCTTATAGACTACTGAAGCACTAAAATCTTTAGATAATTTGAGATACATGGGGCAAGACAGCATATAATTAGCCAAATTCTATAATTCTAAATTTGTCTTTGGTTTTTCAATTGTATTTTTTGGATTTCTCCATGTACACAAATTACAATAGTCTTTGAAAAAATGTAAGAAATATGGAAGTTTATTTGATTTATTTTGGAATAATTTATTCTATAGTTATTACTGATATTTATAATCTTTATAAAATCAACCTTGAATAGATTAGAAGTTAAATTTATTGGGTTGAGTAATGTCCCCCCAATATTCTTGTCTATATGGAACCCACGACTGTACCTTTATTTGGAAATAGGGTCTTCACAGATATAATCAAATTACAATAAGGTCATACTGGGTTTGATTGGGTCCTAAATCTATTATGAATGGTATCCTTAAAAGAAATAGAAAATTTAGATACAGATACAAAGACTAATAGGGGAAAGACCATGGAAAGATGGGCAGAGGTTGGCCTAACCACAGTGAATAATGCTGCAATGTACGCAGTGGTGAACGCGCCTTTGCAAACTATGTTTTTCAAATTTTGGGGGTGATACCTAGAAGAGGAGTTGATAGGTCATATGATAACTCTAGTCTTAATTTTTGAGGAGTCTCCATACTGTTTTCCATAGTGGCTGTATCAGTTTACATTCCCACCAGGATTAAATGAGAGTTTCTTTTTTTTCCACAATCTCTACAACATTTCTTATTACCTATATTAATAGCCATTCTAACAGATGTGAAGTGATATCTCATTGTAGTTTTGATATGCATTTCTAGTGAAATTGGGCATCTTTTTGTTATTGGAGAAATCAGGGGGTCCACTTTCCCTGACAATGGAAGTGGGACTGGAGTGGCTCTTGTGATATCTTGAGAAATTTAATTTTCTAAAACATACACACAAAGGAGAGTGAACGGTCTTTATTGGTGTGGAATTACATTCCTTGGGCTGTAAAGTCCCATGCCCCTTAACCTTGTCCTAGGGTGCAGCAGAACCAAAAGTACGACCAGTGTCTACAGCAGAGGTTCTCAACCTGTGGGTCGCGACCCCTTTGGGGGTCGAACGACCCTTTCACAAGGGTCGCCTAAGACCATCGGAAAATGCAGATATTTACATCACGTTGCATAACAGTAGCAAAATTTCATGATTGGGGTCATCACCACATGAGGAACTGTATGCAAAGGTCGTGGCCTTAAGAAGGTTGAGAACCACTGGTCTAGAATGTCTGTTCCATGGTAGAATTGGGTCCTCCAGAACATCAGGCTAGAGTCAGTTCATCAGTTTATTGTATGGGTCTCACATGGTTGTGGACTGCATGGGCAAATGCAGGGAGAATGTGCCCCTTGCAACAGGAGTCAGGCACCAAGCAGCAAGAGAGAGAGAGCCAAGAGGGTGAACTCCCTTCGTTCAGGAGTTTAACAGTGGCAAGTGTTTGCAGTGGCCACACCTATTCCTGCCACTGACTTGTTCCCAGGTGAGACTGACAGGTAAGCATCTTCCCATGTCACCCAGACCTTACTGGGCATGCGTCTGTTGTCCAGTCCCTTCCTCAATGATCTGCAGGGAATAGACTGGAGAGTGTTAACTGCATCTTCTTGGCAAATATAAATGGCATGCCTATATTATCTAGCCTTCCCTTTACTCTTTTCCTATTATTTAATAACCAGGTTATTAAAATGGTATCATTTTCACATATCAATTGACCATTGGTATGTCTTCTTGGGAGAAGTGTCTGTTCAGGTCCTCTGCCCATTTTTTTAAATTGAATTTTTTGTTTGGTGTTGAGTTCTATGAGTTCTTTATTTATTGTCAGAAGTGCTTGCAAAAATCGTCTCCCATTGGGATGGTTGCCTTTTTGTTTTGTTGATTGTTTCTTGTGCTGTGCAGAAGGATTTTACTTTAATATACTAATAGTCCCACTCATTTATTTTTGCCTTTATTTCACTTGCCTTTGGGGTCAAATTTGTAAAATGTTTTTACAACCAAGGTCCATAAGTTTAGTACCTATGTTTTCTTCTATGTAATTATTTTTGGTTTGTTTCAGATCTTATATTTAGGTCTTTGATACATCCTGTGGTAATCTTTGTAGTCCAGTTTCATTCTTTTGCATGTAGCTTTTCCATTTTCTCAGCACCATTTATTAAAGAGGCTTTCTTTTCTCCATTGTATGTTTTTGGGCCCTTTGTTGAAGATTATTTTCCCATATACATGTAGATTTATTTCTGGGCTCTCAAGTCTATTCCATTGGTCTCTGTGTCTGCCAATACCATGCTGTTTTGATTATAGTTGCTTTGTAGTCAAGGAATGTGATACTCTGGCTTATTTCTTTTTTATTCAGCATTGCTTTGGCTATTATGGGTCTTTTGTGGTTACATACAAATCTGATAGTTTTTTGTTCTATTTCTTTAAAAAATGTCATTGGGATTTTAATGGAGATTATGTTAAATCCTATTTTGCTTTAGGTAATATGGACATTTTAATTATGTTGATTTGACTCACTAAGGAAAAAAGAGAAAATATTCAAATAAAATCAGAAATGAAATAGAAGTTACTGTAAACATCACAGAAATTCAAAAAATCATGCTAGAATATTATGAAAGATTATGTGCCACCAAATGCAATACCTAGAAGAAATGGATAAGTTCCTGGAAATATCTAATCTTCCTAGCCTGAATCATGAAGGACTGGAAAATCTAATATCAGCAGTGAGAAAATTGAAACAACCATCATAAACCTCCCAAAAAACAAAAGTGCAGGACCAGATGGTTTCACCAGTGAATTCTACCAAACATTCAAAGGATATTTGATTCCTATTCTTCTCAAACTCTTTCAAAAAAATTGAAGAAGAGGCAATACTTCCTACATTTTATGAGGCCAGCATAACCCTGATACTAAAACCTGGCAAGGATAACACTGAAAAATGCTCTGACCTGGTTGGCTCAGTGGACAGAGTGGTGGCCTGCGGACTGAAGGGTTCCAGGTTTGATTCTGGTCAAAGGCATGTACCTTGGTTGTGGGCACATCCCCCGTAGGGGGCGTGCAGGAAGCAGCTGATTGATATTCCTCTCTCATTGATGTTTCTAACTCTCTATCCCTCTCCCTTCCTCTCTGTAAAAAAATCAATAAAATATATTTTTTTAAAAAGGATAACATGTGGGAACCTCTTTCCACGTCCCGCGTGGTTCAGGGTTCCCGGGTCAGGGTTCGGGTTCTGAAGGAGGCCGCACGCAAATGAAATGAGAGACTGAAAGCATAAATTTGGCGATATTGGGGGGCCAGGCGGGAGCCTTCCTCTAGTGGAAAGGACTGCCACTTGCTCTGGCCTTTTTCTCCCTTTTATTAAGGCTTTGGGACACACCCCTAGCCTTTAGGCAGGAAATAACAGAAACAGAAATTAACAAGAAACAAACATAGAGGTTGCTTCAACCAATAATGTTTCAACTAAACAGTGAGTAATTAGCTCTGACCTTTCAGAGCAATTAAGGTTGACCAGCCTTCTGGCTTCCTGTTTACATCCATTTAGTGAGAACAATATTTGGCTTCTGACAATAACACTAAAAAAGAAAAATACAGACCAATGCCTCTGATGAATACAGATACAAAAACCCTAAAAATACTAACAAATAAAATATAACAATATATTTAAAAAATCATACATCATGATCAAGTGGGGTTTATTCCAGGGGCACAGGGATGGTTTAACATATGCAAATCAATCATATACATCATTAACAAAATAAAGGATAAACATAATATGATCTCAGTAGATGCATAAAAAACATTTGATAAAATACAACCTCCACTTATGATCAAAACACTTAAAATGCGTATAGAAGGAAAGTACCTCAACATAATCTAGGTTGTGACATCTATGACAAGCCCTCAGCAAATATCATACTCAATGGTGAAAAACTAAGAGCTTTTCCTCTAAGATCAGGAACCAGACAAGATGTCCACGTTCACTACTCTTATTTAGCAGAGTACTGGAAGTCCTAGTTAGAGCAATCAGGCAAGAGAAAGGAAGAAAAGGCACACAATTTAGGAATGAAGAAATCACTTTCTGCAGGTGATAAGATTCTTTATATAGAGAACCCTAAACCCACCAAACACTAGTAGAAACAATAAACAAATACAGTAAAGTGGCAGGATACAAAATCAATGTGCAAAAATATACTGTATATCTATACACTAACAATGACATTTCAGAAAGAGAGATGAAAAAGAAAACAATTTCTTTTGCAATTGCAACAAAAGGAATAAAGTACCTAGCAATAAACTTAGCAAAGAATGTGAAGGACTTATATTGCAAATGTATAAAGCATTATTAAAAGAGACTGAAAAATTCACAATGAAATGTGAATGTTATTTCAATGCATCTGGCCAGTCATTGATATATGTATGCGTTGCTAAGGATAAGATATGCCACCATTCTTCCTTTTGTTATTTCTCTATCCCTTTTTCTTTGTTGTATGGTGTGGTGTTGATTTTGTATGCCTTGTGTTGCCTCTGGAGGAGTAAAAGCCTCAGTGTAAAGGCAGTTTTGTTTTATTTTATTTATTTACTAGAGGCCCAATGCATAAAATTTGTGCAGGAGTAGGCCTTTCTTCCTCTGGCTGCCGGCAGGCACCTGGGACCCGGGCTTGCCTTGCTGTCCTGGCTTTGTCTAGAAGGTCATCCGAAAGGATGTCTGATCTAATTAGCATATTACACTTTTATTATTATAGATTTATTAGAGGCCTGGTGCACAAATTCATGCACCAGTTGAGTCCCTCGGTCTGGCCTGTTGGATTGGACTGAAACTGGCTCTCCAACGTCTCCTGAGGAATCCCATATTGTGAGAGGGTGCAGGCAGGCCAAGGGACTCGACTGGTGCACATTAGGGACTTAGGAGGGATTCAAGAGGGCTCCAAGGTGTGTCTGGCTTATCTCATTCAGTCCTGATTGGCTGGACCCCAGTAACAAGCTAACCTACCAGTTGGAGTGTCTGCCTCCTGGTGATCAGTACACATCATAGTGAGTGGTTGAGTGGCCTTAGCATATCATCAGCATATTGCGCTTTGATTAGTTGAATGGATGACCAGATGCCTGAACATTTATCATATTAGGCTTTTATTATATAGTATTTATTTATTTATTTATTTATACTGTTTTTATTTATTTCAGAGACTAAGGGAGTGGGAGAGATAGAAACATCAATGGTGAGAGAGAATCATTGATTGACTGCCTTATGCATGCCAAACCTACTAGAGATTGAGCTGGCAACCAGGACATGTGCCCTTCTGGGGAATTGAATTGTGACCTTCTGGTTCATGGATCATCCCTCAACTACTGAGCCACAGTGGCTGGACTAAAGGCAGGTATAGATGTAGAGTATCAATATTTGTTTACAGAGCATCCTCCAAGTTTTACTGAGATACAGAAGCATTTCTTAAGAAGATATTACTCTACTAATGGCATCCATTAAAGGAAAATTTATAGACAAATCTCATTTAAGAAGAACTGTAGAGACTTACCTGAATAGAATAGAGAAGCCCTCAGGGTAAAACTTTTTACTGCTTGGGGGAAGAAACTAACATTTTTTCTGTATATATATCAGAAATTATTAATTTTTTTTCAATAAGTCTAAGTGAAGAAATTTTAATGCAATTCTATATTTAAAGCTGAGGGACTTAAATTTGTAAACTTAATTCTGTTTGTTTGATATAGCTGTCTTAGCATCAGAAAATGGACAACTTTACCAAAGTTATACAATTTCTATTATTTACTTTAGAAAACAACTCTGTACATATACATAAGTAAAATTAACAGGCAAATCTGTTCTGATACAGTGTTCTTGGAAGGTATTTTACAATACAGTATATAGTAAGCACTCTAGAAATATTTATTATATTGGGTTTAGTATTCTACCTCTAAAACACATTTTATGTGTATAATAAAAACTATATAAAGATACTCATCCAGTGTAATTTATTATATCAAAAATTACAAGTAGCCATCCAGGAGGTAAAGAGCCTCAGATGTCTACCATCATATACTCAAGGCAGAAACTCTGAGCTATGGGGTCTATCTCTGTAAAGGGGGAAGATAGGAGCTGCCATCATTCCTTGGGAAATGTAGTCACAATCTTTTAAAGTCGCATTAGCTCTTCACAAAATGAAAAATTGTTATTCTTAGTGACAATGTTAAGGATGCAGGTCCTCAAATTCCAAGCAGGAATTATCTTGAAGGAATCTCAAAATGTAACATCAATGCTATTTAAAAAGTCTAGGTGGTAACGGTGGAAAAATTGAGAATTACAGAAAAGGTAGAGCTTCACCTTGGAATATCTCTAAAACTAATCTCACTATATATAAATTTTAAGTGAGTCTGACATACCCTGAGAGGTCCTGGATTGTGAGAGGGTGCAGGCCAGGCTGGGGACCCCACTGGTGCACAAATTCGTTCACTGGACTTCTAATGAATAATAAGAGCTTTGAATTTCCCATTTACAATTTTTTTATCTACTTAATACTCTTCTATCTTACAAGCTTTTTTTGTTGATCTGAACACATTTATACTATTCAAGCAATATAAATGTGTAATACTTGTTAGCATGTTAGCAGACAGTTTGTTTTTGAGAATAAGTATGTGCATTCATCAGTGTGTGTGTGTGTGTGTGTGTGTGTGTGTGTGTGTGTGTGTGTGTATGTTAAACTGTGTAATCATATAGTGGTTGGAAATTTGCTTGCCGCATACATTGTTGTTCTGAGACTGTTTTTGACCTTGGACTCTCACAGGAAACCTATATAACAGCCCATCTTAAAAGTAATGGTCCGACTTCGGCCACAGTAGGGGACATGGAGTAAATAATTAAAACTGCCTTCATGAAAAGCATTCCATAGCATGTAAGGAATAAAGAATCTTCATGAGAAGAAAAACTAATAAATCACACAGAGAAAAATTAGGGAAAAACAACAACAATTGAGAATAAGCCATCATAATTAGTGCCTCAAGGAAGTGAAGGAGATTTTCAAAACAGGACTTGAGTTTAGAAAGGTGAAAATATTTTAATGGATTTCTAGGCTGACAGCAAGATTAGAGTTAGCTTCTCCCTTGACATTATATACTGATATTTTTACAAATATTTGTATTATATTTATGTTGCTTGCAAGGAAGTTACTAATGGTGGAGCTAATATGCTATAAACATTGATCAGAAAACTTCATACCTCATCGATTTACTGAGTCATATATTACTTGGTATATAAATGGATGGCCCATATATAAGAGAAAGAAAAAGTCACCTGGGATTATTTTACACTTACATCAGTATTGCTAGGAACGATCTTTATGAAATTGTCCTGCAGACTATTGAATATAGGTGGCAATGTGGCCCTTGATCCTTTCTTCCTGAGCATAAGGCCCCTTCACTTACTGCGTTGATGCAATGTCTGAACATACATGTGTCCACAGAGCCTGTGATAGAGTCCATCTGTGCTTTGTATACCTGTCCGCCTGCCTGGGCAATGGTGGAGATGTGGACATTGAATAGCATCAGTGGGGAATGTGGGACTGCATTTGAGACTCAATTATTTCTCATTTTAGTTATTGAATATGAAGTAGAGTTTTTAAATGAGGAATCAGAATAAACAAAAACTAAAAATAGAGGCCAGTTTTCAGTGCCAAGAAAGAATACTGTCCTATAAGACTTCATATTTGAAACGATTCCCCCCCCCTACTTTAATGTGAAGGTTGTAGGAGTATTTTTCATTTTTATGAAAGGAAGAAATGTCAGTGTCCAAAGTTTTCAGCTATTGAATGTGATGATGATGGTGGTGGTGATGGCGATAGAAGTACTGAAATAGCAGCTGACTATATGCCAAGCACTCTTGTTTTTTCTCTCTCTTCTAAGTGGAAATGTTTATACAGCTAAATCCACAGTGCCTACCACAGAGTAGAGATACCACCCATAGCAGACTCTTTTCTCTCTCTTCACTTTGTATCTCCATCCTTGCACCCTTCTCTTACTTCTCCACTGATCCATTCTTTGTGAATAAACTATATGGACCATCCTGAAAGTTTCAGTTGTCATTAATTTTGTAACCCAGTGGTTCTCAACCTTTCTAATGCTACGACCCTTTAGTACAGTACAGTTCCTCATGTTGTGGTGAACCCAACCATAATATTATTTTGGTTGCTACTTCATAAATGTAATTTTGCTACTGGTTATGAATTGAAATGCAAATATTTGTGTTTTCTGATGGTCTTAAACGCTGCTATAGAGTCTAAGACGATGGGAAAACACAGGTATTTATGTTACGATTCATGACAGTAGCAAAACTACAGTTATGAAGTAGCAATGAAAATAATTTTATGGTTGGTGGTCACCACAATATGAGAAACTATACTAAAGGGTTGCAGCATTAGAAAGGTTGAGAACCAATGTAATTTATAAAGTGCAAACATATATTTCTGTGTGTTCCTTTGCATTCATGGTCCTTGGAGTGCAGGGTGTGCCTTAATAAATCTGAAGACATGGGAAGATTTTATTTTTCTTCTTCTTTTAAATTCTGTGGTTTCTTTTTTCTTCTGGACAGGCACTCTTCTAAGGACTTTATATATGTTAACTGACTTATCACCCTATTGAATACTTTCAGTGTTATAAGTTCACAGAATAAAATGTAAACTATGAAGAGAAAGCTTTAATAATTTCTTTCAATTGCATTTCAGTAATATTAGCAAAATTAGCAGAGAACAATAGATGGTTTTTGATTATTTATTTATTTTATTATTATTATTTTTTTTGTTAATCCTCACGCAAGGATATTTTTTCCATTGATTTTCACAGAGAGTGAAAGGTGGGGGGAAGGGAAGAAGAGAGATAGAGAGAGGGGTGTGGGGAGAGAGACATGAGAGAGATACATGGATTGGTTGCTTCCTGCAGGACCCTGATGGGGCTGGGGATATAATCTGCAACCCAGGTATGTGCCCTTGACTGGGAATTGAACCCGAGACCCTTTGGTGCACATGCTAATGCTCTAATCACTGACCACACTGGCCAGGGCTGTTTTTTTTTTAATCCTTAAAATAATTTTCCCCCAATCCCAGATAGTTTAGAAAATCTCCTTTCTTTTTGGTCAGTAGTATAGGGGTGTTATTCCCAGTGGTTCTCAACCTTTCTAATGCCGCTTATCCTTTAATACAGTTCCTCATGTTGTTGTAACCTCCAGCCATAAAGTTATTTTTGTTGCTACTTCATAACTATAATTTTGCTACTGTTATGAATCTTAATGTAAATATCTGTTTTCTGATGGTCTTAGGTGTCCCTGCTAGTGGTTCTTAACCTGTGGGTTGCGACCCACAGGTTGAGAACTGCTGCTGTAGAGTCTAAGACCATCAGGTCGAGGCATTAGAAAGGTTGAGAACCACTGCTCCAGTCTATTCTAACTAAGCTAAAAGTCTGGCGATTATTAATTTTAGAGAGGTGCACTAAGTAGGCTACTTAACTAAATCATGCCATGAGACACACTGTCACTTGCAAAAAGGGCGATGACCTACAGAAATTCATGCAAGAATAGAGGCACAGAGGTAGTGTATCACCATGTTCTCTTATAAGTTTATTTTCTTAACCCTTTTTTCCCCTCTGTAATCTTAAAGTCAATATAGCAATTCAGCAGACAAAGAAGATTGTCTTCATTTTAAGCTCTATGTAGAAATATAAGATAATAATGTCAGATGTTTCACCTTTTGGAAAGAAAATGCCAGATAAAATGAATCTATTTTTTGCATTAAGTAAGAAACTAATTCATCTCCCTGCCCCCCACCCCCTCAGCTTGCCGCTGGAAGTTTAGGGTATTATGATGTCCAAAGATCACAAATAAATGAGCCTCAGACCCTAGTCTTTGTTTTCAAATGCCTACTTGACCTCCAATTTGAAATTTACCAGGTTTAGCAACCATTTTCTTCCGCCCAAATCAGTTCAGTTCTTTTTTTTTTTTTTGGGTATTTTCCCATTAATATTAATCATATCATCATTTCCCTAATGGACCAGAGTCAGAATCAGAGTCATTTTTGAGAGCTCTGTCTAGCTTTATTATTTTACTCACCTTTTTGTACATTTATAGATTCTACCTGGAAAATGACTCTTGCCTTTAAAATACTGTGGTTAGAGCTTCAGTTAAGGACTCATTCATTCATTGTTTCTTGTCTTGACTGAGATAATGGCTACTTACTGGTGTCCTCTTTCTCTCCTCTAATCCATCTGCTGCAAGACTCTCAGACCACTACTTATAAATCTTTAATTAATTATTCCTTCAGGGCTCATAATTAACTACAACCTTCTCAGCCAGGAATTCAAGGACTTTGCAAGATGGCATTATTCTACTGTTCCTGTTTTACTCCCCCTATTTGTCCAACAAGTCTATGCTTCAACCAAACTAGATGCTTCACCATTTCCTGAACATGAATCACATGTTTCTGTTTCCTGTCTTTGCACTCTTTTAGAGCTATTTATTTCCCCTGGGATAGCCTTGCTTTCCATCTCTACTTTTCAAAATCCTATTTGTATAGGTATATGTGGATCACCTCCAGCTCTTTCTCCTTATCCCAACCGCAAGAACTCCCTTTCTCTCTATGAATCTCCTTAACCCTCTGCACTTCTCTTAAAGTTTCTTGCATTATAATCAATGTTACATTCTCTAACATTCTTCCAGTCCCCATACTCATGCACACATGCAAAAGCTCTTTATAAAATATGTTAGTCCAGTTAAATGGAATTGGAGTTCTATCAGAAAAGCTAAAAAATTTGCTTTTAGCAAATTAAAAACACGGTCTGTAAGTTTATGCAACACCCGTGGACTCCCTCTATGACAAGGTAGGCTATGCAAAAACATGTTAATATTCCAATTAAGGACCCTAAATAGATGTCTTTGGAAATTTAGAGGATTTATAACATTGTAAGTCAGCTGAAGATTATTTCCTCTAGTAGATGACATTAGCTATGCTTCATTTTTTTTTAGTTCTGGCCATCCTTGTGATACCTGGTTCACAATTTGAGTGACTGCCCAGATTCAGAACGCCATTAGACCCATGCTTGAATTACAGACTTAAAGCTTACTTTAGCCACTTAGAAATATCTAGAATTCAAAGAAGCCCCCCATCCAAAGGCTACATATACATATGGTGTCAATTTTATTTTTCTGCTTCATCATCATATTTCAGAATTACCTTTTTTAAATTCTTACTCATTTTAATTCTAGTATATGACTATTATTTAGTTACTGAAAATAGTTTTATTGACTTTAAAAAACTTTTCATTACAGTTGACATATAATTTATATTAGTTTCAGGTATACAGCATAGTGATTAGACATTATATAACTTACAAAGTGATCATCCTGATAAGTCTAGTATACATCTGATAACGTATATGGTTATATATTATTGACTATATCACTTATGCTGTACTCTATATTCTCATGACTGTTTTTATAACTGTCAATTTGTATTTCTTAATCCCTTCCCCTTTTTAATAAACCCCCAACCCCCTAATTTTTGTTTTCTTATGTATTGGAAACATAAGCTTTCTCAGGGGATTATTTCCAGTGATAATTGCTTTAGTTTTTCTCAGAGTCTACATGACTTTTTTTTTTCTAGATTAGCACTTACAGATCAAAATATGGATAGAAATAGAGACATTTTAAAAGTTTTAGAAAACAAATGAGAGAATTAAATATTGGATTAACAAATATTCCAAAACAAATCAAATGTAGAAAATGCAGACTTAAATAAATGAATCAGGAGTGAGAAAACAGAAAACATTTTTTTTTTAGTTTGATACTTTAAGCTTTAAAATCCTTTGTTGGCTTCTCTTTGTTTTTGAACAAAGTCTAACTTCTTGCATAGCATGTGAACGCCTTTACAATTTGACCCCAATCCCCTTTCCAGTATAATCTTCTTCCCATGAATAAAATGACATCTTTCTCCTCCCATAGCCTCATCTTCAGTCATATCCAAATACTCACTTTCCAATATCTCTCTGTTTTTAAATTCCCCCAAATCTGGAATACCTCTTTTCTCCATCAGGAAAAATTGTTCAAAACTTTGAAATGGACTAAAGGGATTACTGCATATTATCTAGATGATCCATTGGGCATTGTTGATTCCATAAGGGTGTGCAGAATGATTAACTTTCTATTGACCAGATTACTTTACAGCTTTTTTTTTGTTGTTGTTGTACAAGTTGTAGAAAGCAGATATCAATACAAATGATTCCTGTTTTTAGCAATGCAAATTGGTTCTGTTCAATAGAGGATATATATCTCTATAAGTTAAATATACCATTTTATATATGAACTAGAGGCCTGGTGCATGAAGTTTGCACAGGTGGGGTTCCTACGCCTGGCTGGTGATCAGAACCAATTGGGGCTGGGCCAATTGGGACCTGCCGGCCCCAGGGGGAAGGAATAGAGGAAGGAACTGCTGGAGGTTGGCTGGCCACAGGAGATTGGCTGGCCACAGGAGGTTGGCTGTGGGAGCTCACTGACCACCAGGGGGCAGCTCCTGTGTTGAATGTCTGTTCCATGGTGGTCAGTGCTTGTCATAGTGACTGGTCAAGCAGTCGTTCTTGTCATTCTGGTCATTTGGTTGTAACAGTTGCTTAGGCTTTTATATCTATAGATAAGAGTAATGTTTTAACTTTTGGAATATTGTTTTTTAGCACCTTCCCTTCTCAATCATGGATAAAACTCTCAGTTGTTCAGGTATAGTGAAAATTTTTCCTTTTCAATTTTCCTAAGGAAAATGACTTTTTACTTCATAATGCTCCCACTGCACTTTTAATCTGCTTCTACACTGTTATTGAATTGTGTTACATCTATTTATATTTTTCCACTAGAATAGCTCTTCTAGAAGCAGAAAACATGTTTTATTTATTATTGTATTATTCCTTTTATTTGTCAAGCATATAGCACATGACATAGATATTTGGTAAATGTTTATTGATGAATGAAAGTAGAAGTCACAGAAAAGAGTGATGGGCATGTTTTCGTGATTGTTGCTAGGTGAAATAGACTGCTCATAGCAAAAAACGAAATAACTTTTTCACTTGTAGACTTTATGGGAAAATATGATTTGCATGAAATTAGAAAAAGCTGAAGGAAGAAAATAAAGCTAGAATGACCTACAAGAGATATGGATTAAGAGAGTTGAGATTCAGAGGCTTGCACTCTGGCTTTTTTCCTGAATTGCTCTAGTCAAGATATTTTTCTTCTGTCGTAATTTGTGCATCTATAATTCAGGGATAATAATTATGGTAATTATCAAGACCGAGGATTTCCTGTAAGGGAATGTTTGAGTCAAAAGGAGGCAGGAGGCAGCCTTATTTAGTTCATTGGTCTGTGTCTGAAGATGAAAGAAATGTAAAACAAATATGGCTTTTTTTAAAAAACAACAACACCTTGAAATATACAACTGGTTTGAAATAAAGGTAAAAAGTGATTTGGCTCCTTATCTTGAGCTTGGAAGAGTATTTTTCTTGGTGATTAATGTTACCCTCACGTTCTCAACATTTTAATTTTATTTATATATTTTTAGGAACTAGTTTTTGTCAAAATATGCAGCTATGAAAATGAAGAGATAGAATTCTTTTTGTCAAATATTTTGCACAATTAACTTTAATTGTGTTTGGATACTTTAAGACTCAGATACTTATTTGTACAAATGTTTAGATCATCTTTTCTGAAACAGAGAATGATTTTGAGTGTTTACTTCATAAATAGGTCACTTATAAATAGTAGACTTAAAGATCAGCAGTAAATTCTGAATTTATGCCCTGGCAGGTGAGAAAAGCCAAACTGTTTACTAACATAGCTCACTGCTGTTTCTATGGCAACAGAGGCCTGTTACTGTCAGCCCAGAGAGCTTTGCAATTGACTTCGGCAGTGAACTCTGTGTGATGCTGCCAAATGTCTGGCCTCTGTGTTTCCTGTTCCAAGCAATTGTTTCTTATGTTGAATACTAATGACTAGTCTACAAAGGCTGTAGTTCAATTCCACTGAAGATGGGCCTGGGAATCATATGTGGAAGAGGCATGAGCATTTTGCCGTAGTGAATTAAAACTGTACGTGATCGGGGATTGTTCATTCCCTAACTAGCTATGCCAGTAGTTTATTAATAATGTTACCTCGTTGGCATTAGGCAGCTGGGCCTAAATGAGAAATGACAGCATGTCTGTCATCATTGAATCAAACGCTTTTTCAGGAAGACTTGCTGACTTTAGCTAGCTAGCATCTTCATGTAAATCCAAATGATTATGCACATGCATGCTAAAAGGAAAATGAATTTGCAACCAATGTGCTTTTTTTTTCCTGTTAAAAATGTTCACATATTGATTGCTCCGAAATGGAGAAAAAGCAGCTGCCTGAAATGCCAGTGAAATGGCTGACAAATTTGAAATGGGTGTGAGGGTGGGAAAGAGGAAGGCGTTTGCATAAAGAAAAAAGCTAAGCAGTTTTTACTCTTTAAAAATGAAGAGTACCATGGTTTTGAAGTCCTAATTGTGTGATGGTTATCAGTGTAGAGAATTGAATCTTCTTTGCCTGGGTCACACCTTGCAACAGGAATCTGAAGACCAACCTCACTCATCATAGTTAATATTTCTGCCAAGGAACATAAGTTCCTTGAAGGTAGACTGCTTTCACCATTGCATTCCTGAGAGCCAGCTCAGTACCTGATATACACTGAGAGCCCACAGCCCAAGGGATATGTATTAAATGTAATGACTTAAATAGAAGTCAATGAGTTCCTTATAAGAAGTTTGTTATTTAAGCTCATCACATTTCCTGGATGAAGCTATTAGACTCTTCCTTCATTAAAGAGCATAAGAGGAAGAGAATCCAAGATGGCGGCATAGGTAAACACCTACACTGCTGCCTCACACAACAATTTCAAAACTACAACTAAAAGACAGAACGGACATCATCCAGAACCACAGGAAAGCTGGCTGAGTGGAAGTTCTACAGCTAGAAGGAAAGAGAGGGGCTCACAGAAACCCAGAGGAGCTGCAAAAAGCTGAAGTATGGAGACGCGCACGCTGAGAGAGTGGGTGCCGGAGTACTTGGCTGGTTTTCTCTGGCAGGAGGGAAACGGAGACTCTCATAGGCATTGAACCCCTTATCTTACAACACTAAACCCCAGATCCAGCCAAAACTCATACGGGAGAATTTGGACTGTGAAAAGGGAGAGGTGCACAGAAATTTAGGGGAGTCGCAAAAGATCAAAGGCCTGGTGGCGCGCACGGCACTGCACACAGGACAGATAGCTGATTGTGCTGCTGGCTTTCGCGAGTGGGCGGGAGACAGACCCTCCCAACTGTGCCACTTCTGACTCCACTAAGCCCCTGTTTGGGGCAAAACCCTGGGGACCTAGTCTCGTGTGGTCCTGGTGCGCAAGGGAGCCAGAGGGGCAGCAGTCTAGAGGCACTGTGGGAGCTCGGGCACAAGGACCACTCCAGCGATTACCCAGTCACGTGAGACTCAGGGGCCGTGGAGGGCGGGGCCGACTGGAAGGCAAGGCGGTCCTTAAGCCCTGAGACTCCACCCATCCCAAGCTCAACAGAGGCTTCTTCAGTTTTGCAAGTCTGGTATCATAAGGCTGAATTCAACACAGAAGTTCTCCCAGCATAGTGAAAATGCTGAGACAAGGGAAGGGATTACAAACAAAAGAAATGGAGGGGAAAAAAACAACTGGATATAGAGTTCAAAACCACGGTTATAAGGTTTTTCAAGAATATGCTAGAAAAGTTGGATAAATTTAGTGAGACCCTAGAGGAGATGAAAAAGGACATACTAGAAGACACTGACTGAAATAAAAAATATTATACAGGGTCCTAACAGCAGACTAGAGGATGGCAAGAATCAAGTCAAAAATTTGAAATATAAAGAAGCAGAAAACATTCAACTGGAAAAGAAGAAGAGAAAAGAATCCAAAAATGTGAAGATAATGTAAGGAGACTCTGGGACAGCTTCAAGCGTACCAACATCAGAATTGTGGGGGTGGCAGAAGAAGAGAGAGAGCAAGATACTGAAAACCTATTTAAAGAAATAATGACTGAAAACTTCCCACATCTGGTAAAAGAAATAGACTTACAAGTCCAGGAAGCACACAGAACCCCAAATAAAAGGAACCCAGAGAGAACCACACCAAGACACATCATAATTAAAATACCAAGAGCAAAAGACAAAGAGAGAATATTAAAAGCAGCAAGAGAAAAACAGTTCATTACCTACAAGGGAGCACCCGTATGACTGTCAGCTGATTTCTCAACAGAAACGATACAGGCCCGACAGGAGTGGCAAGAAATATTCAACGTGATGAATAGCAAGAACCTACAACCAAGAATACTCTATCCAGCAAAGCTATCATTCAGAATTGAAGGGCAGATAAAGAGCTTCACAGATAAAAAAAAAAAGCTAAAGGAGTTCATCAACTCCAAACCAGTATTATATGAAATGCTGAAAGGTACTCTTTTAGAAGAGGAAGAAGAAAAAGGTAAAAGCCAAAAAATTATGAACAACAAATACATATCTATCAACAAGTGAATCTAAAAATTAAGTGAATTAAAAATTTGATCAACAGAATAAACTGGTGAATATACTAGAATCAGGAGCACAGAAAGGGAGTAGACTGGTAATTCTCAGGGGGACAAAAATCATAAAGCATCAAACAGACTGTGAAATTACAGCAGAAAGATTAATGTTAGGTGAGGTAGATAAGTGATCAATCAAAGGACTTGTATGCATGCATATAAGCATAACCAATGATCACAGACACTGGGGGTTTGGGGTATGCCTGGGAGAAAGGGGGGCAATGGGGAGATATGTATAAAAAATTAATAAAAAGAAAAAAAAAGAGCATAAGATGACCCACACCATGTCCTTCACATGAAGTTTCTAATGTGGAGTTTCCTTTGCCAATTATTATGGTTATGACCACTCAAAGAGTCTGTTCCCACAGACACCACTCAAAGGTGTCTCTTCTCATCAGCATTCACTCATTCCCCTAAGTAGTGGATGAATTAATCATAACTTTTGTTGGCATCATTTGCATATCTAACCCTTAGATTGGCCACCCCTGCTATCTCATGACAGTCAAAGTTCTCAGTGGTTGTTCCTGTTCTGGTGCTTCAAGCTTTTTCATGGAACTTGTTCACAACTCTAGAATCATACTCTATGCCTTCTGCCTCTCCTTTCTCTCTCTTTCTTAAGCTTAGCTTGTTTTCTTAGGCTTTTAATATTGGCTTTCTTTACCTCAAGATGTTGCTAGAGAGAGGGAGAGAAACTCTCACTCTTTGCTACTATTGTCAAGTACATAGTTATCTTTTTAGTAGCTGCCAATTCCAGGGGGCAAAAAGGCAAATATGCAAACTGAATTTCAGAATAATCAGTCCTGAATATCCCACTGATTTTAAGAGAGACATATATAAGGAAAGTTCTACAAATATACCATAGGGAGTTTTGAAGCTACTCTATAAATAATAAATATTTTTAATGTTCTAAAGCCTTTTCCCTTGTAGAGGAATTTTAAATTGGGGTATTTGTGTATTATGTCAAATTTTGGAAAGCAAGAAAGGTTCAAAAAGCTTAATATTATTTGTAGAATGGGCATCTTTTTGTCTTTGAAACCCCTAATTTATCTGAATGATATAATAGACATTTTAAAAAAAAGAACCAAATATTTTTATGCATGAAAATGTGGCTGAAATTTTGGGTTCTAAGATGAAAAAGATAATTGTATAACATTGGGCAGACTTTTTCAAAACTTTAAGACTGTAATATTGAATTTCACTTGTTTAATAATTTCAGGGACACTTGAAGGGACAGAAGCATTTTATCTCTAAATTTATTTACAAACATTAACTAATTAATACTCATAACCTTTTAAAGTATGAAATGTATTATTATCTCTCCTGAAAGATTTAAATATTGTTTGCCATGCTGAGCAAACTCAGGAACAGTTATTAAGGGTAGTGTTTCTGCTCTCTAAAGCTATAATTACTAGTAAATCCCCTTTCTAGATGCTTGCTTTGTAACTAGCACAACATAGTAATTTTTAGTTTGCCTTTATGAGACTAGTATTGATTGTTTCAGAGAAAGAAAATTTGGATAATAAATTTACAAAGTACTGAGATAAACTAATATTATGCTGCCAAAATCAAGCCTATAATCTCTTTTCCTTTTAGTTTTATTTAAATACTTTTAAAAGTTCCCTTTCATGAATATTTACCTAATTAAAATTGCAAAATAAAGTATATTTTTACTACTTTTTATTCTGAAAATGTAATTTTCTTATTTAATCTTATCCCTATTTTTATTAAATTGATCTAAATTATAGACACATAACAAGAAGGCCATAACCCCATTCAAGCAATTGGTGGGCCTTTCAGGTAGCTTTACTTGTAAATAGAAATTTAGAGGTTACATTAGCACCAATTATTAATATTGGCTTCATGGAGGGGGAAAAGCAGAAAAATCTTATTTTACATTTTCTATTCTCATTTTCCTAAATTTATTTCTCACCTTTTAAACTTATTTTTTCCATTAAGAAAAACAGAACTAAGCCAAAACCATATCGCCCATCATTTAATTTAAGTAAGTTTTTTTTTTTTTAAATAGATTCTTATTGATTTCAGAGAGGAAGGGAAAGGGAGAGATAGAAACATCAAGGATGAGAGAGTCATCCCATTGGCTGCCTCCCGCATGCCTCACACTGGGGATGGAGCCTGCAATCCAGGCATGTACTCTAAATGAGAATCAAACCCGAACTGTAAACTCCTGGTTTCATGGTGCTCAACCACTAAGCTATGCTAGCCTGGCTGCTTTAAGTGTTTTGAATTTGAATACAAGGGATAAGGGAAAACAAGAACAAAAGAGGAAGGTGTTGGTGGTAAAAGTTATATTTAGATGAGTCACTGGGAGAGTTCAGGAACAAATACCCAGTTGGCTGTCTGAATTAACTCTGATCATGGACTCATGGCCAGAAAACAATTTTCAGTAGCAGTGACTAGGTTACAATAGGCAACCAATATTTATTAAGTGTCTACTGTGTGCCTAGCACTGGGACACAGTAAGGCACAGTCTCTGTCCTCATGGAACTATCAGGGCAAGAGAGAGAGGAGCAGTTCTTAGTTGAAGCATTGGTGGGATTTGGTGTCTGCAGAGTGAAGGCATGGTCAGAGAAGGGCTTTAGGCATTTATTACAGCTCAGACTCTAATCTTCCTAATGGTTAGAGGAGGGTTTCTGTGGTGGTTAATCAGACAGTGGCTTGGCTTATTTAAAAATTATAGAGGATTTAGACCTATGTACCCTTATTATTGAGTTTTATTCTTATATTTTAAAAAGTTTGCATAGGGCCTTTTGTATGCCATGATTTTGGGAGGACTTCAATAATTAATATTGACATAGTCTGTCTGTGCTCTAGAAATGTCCACAAACTCTTGGGAAATGCAAATAAGAAAATAGGAAATGATAATTAAGTGTGATGAATATTGTTACAGGTAATCTGGAGTGGTGTGGAGGGGGTTAGCAAGCTGTAGAGAGGAACTGACATCCAAGCCAAGTCTTACAAAAACCAGATCCAAAAAGATTATGGAAAAAGTATTTTGGGCAGATAGAATAAAAAAGACAAAGGCTTTGGAACAAAAGAGAACCCAGAGAACCACTGTGACCCCAGTGATTTATGAGTAGGAGGTGTCAGCCAGGAGTCTGGAGAGATAAGCAGGGGTCAGATCATGAATAACCTTCTATGTCATCTCAGGGAACTTAGAATTGATCTAGATAAAAAGAGGAGCCCTTGAAAAATTTATCAGAGGGAAGGATCAGCATAAGATTTGTGTTTTACATCTATGACTCTGGCTGCAATATAGGAAAAAGGATAGAGTTAAGATTAGAGCTAGGAAAGATGAAAACCTTGAATGATAATATGGAACCCACTACAAGGACTAAGTTTTCATATGTAACCTTTTTTATTATAAAAATATTTAAATTTGTATAAACATACAGTTCTTTATAACATCTTTAGCCTTATTGTTTTATATATATATATTTTTTTACTTTTTACAGAGAGGAAAGGAGAGGGACAGAGAGCTAGAAACATCAATTAGAGAGAGACATCAATCAGCTGCCTCCTGCACACCCCCCTCTGGGGATGCGTCCGCAACCAGAATACAGGCCCCCGACCAGAATCGAACCTGAGACCCCTCAGTCCCCAGGCCGACGCTCTATCCACTGAGCCAAACCGGTCTTGGCAGGCTTATTGTTTTTATAGAAAAACAGATTTACAAGTTAAGTACTAACCAATTTTTAAAAATTAAATGTTTATTATTCAGATTATTACATTTGTTTCTCTTTTTTCCCCTCCATAGCAGCCTCCACCCAGCTCCCACCCCTCCCTCTGCCCTTAGCTCCCTCCCATTGATCTCATCCATAGGTGTATGATTTTTGTCCAGTCTCTCCCTGTACACCCCTCACCCCTTCGCCCCTGAGAATTATCAGTCCACTCCCTTTCTGTGCTCCTGATTCTATTATATTCACCAGTTTATTCTGTTGATCAAATTTTTAATTCACTTAATTTTTAGATTCACTTGTTGATAGATATGTATTTGTTGTTCATAATTTTTTGGCTTTTACCTTTTTCTTCTTCCTCTTCTAAAAGAGTACCTTTCAGCATTTCATATAATACTGGTTTGGAGTTGATGAACTCCTTTAGCTTTTTCTTATCTGTGAAGCTCTTTATCTGCCCTTCAATTCTGAATGTTAGCTTTGCTGGATAGATTAGTCTTGGTTGTAGGTTCTTGCTATTCATCACGTTGAATATTTCTTGCCACTCCCGTCTGGCCTGCATCGTTTCTGTTGAAAATCAGCTGACAGTCGTATGGGTGCTCCCTTGTAGGTAATAAACTGTTTTTCTCTTGCTGCTTTTAATATTCTCTCTTTATCTTTTGCTCTTGGTATTTTAATTATGGTGTGTCTTGGTGTGGTCCTCTTTGGATTCCTTTTATATGGGGTTCTGTGTGCTTCCTGGACTTGTAAGTCTATTTCTTTTATCAGATGTGGGAAGTTTTCAGTCATTATTTCTTTAAACAGGTTTTCAGTATCTTGCTCTCTCTCTTCTTCTGGCACCCCCACAATTCTGATGTTGGTACCCTGAAAGCTGTCCCAGAGTCTCCTTACATTATGTTCACATTTTTGGATTCTTTTCTCTTCTTGCTTTTCCAGTTGAATGTTGTCTGCTTCTTTATATTTTAAATTTTTTACTTGATTCTTGCCTTTCTCTAGCCTGCTGTTAGGACTCTGTATAATATTTTTTATTTCAGTCAGTGTATGTTTAATTTCTATTTGGCCCTTTATCATCTTTAGTAGGACCTTTCCATCTCTAGTTGGCTCTTTTGTATCGCTAGTTGGTCCTTTTTCATCTCCTCTTGGGTCTCACTAAATTTATCGAATTTTTCTAGCATATTCTTGAAAAACCTTACAAGCGTGGTTTTGAACTCTATATCCAGTCGTTTTTTTTTTTTCTCCATTTCTTTTGTTTGTGATCCCTTCCCTTGTTTCGGCATTTTCACTATCCCGGGGAAACTTCTGTGGATTCAGCCTTATGATACCAGATGTAAAACCGAAGAAGCCTCTGCTGAGCTTGGGAGGGGTGGAGTCTCAGGGCTTAAGGGACCGCCTTGCCTTCCAGTCTGCCCCGCCCTCCACGGCCCCGAGTCTCACGTGACTGGGTAATCCCTGGAGTGGTCCTTGTGCGCGCACACCCACAGTGCCTCTAACCGCTGCCTTTCCAGCTCCCCTGCGTACCAGGACCACACAAGTCTAGGTCCCCAGGGTTTCGCCCGAAACAGGGGCTTAGTGGAGTCAGAAGTGGCACAGTTCGGAGGGTCTGTCTCCTGCCCACTCGCGAAAGCCAGCAGCACAATCAGCAATCTGTCCTGCGCCCAGCACCGTCCGCGTGAGAGACCAGACCTGATCTGTGACTCCCCTAAATTTCTGTGCACCTCTCCTTTTTCACAGTCCAAACTCCCCCCGTATGAGTTTCACTGGATCTGGGGTTTAGTGTCGTAAAATAAGGGGTTCAATGCTGTTGAGAGTCTCCGTTTCCCTCCCGCCAGAGAAAGCCACCCAGGTACTCCGGCACCCGCTCTCTCAGAGCGCGTATCTCAGTACCTCAGCTTTTTGCAGCTCCTCTGGGTCTCCGTGAGCCCCTCTCTTTCCTTATGGCTGTAGAACTTACACTCGGCCAGCTTTCCTGTAGTTCTGGATGATGTCTGTTCTGTCTTTTAGTTGTAGTTTTGAAATTGTTGTGTGAGGCAGCAGTGTAGGTGTTTACCTATGCCACCATCTTGGATTCCCCAGTACTAACAATTTAAAGAAGTAACAAAATTCAAAGAACAACATGAGATTGATATGATAGTTGGATTTTTTGTTGTTAATCCTTACCGAAGGACATTTTTTAAAATTGATTTTTAGAGAGAGTGGAAGGGAGGAGGGGGGAGAGACAAACTTTGATGTGAGAGAGACACATAAGATTTTGTTGAAGACTCAGTCATTTCATTTAATGTAGTGTTTTAAAACTATAGGTATAGCTGCACTTGTTAGGAAATTTAAGATAGATGGTACCTTCATAGTGGTGTTCTTGACAAAACATCTTATGCCAACTTAATATTATGCATTTGTACCTTTCTCATAAAAGGAGAGGTGTAGAATGACAGCCTGGGCAGAGAAATAATAGTGAGTTATGCCAAAATAGTTATGATGTCACACATCACTAAAGCCTGCTCTAAAGTGGTTTTATTGCCCCTCTCACCTACAAAATCATCTCCTTTGCTGAAGCTGTCCCCACCCTTTGTGTTACCAGCAGAGTTCAAAACACATCTATTATTTCTATACCCCAAACACGGTTGATCCCAGGAATCTCCCCATGCGCTTACTTGAATGCTTTTTCCTCCCATATTTTGTTGACAGAATGAAATGAATATTATGCTTCAACATTTTATGATTTTTTTTTGCTAGAGATATGGAGGGAAAAGTTCTATTTTCTTAATAATCATTGAGGTCAATAACACTTTCTTGGACATCATTTAGTTGCACACATTTCTGCATGTTCCTCTTAACTTTTAATTAGAAATAGAATATTGGACACCATTTAAAAATAATTCTTTAATAATTAGACAAATAGTGAAAACCTCACAAAGTTCCTGATTAGTTTACCAGGATTAATTTCTTATGAATCCACTTCAGAATCAGCATTTGAGAAGAAAGTCTCTCTGCCCAGGGCTCCATTAGTGGAATAACACTATAGCTCAGCAAGATGGGAGAACAGGTCTAGGGGAATGGTCACCTTTCCTGAGAGGTGCATCATGGACTGAAGTTTTCTTTCACTATAAATATAAAAATTTGTAAAATCATCACAGAAAAGGTTATAAGGCTCTCCATATATTCATTTACATTTCAGACCCAAATATTTAATTCATAGGAATTTGCAGCCTTAGTCTGTGGGAAATGAATTTGTTTTTTGCTTTTCCTGCTTTAACCAGGGGCCTTTTGTTCCTTAGAGTCCTTTTATTTTGGAAGTTGGCAATACAAAGTCATCTAGGAGAGCGCTGGTACTCAGAAATGAATTATCTGAAAAACTGAAAATTTATACTGAAATGTTATGATTTATATTTTTTAAATCCCACATCTAGCTTTCCAGTGTCATTTAGTTTTGAAATGCCAAAACTAAATGCATTTCTTAAAAAAAAAGGTGTAGAGATCAGTAGACTATCTTTGCTCAATAAATTCTTGTACATTTTCTGTAACCATTGTGCCAGCAATAGGGTGTGTTTAGATGTTTTCACTAAGAACCATTCATCAGAACATCATATTGCTGCTCTAGTATAGCTGATGCGAGGCATAGTCGGGTTACTTAGAATTGGCTGATTCAGTACATAGAAATCATTTTAACAGGTGCTTTTTTTGAAATACTGATTCATACAGGTAGATTATAAACCCTGCTAGACTGAATGTTGTAAGGGAAGAGATTGTGTTTATTTTGCTTATTATATACCAGTGCTTCATGTGGTGCTGAAATGTGAAAAATACTCAGTGAACAAACGACTTAAATCCCAGATCTTTCTGATGTTTTTGTTCCCAGTCATGATAGAATTCTGACCCAGTTCTCCACCTGTCTGGGCCTCCACTTCACTTTCATTAAGCCTCCAGTGGTCTTTCCTATGTTTGCACTTACCATACTAGTCTGTAGCTTCCTGTTCACCACTAGACTGAATGTTCTTGATAGTGGTCTCCCTGCCTTATATATCTATGCATCATCAAAGTCTACACAATAGTTTGCATAATGTCTGTTAGACTTTTAGCAAGCTAATCTTTCAACATTTTCAAGAAATATGCAAATATCTATTCTTTTTATACATTTACTTTTCATAAGAGGAAGATGAGTCTATGCCCAAAAGTAAGTTTGATTAAAAAAGAAAAAAGGCCAACTAGGATATAGTGATTGATGGTTTTTTTTATTTATTTTTGGTTAGCATTTATTGAGTGCTGGGTGCGAACTGGGTGCCAGGCACTGTTCTTGGTTCTGAGGAGACATCAATGAATAAAACATACCCAAATCCCTATCTTTATGGATTTATTCCAATGATGGAAATAGACAATAATTAAAATATCTAGTCTATTACATAGTGATAAAATGCTAGGGAGAATAAATAAAGTTGGGAAAGGAATACAGGTAACTGGGAGAGTGTGTTGACATTTTCGATAGAGTGAGTGGCCATTGCCAGCATCAACAAGATAAGTTTTGAGTAAAGACCTAAAGAAAGAGATTGCCACCTATGTGAACATCTGGAATAGCATTCCAGAAAGAAGGAACAGCATGTTAAATCCAGTGGTCAGTTCTCAGTTCTCATGTAACTTATCCTCCTTTGCAGCTCCTCATGCAGATCACCTGCTCCACGGTGCCACCCTCCCAGGTTTCCCTGGTCTGATTGATGGCTTGCTTCTTTGCTGGATTCTTCTGATAATTTTGAACATAGTCCTTTTCTTCTCTCTCCATTTCCTGTATCAGCAGATCCAATCCTGTGGCTAAATACACATAATAAATACATCTAAATTTATATTTCTCCAACCCTGCCTTCTCTGACCACTTTATTCAGACTTGTATATCTAGTTGCTCACACAACATCTCATCTATATGCATCTCAAATTAAATATGTCTGAAAATTAAATTTTTATGCTCAGCCCACTTTCAATACCTTCTTTAACTTATGCTTTACTATTTCAGTAAATGGCATAATTATTCATATAGTTGCTCCAGTTAAACCTTGAGAGCCTTCTGTAGCCCTATTTTTCCCCTCTCACATCTCAGAGAACATTTACTGAATTTATATATTCATTTATTGAAAAATGAATTGAGGTTTCTCTTCTTAGCTTTCATAGCACCCTATTTATGGCCCTCTCATAGCATTTAAAAAACTGTGTTTTAATTGGAAATAATTTTTTCTCATTTATTAGACTATGAACCTCTGGAAGGAAAAGACCATTAACATTTATCTCTGATTTGCCAATGTTGGAAAAATGTCTGGGCACATAGGGGTGCTTCATAAAAGTGTATTGAATGAATTAAAGATTACTTAGTCTCATTGCTCCCCACAGAAGCAATTCATGGAATATCTAGTATCTTCCCAAAGCATTAAGCTAGTGGCATTGTTATGATCAGCTACTAGTATCTTGAATTGGGTAAAATGCAGGTCATTTCTGGTTTAGAAAATAGTGTAATGTTAGTCTGAAATCACAACATTTTAGATTATAATTTTTAATTGTGCAAAGCATGTAATTTCCCACATGACATAAAATACAGAATTTAAGATAACATTAAGACAACAAATGAAGAATTTAGAACCTTAGGTTTTGTCAAGTTTGACATTAATATTCATCTAATGTAATGCCTTTTAAAATATATGATGAAGTTGAGGGCCAGAGCTCAGGAGAAGGACAAAACAAGGGCTAGAATTTGGATACCTGGATTGCAGTCCAGTCTTTTTCTCACTGTCATTCTTCCATAGTTTACTCAATTTCCTTGATTTTGCTGATCATGCCTCCAGTGGTAACCTCCAAAGACTGTATATATTCAACTTCTTCATTCTATTGTATTTTTTATATGAGATTTTTTCTATTTATTTAGAACAAGCCACAGTGATCCAGTTCAGCTAGTCACATGTTTATCACAAGGATATGAACAGTGAAGACACATTAAATCCCATTTTAGACAGAGTCCAAGTTATAGCTTGATTTTTATTTATTTATTTTTAAAATATTTGTTTTTGAAAGTATTACATATATCCATTTATTCCCCCCAATTATGGTGCTTCTATTTAATTTTTGACCCCCCCCTCCAGCCCAACCCAATCCTTGGCCCCAGACCTTCACCCCCTATTGTCTGTGTCCATGGGTTATGCATATATGCATACAAGGTCTTTGGTTGATTACCTCCCACCCACCCATTCTCTCTCACCTTTCCTCCAAGCTTAATTTTTAGATATTATCAACATTATTGAAAATCATTCTTAACTTGAATTATATCTTATGGTGATTAGTTTCTTTAAAAAATGGGTTAAGTAAATTTATATAACAGTGTATAATGCATAGATTCATGGAAGTAATTTTAATGTAAGTATTTAAAGAATGAACATTTAGGGATAATAAAATTAATTTGACTCTTGAGCTTTTTAGAACACCTGCTGTTTAGAGCTATAGAATAGACCTTTACTCCTGACTTTTCTCAAAGGATGTCAGCTGCTTCCTATTTAGTGACAAATATTCTTAAAATTACTATACAGAAAAGAGCAAGAATATATTTAAATTTCATGTAGAGTTTATGAGGCCCATTTTTTTTGTTAAAAAAAACAAATCAAAAGGGTTGTAGATAATAATTTTGACAGATATAGTTAATAATAAATAGATATTTAGAAAACTGAAAACTAGGAACTAGAATCACCTCCAATAAAATTACAGTGCTTCTAATTAATTTTGATAAGCAGAGACAACACTTCAAAGATTTTGCTGATTATTATGGGGAAATACTGGATCTGTTGGTCTATGATTCTAGAAAATGGATTTTGCTATTTTACAGTTTCCTTGATGATTGTTCCTCATCCAGCTGGATAAATCACCTTCTTTGTCCTCCTATAACACCTAGAGCAATCTTACTACTTTCTTCATTGCATTCAAAATGCTGTGTTTTTACACGTTGGTTTTTCCTGAATGCATTTGGAGGCCCCTAAAGGCAGATCTGATTCTCTATATCTGTTAACACTTCATTCTGCCAATAGACTCTAACTTGCTCTCTCTCCATCAGTTTCCAAATCTTTTTGGTTTAGCCTTTAAATTTTTCTCCCATTAGTCTTTGCTTACACTGAGAAGTATCATCAACAAACCCACATTGTTACTCTAGGTGGGGTGCTCTTAGGTGGGGAGCTGAAAAGGGGAGCAGGCTCTAGAGATGATGACCTTCCTTTCCATCATGTCCCTGATGTGCCTGAGGAATTTCACTTGCCCCTCATTCAGCACAGCCTTGAGATTAAGACTAAGAACTCTGGAGTGTGGCTGCCTGGGTTAGAATCTCCGCTACCACATTTACTAGCCATACTAGTTATTAGCTGTATGATCTTGGGCAAATTTCTTCACTTCTCTCTCCCTCAGTTTCCTCATCTATAGCAACCTCATATGGTTGCTGTGAGAATGAAATTAAGTAAGTCAATATATATAAAGTGCTTAGAACAATGCTTGACACAGAGTAAGCACTACTAGTATTAGTTATATTATTACTATTTATGACTATTCAGTAACACTATTTCCAGGTAGTAATGGGAGACAATACAGAATCTCTATGGGAATAAAGTTGTAAGACAACCTCCCCTACCCCTTCTTGAGAGACATTGCTTTAGGCTAAAAAGCCTAATAATCAGCACTGGGCAAGTTAGCTGCAGATGCAGAGAGGGAAGCAATCCAGTTATATTTTACTGCTATGTAGATCAAGAGATAGTTGGCAGTGATTGGATTTGTTGGCACATAGAGTTCTTTAAAAGTAGATGTAACTTCTTGGATGTTTGGTTTCCCTGAAGTTCATGAATAAAATGACACTGAGTTTACATATCTGCTCTCTTCAAATAAGTAAATATCCTTGAATTTTAAGCAAATAACTAGAAAGAAATCTCAGAAGTGTTTTTAGAAGATACAAATTTTCTTTAAGAATATCTTTTAAAAGCATGATTCCATGATTCTGGTTCAAAATAGCATGTCACTGGCTTTCTCTAATGCATTTGTTCCTACTTCCCAACTTACATGTATACAAAAACAGAAGAAGAAAAAAAAGTCACAACAGGAACAAACCAAGGAGTGACAATTTACTTTTGCTAAATTCTAAGGGACTTTCCTTAGCAAGGCCATTGAAACTAGAATGCAAAAAAGCAATGGGCAATCTCCATGGCAAGAAAGAAAAATCTTGCTTTTGTGAGAGTAGGTATGAGGACCCTTTGTTTCTTTATCACTTTGTACCCTGGTAGAAATAAAGGTCTACCAACTCAAAGACTGCTTTATAACCCTCCTATTGTATACATACTACATTTCTTAGACAGGCAAAGGTTGTTATCCACCTGTTACTAGTATATTGTTTCCTATACTGCACAGAGGCTGACTCTGTAGAGACTGAATCAATGGGGAAAAGAGCAACAATAATATAGATGGTGATGATGATGATTATCATCATTAATATTCAGTGATCTTCTGCTATGGGTAGAAGAACTTTTTATTTTAGGTCATAGTTGTTTAAGCCTTACAATAACCTATCACGAAGGTAGTACTCTTCTTAGAAACAGAGGCACAGAGTGCTGTGGAAGGTAAACTTGACAGGTGTGGCCACAATGCAGAGGGAAGGGACAATGGAATGATGATAGCGTAACTGACAGATATGGAAACCAGGGAACATAATTCCAACCATCCAGGGAATGGAAATTTTTCAGAGGAGTAAATGAGTACAGTTTAGGGAAAGCTGTAACCTTCCTGAAGTAATAAATGGACTGATCACACACAGTTCTCTGCTAAGGAAGGAGAGTAAAAATTACTAAAGGTGGGCTTTCTGGATTCAAGTTCTTCCTCTACCACAAGCTGGGTGACTTTGGGCGAGTTACTTAACCCTTCTAAGCCTCAGTTTCTTCATTTGTAAAATAGAGATCATAATGATAGTATGTTTCTCATGTTTTCTATGAGGATTAAGTATTACCTGTAAAGTAGTTCATAAAACTGACATAAAGTAAGTGCCCAATAAATGATAGATATTATTATTATTATTACTAGAGGCCTGGTGCATGGGAGCACTCGCTGGTGCACTGGTGGGAGCGCATGGCCTGCGGGAATCGGCCCGCTGTTGGAGTGCCACTCATCCTGGTCAGCTGAGCAGCTGTGGACCTGCCCCTCTGAGTGGCTGCTCCCTGGTCTGGCATCTTCTGAGGAGCTGGAGCACTCGCTTCTCCAGGAGACCCGATTGGGGCTGGGCCCAGGGACAATAGCATTGAGAGGCGGTGGAGTAGGCCTCAGTCCCATGGCAGGCATTCCGAGGAGGTGGCAGGGAATGAGGAGGAGATTGGGATGAGGAGGCAATGATCACAGGTTCCTGCCCATTGGCCAGGGTTTGTAGCAGGAGCAGCTGCTCATTTTGGTTAGCAGAGTGGCGTCCCCTCAACCCTCACTCCCCTCCCCGCCAGGGGGTAGCACACTGACCACCAGGGGGAAGCTTCTGCATTAAGTGTCTGCCCCCTGGTGGTCAGTGAGTGGTCAACCAGTCGTTCTGCTGTACAATCACTGGGCTTTTATTGAACGAATGTAAAGAAATGGCAGGAACATTCATATACAAATAATTTGGGGAGTTCTAATTAATTAGGTTTGCTTACCTCACATCTCCTTAGGACCTTTAATGAGCTTATCTGGATTGTAAAGTGCCAGAGGAGGGTTCTCAGATTTCCCTTTTTTCTTGTGAAGTATAAATACTATCTCATGGGAAATTGGTGTTCTGCAGACCACAGTCTAGAAACTGTTCTTTGTTTCATATATATTATACACAAGAATAGAAAAACAGATGTGTAACTCTTTTATTGATGAGACCTGCGCTACAAACTAACCATCAAAGAGCTTCTGAGCTTCACAAAACATCATGAATACACTTCTTACTCCATTGTTCAAAATCATATAGATAGGCACTTATACTTTATGATCAATCACTCATGTCACCATCATCACCTTTAACATTGAAAATTTTCTTGGCACCTTTACAGAATGTTGTAAAAAAATGAGAAAAATTGGCAAAGCTCCAGCCTTTTGGGTGATTTATTTGACAACATTATAATTCCTTCAGAGTGTTTGTGGTACACTGTCTATTATCATGTCACTAGAGACCCTTTGCAAGAGTTCATGCATCAGTGGGGTCCCTAAGCCTGGCCTGCAGGATCAGGCTGAAACTGGCTCTCCGACATCCCCTGAGGGATCCTAGATTGTGAGAAGATGCAGGCCAGGCCAAGGGACCCCACCAGCGCATGATCAGGGCCAAGGAGAGATATGGGAGGTTGGCCAGCCAGTGTGTGTCCCATCCGTCTTGCTCAATCCTGATTGGCTGGACTTTAGCAGCATGCTAATATACCTAAGTGTCTGCCTCTGGTGGTTACTGCACATCTCACAGTGATTGGACAACTGGTCAACTGTCTGGCCCCTGAGGGTCAGTGCACATCATAGTGAGCAGTTGAGCAGCCTTAGCATATCATTAGCATATTACTCTTTTATTCATTGAATGGATGACCAGACAACTAGACACTTAGCATATTAGGCTTTTATTATATAGGTTAAGGACATTATTCTTTTGAGTTTTGGAAGTACATTTCTCTAGTGTGCCCTACTTTGGTATCAGAGTGATACTGAATTAACATATAAAACACATTATTCAGAGATTTTGCTTTATTTGTCCCTCCCAGTACTGTTGGTAACTTATATTGATCAGTTTTATTTTATTTAATGTTTCTGTGGGTGACAGCATATTTTATCTGGCTTTTAAGAACTAACTGGACATAGGTTTATTTAGAGAGAAGTAGCTTTTATAGGAATTATTCCCATTGTACCCCATTACTATGAAGCTGTGGGGAAATGAAATTAAAAAAAAAAATTCTCCTGTCATCCCAGTGAATTCTTTCTATGTAGAAAAGAATGAAACAGTTTTATTATTGGATAAGAGTTAAAACAGACTGAGTTGCATATCACAGGCAATCTGTTAGGGAGATTGCAAAAGAAGAAAGAAATCTCATCCTTTAATATAGGTAGGCAGATACAATCTATGACATGCATATTAATTGACTTTATCAAAAGAAAAAAATAAAACTTCTTGTATCTTTATGAAAAGCAGGAAGTAATATCCTAAAGCCATGCACATAGGTTCATGCACAAAGCTATAATTCCCACAGGGGCAGGGAGACTGAGTGCCATTCATCCTCCTACAAGTTCACACTTCAAAGAAATGGCTCTGAGGCCACCAAGAAATAGATTCCTGGGGTACAGAACTGGCATGAGGCTTATTAAACTTCTACACTTGATCTTAGCCAAAAGGCTGAGAAGCGATTGCTTATTAAAATTCTAAAAAGATTTATATTATATACATCTCAGAGGAAGCATTTAAAATTTTAAGTTTTCTAAGGAAATTCTAAGGGAGGAGGAGGAATATTCTTCTCTTTTAGTACTAGGGAAAATTCAAAATAAAGTGGTTATATTTTATTTTTTTTTAATTTAAATTCTTTATTATTTAAAGTATTATATAAGTCTCTTTTTCCACTCACTGACTTCTCCCTGGCCACCCTCTACCCCCCAGCACATGACTTCACTGCCCCTGTTTGCTTCCATTGGTTATGCTCATATGCATGCCTACAAGTCCTTTGGTTGATCTCTCACCTTCTCACCCGCCTCCATCCCCACCCTGCCTTTCCTGGGAGGTTGGACAGTCTTTTCAATGCTTCTATGACTCTGGTTCTATTTTTGTTCATCATTTATGTTGTTCATTATATTCCACAAATAAGTGAGATCATGTGATATTTATCTTTTTCTGACTGGTTTATTTCGTTTAGTATAATGCTCTCCAGTTCCATCTATGCTCTTATAAATGGTAAGAATTCCTTCTTAAAAGCGGTGTGTTTTTTTAAGGTCTGTGTTTACCCAGGCAATTTCCTATCTTGTTACTATTTTATAGTTGCACTACAATTTTTAATGATCTCCATTGCTCTTTCTACTTTTTCTTAGCAGCTTGCAGTTGTGTAAATATCCAGCAAGTCCAAGCAATTATAACAGAATCCATTTTAAAAATTAATGCAATATTCACCTTGAGGGAATATCTTTAATTATAATATACTAACGGTATGATTTTTTATTATAATCATTGATTCGTGATTAGCAATGTACAACATTCTCATTATACATTAAATCCACAAACTGTTGTGGAGACTTTTGCTTGCTCTTTCAAATGAACTGTTTCAGTATTATTTTGTAGTCTCTTGTGAAATCTTACCCACTATGAACTTAAGGAGTAGTCTAAGTCTGTAATCTGATCATCTAACTTTTTAACTGAGCATTTCTTATAAGAAATTTCTTATCATACATTTTTTTCTGAGTTCTCATCAATCACATAAGTAACATGGTAATCTAGGCCTTTTAGTAATCAGTCCACCTTCAGAAATAATTTTGTTCCACATCCACAACACAATGATACCATGGCAGTTCTCCAGTATCTAAGTCTTATTATGAGGTGCCTGTTGAAAGGTACATACAGAACTACCCAAACTATTGGCCATTTTTTTGGTATCATTTCAACCAACAGTTATATTATTATAACAGTCAATTAAATCCACATGAACAGTAGGTGATAATTTCTATTTGCTATTTATACTGGGATTGGAGAGAATTTGCATGATGGGTAGTTGGGAGATAGCTGAAAGACTTCCTCAAGGATCCTACATTTTAGCAGGGTTTGCTTTCCCTTTAACTTATTATCTCAAATCTCAACTCAACAAACTTTGTTCCTTTTTCAAAGTGTGATCTGGGACCATCTTTGCAGAAGCAAGACTCAGGGACATCTCTGCTCCCAGACTTTAGAAACTGGGTCATTAGATTACAGTCTCAGGGTACACAGCACATTTGTGGTTTGCTGCAAATAATAGAACCTGTGATGGTTCACAGACCAGCCAGAACACTAGAAATCCAAGGTAGGAAGATGGCCAGGAAACAAAAAAAAGGTAGACAGTGGAGAGCACAGCGTGATTTTCACCTGGTGAGAATTTGGCTAGGATGCTGGGGCTAGGAACTTGCTGTCTGCTTGATTTTGCTTAATGCTACCCCTTCACATGTTATCTTTTTAGGAATCAAAATCCCAGTCATAATCATCTGATTAGATAAGGCACCCTTCAGTAATGTCAGCTTCATTACAGCAAAAGAATAAAGAGAGGAAGTCATCCCAATTTGCTTTCTGGAATGGGAGACATTACTATGCCTCTGAATTATTTTGATATTTCTGTCAAATGGTGTTCACTTTATGCATGCACTGTTCTATGTGTTTTGCATATATTAATTAACTTGTTCTTACAAAACTCTGTGTGGCACAAAGTATTCTTCCCATCTGTACAACAAAGAAACCTGGCACTAGAAGTTAATTTATTTGCCCCAAATCACACAGTAAATGATAGAGATAGGATCTGAATCTAGGCACTCAGAATTTGTGTCTTCTCCATATTGCTCAGCCTTGCTAAAAATGAGATGCTTAGTAAAAACATAGAAAAGAAATATAAAAAAAGGGAAGGTGACAAATCTACAAACAACAAATCAACAATCAAATGTTTGATTGAAAAAAATGCAATATTTATATTGCTAATTCATATATTTTATACACTTACTAGAGGCCTAGTGCACTAAATTTGTGCATGGAGGCAGGTCCCTCAGCCCGGCCTGCATCCTCTCACAATCCAGGACCCTTTGGGGGATATCTGACTGCCAGTTTGGGCCAAAACCGGAAGTCGGATATCTCTCTGACAGTCTGGGATAGCTGACTCCTAAATGCTCATCTACCTGCCTATCTGAGCATCTTAACCACTCTGCCTGCCTGTCTGATTGCCCCTAACTGCTTGTCTGCCTGCCTAATTGCCCCTAACCACTTCTGCCATGGCAGCTTCATCCAGAAGGACTGCCAGAATGACCTCCAAAAGGTTGTTTGGCTGTCTGGCCTAATTAGCATATTGTGCTTTTATTATTATAGGTAATTTTGATGTAATATTTGATTTACAAAGATAGTTCAGAGAGTTTCCATATATAGTTTTTACTGAGATTTCCTTAAGGTTAACATTTTACCTAATCAATAGAGGGCTGGTGCATGAATTCATGCATCAGTAGGCTCATTCTTTCTGGCCTGCAAGATTGGGCCAAAACCGGTTCTCCAACATTCCTCGAGGGGTTCTGGATTGCAAGAGGGTGCAGAGCAGGCTGAGGGACCACACCGGTGCATGATTGGGGCCAAGGAAGGATGCAGGAAGTTGGCCAGCAGGGTAGGGGGCCATGGGAAGGCTCTAGGGCATGTTCCTGCTCAGTCTCAATTGGCTGGACCAGCAGCAAGCTAATCTACTGGTCAGAGCATATGCCCCCTGGTAGTCAGTGCACATCAGTAAGTGGTTGAGTGGCCTTAGCATATTATTAGCATATTACGCTTTGGTTGGTTGAACGGCTGACCCAATGACCAGACACTTAGCATATTAAGCTTTTATTATATAGACTAGAGGTCCAGTGCATGAAATTCATGCACAGGGGGTGTGGTGGGGGCATTGTTTTTCAGCCCAGCCTACTCCCTCTTCAATCTGGGACCACTTGAGGGATGTCCAACTGCCTGTTGAGGCCCAATCCTACTCAATGGGCAGTCGGACATCCCTCTCACAATCCAGAACTGCTGGCTCCCAACTACTCATCTGCCTGCCATCCTGATTGCCCCTAATCGCTTCTGCTTGCTAGCATGATCACCCTTTAACCTCTCCCCTGCAACCCTATCACCCCCTAACCACTCCCCTACCAGCCTGATTGATGCCTAACTGCTCCCCTGCCAGCCTGTTTGCCCCTAACTGTCCACCCCTATGGACCTGTCACCCCTAACTACCCTCTCCTGTAGGCCTGGTCACCTCTAACTGCCTTCCCCTTCAGGTCTGGGTCCCTCCCCCGACAACATTCCTTCCCTGCAGGCCTAGTCACCCCCAACTTTCCTCCTCTGCCAGCCTGGTCACCCCTAACTGCTCTCCTCTGCAGGCCTAACTGCCCTCCCTTTCAGGCCTGGTCCCTCCCAATTGCCCTCCCCTGCTGGCCTGATCACCCATAACTGCCTTCCTTTGCAGGACTGGTCCCTGCCAACTGCCCTTCCCTGCTGGCCATCTTGTGGTGGCCATCTTGTGTCCACATGGAGACAGGATCTTTTGACCACATGGGGGCAGTCATCTTGTGTGTTGGAGTGATGGTCAATCTGCATATTACTCTTTTATTAGCTAGGATAGAGGCCTGGTACATGGGTGGGTGGGGGGCATCTGGTTTGAGTGTCCTAGATCAGGGTGGGTGTTCCCTTGGGTGTGGGGTGGCCTGGGCAAAGGGCCTGAGTGGTTTGCAGGCTGGCCACACCCCCTAGAAACCCAAGTGGAGGCCCTGGTATCTGGGATTTATTTATCTTCTACAATTGAAACTTTGTAGCCTGGAGCAGAGCCAAGCCTTCTGCTTGCACAGCCATTGAAACTTTGTTGTCTTAAGCAGAGGCTTGGGCTGGCCAGGGTTTGTGGAAAGCTTGGCTTCCTCTATTGCCAGGGGCAACCCACGCCTCCCTCCTGCTCTCTCTGTGGCTGTAGCCATCTTGGATGAGTTAATTTACATACTTGCTCTGATTGGCTGGTGGGCATGGCTGGTGGGTGTGGCTGGTGGGTATAGTGGAGGTACAGTCAATTTGCATATTTCCCTTTTATTAGATAGGATGGTACAAAAAGCAACACAAAGGAATTGACATTGATACATCACTATTACTAACCACAGACTTGAATCCTATTTCCCCTATGTCCTTTCTCTGTTCCAAGATCCAATCTAGGATCCCACATTGCATTTACTTATTTTGTC
The DNA here is from genome assembly GCA_011751065.1 of Lasiurus cinereus. Taxonomy (NCBI): domain Eukaryota; kingdom Metazoa; phylum Chordata; class Mammalia; order Chiroptera; family Vespertilionidae; genus Lasiurus; species Lasiurus cinereus. The sequence continues at coordinate 51,047,569 of JAAGEH010002528.1, read as the reverse complement.
TCTTTAATCACCTTCAATTTGTACAAGTTTCTCTATCCTTCTTTGTCCTCTGTGACTGAAATTTTGATGAATAATGCTTAGAACATTCTTCAGTTTGAGCTTGTCTAGTGTTTTCTTATGGTAGATTGAGGTTATGAATTTGATAAAGGATACCCTTTCTGGTGCATTCCTTAGGGGAGTATATAATGTCAATAAGTCATAGGAGTATATGTAGTGATGTTAACATTTATCACTTGATTAAGGTGACTGTGTTATTTTTATTTATTTATTTATTTATTTAAAATATATTTTATTGATTTTTATAGAGATGAAGGGAGAGGAATAGAGAGTCAGACACATTGATGAGAGAGAGACATCCATCAGCTTCCTCTTGCACGCCCCCTACTGGAGATGTGCCTGCAACCAAGGTACATGCCCTTGACTGGAATCGAACCTGGAACTTTTAGTCCACAGACTGACGCTCTATCCACTGAGCCAAACCGGTTTTGGCCTGTGTGTTATTTTTAAGTTATAGCTTTCCTTTATAAAAGTTAGCTAAGTTAACATTTCTAATATTTAGTAATTTTTATTTTTATTATTAGCAGGTTTGATTATTACAAAATGTCTAACTTGTGGATTTCTGGACCATACTAGTATATAGTTTGCTCTTGACTTTCATTGACTAAATTTCTGTGATTTAGTATGTAATCTGTTCCTTCTACCCCACAAAACCAAGTGCTCCATCTGATGTGTGAGCCAAGTGAATGATGAGCAGGCCACTGCATCCCTTTTCTGGAGCAGACAACACAGCTAAAGGCAATCCTTATTCCTATACAAACTGTTGTACTGCACTAGGGAGTTAGTGAATTATTGCCAATTCTGTCAATTTAATGAGTATCCAGGCTATTTCTTTTGCTGTTCTTGAAGGCTACATTTGTTAGCAAGGCCTTCAGGCCAATTTGGCTATTAACCTTGGCTTTATGATACCATGTACAGCTCATTTAGAACAAATCCTCCATATGTAAAGTTGTACATCTGTCTTTTGATAGGAGTGAAACCTAGGGCAAAATGGTGATGCAGACAAATTAATGCTAAAGAAACTACTTTATAATCATCCCTGTGGAAGACCATGGTCTTTTCTAATGTGTATATTTTGCTTGTCACTCAAGTACATATTGAAAAAACCATCATGATTTTACACTTTCGTATTTCACTCACACACACACACACACACACACACACACACACACACACATGGGTTCCTCCATCTGGTCCCGTGTGTGTGTGTGTGTGTGTGTGTGTGTGTGTGTGTGTGTGTGTGAAACAATCTGGGCCCTCTCCAATCTGGGCTCCCTCAAGGGATGTCCGACTGCACATTTAGGCCTGATCCAAATTGGTAGTCAGACATCCCTCTCACCATCCAGGACTGCTGGCTCCCAACTGCTCTCCTGCCTGCCTTCCTGATTGCCCCTAACCATTTCTTCCTGCCAGTCTGATCAACCCTTAATCACTCCCCTGCCAGCCTGATTTCCCCTAACTGCTTTCCCTTGAAGGCCTGGTCACCCCCAAGTACTCTTTCCTGCAGACCCGGTAGCCCCCAACTTTTCTCCTTTGCTGGTTTGGTCACCCCTAACTGTCCTCCCTCCCTTGCAGACTTGATCACCACCAACTGCCCTCCCTTGCAAAACTGGTCCCTCCCAACTTCCCTCTCCTGCTGGCCATCTTGTCACAGCCATCTTTTGTCCACATGGGTGCAGCCATCTTTGACCACATGGGGACAGCCATCTTCTGTGTTGAAGTGATGGTCAATTTGCATATTACTCTTTTATTAGATAGATAGAAGCCTGGTGCATGGATAGAGGCCAGCAGGTTTATGCTGAAGGGTATCCCAGCTCAGGGTGGGGGTTCCCTTGGGACGTGGGGCTGCCTGGGTGAGGGGCCTGTGGTTTGCAGGCTGGCCATGCCATGCCCCCTGGTAATCCAAGTGGAGGCCCTGATATCTGGGGTTTACTTATCTTCTATAATTGAAACTTTGTAGCAGAGGCCAAGGCAGACCAAGGTTGTGGGAGCTTGGCTTCCTCCATCGCTGGGGGCAACTCAAGCCTTCTGCTCTCTAACTAGGGGATTAGTGAATTATAGCCAATTCACTATAGTATGGCTGCTGCCATTTTTGTTGGGATTTATTTATCTTCTATAATTGAAACTTTGTAGTTTTGATTGTGGGCCTTGGCTGGCTAGCAGGGCAGGGAAACTTGGCTTCCTCCATTGCTGGGGAAACCCAAGCCTCATGCTTGCTGCAGCTCTGTGGCTGCAGCAAAGGTAGGAAGAGAATAAAATTCCATCTTCATAGTAAGCCAGTGGTTAGTGTGCTTCAGCTCTTGCAATGCTTTAGTAGTTAGTAACTTGGAACATAGTGATGCTGGTTAATATCCCATTCTTGGTTGGGTTAATTTGCATACTTGCTCTTGATTGGCTAGTAGGTTTGGCTTGTGAGTGTGGCTGAGGTATGGTCAATTTGCATATTACTATTTTATTAGATAATATATATGTATTAAATTGTATATATTAAATATAATTTGTTATTATTATATAAACCCTTAGACTAGAGAACCAGTATATAAACTTGTCTTAATTTTGTGTAACCTTACGAGTAGTGTTACATATTATTTTGTATGTATTTGCTTGTTTCATCTTCAGAATAGATGCTAATATTTGCTCCAGGCCTCAAACAGACCATGCCAATTTCTCATGTTTGGTAAACCATTTAGTAAAATTAAATTTATTTTTATTTTTAAAAATTTATTTTTATTGCTTAAGGTATTACATATGTGTTCTTATTCCCCATACTCCCCATCCCCCCACTCATGCTGTCATCTCTTGTTGTGTATGTCCATTGGTTAGGCTTATATGCCTGCATACAAATCCTTTGGTTGATCTTCCCCTTACCCCCATCCTCCCCTACCTTCCCTCTTATGTGTGATGGTCTTATCGATGCTTCTCTGTCATAGCAAAGGTAGGAAGAGCATAAAATTCCATCTTCATAGTAAGCCAGTGGTTAGTGTGCTTCAGCTCTTGCAATGCTTTAGTAGTTAGTAACTTGGAACATAGTGATGCTGGTTAATATCCCATTCTTGTGTACTTTGTGCAAAAAGAACTTAGCATATTTAAATGTTACCTTCTGCTTCCCCATCTAATAAAATAATCATTCTTTTTTATCTCAATACTTAGGCACTTTAAAAAATATCTTAGCAATCTTAGTATTAAATTTAATTTTGTTATATGATTGCTTTGAAATAATTTTATTAGTTACTGCTAGGAGATAATATAGAATCCTGAAACACCGAATTAATATACAGATCTTATCATTAATATGTAAGAAATCATAAAAAATTAAAAAATAACTCGGTTTACTTCCCAAGATATATCTATAAAACCATTATTTTCTTTTCTGTTTGTTTGTTTTGAGGTAGGTGGTGGGGAAGTGAGAAAGGCCACTTAGCAGCAGGGAGCAGGATCCAAAATTAAATATTCTATAGTTATTTTTGGGTTTCTGACAAATTAGTGATCCCTCACTCAGAGAGAATGTGCAGTCGTGGTGTGTTGGAACTGGCTTGTACCAACTTGCAAGAACCAGTTGTTAACTTCTAAGGAGTTTTGTCACCTGGTTATTAAACATAGTTATCATTTAAATTAAATTGTATAAACTCAGAACCAAGTACATGCTATTCAAAACAATGATAATAAAAACTCAAGACTCATCATTTCTCAGAGCTTTAAATTACCCTTTCCTATTGTTATTATTTTAATCATGCTCTTGAGGTTGTTTAGTCTGTTGTATATGTGTCGTTGAAATACTCTATAATGGTTTACACTGTGCATCTCTTCCAAACTCAGCATACAGGAACTGCACTCATAGCTTGATAAAATTATAATTAACATCATGAGTATGTATTTTTGTGAAAAAATAAAATATGATGGTAGATCGTGTGACTTGAAATCAGTATTCCATTACTTTCTGTCATACATAATAGCTTCCGCAGGGAATTTGAGTTTGCTGTTATATTCCATCTGTCTGGAATCTTTTCCCTTCCAAAATACACTTGGCTATCTGCTCCTCCCATTTTTATGTCATCCCTTCAGAGAAATCATTTTGATTATCATGTCTAAAATTGCCCATTCTGTCCTTCCCACTCCCTGACCTGGCACATTTGCCTTCCATTGATTGCATTGCCTTCTTTTGTGTTCACTCTAGCACTTATTACTTTCTGAAAGTATGTAGTTATTTTCTTACGTTTACTCTTTCTCCCTTACTGTAATATAAGCTCCGCAAAGAAAGGAATAGTCTATGATCTTTTTATTTCTGGTTTTTCAATCCCTAAAACAGTGAGATAAAAGTTGATTTAATATTTGGAAAATTATATCATGAAAGGCACCTAAATTAAAATAGGGTTGAGAGATAATTAAAGTAATATTTGAATATGAGATAAAATAAGTTTAGTCAGACTACTATCACTCAAAAGAAGAATCTAAGATGTTGAGGCACACTGTTCTAATGAAAACACTGTGGTTGTTATTTCTTGGTATCATTTATGTAAATCAAAAGAGTGAGTTTTTATTATTTCTTGGGGGATGGAATTGGGGAGTAGATTATGTCCAGAATCTGGTTATAGATGGGATTTGTACATTGCATTAATGATGCTGTATTCATCTGTGGAAATAAAGCTTCTACAACACTAATTACATGAATGAGGGAGGGTTTTATTTTAAGGAACAGCCAGCGTATTCAGATTTTTTGTGGCACTTCTCCAGCTACAGAAGCTAACTGTCAAGAACTACTTTCTTTTTCAGAAGACTTTATAGGGTGGAAGCTGAGGCTGCAATTCTATTCCAAGCTAAACTTTGTACAATATGAGCAAATAAAATGCAAAGTATAGTTTTTAGTGACTTTGATGAAGGTGTCTATTTATATTATTTAAGAGCCTAGTGAAGTTTGTTGCTAACTTAAAAAATTTTTTTGTCAATTTTAGAGAGAGGAGGAGAGAGGGATAGAGAGATAGAAATGTCACTGAGAGAGAAACTTTAACTGGCTGCCTCCTGCATATCCTCTACTAGGGATTGAGCCTGAAACCTGGGCATGTGCCCGAGTCAGGAATCGAACCATAACCTCCTGGTATGGTCCGACACTCAACCACTGAACCACACCTTATTGGGCTTATTGCTACCTTTTAAAATGTGTGATTTTGGGATAGGTATATTACCTGTAATCCATGAAATACTGGAATGTATGTTCCATAAATTGAGGAATAAAGGGTAATGAGGATATTGCTTAGGAGAGATTAATATAAAGATTGGCAGGTAATTGAGGGAAGCACTTTTGTTATTTCATTCTTTCATTCATTTATTCTATACATAGTTTTTAAGCTTTAATTATGTGTTAGGTATTGTTTTAGGTGCTAGGAATACAATGCAGAAATGCTTTATATTCTTAAACAATCTAACAGGAGATTAAAAACAAATAAACAAGGTATTGCAAAAGGGTGGTAAGTGGTAGGACGAGAAAATTGGAGGCCTTTGAAGAGCACATAAAAGAGACACCTAACCCAGAATTATGAAGTCTGAAAAGTTGACCACATGATCATGATATAGCACTGTGAATTAAAAAATCTAACTGGTGTGCAATAAATGAATTGGAGTTGGTGGTATGTTAACAAATGTTTAAAACTGGTTTCTTAAGGGGAACAAAAAACCCAGATTGGTTGTATTTGCTCATTTCTGCAGTATACATATTTCCACTATGCTGATTTAAGGCTACTGTATGGTGCCACTGAATGTGAAGCTGAGAAGAGATGGACATAGTTTACTCTAGTAAGCGGATATGGGTAGGCTCTGCATTGAGATGACATTAGCGCTTCTCTGGTTGGAGAGGACAGAGTGGAGGCTTAGAAACCAGTTAGAGGCCACTTTATTAAACTGGAGAATAGATGATGTGGTCCAAACTATGATGGTGAGATTTGAGCAATTTACAGAGATATTTAGGGGGTAAAGAAGCAGTCTAGAATTCAGACTGTAGACTTGGAGTCAGGTTTTCTCCAAATCCTGATGCTGCCACTTAACTAGCACTGTGAGGCTGGACTATCTTTTAGTTTCTCTGGATTTCACTGTCTCACTTATAAACTGGTACTGAGGATAATACCAGGCTATTAAGATTAAGAGGAAAAAAGGAGGTTATGAAGTGCTTCACCAAGTAAAGGTTATGAAGTGCTTCAACAAGTAAAGATTGTCTTCAATCAATAAATGTTATCTTCAGCAACATAGAATATATTGATGATTAGTGTGATGGTGTGAGTGGACAAAGAAGGAAAAATAAGAATCAAAATTAACTTCTGGCTTTCTGTCCAAACAGGTAGATAGAGATATAATTTTTATAATCTCCCCAGTGGACTAAAGAGGATGGAAACAATTGGTTGTGTAATTAAGAGCTGAGGAAGTACAGATGGAGAGCATAGTAGTAATTCTCAAACTTGGGCACACTTATGATCATCTGTGGGCTTTGCAAATATAGATCCTACACCATGCTGGGCTTACTAAATTGGCTTCCCCCAGGATATCTGTAGTTTTTAGAATGTTCCCTAGGTGATTCTGATGAAGTCAGTTCATAAAACAGCATGTTTGTCTACTTTAGAGGAATCTTCTAAAAATTTAAGTTTATGAAGACGGTTATAGAAGAAAATAGCTGGAGGGAATTAAAGAATAGAAATGGATAAAGTCTAATGGTTTAAATTCTGATGGGGAGAAGGCAGCAGACATGAAATATTTGTATACAAGAGAAAGAATAAATGATAGAGGAAGGATTCTGGAAAATAAGATTAAGTTCAAGGTGAAAGGAGGCTGAATGGGTCCTCTACTAAGTGAAGGGAAAAAGAAGGAATGGGTGTGCATCCAGATATACTTATTGTGGTTTATGCTTAGGGGTAGAATCATAATTTGTGGAAATAATTTGAAAAGTTCCTACCTATTGTTTTGATGGAGAATTGCAAATCGTCTTCTGGTATTAATTTTTCTTTATTCTTTTTTATTTTTATTGAAATTATTAAGATGACACTAGCTAACAAAACTATACAGGGTTCAAGTGCACAACGTATCATCTGTACACTGTGTTGTGTGTTCATCACCCCAAATCAAGTCCCCATCCATCATTATTTATCTATACTCTACCCTTCTCCACCTCCCCTCCTACCCCTTAGTGATCACCACACTGTTGTCTGGACCCATGAGTTTTTTTTCTTTTTCTTTTACTTTTTTGCTCAGTCCACCCACCTTGCTCAATTCTTTATTAGTAAAGAACTCCCTGGATTTAGATAGGCATATGGCCTCCTTTGCAGTTAGGTGTGTTTATGTGGCTATGTTTGGGCTAGTAGGATGTGAATGGAATGTCTACATTTTCTGGGAAATTAAAGTGTCTTGTCCCAGATTGCCCTTTCTCCTTCTACTTGGTTAGCAAATGACTAAATTGACAGCCAGTCTTGGACACCGAGATAAAAACCATATGTTTTCATCATGTGAGGGCATGTCAGTTTAGGGTCCTAACTGTCCTTCTGACAGAATCTAGGCTGCTTGCCTGTCTATCTGTGCATGTTATATCAGAAGCAAATAAACATCTATCTTCTTTAAATACTGGGCTTTAGGTCCTCTTTATTATAGCAGCTTAGATTGTATCTCGATTAGTAGAAACCAATTCCATATTCTTTGTGAAGGAGAAGCTGAAATTATTTTTTGAGGATTAGGAGTTGGTGGGAAAGGGCATATAATTTGAAAAGAATGAGATTAGTTTAAAATTATTATTGGTTGGAAGATGGAATAATAGAGAGAGGTACTAGGAAAATATAGAAACTTCTAGTAATCTTGAGAAACTAGAAGACCATTGCTCACAGAAAAAGGAAGCATAAATATGAATTAGGTAAGTAAACTCAACACAATAAGGAAAAAAATCCCAACAAACAGTTTTAATATTCTATCAGAAATGTTCACATTTCTCAGACTTATAGTTTAAAAGCATTTCATGACAGTGAAGATCAAAAGTACTATATATTTAATGGTATACTTATTGAACAAATAAGTATACACACATACCTTCTAGGCTTGCTTGACATCAAAGAATTCAAACAGGCATAGAGTACTAGCTATATTTTATTGCCAAATCAAATTTAAATAAAGTGCTGAGAACATTGAAATGACATAAGATGGAAAATGCCTTAACTTTGTCATGGGAAACTTTATGAAGGAGATGGCTTTTTAATTAAAACTCAAAATGTGTATGTCTTTATACCTTAGTATCTAGAGCACATATTATTGGTTCTATGCTTCTACTCTTTTATACCTTTTCTAGAGATAGTAAAATCATACTTGACTTTAGTATCTTTTGGCCTGGGCAGATGTAGCTCTATAGTGGTCTTCCCAAGATGGTAAGACTTCCTCTGGTATTTATTGCCCTTTGGGTCTTCCACATTTGATAATGTGTGATATTCCCCATATGGATCATGTAGAATTAAGTATTTGGATTCACTCATTAGAAATAGACTATATAATTTCCTTGTCACAGACTTCAGTTTTATCTTATCTGAAAAATTATGTAGATTATCTTAAGTTGTGACCACTTTTATATTCTAGCAAGGGAATACCTAGTGGCCCTATGTTTTATGAAAAATCAGCTTGAATTTCATTCCCTAAGTAGATATGAAAATAAGAGTTTTTAATTTTTGCTTGTATTTCAAGCAGTATAATTGGAAGTGATTCTTTAAGGATTTAGCAGGATCAGAACTGAATGTTATCTTATGAAAAAACATGCATTTTTAAAATTATGATCATGGATTTAATTTTCTTTGTTCTAATCAAGATCTTTCACTTCATTAAAGTGGAGAAACTATATAATACCACTGAAAGCTGTTTTGAAGACAAGTAAGGTGTGCTTGTACATGTAAATCCCTAGACAGGCTCCGTGTTCACTGAAAAAATGTTTTAATTTGGAAGGACAGAGCCCTAAGCCAAATTCTTAATTATCCTCAATTAAATTGAGAAAATTGCTTAGCCTTAGTTTTTCTGCCAAGTTTGATTGACAGATACCTACTAGCTGGAGATACACTGTAATGCTGAGTAACATAAAATATCTTGAGACTTTTCTGAAGAGAGTTGATGCGTATGTAACAGAACAGAAATAATGTGAGGAGACATGTTTCCTGTTCCCCTGCCTAACCAATCAGTTAACTATGTTGATTGGCATAATCTTTAGAGGCTGAACAATAGAATCACGGATGGGTACTTGCATAAAGATATTGCTTTGAGAGGAAAGAGAATAGCCTGGAATAAAAAGGAAGGGGAATAGGGAAGTCTTACAAACAATAGGAAGAAGGTTTAGAGAAGGGAGTTGAAAATTAAAGTGTGGGTCAAACTGGAAATCATAGGAATGAGGGGGAAAAAAGGTCTTAAAGGAGAGGAGTTATAAGTTGGATCTCCTTTAATATTTTTCAAGAGGTAAAATTAGTAAGTAGGATTGCTTAGAAACTGTTTTTTTTCTCACCCAAGGAGTGAGGATATTTTTTCCATTGATTCCTAGAGAGAATGCAAGGGGTTAGGGAAGGAAAGAGAAAGAAACATTGATGTGAAAGAGACACATAGATTGATTGCCTCCCACACGCACCCCGGCCCAGGTCAAAGGTCAAATCTGCAACTCTGTCATACGCTTCCGACCAGCTTTTGAATTCTGGGCCCTTAAGTGTGCAGTCTGAAGCTCTAACCACTAAACGCAATGGCCAGGGCAGAACTAGAATTGCTTTTAATTACATTTGGTGGTTGCATTGTTTCTTTGAATACAACAATTTGCACTTGGTGTTTGAGTTGTATGTAATAATCACAACAATTATACATGAACTCCCTATTTTGAAATACTTTATATTAGCGCTGTATCAAAATCAAATATGATAAAGACAGTATACATATCTGATTTCCAGATGTGGTGACTCCTGTCAACAAGACAAATTTTTCAATTCTCTGGACATCAGTGACACCACTACAAAATTGTATTGGTTTCTCCTAAAATATTTATTTATTTATTTATTTATTTATTTATTTATTTATTTATTTATTTATTTTTATTTATTTATTTTAATTTTAATTAAATCTTTATTATTCAGATTATTACATTTGTTTTTCTTTTTTTCCCCTCCATAGCACCCCTCCACCCAGCTCTCACCCTTCCCTCCCTCCCGTTGACCTCATCCATAGGTGTATGATTTTTGTCCAGTCTCTCCCTGTATACCCCTCACCCCTTTCCCCCTGAGAATTATCAGTCCACTCCCTTTCAATGCTCCTAATTCTAGTATATTCACCAGTTTATTCTGTTGATCAAATTTTTAATTCACTTAATTTTTAGATTCACTTGTTGATAGATACGTATTTGTTGTTCATAATTTTTTGACTTTAATCTTTTTCTTCTTCCTCTTCTTAAAGAGTACCTTTCAGCATTTTATATAATACTGGTTTGGAGTTGATTAACTCCTTTTGCTTTTTTTTTTTATCTGTGAAGCTCTTTATCTGCCCTTCAATTCTGAATGATAGCTTTGCTGGATAGATTATTCTTGGTTGTAGGTTCTTGCTATTCATCACGTTGAATATTTCTTGCCACTCCCGTCTGGCCTGCATTGTTTCTGTTGAGAAATCAGCTGACAGTCGTATGGGTGCTCCCTTGTAGGTAATGAACTGTTTTTCTCTTGCTGCTTTTAATATTCTCTCTTTGTCTTTTGCTCTTGGTATTTTAATTATGATGTGTCTTGGTGTGGTCCTCTTTGGATTCATTTTATATGGGGTTCTGTGTGCTTCCTGGACATGTAAGTCTATTTCTTTCACCAGATGTGGGAGGTTTTCAGTCATTATTTCTTTAAATAGGTTTTCAGTATCTTGCTCTCTCTCTTCTGGCACTCCCACAATTCTGATGTTGGTACGTTTGAAGCTGTCCCAGAGTCTCCTTACATTATCTTCACATTTTTGGATTCTTTTCTCTTCTTGCTTTTCCAGTTGAGTGTTTTCTGCTTCTTTATATTTCAAATTTTTGACTTGATTCTTGCCTTTCTCTAGTCTGCTGTTAGGACTCTGTATAATATTTTTTATTTCAGTCAGTGAATGTTTAATTTCTAGTTGGTCCTTTTTCATCTTTAGTTGGACCTTTACCATCTCTAATTGGCTCTTTTGCATCTCTAGTTGGTCCTTTTTCATCTCCTCTTGGGACTTGATAAATTTATCCATCTTTTCTAGCATATTCTTGAAAAACCTTATAAGCGTGGTTTTGAACTCTATATCCAGTCGTTTTTTCCCCTCCATTTCTTTTGTTTGTGATCCCTTCCCTTGTCTCGGCATTTTCACTATGCCGGGGAAACTTCTGTGTTGGGTTCAGCCTTATGATATCAGACGCAAAGCCGCAGAAGCCTCTGTTGAGCTTGGGAGGGATGGAGTCTCAGGGCTTAAGGGATCGCCTTGCCTTCCAGTCGGCCCCGCCCTCCACGGCCCCTGAGTCTCATGTGACTGGGTAATAGCTGGAGCGGTCCTTGTGCCCAAGCGCCCGCAGTGCCTCTAGACCGCTGCCTTTCCAGCTCCCCTGTGCAGCAGGACCACATGAGTCTAGGTCTCCAGGGTTTCGTCCGAAACAGGGGTTTAGTGAAGTCAGAAGTGGCACAGTTGGGAGGGTCCGTCTCCCGCCCACTAGCGAAAGCCAGCGGCACAATCAGCAGTCTGTCTTGCAAGCAGTGCCATGCGGGCCACCAGGCCTTTGATCTTCTGTGACTCCCCTAAATTTCTGTGCACCTCTCCCTTTTCACAGTCCAAACTCCCCCCGTATGAGTTTCGGCTGGATCTGGGGTTTAGTGCCGTAGGATAAGGGGTTCAATGCCATTGGGAGTTTCCGTCTCCCTCCCGCCAGAGAAAGCCAGCCAGGTACTCCGGCACCCGCTCTCTCAGCGCGCGTCTCCGTACCTCAGCTTTTTGCAGCTCCTCTGGGTCTCCGTGAGCCCCTCTCTTTCCTTACAGCTGTAGAACTTCCACTCAGCCAGCTTTCCTGTGGTTCTGGATGATGTCCGTTCTGTCTTTTAGTTGTAGTTTTGAAATTGTTGTGCGAGGCAGCAGTGTGGGTGTTTACCTATGCCGCCATCTTGGATTCTCTGTCCTAAAATATTTATTGACCTCATGATCATGAACCTGTAAAAGTTCAAATAAAACATGTTTATTATTGCCCTTGTTAGATTTTAGTGACAGGATTTTAGAATAGGATAAAATGTGAATTGTTATTTTGAGATTTTTTTTTTTAATATTTTGCTAAAAGCTACAGCCTACATCTTGGGTTTGTTAGCTGCTCAACATAATTATCTTTCTTTTGTCAGGCCTTGGGCAAAGTAAAATCTGTACTGACTTAGCTTTTAGTTTTTTTTTATTATTACAGTGAAGCTTGAGTCTTCCCTAAAATAAGAATGCTGGTGTGTACCTAAATTAAATAGGAATTGCAGGTTTAAAAACATTTTAGTAAAATAATGAGATGCCATAATTAGACATATTAAAGTGTTAGTTTTTAGTTGGTTATTTTATTTTGTAAAATTTTAAAAATCCATGCAAAACAGAACTGCCAAGTAACATTGTGGTATCTTCATTGAAAGGAAGGTTGGCGACTAAGCCACAGATTCAGTATACAGAAGGGCAACTGCACACTTTGCAGATGGTAGCTAAAGTGCACTCTGGGTGGAAGGCAAATCATTGGCAGTGTTAGTGCATTTCATAAGAGTAGCAGATGATGTAATTTGCTCAATGTGCATGTTGACCTCAGGATGTGTGAGATCTCATAAAACTTTCTAAGCCTGGGCCTTTCAGCAAATATCCTCAGAAAAGATGGAATTTGGTCAAAGACAAATGGCACAAGTGAACCATTTTTAGCCCACTGCTGTTCAGACTATTCTTGTATAGACATTAGCTACATTATAACGACAACAATAAAAAAAGGCTGGCAAATGTCAAAGAAAAGATGTCTGTTTTTATTCTGTGAGAGTGTGATATTGCAGAGAAATTATTCTTCTGTCATTGTTCGGCACAATCATCAATATGCTTAATTCTTAACCGTCATTTATATTATTTTATTTTTTTTCCAGTTTCCTTATATTTTAGTGTCTCTATTACTGATTTCTAAGAGTTTGTTTATGACTAAAGATGTTAATTTCTCATGCACTGCAAATAAAATACCATTTTTTGTTAAATTTTGCTGTGATGTTTTACTTTTTGGTTGTACTGAAGTTGTATATTAAATATCATATTCTGTTTAAAAAATGTATACATATAATTTTAAGTGTTTCTCATGCCAAATATTTAACTTAGAATTTAATAGTTCATATAATGTGTGAAAAAGTAAACCTTATGCTCTGGTTCATACCAAAAATTAATTTGAGAGGACTATAGATTTAAACATATAAACTAAAATTTTAAAACTTCTGGAAAAAAATAATATATTTTATACATTGGGGTGGGAAAAATTTTTCAGGCTAGAAAGTGTTAATCATAAGAGAAAAAATATGGCACATCAATCTTAATCAAAATTTTAAAATTCTGCTTGTCCAAAGCCAGTACTAGGAAAATGAAAAAGTAAGTCACATGCTGAAAAGATTATTTGCAACATAAAATCTGAATTTGTTCCCAGAATATATTATAAAACAATTCTTATGAATCAATAATAAAATGACAAAAAAGTTATTTAAAGAAATTAGGCAAAAAATTTGAGCAGATTCTTCACAAAAAAGAATATAGAAAAGGCCAGTAACCACTTGAAAAGGTATCAACATTTTTAGTCATTAGGGAAATGCAGATTGAAATCACAATGAATACTATATTATAGCCTGCCTACAATTAAAAAGCTGACCACCATATGTTGGAAATATGTGGAGCAATTAGAGTTCTGATCTATTGCCAATGGGAGGACAAAAAGGTACAACCACTTTGGAAAGTAGTTGGGCAGTTTCTTAAAAAGTTAACATATTCCTACCTGTGACCCAGTAATTTTGCTCCTGGATATTTATTAACCCAAGAAAAATTTACTTATGCAAGAAGCATGTTTTTTTTAATGCTTTTAAAAATATATATTTTTATTGATTTTTTACAGAGAGGAAGGGAGAGGAATAGAGATTTAGAAACATCGATGAGAGACATCAATTAGCCGCCTCCTGCACACCCCCTACTAGTAATGTGCCTGCAACCAAGATACATTCCCTTGGACCAGAATTGAACCTGGGACCTTTCAGTCCGCAGGCTGACGCTCTATCCACTGAGCCAAACTGGTTTCGGCTGGATCTATATTTTTAAAAAATATATTTTATTGATTTTTTTATAGAGAGGAAGGGAGAAAGATAGACAGTTAGAAACATCAATGAGTGGGAAACACCAATCAGCTGCCTTCTGCACATGCCCTTGGCTGGAATCAAACCTGGGACCCTACAGTCCGCAGACCGATGCTCTAGCCACTGAGCCAAACTGGTTAAGGCTCTGGATCTATTTTTGTTCATCAGTTTATGTTGATCATTATATCCCACATATGAGTGAGATCATGTGATATTTATTTTTCTCCGACTGGCTTATTTCACTTAGCATAATGCTCTCCAGTTCCATCCATGCTGTTGCAAATGGTAAGAGTTCTTTCTTTTTTATAGCAGCATAGTATTCCATTGTGTAGATGTACCACAGTTTTGTTTGTTTTTTTAATATATTTTATTGATTTTTTACAGAGAGGAAGAGAGAGGGATAGAGAGTTAGAAACATTGATGAGAGAGAGACATCGATCAGCTGCCTCCTGCACACCTACTACTGGGGGTGTGCCTGCAACCAAGGTACATGCCCTTGACTGGAATCGAACCTGGTACCTTTCAGTCTGCAGGCTGACGCTCCACTGAGCCAAACCAGTTTTGACTGTACCAGTTTTTTAATCCACTCATCTGCTAATGGGCACATAGGCTGTTTCCAAATCTTAGCTGTGGTGAACATAGGGGTGCATAAATCCTTTCTTATTGGAGTTTCTGGTTTCTTGGGATAGAGTCCTAGAAGTTGGATTACTGAGTCAAATAGAAGTTCCATTTGTAACTTCTATTTATAGTCAAATAGAAATTCCATACTGTTTTCCTAGAATGGTCTTATTAAATATTTTCACTACTATTATCTAAGAACCTTGATATTATATGACCTTAAAAACTGATGACAAATACTCAACTTCATATAATAGCACTGTGTTAGGACTAGGTTTAATTGTTTTCTTACGATCTGTATTTTGTTACCTAGGAATTTATTGTTAATAGGATTGAAGCTGAGTTTGACTGAGCAAGTGGAAACAAAGAATGTAGTATTTGAAGTGGAAGTACTCTCCAAATATGAGACAAAGGGAGGGAAAGTATCTATACTAATAAAAGAAAAAAATGCAAATTGACTGTACCTTCATAATGCCCATCAGCCAATCAGGATTTAGTATGCAAATTAACCCAACAAAGATAATGGGTTAATTTGCATACACAGGCACAGAGTGGCTGGGGTCATTCCACACCGCCCAGCCTCTCCGGGCCTGTGGGAAGCATGGGAAGGCAGAAAGGCAGCTCCTGGCCAGAGCAAAGGCAGAAAGGTGGCTCCAGTCCAGAGCAAAGGCAGTGCCTGCAGCTAGGGAAAGGAAGGCCCATTTTTGCACGAATCTTTGTGCATCAGGCCTCTAGTGAAATAATAAATGAAGTGAGCTGTTTAGAAGCGAGAGAACAGGTACAGAGATGCAGGTCCTTGAGGACTGAGATTTTTTTCACTCCCTCAATGTGTGTATACACTCAATGTGCTCATAGGCAGTCAAGCACTTTCTGAATTGAATTATTGAGACCCAGGAAATCAGAGGAGGAATTGAAGGAGTGCAGTGAGGTAGTCATGGTGATTAAAGGGAAAGATTTTAGAAAATGCAATTTGAATTAACTGGAAGAAGGAATTTGAAGCAATGAGGCTAGCAAAGAGAAATTTGAATTTGTCAAGATGACAGGAAGCAAAAATATTAAGGAGTTCAGGCATACGTCATAATGACAGGGCAATGTACTCACTACATAGCCTAATAGCTCACTCTAATAGACTAGTGACTTCTAGTGATTTATGTAGTTTATGTTTAGGAAGCATGGAGGGGAGCACAGATAATTTCACATTGCAGTGCAATAATTTATTTATCTTTTTAACTCATAGGCTAGGTATTTTATTACTTTCATCTTCTTGTGTAGCCTCCATATTTTGAACAGAGAAAAGTACATTTTAGCCATTTAATAAATGTTGGTAGACATTATGAACTCAATAATAAAGTTATTACTGTATACCATGCACTATTTTAGACACAGGGAATATAATGGAGAACAATATAGACATAGTCATGTTCCTCAATGAATTTATATTCTACTGGAGATGAAAAAGTAGAGGAGACAATTAAATGTAATTCATTCATTCATTCACTCATGCACATAATGATAAGTTATATAAAACATTAACAATGGGGCAATATTTAGAAAATGGGAGGTGTAACTAACACTGACAGGGAAGGGCTTTGGAGGATACCTTAGGTAAGACCTGAATGGTGAGGAGGATTCAACCACATGAAAATAGTGGAAAAGAGTATTTTGAAGATGAAAACATCAAAAGCAAATACAAAGAGGTGGATATGAGCTTAGCATGTTCAAGAAAGAGAAAGAAGGGTAGTTTAAACAGTGGAGGATGGGCAGTCCTGAGACCTGAGAGGCAGCAGAGGCTGTTAGCGAAGATCCTGTGGGAGATGATGAGTATTTCACATTTCCTTCATTTGCAATGGAAAGCAGGGAGGTAGGAGAGTGATTTATGCTTTGGAATGATCACTTTGGCTGCTGTACCCATGTCAAGATTGGGGGCAGAAAGCAGCTAGAAAGCAATAGTGTAGGAGTAGAAATGAACTTTTAGACTAGCAATGTAGCATAAAGATGGGGAGAAAATACAGCATGTAAATACATACCCATAACACCAAAGATCGAATTGTTTAGGATTGAGATGCCAAATTTTATAATTTGGGGGAACACACACTGCTTTTTCCATTGTTATATTTCTCAATATTTTATATTCTCTATGCTTCATTGTATTGATGCAGATTTAGTATTCAATTCAGAACTCAAGAGGATATGTTACTTTCAGAGTTGCAAACAGAATGATCTCCTCAAAATCCTGGCTCATTTATGATTCAGCAAGATATAATTAACACACACCAGTCAACCATGGATCAAATGCACAAGCCTCTTCTGTTTTATTATTTTTACATGATTTGAATAGATATTTATATAATGTGTGCCAGTTGCTACTCTAATTGACTTGGATGGTGGAGAAAGTAAGAAATGTCTATTAGGCTTAGAGGATGCTGCTTGACTTCTGTTTCCAGATGTCTGACATCAGCGTGTGAGTACACATGGGACAAAATTAAATCACTCAAATGTTTGTCATGATTGTTAGTCACTATTCTAACCATTTGAATTAAACGAAACCTTAAAACCTCACAATAATGCAGTAAAGTAGGGACTGTTTGCCTCCATTTTACAGAGAAGAAAACTGATGAAGCCCTAATCATTAAATAACTTGCCAAGGTCATTAAGTGGTAAGCTGGCATTTGAACCCAGGTATTGACTCCAGAGCACAAGCTCTTATTGCTGTTATATTATCTCATACAACATGGGAGCTCTCAGCTCTGTATTTGCTGAAATTAGACCTTATCTTTCATTTCCAAGGTATTTCTTCTCTTTCCCCCTGGTATTTCATCCACCTAGAAAACATTTCATGGAAACTCCAACAAATCCTCAACTGTTCTCTTAAACTAATCTTCTAACCTTCATACAGTATTTCTGCCAATTGTTCCTCTTTTGGTTCCACCTACCATTTACCCATGCCTTAAATTATGAAGCAGCCCTATTGTCAGATGTGAAAATGCTGAGGTCTGTGTTAAAGATGCGGAGTTTGGCTGCTCAGAAAGCCATCAGTCCTCAAGGTAAGAGCAGGCCTGAATTCATGAAGAAGGGGTGATGAACCTTGCCCCACCTCTGGGTGGTACATTATCACCTGGACACTGAAACAGCACTGCTTATGGACAGCGATTTGAAAGACATCTTGAAAATAGTTTCTGTAGCTTCTGCCTCTTCTCAACCTTTTTTAATGCTGTGACCCTTTAATACAGTTCCTCATGTTGTGGTGACCCCCAATCTTAAACTTATTTTTGTTGCTACTTCATAACTGTAATTTTGCTACTGTTAATGAATCATAATGTAAATATCTGTTTTCCGATGGTCTTAGGCGACCTTGCTAGCAGTTTTCAACCTGTGGGTCTCGACCCACAAGTTGAGAACCGCTGCTGTAGAGCCTAAGACAATCAGAAAACAGATATTTACATTATGATTCATTAACAGTAGCAAAATTACAGTTATGAAGTAACAACAAAAATAATTTTAAGATTGGGGGTCACCACAACATGAGGAACTGTATTAAAGGGTCACAGCATTAAAAAAGGTTGAGAACCACTGCTAATGCATCTCTATCAGTTTGTGCTCCAAATATGCTGAGGTTAATTGAGAGCTCAGCATTTTCCTAATCTTTACATTTTTTCCGTGCCCCCGTACCAGAAACAAATGAAATGAATACCCGAACATGTTTCTTTCTCTGTGACTAAAGCCAGTGCATTTCAAGTTGGATCATTGGATCCTCAAGGGGGTCACCCATGAGTTCCTTAGCCTGGCAGATCATCTTTGGGTTTAATTAGATACTTGGACTCTACATATTTTATAACAGTATTTTTTTAATTAAATCTTTATTATTCAGATTATTACATTTGTTTCTCTTTTTTCCCCTCCATGGCTCCCCTCCACCCGTCTCCCACCTTTTCCTCTGCCCTTAGCTCCCTCCCTTTGATCTCATCCATAGGTGTATGATTTTTGTCCAGTTTCTCCCTGTACACCTCTCACCCCTTTCACCCTGAGAATTATCAGTCCACTCCCTTTCTGGGGTCCTGATTCTATTATATTCACCAGTTTATTCTGTTGATCAAATTTTTAATTCACTTAATTTTTAGATTCACTTGTTGATAGATATGTATTTGTTGTTCATAATTTTTTGACTTTTACCTTTTTCTTCTTCCTCTTCTAAAAGAGTACCTTTCAGCATTTCATATAATACTGATTTGGAGTTGATGAACTCCTTTAGCTTTTTCTTCTCTGTGAAGCTCTTTATCTGCCCTTCAATTCTGAATGTTAGCTTTGCTGGATAGATTAGTCTTGGTTGTAGGTTCTTGCTATTCATCAAGTTGAATATTTCTTGCCACTCCCGTCTGGCCTGCATCGTTTCTGTTGAGAAATCAGCTGACAGTCGTATGGGTGCTCCCTTGTAGGTAATGAACTGTTTTTCTCTTGCTGCTTTTAATATTCTCTCTTTATCTTTTGCTCTTGGTATTTTAATTATGATGTGTCTTGGTGTGGTCCTGTTTGGATTCCTTTTATATGGGGTTCTGTGTGCTTCCTGGACTTGTAAGTCTATTTCTTTTACCAGATGTGGGAAGTTTTCAGTCATTATTTCTTTAAATAGGTTTTCAGTATCTTGCTCTCTCTCTTCTTCTGACACCCCCACAATTCTGATATTGGTACTCTTGAAGCTGTCCCAGAGGCTCCTTACATTATTTTCACATTTTTGGATTCTTTTCTCTTCTTGCTTTTCCAGTTGAGTGTTTTCTGCTTCTTTATATTTCAAATTTTTGACTTGATTCTTGCCTTTCTCTAGTCTGCTGTTAGGACTCTGTATAATATTTTTTATTTCAGTCAGTGTATGTTTAATTTCTAGTTGGTCCTTTTTCATCTTTAGTTGGACCTTTTCCATCTCTAGTTGGCTTTTTTGCATCTCTAGTTGGTCCTTTTTCATCTCCTCTTGGCTCTCGCTAAGTTTATCCAACTTTTCTAGCATATTCTTGAAAAACCTTATAACCGTGGTTTTGAACTCTATATCCAGTCGTTTTTTTCCCTCCATTTCTTTTGTTTGTGATCCCTTCCCTTGTCTCGGCATTTTCACTATGCTGGGGAAACTTCTGTGTTGAATTCAGCCTTATAATACCAGATTTGCAAAACTGAAGAAGCCTCTGTTGAGCTTGGGATGGTTGGAGTCTCAGGGCTTAAAGGACTGCCTTGCCTTCCAGTCGGCCCCGCCCTCCATGGCCCCTGAGTCTCACGTGACTGGGTAATCGCTGGAGCGGTCCTTGTGTGTGCGTTCCCGCAGTGCCTCTAGACCGCTGCCTTTCCAGGTCCCCTGCGCACCAGGACCACAGGAGTGTAGGTCCCCAGGGTTTCACCCGAAACAGGGGCTTAGTGGAGTCAGAAGTGGCACAGTTGGGAGGGTCTGTCTCCCGCCCACTCGCTAAAGCCAGTGGCACAATCAGCAATCTGTCCTCTATGCTGTGCGTGACCAGACCTCTGATCTTTTGCGACTCCCCTAAATTTCCATGTACCTCTCCCTTTTCACAGTCCAAACTCCCCCTGTATGAGTTTCGGCTGAATCTTGGGTTTAGTGTCGTAAGAGAAGGGGTTCAATGCCATTGGGAGTCTCCGTTTCCCTCCCGCCAGAGAAAGCCAGCCAGGTACTCGGGCACCAGCTCTCTCAGCGCGCATGTCTCCGTACCTCAGCTTTTTGCAGCTCCTCTGGGTTTCTGTGAGCCCCTCTCCTTCCTTCTAGCTGTAGAACTTTCACTCAGCCAGCTTTCCTGTGGTTCTGGATGATGTCTGTTCTGTCTTTTAGTTGTAGTTTTGAAATTGTTGTGCGAGGCAGCAGTGTGGGTGTTTACCTATGCCGCCATCTTGGATTCGCTCTCAACAGTATTTTTTTTTAAAAGGCTGCTGTTTTATTTTTTTAAATCCCAGGGACAATAAAAACCAAGAGAAGGGTACATATTTTAGTAGCAAAAAGCATACAATGTAATTCTATTCAAATCATGAGGAGTGCAAGGCCACCCTCAGGCACAAATGTGAATGAGATGATGTTTGTCTTCAGTGTTCCCAGCCTCCTCCTTTTCAACCATTGAGCTTCTTCCTTGTGGAAACTATCAGAATCAGAAAAAAATGAAACAAATATAACTAAATTTTAGTCTAATAACTTTTTGCATTTTAAATGTATTTCTAATTATGAGTTGGTATATATAATTTTTCTTATTACCAAAGAAATTTCAGACATCATTGAGGAGGATTAGAAAGAAGGGTAGAGAATTTAAAAGTTCTTTCTGGCAGCCTTAAATATCACAATTCACAATCTACCAGCTATTCCGACTTTAAGGCTGCTTCACCTAATGGGGCTTTTTATAAGGATAGTCCTAATGTATCCCAAGAAACTAAGCAGAAGTGTCTTTTTTGTTCTGGTGTGGTGTAAAACCCATTTGCCTTGGAAAGTTTTTCACTCTGTGAATGTTTGCACTTTGAAAGAGCATATTCTTAATTTGGACTAGAAACTCTGCCAAATATCTTGGCAACTTAAAAAAAATGACTTTAATGTTAAAGGAAAATCATACACTATGAAGGCTGTCATAATATGTTTCACTGATAAGGAAAAATGGAATCAATATGGCACTTTCTTGTTAACTTCAGATATCAAAATTAAATCACATTATACACAAGAAATAAGTCTTTTGAGCACATAACTTTTCTGCTGTTTATAGCTGCAGCAACTAGAAACAATAAAATATTTGTTATTATCTACAAGGTAAAATCATAATAAGTAATTGTGTCTGGCCAGCATGGCTCAGCGGTTGAGCGTCAACCCATGAGTCAGGAGGTTCTGATTTGATTCTCTGTAAGGTGCATGCCCAAGCTGTGGACTCAGTCCCCAGTGCGGGGCATGCAGGAGGCAGCCGATCAATGATTCTCTCTCATGTTTCTATGTCTCTCTCCTCCCTTCCTCTCTGAAATCAATAAATATATATTTTTTAAATATAATAAATAATTGTGAAGATTTGATATTGTGAATTCATACAAAAGAAATAGGCAGTGGAAGATTTGTGCAGCTAAACAAAATTTTAAAATCTTTTAATATAGCTGAATGGACCTTTTGAATTTGATGAGTGTTTAATAATGGGGCCCATTTAAATATGGGCAGCAGTTAGAGAAATATCAAGGGATTGTGTCATCTCCTGAAGAAAATAACAACAGAATTTTTACCCCCATATACATATGGGATGAGGGGACAGTGGTTCCTCAAATCTGGAGATGATAGACAGTGTGGACCATATGACAGTAGTAGTGACCTTGACAACCAGCCTCATGCACCCTGCAAGGAGAGAACTGGAGGAACAAACAGCCTAAACTTCTTGCATCTCCCTCCTTTCAATTTCTAGGGTGGCTCAATAGGAAGCTGGGGGGTCAAACAGTCTGTTACTGATCAGCCTCCTGGACATAGAGCAGACTGAGAAAAGCTGGAGAGGAGATTGGGAGGTGCAAGTGGAAGTTACCCAGCACAAGATACAAAGTGGAGGATCAATAACTTGATTCAAAATTAAGAAGAGGGCAGAATTGGGGTCAGAGGAGAGCTAGGTTAGCATGAAATTAAACTTGAGAGACCTGAGGATTCAGCTTCCTTCATTTATTGTATTGGTGAGATTAATTTATTCATTCACTCATTAAGTTATATACTTATTCATTCAAACATTCTTCAGTTTCCACTATGTCAAGCAGATGGTTATTGTCCTATTTGTAGTACACAGTATGAACCCAGTCATGCGGTATATTAAAAAAGGGCAAGTAGAAACATCTTCCTGGCGCATTTATTAATTTTAATTTACTTTCTGTTATCTATATTTCTTTACTCCAAACTCTTAAGGCAGGGTCAGGGGGTCTTTTTACATTCTATTCATCAGACTGACAAGATTAACACCAATCACATGTGGCCTTGAATTCACTTAGGGCTTCTGTGGTATCTTCAGAAGGCATGCCCAGTGACAAGAGTTTAAAGCTGTGATATCCTTCTCAGGTATTTATTGTTCACTTACAGTTTCCCCATTCCAGATTCAATTAACCAAACAGATTATTTTTACCATGAGGAATGCCACCTAGTAACTCAGTTGACATTACCGCTTTTATCAGGTTGCCAAGGCAGCAGATCTAGAAAGTGAATTGAGTGTCAACTCCTAAGAGAGAAAGGGGAAAGATTTTGTTAACCCTTTTCCCACATGTATTATGCCTATAATTAGTATTTGTTGCATCAAATAGAACCGGAGATAGGCATGAAAACAGCATGGGGCAGTAAGAGTTCCTAGCTGAGCTAGTTGTGACACATTGAAAGACAAATACAGCTCCTGCTGTAATAAAAGGAAGTCCACATTTTGTTTTACTCCCACAAATGATTTTAGTGACCCAACAGGATCTTCCCAACAAATGGTTTCTAATGATGTGATGAATTGTCATTGAAACTATTATTATATAGGGTGGGGCAAAATTAGGTTTACAATTGTATGTGTATTATTTCTTATATTATTACTTATTACTTATTATATTATTTTTCATACAAACAACAGTAAACTCACTCTTGCCCCATCTTGTATGAAAGACAAAAATCTGGATTTAGTTCTGTTTTCAGGTAGCCCATAGAATGAGCTGATATCTTAATATTTAGTTTTCAAAGCACAAAACAAGAAAAAGATGGTGTATTTTCTCTCTCATGAAAAACCTAGGAGTGTGTCCATTCATATGTGTTATTGAGACATATCTCATTGCCTATTCTGTGTCATCCTATAGATTACTATCATGTTGTTCTGTAATCCTATCTAATAAAAGAGTAATATGCAAATTAACCATAATGCCACCACACCACAAAACCACACCCACCAGCCAATCAGGAGCAAGTATGCAAATTAACCCAAACCAAGATGGCTGTGGCCACAAAGCAAGCAGGAGGCAGGCTTGGGTTTCCCTGGTGATGAATGAAGCCAAGATTTCCACACACCCTGGCAGGCCCAGGCCTCCACTCAAGGCTACAAAGTTTCAATTATAAAAGATAAAAAAAATCCCAACAAAAATGGCAGCAGCCACAGAGCTGGAGAGAGCATGAGGCTAGGGTTGCCCTGGCGATGGAGGAAGCCAAACTTCTGCAGCCCTGGCCTGTCTTTACCTCCACTTAAGGCTACAAAGTTTCAATTATAGAAGATAAATAAATCCCAACAGAAATGGCTATAGCCATGGAACAAACAGGAGGCTTGGCTCTGCTTCAGGCTACAAAGTTTCAATTATAGAAAACAAATAAATACCAGAAACCAGGGCCTCTGCTTGGATGACTGGAGGGTGTGGCTGGCCTGAAAACCACCACAAGACTCTTTCCCAGTCTGCTCAAGGCAACCCCCACCCCAATCTGGGGCACCCTTCAAGGCAAACCAGCTGGCCCCCACCAGTGCACCAGGCCTCTATCCTATCTAATACAAGAGTAATATGCAGATTGATCATCACTCCAACACACAAGATGGTGGCCCCCATTTGGTTAAAGATGGCTGCCCTCATGTGGTCAAAGATGGCTGCTACGATGTGGACACAAGATGGCCACCACAAGATGGCCAGCAGGGAAGGACAGTTGGGAGGGACCTAGGCCTGCAAGAGAGAGCAGTTGGGAGAGACCAGGCCTGCAGAGGAGGGCACTTAGGGGCAAACAGACTGGCAGGGTAGGGAAGTTAGGGGCAAAAAGATTGGCAGGGGAGCAATTAGGCATCAATCAGGCTGGCAGGGGAGTGGTTAGGGGGTGATCAGTCTGGCAGGCAGAAGTGGTTAGGGGCAATCAGGAAGGCAGGCAGGTGAGCTGTTGGGAGCCAGCAGTCCTGGATTGTGAGAGGGATGTCCAACTGCCTGTTTAGACCTGATACCCCTGGATCGGGCAGTTGGACATCCCTTGAGGGGTCTCATATTGGAGAGGGTACAGGCTGGGCTGAGGGACACCCCCCATGCACCAATTTTGTGCACTGGGACTCTAGTTTTTAATAAAAGAATATAAATACAATGAATACTATAGTGGATTTAAACTTTGGACAAAATTTTTTCTTATGGGACTAAATGTCTTCATTAAATGACATTAAAATTTAACTTCCTGAGAGCTGTATTTTTTAAATAAAGCCAATCACTTATTTTTCCTTTTGAGGATGACAGATGAAGATAACCCATTAGTTAGTAAATAATATGACAGCTTTTGAGTTGTACTATATATTTTTTTACAGTGAACCATATGGAAAATATTTGCCAGGATGCCTTTCAGTGGACTTTTAATGTTATCTTCAAGGTCCCTGCGGAGCAATTCTCAAGACTAAACAATGAAATTCAATTCAGAGCATTCACTCCAAGGAAATTGCTTCCTTGAGATCCATTTAGGAAGTGATGTTGTATAAATTCCAACTAAACAAAGTCACCACTATTTGGAGTTTATTAATTTACTGGACTCATAATTCTATAACTTACATTTAATAGTGCCCAAAAGTCTACAAAGCCATATTTTCTTGTTATTTTAATTATATCCCAATTTTTGGATATGCAACCCCAATTTTATCAACCACAATGTCTCAAAACACAACTTAGGCTCTGGAGTAAAATTCTGGTTTTGAAACATGACTGCCAGCTACAGACTATGATCTTGAGTAAGTTACTTTACTTCTATGTTCCTCAGTTAGTTCATCCAGAAACTCAGATACATGATGGTGCCTGTTTTATAGGGTTATCGTGAATGGCAGACAGTAAGTGATTGATATGTGTTTACTACTTTCAACTTGTTTGAAGTTAAATAAGTAGTAACATTTGAACTCATGTTGTCACTTTTCAGCTTGTGTTCTTTCCACCACTCCACACTGTAATTGCAATATTCATTTAAAATGGTGCCCATTTTGCCCGTGTCACACTTTCTCTGGCACTTGGAGATAATACTGCTTACAACTGTATAGTTTGTCATCTTGGTTAAATTTATTAGATCATGACTGCTTGTTGAAGATTTTCATTTGTAGATGCAAATGGTTTGGATGGTAATGGTTTTTATTTTTGTACATTTATAACAGAAATTTTAGTATACCAAATCACTAATTCCTTAATGATTATTCAAAATTACAGAGAAAATATCACTTGGGTTGATAGCAAAGGCTTCCTTGATCCATGTATAAATGTTTCACTTTCACACTGTTCCAACTGTAAATTTCTTGATGTGGTTTGACTGCTTCTTGGTTACATAAAATGTAGATATATTTTCACATCCATAGTATCATTTACCTTCACCAGGAGGTTTTAGGTGAAATATTGTACTTATAAATGGTACTTTATGGGAGACATAATTTTCATGCCACTCACCTTCATTTATGGAAGACATATAAACATAGATCTAGGTTATGATCATGTGAGTGATAGCTCTGGTAAGTTGGAGGACAAAATCATTGGAAGAGAGATTGGGTAAGTTCTCTGTGGAAACATGAGGCATATTAGTAGATATTTAAGAAGAAGTTAGATTTATAGTCTGAAATTAAGAAGAAAAATTTGGACTGGAGCTATAGGTATTTCAGTAGCTAACAAAAAGAGGGTAGTTCAAATGACAGTGGCTGAGATCTGTCAGGGAGAATATAAAGAAAAGGTCTGCAGAGGGAAACTTGGAAAAGGCTAAAAGTTACGGGATATGTAAAGGGGGCTGCAAAAGAAATGGGAAAAACAGTAGAGTCAAGAGAAAAGCCAAGGCAGACTGTTGTTCTGGAAACCAAGAGCCTGATCCTTTTATATACTTTAAACTAGAGGATTTATAAAAAACAAAAACAACAAGCCCCAAACATGTGTTTTTATTGATGTTTGGAGTGAGAGAGGGAGAGAGAAAAATCTACGAGAAACATTGGTCGGCTGCCTCCTGTACGCCTCCTACTGAGGGTTGAGCTTACAACCTGGGCATGTGCCCTGACTGGGAATGGAACTTGCTACCTCTTGGTGCATGGGATGATGCTCACCCAACTAAGCCATGCCAGCCAGGGCTGGACAAGTAATGTCTGAGCTATTACTTGGTGTAGTATGTTGATATGTAACAATGAGCACAGTTGGGTAAACTTATTTGCTACTGGGGAAATATAGACAAATATATAATAAATTCTATGACTTTGTTAGAAGATGAAAAGTGCAATAAATATAATAAAGCAATGTGAGAAAGACAGAATGAAGGGATTAGTGTTGGAATTTTAAATTGTGTAGTCTGGGTAGTCAGTGATTGGCAAACTGTGGCTCACGAGTCACATGCGGCTCCTTGAGTGTGGCTCTTCCACAAAATACCATGGCCTGAACGAGTCTATTTTGAAGAAGTGGCGTTAGAAGAAGTTTAAGTTTAAAAAATTTAGTTCTCAAAAGAAATTTCCATCATTGTACTGTTGATATTTGGTTCTGTTGACTAATGAGCTTGTTGACCACTGGAGTAGGTAGACAAGAAGGTGGTAAATCTGAGCAAAGACATGAAGGAAGTAAAGGGGAAAAGATATAAATAATTTCAGAAAGGATGCAGTGGTCCATATATTTCAGAAGGATAAGGTAAGGTACTGATTGAAAAGTTTTCCTTTGATTTTTGAAATTTGGAGTCAATCTGGACAAAAACATGGGGAGAGGCAGAAGGAAAATTGCAATGAATACATGTATGAATGTAAGAAAAGACACAAAAAACATGGAATCTCTTTCTACCAGTATAATTATGAAGGGAAGGGAAAATCAATGTGGCATCCAGAGACATACATTAAAAAAGATTTTATTCCATTTTATTATCAAGTAGGAAAAACTTGAGAAAAATTATAGACTAGGGGGTGGGGGTGGGGAAGAAGCTAGCATAAAAGGGATTATAGGCCCAGTTTGGCAGAAGGATGTGATTTTATAGGAGGAAGTACTTGAGGACTTGGGAATTGGGGAAGAGAGACTGGGATATAAATGGTAAAAGAGCTCTCTCACTGGCCCAAAAGTAAATGAAATATCGAGTTGCTTATAAATAATTTAGTGTTGGGAAGAGGTAAATAAATACTTTGTTTTCTCTATGACATAAGGAATTAGGCTATTTGTTAAAATGATAAAGTAGGTAATGAAGGAAGAAGGCCTGGGAAAATTTCATATAGCTACTGTGGGACAAAGAATAGGGAAATGACTAGGACTGCAGAGCAATTTTGAAGGCCTGGTTGGAACTGATTTCTATGAATTTTTCATGCCATTCACCTTCATGATTGTGCATTCTGTCTTTTCTCTAATACGCCTTATCAGTCTAGACATAGAAGGGGAATGAATAGACAGCTGAATTGATCCAGGCCTGAAGTTTTGCCTGGTGTGTGTGATAAATTGACTGAAAGAATGGGAGTTAATAGGTTTGGTGAGATCGTATTTGAAATGATACTTAGATTAGTCATAAAGTAGAAAGGGAATAAATAGGGGTGGGCTGATGAATAGGGACTAGATGAAGACATGAAGGGCAAAAGAGAAGATGGAATATGTGTGAGGTAACTGAAGATATATGAGGATGTGGTTTGATTTGACCTTGGAGTTCAATATTTCAAAAATGTGGCAGTTCTAAGCGATACAAAGCCCAGGATGAGGATGCTTGATATAAAGTGGAGGTGGGCTGCATGTGGAACTGAGAAGGACAAAAAACTGTGAGACAAGACTATTGGACTAGTCAACTACATGTCAATTGAATTTACCCAGCATAGTGACAGGGATTAAAATAGAAACTGCGAACAAGGTATACAGTTATTGCTGAATCTGTGAAAGACTGTCTTGAAGAAGAAAAGAGGGAGGCGAGAAATGAATCACAGGCATCCCAAGGGAAATTTCATAATGTTTAGACATTCTGTGAGACTGAAGAAGATTGTCTGGGTAATATTCTCTCAATGGGTATGGTACAGTGGTTGGCGAACCGAGGTTTGTGAGCCACGTGAGGCTCTTTGACCCTTTGAGTGTGGCTCTTCCACAGAATACCATGGCCTGGGCAAGTCTATTTTGAAGAAATGGCATTAGAAGAGTTTATGTTTAAAAAATTTGGCTCTCAAAAGGAATTTCAATCATTATACTGTTAATATTTGGCTCTGTTGACTAATGAGTTTGCTGACCACTAGTATGGTATATAGGTTCAATATATGCCCTTTATAAGAACAAATTAAGCTCCAATTTATCATACTTATCAATTTATCATAATTTAACCCAATATAAAATAATTCCTTAATGAATTGGGCTTTTGCTTCTTTCACTTAGACATTTTGGGTGAGAGCAAATCACAAGAAAATAATTATTAAGGATTAATAAAAGTGTCTTTTATTGGTCATTTATGGTTGAGAATATATCCATGCTAGTATCATGTATTTTCTACATTTTCTTCTTTAAAACTGTACAATAAGTAATGACAAAAAATAAAATTTTCTTTAATTTAAACGGAACTTTCAGTTTTAAGAATAAGCAAAACAGAAACATAATATTTTAATTTGGGCCAATTTCAAAACAGGAGCATTAAAGGAATGGGAAATTTTATAACTATAGCTATAGTTTTTCATTGTTTTCAAATTTTTGAAGTTTTCAAAAACTTCAAGTTTTTGACTATGGACAATTAAAATAAATAGACTGGTTTTAGTTAAAGATATATTTCTACTCTTCTCTGGCGAGGATAGGCAAACTACTGACACATTTATGCACTGTGATGAAGGCACTGGTTTAGTCTCTCTTTAAATATAGGGAATTTAATTGATTGTAGAGACAAAAGCTATTGATAATGGTACTTTACAAAATGTGATGAAAATTACTTGTGGATATAATGAGGAAAATTGGCTGTAATGTGCTTGCTATACATGAGGTTCCTATAACTGCCCATTCTATTAATATTGTTTCTGTCCAATGCCTTGCCATTCTTTCTTTCTTTGACTTTTTCATTCTCTTTCTTTATAGTATCTGGCACCTTTTTTTTCATTGAATAATTATATATTATGTACTAAGTACATAATAGGTACTTTTTTGGCGCTATGAACCCATAGGGAAAATATATTTTCATTTTTAACCTACATTCCATTGGGAGAAAATGAAGACAAAGAGATATCTAAGATAAGACAAACATAATTTCTGAATCACAAGGTAGTGCTGGGTTACTCAAGAGGCAGATTTTAGTTTATGTTTAGGGACTTAAAAAAACAAAGACAACCCCCTCATTCATTCTCCCAGAAAAAGAAAATTTAGTTTTGATAACCTTTTCTAAAAATTTTACAATCAGAAAAAAAAAAAAAGAATCACAATTTTTAAAATGTTCTACACAGGTATAAAATTTGTCATTCAAGACAAATTGTAGTTTGAATGAGATATACGGGGGGTGGGGGGAGAAGGGGTGACTCCAAAGTTCCCTGTACATCACTGCATAAAAGTAGATGGAATGGAAAAGTATTGTCAGGACAGATATATGCACTGAGAAATGCAGGAAGCCCTTCCATCTGAGAATGTTTCCCCCTGCCTCAGCAACTTCTTAAAAAGCTTTGAGGAAGAGATCAGCAAGAGAGGTCACTGACAGATAACTTCACATCAGATTACATTCAGGATCTTCATTTATTGACACCATGAAATATGTTTTTAAGTATCTATACAATAAAAAAGCAGGTTCATTTTTTTGGGGGGGAAACCGAGTTGCTATCAGTAGACTGGAGAGTAGCAATAATCCTAGGCAAAACTAAACCAGAAGGGCTTTTCCATTTTCTTACTCTTCATTCATCCCACCCTCTATGCTACTCAGGCTTCCATTTTAGCTTTTTCTTAAAAATAAACAAACAAACAAACCTCCAGAATCTCTATCATCGTTTTTCTTCAAAAAAATAGGATTCCAAGAATATGTCATTCTAGTTAAGCAGATTGGTCACCTCAGTGATATTACTCATGTGTTACATCTTTGCAAAGGATAAGCATTTGGAGTTAGTCTTTTTCTGTTGAAAAATAAGCATGATCATAACAAGTGTTTTGGAACTTTTTGAGAATATTTAAAAGAATACATTGTGTTTATTTTAAGCTTTTTGAAAATGGCATTTGGTTTAACATTGAGAGTATAGAATGTCCTCTTTTTAAATTATTTGAAAAATCAGTATCTTTTTTTAAACTAATAATGTGGGAGCACCTATCTATTATGATGGAACACAACTCTCTATATTCCTTCACTTCTAGGAGTAATTCCCTGAAGTGAAGGAAATTATTGGCTGATTGGTTCAAAACAACACTTTAACTGCATGATTGAGCTTACTTCTTCCCACCTATGATTTCAACAGTTACAGTATTGGTCACAGAGGAAAAATAATAGGTTTCTCCTACAGTCAATCTGACATGTCCTTTGGCTGTGTTTGGCTCATGACCATTGATGAAATCAATCAGCTTGGCTCTTTGAGAGCACGTTTCTTTGACACAAGTACATTGTTAAGGCCCCAGGAAGCATGGTTTGTAGCTTGTTTCCAGCAATAGTTAAGTTTACAGAAATTGTGTGATTTACATTTTTCTTTTTCTTTTTTACTTTCTCTATTTCATAATAAAGAAAAAAATTAAAAACAGTCAGGGAATGGTAGGTGACTTCTCTATGAAACTTAGACATAATTTAATTAAAATTTTAGAAGAAAACTTGATTCTTCACTTCAAAGTTGGATAAATGTTGGCTCTTTCTAATTTTTTATTCAAAAATTCTAAACTTTCAGTCCATATTAATAGCAGAAACCCATTTTAATGGGAATAAGAGCTATTTTTATGAAATACTTTACATAAGGCTGTAGATTCTCCTCTTGTTAATGTTTAAAATAGAAAAGAACTTGTCGGTTTGGGACATCAACAGACCTCTGATGGGGATACTCAAGATGATCACAACTATAGTACAAAAATCAAATGAGCCACTTGCCTCTGTGATTATTTGGGAAAGATGCTTACTTCAAAACTCTTTGCAGGCTAGATAAACAGATTTATCTAATCAATGATCACAGCTCCTTAGATGTGTTAAACTTCCTGCAAAAGAGTGTAAGTAGTAGCACTCCTGTGAGGTAGCTAGGCAGTTTACTATGGAAAGACCTTCAAAGTTCACTCAGTCTTTTTGCTTTTGGACAAAGACAGATTATGGGAAATGGCCATAGATATTATTTCTAGTTTTCCTACTTTTGTGCACTTGTCGTCATCCTCACTTCATGTGATCGCCCCTCTTTTAAAGATGAGGCTATTTGTAGTACATTCACTTAACATCTCCCTCACTTGTTGCTTTTTCTTTCTTTTTAGTTTGAAACAGCAAGGCTTGCTTATTTCAGATGATTTTTTTGTTCTAAAAAAAATGTTCCTGTTTAACCAGCAGTTCATATTTCATTATTTTCTTGATTATTTCCCATGAGGTTGGGTTAAAAAAACACACAACACAAAGTTAATTTTTATTAGGAAATCTCATTAAAGTTCTTCAGATGATTGGATGTTTTTTGTTTTTTTTAAATATATTTTATTGACTTTTTACAGAGAGGAAGGGAAAGAGAGAGTTAGAAACATCAATGAGAGAAAAACATCGATCAGCTGCCTCCTGAACGCCCCCTACTGGGGATGCGCTTGCAACCAAGAGTCATGCCCTTGACAGGAATAGAACTTGGGACCTTTCAGTCTGCAGGCTGATGCGCTATCCACTGAGCCAAACCATTTTCGGCAGATAACTGTATGTTTGAGCTTACTTCTTCCTACCTATAATTTCAACAGTTACTATACCCTGAAGTTTTATAAAGAGTGGGTCCAAACCCCCAAACTGTATGGCTTCAAAAAAAAATCACTTATCTGTGCCTCACTTTCCTAGACTGTAAAACTAATATGTTGAATATGATAGTCCCTTCCAATTTCAACAGTGTTTATCTATATATATATATATATAAAGCCGGTGACCAGAATGATGTAATGGCCAGAACAACTGGTCGCTATGATGTCCACTGCAGTCAGCGAACCAGCCTGATCTGGGGCAAGGCTGGCAGCCAATCTCCCGTGACCCTGCCCCCTGCTGGCCCCACCTCCATGGGCCCTCACCACCTTGATTGGTCTGTAGCCCCTCTTCTTGGCCACCCTGACTCCTGATTGACCCTCCCACTCCATAGGGGGTGGAGCTGGCTGGCCAATCTCCTGAAGCCCCTTTTCCCCCACCTGCTGCTCCCACCTAAGACGGGCCTCCAACACCCCAATCAGGGACAGGGCCAGCTGGCTAACCACCCAGGGCCCCTCCCCCAGGCCATTGGCCCTGATTGGCCCCCCACTCCATTTGGGGGTAGAGCCAGCCAGCCCACCACCCACAGCCCCTCCTCATGGTGGTCCCACCCCCAATCAGCCCCTCCATCCCAATGAGGAGTGTGGCCCAACCCAGGGTCTACTCCCCAGCCGGCCCAACCCTGATCAGGCCTCAGTTGGGACACGCCGGCTGGCCAACTTCCCACCATCTCCTTCTACTGACAGGCCTGGCCCCAGTCCCCAATTGGGCAGTCCAGATGGACCCCATTCATGCGTGAATTCATGCACTGGGCCTCTATTATAACACCATTGCATATTATGGTAGTTGTTGATTAATATATCTTTCTTATTCTTAAATATTAATTCTCTGAGGGTAGGGGCTCTTACTCATTTATCTCACTAAATTAGAGCCTCACAATGCCTGAGACAGAGTAATAAATCTTTGTCAAATGAATGAGTTCCCTGAAAAAGGAATGACTCAGCAGTAAGATTCACTGGGAGTTGATATAAATGTTGTATTTCAACAGATCTCAGGATCAGCGCAGAGGGAAAACCTGGATTAGATTTAACAACAACTGCTTATGTTTACAATTTGTAAATACAGTGCATAATTATATGGTATTTGTCAGGATAATTTGGGGTATAAGAAAAAGACACCCTGATTCAAGTTGGCTTAAACAACAAGGGAATTGGTTATCTTATGTAGAAAAAAGTAGAGACACAGCAAACATAGAGTAGAGTAAAATAGGGCTTCAGCTTAAATGTCTTCATGATTCTTTTGGCTGGCTTTTTTTTTTCTTCTTCATGTGGGCTTTGCCCCTGAATGGCTTCCTTCATGATTGGCAGGTGGGTGCCTTCAGTATTGGCAGAAACATGCACCCTGGTTCTGGAGTAGACCTCTCTTTCTACCATGGAGTTAACATTCTTTCCTCAGTCTGATTAGTCCATCTTGGGTTGTGCATTACCCTTGGCCTTCATGTTTGCCAAGAAATGCCATTTAATGATTTGAAATGTGGTTGGGATGATAGTGATTACTAATCAGGAGACTTTGAAGTTGTAGAGAATTAACTTGATCCAGCTAAACAGGCTGAGTGTGGGAAGCATGTAATGGTTAACAGCATCAATAATACCCCCTGTCTGCATTCAATTCCCAGCTCTCCTGTTTACTTTCTCTGTGAATTTAGGCCAGGTAACTAACTCAGTTTCCTTATTTGTAACGAGGGTGGTAACAATACTTACTTCATAAGCCCTGTGAAGTTTAAGGTGAACTACTTGAGAACATAAGTTAAGCACTATTGAAGTGTTTGCTTTCACTTTTAAATTATTTAACTAAAACTGATGTTGTGTTAAAAATATAAAAGCAGGGAATTGGTTCAATGTTGGTAAACAATAATATTTATTACATAATTTTTTATTTTTTTAAATAAAGCTTTATTGTTCAGTTTATAACAGATGTTCCTCTTTTTTTTTCCCTCCATAGCTCCCCTCCACCTGATTCCCCATTCCCACCCCATGCCCTTACCCCTTGCCACTGTCCTCATCCATAGATGTAAGATTTTTGTCTAATCTCTTCCCATACCCCTCACACCTTCTTCTTCCCCTCCTCTGAGAATTGTCAGTCCATACCATTTCTATGCCCCTGATTCTATTATATTCACCAGTTTATTTTGTTCATCAGATTTTTTATTCACTTGATTTTTAGATTCACTTGTCGATAGGTATGTATTTGTTATCACTTTGTTGTTCATAATTTTTATCTTTACCTTTTTATTCTGCTTCCTCTTCTTAAAGAATACCCTTTTGCATTTCATATAATCCTGGTTTGGTGGTGATGAACTCCTTTAGCTTTTTCTTGTCTGTGAAGCTCTTTACCTGACCTTCAATTCTAAATGATAGCTTTGCTGGGTAGAGTAATCTTGGTTGTAGGTTCTTGCTATTCATCACTTTGAATATTTCTTGCCACTTCTTTCTGGCCTGCATAGTTTCTGGTGAGAAATTAGCTGACAGTCATATGGGTACTCCCTTGTAGGTAACTACCTGTTTTTTCTTGCTGCTTTCAAGATTCTCTCTCTGTCTTTTGCCCTTGGAATTTTAATTATGATGTGTCTTGATGTGGTCCTCTTTGGGTTCCTTTTGTTTGGGGTTCTGTGCACTTCCTGGACTTCTAAGTCCATTTCTTTCACCTTGTAAGGAAAGTTTCCAATCATTTCTTCAAATAGGTTTTCAGTATCTTGCTCTCTCTCTTCTTCTGGCACTCCCATAATTGTGATGTTGGTATGCTTGAAGTTGTCCAAGAGGCTCCTTGCACTATCTTCACATTTTTGGACTCTTCTTTTGTTTTTGTTTTTCTGGTTGGGTGTTTTTTGCTTCCTCATATTTCAGATTTTTGGTTTGATTCTTGGGTCCCTCTAATCTGCTGTTGGATTTCTGTATATTATTCTTTACTTCAGACAGTGCATGTTTAATTTTGGACTTGTCCTTTTCTGTTTTTTTTTTTTTTTTGCATTCTCATTAAGATCCTTGAAGGTCTCACTAATTTTCTCAGAGGTCTCACTAAGTTTCTCAGTGGTTTGTAAAAGCTTCTTGAATAACTTTATAAATGTGGTTTTGAACTCTATGTCCAGTAGTTTCATTTGTGACATGTTTCTTTATCTCTGCATTTTGACTGCTTCCTTGTGTTAATGGAGTGACGTTGTATGCTAGTTGTCCTTTATGGCCCAGTAGCTCTGTCTCCCCAAGCACCTGAGGTGGGACCCTCTTGATACATTCCTTTGTGGGCTGGGTACACAGTCTTGTAGTTAAGCTTTGATTCTGTTGATACGCTGGGGGGAATTGACCTCCAGGCCAATTGACTGTGAGGATTAGCTGTGTCTATTAATGAAAGAAATGCTGTGCTGGAGATACCCCTATGGGGCAGGACTTGCTTCAGTGGGGCTTTGGTGCTCACTGAGTCTGCCTCTTGAGTATGTATGTGAGGAGTTGAAATCTGGTGTTGTCTCACACTGATCTCTAGGCACATTGGTTCTCCAAGGAGGTGCAAGTCAGTGAGTGTCTGAGGCCACCAAGCAGGAGCTACAGGGAGATCTGCAGATTTCGCTTCTTTTCTTGGAGTTTGGAAGTTTTGGAGTTGTCTGACCCAGTTGCAATTTGTTAGGTTAAGCTGCTAGAGGGCAGGCCATTCATATGCAAAAGCCACTGCGCACAGCTTGGGTGGGTTTGTAATCTGGGCGGGGCAGGGTCTCAGGGAATCGCTAGGGTGTGACAAACAGAGCTGGCTGCCAGTCAGCCCTCTCTGCATCTCTGTGTTTCTGTGTTTCTGCATCCCAAATCCCATGCCCCAGCTCAGTAATCAATGATTCCTGTGTGCACCTCTGTGAGAGAGCCACCCTCCCTTTCCAACCCAATGGCAGATAGTCCAGTTTCTCACTGTATGAGTCTGGGTCCCCAGAATCTTTCTGGAAACTGGAGTTCAGAGCAGTTGGGAACTTGTAACTTCCTCCCATTTGAAAAACAAAACAAAACAAAAACCAGTGCACACCAGCTCAATTTGCCCACATCTCCATACCTCTGCTTTTCTGAGCCTTTGCACATCCTACCAGGTCTCAATGCACATTTTTCTTTCCTTCTAGTTGTAGAATTTCCACTCTACCAGCTTTCCCATGGTTCTGGGGGGATATCGTTTTCTCTTTTAGTTGTAGTTTTGGTGTGGCTGTGAGAGGCAGCATGTATAGGCGTATAACTTATGCTGCCATCTTGGTTCTTCCTCACAAGTTTTTTCTTTAGAAATTTTACTTTTAGAATTATGCAGTTATTTTTGAATATCTATCACTATGTAATGATGAGTTTCAAATTTACATGTTGTTGAATTTGTCTTCCATCCTTTTCAGTGACCTAATGACCATTACTCTGAATTCTTTCTTGGACATATTGCTTGCCTCCATTTTGTTTACTTCCTTTTCTGATGAGTCCTGTTTTTCTTTGGTATGTGTATTGTTTCTTTGTCTCGCCACAATTGCTCCTCTCTGGATTTCTGATTATGTAGCTCTCTCTCTCCAGTGTTTACTTTCCCTAGGCCAGTCGTCAACAAACTCATTAGTCAACAGAGCCAAATATCAACAATACAACGATTGAAATTTCTTTTGAGAGCCAATTTTTTTAAACTTAAACTTCTTCTAATGTCACTTCTTCAAAACAGACTTGCCCAGGCTGTGGTATTTTGTGGAAGAGCCACACTCAAGGGGCCAAAGAGCTACATGTGGCTCGAGAGCTGCAGTTTGGGAACCACAGCCTTAGGCAATATCAGACCCCTGTTTAATTTGCAAATTCTGGGTGGATATTAGTAGATTCAGCTGTTCCTTTTCTCTGCTCTGTGAGAAGGCCGAGGGCTCAACCTCATATTCATGCCACTTTGTCTCTTTCTGGACAGACTTTCTAGGCACCCACAGTCAGAGGTTGGAGTCTTGGTATTCCTGAGTTTGCAGCCGAGGCAGCTCGTCCTGCGGGTTGTGGTTGTAGGGTCCCAGGAGGTATCTGTGGTCCCTGGTTTTGGTAAGGCTGGGCTTCAGATTACTGCCACTCTCCCCGTCAAGATGTTGTGGTCTCTGCAACAGAGTCAGCAGCTCCAGGAGAAATTTCAGCAGGAGTTGATGCTGCCCGGCCAGGGGAGTTTGGTCTGTTAGTATCCAGCAATTCCTTGGAATATAATTGTCTCTCACTCACAAATATAGACACTTCCTGCACATCCACATACTCTCCTTTTGTTCTTTCACTCACACATTATCTTGCAGCTTGCCATTCCATCAGCAGCCATCTTGGATCTCCTGAGTTTCATATTTAAATGGAAGAGTAATCATGTGGAAAAGCAAGTGCTTAACTGCCTATTAATCATGTCTAGAAAGTAAGAAAGAATATCTGCCTTCTTATTCCATGAGTGTGTATTCTGACAATCTTGTGGTCATTTAACTAATTATAGACAAACAACCTCACAATAATTTAGACCAATGTGTTTTTAGCAGATTCTTAAACACCATCTACTTTACCCTTTCATGTTGAAAATAAGAAAATTTAGGCCACAATAAATTATGTGGATTTACCCAAGATTCCAGTTTGTAGCAGGACTGGTTTTAGAGTTAAAAGGTTTTAAATTTCACTCCTGGGTTAGTTTACTGGTCTATATAACCTTCCTCTTGAGTGCCTGACTCACAGACTTAAACAATGAAACAGAGATATGTTTTCTTTTACTAAAAATTAGAACTTGTGCTAGTGTATGTTCTGAAATTTGTAGTATAAAACCACGTACATATTTGGCCTCAACAAATCAATGTCTTCAAAACAGCTTGACCATAGCTGCATAAGGGGTCCTTACAGTTAATAGCATGCCACATACTTGTACACAGGATTAAAGGAGACGGGCTACATAGGCTACTGGATATGGTTTGTTTAAGTCATATTTTCAACAAAGTTGAAAGCAAATACTAGCTCAAAGTTTTAGATGTATATAATGATTTAGAATGTCAAATTTAGTTTCTAAAGAAAGCTATATTAATTTATAAAGAGAAGGAAAATGCATATCCAGAACACATTAAAATTCCTAAATATTAGATACTGAAAATATTGTCAATGTTCAAGGATGGAGTAGTAATCTACAGCTTTCTAAATTTTATAGTATAATTTGAAAAAGAAAATCAGGCTCAAAGAGGTCACATGATACAATTCAAAATAGAAAAGGCAAGGACAATTAATAAAAAGTTCAGCCCTTTGATTATCTCTCCTAAAGCTGCCTTAAATCGGTTGCTGACATTTTATTGCCTTACCAAAATGTCTTCTAGGAATCACAAACCACACATTCACACATTGTGTGGTACTTTATAGTTCCTTTCTGATATTTATTGGAAGCATCACAAGCCATTTTACAGTTCCTACAGGTTACCCTTACTGTTCCAGTTGTTCCTCGGTTGGTAGCTCACTTTTTTGTGCTGAAGAATGCTATTAAGAAAATTTGCGAGTTGAGACACTAGAAATGGTCTTCGTTTGATGCATAATTAAACAGAGATATAAGGTCAAGTAAGTGTTAATGAGCAGTGATATATTTTCAAAATCTATTTTAGAGATTGCAGGCATCTTGAATGCAAGAAACTTGACCTTTCATATACTCCTCATTTTACAGGTTTTGCACTATTTGTTTTCATGTTGTTATTCTTTGCTTTCATGTTATTATTCATTAAAGAGGATTTTGTGTGAATACCTGTCACGTTGCCATCACTCCATTAAAAACAGATCATACAATATTATCTTCACACCTTTCTTCATGCTTTCTTTTGATCCTAAAATTTTATTACAGACAAAATAAGCATATGAAAGTAAATAAACATTAAGTAAAAGAAGAAGAAAAAAGGAACATATATTTCCCATTTTGAGAACCAGGGAAACTGAAAATCTCCTCCTTGTATTTTGATTTTCTTGATAGCATGGATCTTGAGTGAGGATTCTAAAACTTACCATTTCATATTTTCTGGTGAAATGTTCAAATGAAACTAAAATTTTGATATTTCTTCAGTGTGCCTTTTCGAGTTATCTCAGGTCTAGATTTTAAAAGCACTTTTCTCAGGGTTGTTAAATTGCCATTCATGTCTGAGCAGATATAAAAGGTCATTAATAAAACAAAAGGTAGACTGAGCAAGTATTTAAAAGTGCAGAGAGTTTTTAAATGACAATAAAATAGAGATAATAAAAGTGTTGATTAGATGCTATATAATATTTGGGGGATAAAATGATTGATGTAGTAATATTCTGCTGAAATTTAAATTGCATAAAAATAAAGATGACCAAATCAAGGGTGATTGAAAAGACTAA
This sequence comes from Lasiurus cinereus, assembly GCA_011751065.1. NCBI lineage: Eukaryota > Metazoa > Chordata > Mammalia > Chiroptera > Vespertilionidae > Lasiurus > Lasiurus cinereus. The sequence goes on along the minus strand of JAAGEH010002528.1, from coordinate 51,007,439 downwards.
TTTATAAAATAGTGCTATAATAAGGAAATTAGTTAGGTGAACTTGTGCAATTTCATTAGTACAGGGATATCATTCATTTTGATACATGATATTTAAGTAAATATTGGGCTGGTCAGTGATATAAATCAATCTCAATAATTCTTCACTTACATGAGAACAAAATATTCACAAAAATACATTTTTGAGATACAATTAGTAGATATAGTCTATTTTATTTTATTATTATCTTCACTTGAAGATATGTTTATTGATTTAGAGAAAGAGAGAGAGAAAAACATTGATGTGAGAGAAATATTGATGTGAGAGAGACATTGATTGGTTGCCTTCTGTATGTGTGCCAACAGGGGATGGTACCTGTAACCTAGGTATGTGCTCTGACCAGGAATCAAACCTACAACTTTTTGGTGTACAGGATGATGCTCCTACCAACTGAGCAATCCATTCAGGGTGATATAGTTTATTTTAAAAATTAGCAGCAAACTAGGTTATCAGGATATGTATAGGTACCTTACATTCTTTTTGACCATTTCCTTTCAAAAGACCATGCCAAATCTTTATATGTTATGTGCTATTTTCTTAAACTGGTACAATTTAAAATCATATGGTAACTCATACACTGACAATTCTCACTAAACTTCCATTTAAAATGAAATCAATAATCTTCAGAAATGAAACCAGTATGTACTTAATGGGAAATATACACCGAGTGACCAGATTATTGTGATCCCTGAACGCATAATAATCTTGCCACTCGGTGTATATCCTATATAATAAAAGGCTAATTTGCAAATTGTCCCCTTGATGAGGAGTTCGACCAGCAGGCAGGCTGGCTAACCGCCCATATCCCCTCCCCCTGGCCTGGCTGGCCAGACTCCACCCATGTACGAATTCATACACTGGGCTTTATATATAAATACACACACACACACACACACACTGAGTGGCCAGATTATTATGCTTTCAGAGATCATAATAATCTGGCCACTCAGTGTATATTTTTAATTAATCAAACTATATGATTAATTAAAAATAGTTTTTTTAAGACCATTACATTTTTGGTTTTGACAATTTAAAGTTATTCTATAAATATGTCATTTTCATTTTAATCTGAAAATTATATAATGCATATGATTTTTAAATAAAATTGGAAATAGTTGCATTTCTCATCTTAATGAAGTACAAAATAAGAGTTTCTATATATTTTTATGTATTTAATCATGTCTATAATGAAAAGCCAATTATTTTCCTGCATTTTTAATAATTCTCATTAAAAATGCAGGAAAATAATTGGCTTTTCATTATAGACATGATTAAATAATTTCCTTCATAGTATAGAATAAATACATCAGTTTATCCTACTATGAAGTTGATTTTTATATTCAGAGACAAGTATTAAAGAATAGAGAGCCAAGATTCTTACAGAATTTTGTAAGTTATTTCTATGTGATCAAAGCTTGATAAACATTGACTAATGTAATAAGGTTTCCTTTTTCAGGTGTGGGCACAAAGAGGTTCATCTTCATGGTTCTGCACACATATTACTGCCATATGGTCTTTTCATTATAGTTATTTTATGATTTATTTATAACCAAATTTAAGCATATTGAAAATATTTTAATAGTGCATAAATGGGCAGTAGATATGAAGAAATTAAACTTCCATGGGTTCTGTGCTGTGACCTTGCTCTCCTCATTGGGATTTAACTAGGATCTTTATGATTAAATTTACTAACAGGTCAATGGTATATTAATGGGTATTCTTTAGTTGCCTTGTAAACTCATAGTGGAGATTAAACATTTCAATGAATAGAGTATTTGCTTAAATTTTTATTCTTCCTTTCTCTGAAAGAGCAAATTTAGAGGTGTTGTAAAACTACAGCTGAATATTGGTATGTTGTGAACTATGTATAGACTTGTTCCTTAATAAAATAATTATAGTTGAAATATGGACTTAAACTGTATTCTTTAGTTACTGTTGCACATGAGGAACTCAAATGAAGAAAAAAAGCTATACTGACTGAAATCATGCTTACCTGGGAGTCTATCTTCATTCATTTAACAAGTAGTTATTGAATGCCTGTTATGTATTTGTACTGTGTAAGGTGCTGGTGATACAAACATGAATAAGAGGTATTCCTTTTCTCAAGAATTTCATGTACAGTGGTGACAGACATTTATAATTGCAAGGTAAATACAGGGGTGGAAATGTGTGTACGGTATCTTGGGAGCACCCTGGAGTGGCAGTTTTTCCAATCTGGATCTGGTGGGAGTGGTCTGACAAGAATGCTAAGATGCATTTATATACAGTACTAATTATATATTAAAATATAAAAATAAATGTAAAAGGAAAAGGATTTCAGGTAGAGGAAATTGCTTGATGAGAGGGAAAAGAGAAAGAATATGGTACATGGGACACTACAAGCAACTCAATATTTTTAAAACAAAATGTGAGTTGAGATACAAAGCAAGTCAGTATTTTAAAAACAAAATGTTGAGTTAGGACAGGAAGGTGTTCCAAATGGGAAAGAGGTAAGGCTAGAGAGGCAGGCAGGGGTAGGAGCATGTGGGACAAAGACACGTGCTCTTACAAGAGGTGGGCTGATCCTCAATATCATTTTATTGCTTATTTTTTTAATTTTTATTTTTTCCTGTGTCACAATGTCATTCTTTGAGAATCTCTGAAGATTTTTAGTTTGGCAAAAAAAAAAAAAATTTCATGGTTGGTTCCAAACTCTACTTCATACTTAATTTTGCTGACAGATGAGGAAATATTCTTAAACCTGAGAATAATACTATCTGTGTTCCCCTTGCTAAGTAGGTTTTGTACTCTGCAAAGTAGATATTTACATTTCTCATCAACCCAGGAGAACAACTATGTGGTAAGCAGTATGAAAGGGCCCCTTCTCATTTCTGGTTCATTGGGGGTTTTATGTTATCACAACTGACAAGACAAATTGTGACATTCACAATGTGTGATTATTGGACATAAAATGTTTTTTCAAAAAGGAAAAGTAATCCATCAAACCCATTGAAAACATGCTAGCAAGTGAAGCCAGGTAAATTGGATTTACAATGCCTTGGGAGTATACATTTCTCAAATGCAGGACCGATAACCATTTGAAATGATATTGGTAAATGTTCAGGACAGCCATATCAAACTTTTAAGGATTTCATTTTCACTGTGGAAATAGTCTTCAGTCTTCTTGTAATATAGAGCACAGAATTCCTCAGTATATCATCCTAACATGGAATAGAAAATGAAATTCCAGGCACATATGTCATTTCTTATTTTTTGGAATGATTTTTGAAATTCTTGAGGAGAAATTAACATGATGGCTTCTTCCTGAATTCTGACATTGTTGGGTAGCTCATTCAGAAACAGATTGAAATAAAACACAATTCACACAGTTGAATTAATATTTTAGAGGGAAATATATTCTGTGTTTGATGCTCTTTATTATACTAGCTTGTATCCTATAAAGGAATTTCAAAATAATCGTAAAACTCTGGCAAAATATACTGTAATCATGGCCAATAAACAGTGATATTTTAACCTATCACTAAAAGTATGCTGTTTTCCTCTATTTTTATATTTAAAATTACATTTATCTCTATTATTCTTGGCATTATCTAATGGTTCTAAAATGAACTATGATTTTGAAATATACTGTCCACTGAAAGGCTGATAAGTTTAGTTTTAAACTGAGATTAAAGCATAGGCTATTTAGACATCTCAGGTGATAGATCAGGAGCTTGCCTCCGACTTAGATTCCTTTTTTATACAATCATGCCTGCCAGGCTCACCTTAATGCGAATCAATGAAAGCAAGAAAGCCTATGTAATGAAAAATAGTTTTAACATTTTAAAAATGAAATTCCATATTTAACTTGTGTGATACAAGGACCGCTTACATTACCCTGTATGCTGCCATAATCAAGAGGTTTTTATTGATATTCTTTTAGAGAAATCTGGTAGGAGTCTTTGTCTCTAGTCTTCCTGTTTTGAAATGCATATGTCTGTCTGTCTTATCTACATCTATGTATCCATCAAACATTTACAGAGAATATATGGGAGAAAAACCTACCAATGAAGCTTGTATCAGTGGGCACCAAGAGTACAGTGCCTTCTAGAAAAATTTCCTAATTCTCTTAAATATGGCTAAATGATAAATATTAATCTTTTATTAATTTGTATTGGTATAAGAATTTTAAAATAGGGATATGTGATATATTCATTCTCTTATTACTTAACTGATAAGGTATATGGCCTGTATCAGGTATATACCTTACTAATAGGTTTGGAGATTCACTAGGAGCATTCACAGGTCTTGGAATAGGGTCTCACAATGAAGACTTATTAAAGTACAAGGATGCAAAGTACAGTCAGCACAAGGAACAGACACATGGGATGAAGTCTGCAGGAAACCATACCTAAGCTTCTGGGAGTCCTGTCCCAGTAGAGTCTCAGATGACATGCCTCATTCCTCCAGCAACCAATTGTGACAACATGGCGCTCAGGAAGCTCACAAGAGATTCAGTGACTAAGATTTTTATTGGAGGCTAGTCATGTTGCCCACTCTGTCTGGCATATGTTAAAATGTGAGAGTCTCAGAAGGAAAGCAGGGGTTCAGTATGAGATACCTTGTTTATACACATGCAGGCATTCTTATCCATTGTGGCAATGATAGGGACACTCCTCAAATCCAAGTTCCCATCAGCCCCTGCCAAATTTCCAAGCAGATGGTTTTAAGGATAGCAGTCTCAAGATAGCTAGTAACTCTTTTTCTGCACAGGAACAAAGTATGTTAAACTATTTAGATTCTTGTGTGGGTACTAAAACTTCCCTGCCCCATCTCCAAGTATTAATGTACTTTAGCAGTTGAATTTACACACTAATTGGGAGAAGTTAACTTCAAGGTGTATTTTTTTTTTTTAGGTCAACTAAACATCTGCTGCCTATAAATTTTAGATTACTGCAAAACAAATGAGGTTTTATTTCATTGTAATAGAGAATATTTAAGATGTTTCTGTAAATCTCATCCCTTTTGGATAATTTTTAAAAACTTGCATTTCAGAAGGTGAGGTTTTCTGACCTTATTTTCCAACCTAGGAGAAAACACAAATTGAGGTATATGCAGGTCCATGTAGTGCTTATGTCTTCCTATATTTGGAAGTAAGGAAAGAGAAGAAATATATATTTATCATTTACTGATACTGGGTTATTGATACTTGATCTTTAACTATATTACCTTCCTCAATTCATTCTTGCTACTGACAGAAGGCAATCATTTTAAAAAACAAATCTGATAATGTCATGTTTCCCCTGAAACTCTTTGATAGTAACAATTGCTCTTTCAGCCTCACATCTCTCTATGCTTCTATCACTGTGTGTTTGCATATTTTAGTCCTCCTGCCTGGAATTATCTTTGTTCCCCTTTCCCTCTTTTTTTTTTTTGTTTTTTTGTTTTTTGTTTTTTAATCTAGCTCACTTCCACTCATTCTTCAACTTTCAGCCCATATATCACTTCCTTAATATTCCTCACTTCTAGGATGAGTCCTATTCTAATAGATAGGCCCTCAGAGCATAATACATTTGAAAATGGACATTTTCTGACATAGTTTTGATTGATCTCTGTCTTTCCTATTTCCAAACATTAGACTGAAGTCCTTATGTCCTTAGTGTGTAGCAGAATTCCAGGCCTATAGTATATAATATTTGTTACCTGAACACTGAGGGAAAGTTTTATTTCTTCATGCCCTCAGATCATCATAATTGAGGTAGAGATCTAGCTTCTGTGTATGGAGTTTGGGGTATTACAGAGTGGCAACCAAGCCATAGTTAAAAAAAAGTATCCTATATAATAAAAGGGTAGTATACAAATTGAACCTAATGGTGGAATGACTGTGAAAAACTGGTCACTATGATGCACACTGACCACCAGGGAGAAGAAGCTCAATGCAGAACCTGCCCCCAGGTGGTCAGTGTGCTCCCACAGGGGGACTCCGCTGTCTCCTCCAGAGTGCTAAGTATGTCCAACTGTGGCTTAGGCCCGCTCCCTGAGAGGAGCAGGCTTAAGCTGTCAGTTGGACATCCACTGAGGGTTCCTGGGCTGCCAGAAGGTTATCTGACTGCCAGCTTATGCCCAGTCCCCTGGAAGTGGGTCTAAGCTGGCAGTTGAACATCCCCCAAGGGCAGTGGGATCTCCCCCTCCCACCCATGAATTTTTGTTCATTGGATCTCTAGTTTAAAATAAAAACTTTGGCATGTTTATATCATTAATATAGAGGGTGTTGTACTCACCCTGCAGAGGAAAGTTTGATCCCCTCCCAAAATTTGGTTTGAATATTGAGACTAATAATGCTACATATGCATGAAGAGAATTTGAAATGCTTATTTCTCATAATGAAGAGAACATATTAATCATATTTGTAACAGCAAAATATATGCCAGTAACTTATTGGATAAAGTCAATAATTTGCCATATATGTATAACCTTAATTGGTGAGACCACAATGTTATGGTTATAATAATCCACCATGAGGTGCCATTCATTTTTCTAGATTTAAGAAAAGGCCATATTTGGCTATTAATAAAGGAACAGTGGCCATTATCACCCTTTCCCTATTGATATAATAGATTTTATATCAATTCTGGAAGGGGAAGATCCATGAAGTACTTTTTTTTTTTTTAAAGAAAATTGCAACTGCCAAAGACTTAATTTAATTTCAACTTATTAGTCTTTGTTTCAGACTGTCCATATCTGCTATAGGATATTTTAGGGCAATAGTTACCATAGTTATGGGAAATTTAGGCAAGGCAATATTTATGATGGTTAAGTTGATGCATATCTATATGTCTTTAGTTTATATTTTATAACTTTCCAAAAGTATAGAAATTACTTTGTTTAAATTGAGGGGATTCCATAGTTTAAATGTAATTTGAGTCCTAGTATGGACATAGATTATAATAGTTTGGCAAATGATGCATTCCAAAGATATTACACTTGAGAACCTATACTGTTGAGGTACAAAAGACAATCAATTCTCTTTTATCTTTTTATTATATAAATTTTTAAAGTGCAAGTTCGATTTCCAATTGAATCAAAGTTTTTTTGTTTGTTTATTTGTTTCAACCTCCCATGCCAGTTTTTCTTTGTCATTGTTGTTCTTGTTGCTATTTATATATACCTTTGTGGGAAGGAGGTCCTTGCTTATAGGCTCATAAATTTGCTGTTCATATTTATGTTTCTTCTTTCAGAGAGCTTCCAAACAATATCTTAAAGATTCGGGTTCTCCTCCATATCAATGGTTGCTTTATAGGGTTTAAGGAATCCAGGTTGATGTGGGGTTTGAATTAATTCTTTGGCTGTCTCATGGGGTGAGAGTGGAGTGGGGGGGAATGAAAGGAGTAAGATGTTTTCCTTTATAATCCTAAGGGTAAAGCTCTTTGTTGATGACAGAGGTGTAGGCAGCAGCTGCAAAGGCGTTTTATATTGTCCTGGTAAGCCATCTACTTTTAGGAGTGTGACTCAGCATGCCACATAGTAACTGCTTTCCTCCATATAACAGAACATTCACTGGGTCTACAGGTTGCACAGGATATCAGTCTTTCTCCTGACCACTCTATAGAAAGGGCCAATCCCTGGTTGATGTTGGAATCCAGACTACAGAGACAGGTTCAAGATATATGATCCAGGGCCCCTTTAAGGAGGGCCCCAATCCATATTCCTGTCCCTAAATGCCAAATGATGAAAACATCTGACAGGTCATGTAAATCTATAACAAAAGCTTAGGAGGACTCAGCAAATATAGCACAAAGTAGCACAGCTGAGAGCACAGTCTAGCCAGCAGGCAGCATAGCTCCAAGGGCGTGCTCTTCAGCAGACAGCAGAGCCAGTTAACAAGAGAAGAAAGATTCCCAGCAGTCTGGTAATTCTCTAGACAGGCTTGCCACACACATTGTTATAGTCACCCTGCAGAAGAGAGATGGATTCCCTCACCCAAAAGTTGCTTCAGATGTCAGGCCTGGTAACACCATACATACAATGAAAGGGTATGAAAAAGCTTATTACTTACATATAATGACGCTTCCTGGGGAGAGCAGACAAATCCCTAAGCAGGTCCCAAAATGAGTTGAGAGGGCTGTGAAAGGAGACTGGTTTGGGGATTTTATTGTGGTTAGCGGGGAGCTTGGATGCAGGTTCCTGGGTGTCTGGGTCAGTGATGGAATGTTTTGAATTTCCTGATGTCACTGAGAGAGAGAGTATCTGAGCTTACTTATCAGCTTGTTCAGTTCTGGGGCAGAAGGGGACTGGGAAAAGCTCTAAAACTGTAAGCAATCAAATGTAAAATAATGGATTCTCAGAGGATGGGGAAAAGCTGCGTGTATTTTTCTGTGGGGCCTATTTTGGTGTTTGGGGTATGTCTGTTATAGAAAATGTTGAGTCTCATATTTATGTAAATAATCTTTTTACTTGTGTTAAAAATCATGCTTGAGATAACCTTTCTTGCTCTCTTTTTTAATCTTCAAATTTTATATTATCTGATACAAAGATTTATTGTAACCCTGATTTGCTAAGCCTATTACTAGTATTGCAGCCTTCAATTATTATTCTATGAGTACAGTTCAAAATCATGAATTCCATCTGAACTTCACTGTGTTCAGAAATCATAATAATCTGGCCACTCAGTGTATATAGCTTATCCAGGTCACAATTTTGAGCCACAGAAATTGTAGCTGCCTGTCCCTAGGTCAGCCCAGATCTACATTCAGATAACATGTAATATCAATTAAACCATTCTATTAAATGGAAATTACCTATGATAAGTCAATGGTGTACAATCTATTTATATAACTGGTTTACTTAAAAATTGTGTTTGGTTTATGTGTTTCCCTCCACATTTTGGAATACTTAATCCATTGGAATTTTAAAGTAGTTCAAAACAAATAATATTTTTCCTAGTAGAGATTATTTTCAACTTAATTTGAAATATATTTTATTTTACAAAGCTAATTCATTCACATTCACTGACAGATTTTAGCAAGTAAATGAGCAAAATTATAGAAATTGAAAATAGAACTAATGTTTGGCCCAGAAATTCCACTTATAGCAATATATCTGAAGAAGCCCAAAATACCAATCAGAAAGAATATATGCACCTCTATGTTCTTAGCAGTGCTATTTATATTAGCTAAGATCTGTAAACAGCCCAAGTGCTGAGTAGATGAGTGGATTAAGAAGGTGTGGTACATTTATTTACACAATGGAATACTGTGCAGCTGTGAAAAAGAAAGATTTATTACTCTTTGTGACAGTCTGGAGGACCTGGAGAATATTATGGTGAGTAAAATAAGCTCGTCAGAGAAAAGCAAATACTACATGATCTCACTTATATGTGGAGTCTAATGAATATAATACATTGATGAGAAAATGGATCCAGAGGCATGGAAGAATGGAACAGACTGACGTATCTCATAGGGGAGGGGAATGGGTAGATAGGAAGAGATTAACCAAAGACTTTATATGCATTTCCCATGAACATAAATAATTGTGTGATGAAGGCCTGGAGTGGGGCAGGGGAGGCCTGGTGGGAGGAGGGGAGCAAATGGGAGAGAAATTATGGGACATCTGTAATACTACCAACAATAACATATATGAAAAAGAACAAAATTGAAAAGAGATTAATTATGGCTTAAAATAAAGAGGCTGAGAATATATTAGCTATGCTCTAGAAAGTCCAACTAATGTTCTTTGTTTTCTGTTGGGTCTGTGATGGAATGCATTTCTAGGGCAATTTTACTGTTTGGACTTTGCAGCTGAACATTTCCATATCTTTTATATATATAAAAGCCTAAGTGACCTGCTGACCGGCCAATAGCTCTGATGTTCATTGACCACCAAGGGGCAGATCCTCAACACAGCAGCAGAAAGCACAGGGATAAAAACATGAAAAAGACTGATGAATCTCAGAGGGAAGAGGTGAAGGGGAGAGCAGGAAGAGATTAGCCAAGGATCATATATGCATACTAGAGGCCTGGTTTCCAGATTCATGCACTGGTGGGGTCTCTAGGCCTGGCCTGTGGGGATTGGGCTGAAACGAGCTCTCCAACATCCCCCAAGGGTCCCAGATTAAAAGAGAGTGTAGGCCAGGATTTGTGCACCAGGCTTCTAGTATTTGTAGATTATTGTAACAGTCCTTGGTAACAAGACTATTCACTTTATATTGAATTTAAAATTTTTTTAGGGCAGGTAAAGAGTATCCTCTCTTGCATTTTTCTATTTTTATTCATTTGGATAACATAATGCTAACTTTAATTTTTTTAGTCCAGACATCTATATGTGAAAAAAAAAATAACCTAGAAATCTTAAATTCAGGTTTTTATGACAGAATTTGTTGAGAATGTCTAAATAATTTCTCTAATGAGATCAATATACACTTGAATAATAAAGGAGCAATGGATTCCAGTAGTAATCTCCAGTTTTTCCATTAACTTTTGATTGTGAAAAGTCTCTGCATTGTTTCTAATTGGACCTTCTCTGGATACCATCTGATTTTGTTTTGTATAATCTCTACTTTGCAAAGATCTCTCTGTTTTTGTATTATTAGATTAAACATAAAGGAATTTAGTAAAAGGGCATCAGTTAGTTTGTAGGTCCTCTGGTTGGCTCAAAGATCTGTAAGAGCCTATACTGGTGTTTCTGGACACTTGCTACCACTGCCCACTTCTATTACCAAATGCTGCCAAGCAATAATCTTCAACTGACAGTAACAGCCAAAGTAGGTTCTTATCTGTAACACTTAACTTACCTGAAAGGATACAGCTAGGCAGGGCAAGCCTTGAAGTATCTCCCACTCAGTCATTCATAAGGACTAACTCGTGATGTCGAATTTGGAGTGCTATATTAAGCATTAAAAACTTTGGCAAGTTATTTTGGCTCAGTTCCTCTATTAATCTTTTCTACCCTTCCTTTCAACTTGGCTCATGAAGACAGCTTCAGGTTAAGTTGATATCTATAAGTTCTTTAAACTTATCAGAAATAAATGCAAATCCTTTGTGAGAAACTATAATAGAGTCTTATTATCTACATTTAGCAAATTAAGGGGGCAATGGATGGTCATAAATGTTCTACATGATCAATTTTCACTATTTAGTGCAGACTCTTTTGTTAAAATAGTCTGCATTTTAAGCCAATATTTGTTACTAATTATGTATTATTTTATTAGAAAAATTCTATTGTCTAACAGACTTTATATGTCAAAAAGAAACATAAGAATTGAGCATGACAGTAATTAAGTACTTATTTTGTGCCAGGCCTGGAACTACCCTTTGAATGAATTCCTAAGTCTGATCCTTAGCTTTTTTGCCCTCCAGCTTCAGGGAATGAGAATCTTTATATAGGCTGGGACGGAGGTCCTCTGGCTTAGTCATTGCCTGATGATTAATCTCCCTCTGCCTTTCAATGTTTTTCTTTAATACACCTATATTCCTTAGCATTAGCCTTCCATTCCATAGTAGTTTTTAAAAATTAAATAACAATTTTGTTTTAGAATAGTTTTAAATTTACAGAAAAGTTGTGGAGTTAATACAGAAAGTTCGTTTGCTATACTGCTGACTCAGTTTACCCTATTGTTAGTATCCTACATCACCATGATAGCTTTGTTATGTTTAGACAGCTTGTCTCCATAGCCCTTTATGATCTGTGACTAGTTTCTTAGACTTTTCTTGTCTTCAGTGCTTGATATTTTTGAGGCATACTGGCCAATCAATGTTTGTTTGTTTGTTTTTTCAATATATTCCATTGATTTTTTTACAGAGAGGAAGGAAGAGAGATAGTTAAAACATCAATGAGAGAGAAACATAGATCAGCTGCCTCCTGCACACCCTCCGCCACTGGGGATGTGTCAGCAAACAAAGTACATACCCTTGATCAGAATTGAACCTGGGATCTTTTAAGTCCTCAGGCTGACGCTCTATCCACTGAGCCAAACCGGTTTGGCCAATCAGTGTTTTTGCAGGATGTCCTTCAATTAGGATTTGTCTGGTGCTTCTCTCATGGTTAGATAGGGGTCATAGGTGTTTGGGTAAAGACCACAAAGTTGAAGTGCCATCCTCATCACATTATTCAAAGGGTGCATGCAATCAACATGATTTGTCACTGAGAATTTAACCTTGATCAGCTTTTTGAAACAGTGTGGGCCAGGTTTCTCCATTGTAATGCTATTTTTTCCATTTCTCTTTTTTTTACTCTTTAGATGTAAGCCAGCAAGGGAGCTCACTCTGGGAAGTAGGAGGTGGGGTCGAAGTTGTTTCACCTCTTAGAGGGGGGGATATCAACATAACTTATTTGGAAGCTTTCTGTAAGAATTTGTCTTTTCTTCCCCATTTTTAATTTATTAATAATTTATATCACTGTGGACTCATGAATACTTATTTTACATTTGGGGTCCATACTCCATCATTTATTTTGTTGCTTAAATTAGTCCACATTTGGCCATTGGGAACTCTTTCAGGCAGGCCTGGTCCTTGTATCCCTTTGGCATGCCCTGATTTATAGTACTTTCAATTATGATATCCCTTCATTCTCTCAAAGTTCTGAGATATTGCGTATGCTAGTACATTCCATCTCAGGTCACCACCTATCAAAGATATAACAGCTGCCGAAACTGGTTTGGCTCAGTGGGTAGAGCATTGGTCTGTGGACTGAAAGGTCCCAGGTTCAATTCCGGTCAAGGGCATGTACCTTGATTGCGGCACATCCCCAGTAGGGGGCGTGCAAGAGGCAGCTGATCGATGTTTCTCTCTCATTGATGTTTCTAACTCTCTATTCCTCTCCCTTCATCTCTGTAAAAAATCAATATACTAAAAAATATATATATAACAACTATTTCACTACTGCAAGCTAGGCCTTATGACTAGTGATGGGATTGTCCTTGCCAGACAGATTATCCAGATCCAAATCTATCTTAAAGTCTGGTTCCCAGAACTATTTCTGATATTAACTTTTCTATGTTGGATTCCTTGGGAAACATATTCTTAACCAGAGAGTGATTTTGGGGGGGAATGTTTTTAGGGAAGTGGGGAACACAGCCTGGGCACAAGATGAAGCCAAACTGCAATGTTGTTGCAACAGGGGTTGTAGCTGATGACAAGAGCAGCTATGAAGCTGGAATGACCTTACAGAAATCTCTTGAGTTATGACAAAGGATATGTATGTGTTTGAGGTTGAGGTGGAGACTTTGTACCCTGCATTCATTGGCAAAGGGGTGTAATTTTGAGTAGGGAAGCTCCCTTTTGTAGTTAATCATTCTTTTTAAAATTATATATTTTCTTGATTTCAGAGAGGAAAAGAGAGGGATAGAAACATCAATGAAGAGAGAGTCATTGATCAGCTGCCTCCTGCATGCCCCACACTGGGGTTCGAGCCCGCAACCCAGACATATACCCTGATAAGGAATTGAACCATGACCTCCTGGTTCATAGGTCCACACTCAACCATGCTGGCAGGACAGCAGTGGGCCATTCCTAAGAAGAGGCCCACCTGAGTGCTGTCAGCAGTCAAAATTTCCAACAGCTGGAGAAATGAAATTTAGTCCTAGAAGGAGAATCTGAGCTTTGCAATAGAGTGCTCAACATCAATAAGAAATGTGCCTGTTTTATGATCTATAATAAGTACTTGGTTACTGCAATTTCTCTCCTGCCTTGTTTGCTGCATAAGATAAATTAGCAGAGTAGCCATTCCCTGTGGCTTTTTCCTCCTACATTTGGAACTATTCCTGTCAAGCCACTGACCTATAAAAGCTGGTGGTGATGTGCTGGACGGAGTTTTCTGGAAGCAATTTCTCAGGACTTACACTTTTACACTTGTCCTATTTAGGTTGATCCCATCCAGATACTACATTTCAATTTTTCCTCTCTAGCTTTAAACTGGACTTTCTACATATCTAGATTTTTCCTTGGAGTTTGAACTGTGACTTTCTCAGCCTATTGGCATTTTCTAATTCCCTTCTATTTCCTAGACTCTGTTCCAATGGGGCTAGGTGGAGTGGCTTTCAAGTCAGGGAAAGGGAGAACTTCCCTAACCATTTATTGGGGAGGAAGTGATACAAAATAAAAGAAAGTGAAGGGATTACATGGAGTACTTGGAGGTGGGTAAGCAGGGGGTGGGGAAGGGATTGGATAGGGACAATGAGGTCAGAAGGAGACCTTACTTGGGGCAATGGGCACACTATACAATGTGCAGATGACATTGTAAAACTTGGTTTTGCAAAATGATGTCATCCTAATAAATTCAATGAATAAAAATACTGATCCTCAGGGATACTCAAATGGTTCCTTCAAAGGTCCCTTATGTTGTGAGAATTAAGACAACTGAATCTCCTGAACATGTTAAAGGATATAGAGAGCCTAGAGTTTGGTACAGAAAGAGAAAATAAACAGGAAAAGAGACATTTGCCCTGATCCAAATGCTAAAATCCTAAGCTAGAAATACTGTAACAAATATGCTAGGCTGGATATGACTTTAGAAGAAATTTAAAATAGTTTTGTGTTTTTTTTTAAGGAACACTTGTGAAAGTTTTAACTTGCTTTTCTAAAAAGTGGAATTCAATATATATTTATGTCCTCTAAGTACTAATCAGTTAATTATATGGTAGACATGTGTAGAGGAAGAAAAGAAAATATTCCTCTCCTACTTTTCATATGTTAATGCTAAATGGAACTGAAGAAAGACTTCTGACATCACTGTCCCTTCTTGCCTGCCTCTACCCAGTTTAGTCATTAAAATGTTATTCCATATTTCTCATTCTTAGATATCTTTTTTATTTTCCATCTCTTTATTATTCTGATAAATTCCTGTGAATTTCCTTCCAATTCATTAGCACAACTGTTTGTATTTAGCCTATTTAACATTTTAGATATTTAATTTAAAAGCTACTTTTTCACAATGTCTGTTTAGTTCATGTTCTAATCTATCCAATTTTCTTCTTATCATAGTGATAGCTTATTTTTATGGCATTTATTTTGTATTCTGACTAATGATTTTACTCATTCCAACTTGTGGTATTTCCAACGGATTTTATCATGTAAGTTCTTGTGGTTGTAATAGTGCCATTATAGTATCTGATGGTTCTCACTTGTGCCGTGTGCTTTCTTTTTGGAAATTTGTAATTCCTCTTTCAGTTTCTTCTTTCATTTCTAGTGCCTGGTAACTTCCTTTGTAGAAGAGCTTAAAAATGTTTGTGAATGTTGTAATTCTTGAATTGGTGAATTTCACCATGTGTACATCTTTTATTTTACCTTCTTAATAATCCACTCCATTTCTTATGCATTTGATTTATTCCCATATTATTTATTTATTTACTTACTTACTAGAAGCCCAATGCACGAAATTTGTGAAAGGGTAGGCCTTCCTTCCCTGAGCTGCTGGCACTGGCTTCCCTCCGGCACGTGGGACCCCACCTGGGAAGCCAGGAACCCAGTCTCCCCTCCAGCCACCAGCAGGCACCCAGAACTGGGGAATCCCTCGCAGCCCCAGCTTCATTCAGAAGGTTGTCTGGTCTAACTAGCATATTATGCTTTCATTATTATATATTTATTTTAAAGAGAGGGAGGGAGAGAGCGAGAGCGAGAGCGAGAGCGAGAGCGAGAGCGAGAACGAGAGCGAGAGAGAGAGAGAGAGAGAGAGAGAATGAGCAATGTGTGAGAGAAACATTGATTGGTTGCCTCCCACATGCACCCTGACTGGGGATCCAACCTGCAACCTAGGTATGTGCCCTGCCCTGGAATCAAACCTGCTATCTTTCGATACCTGGGTTGATGCTCCAACCTACTGAGATGCACTCGCCAGAGCTGCTTCATTGCCAATTTTTACACTCTAGCCTCTAGCTATTGCTTAACTTCTGCTAAATAACTTCTCAAAGAATTTCTGTGGTAGCAATTGTCTTGTCACATGAACAATATTTTAAGAGACATATAACTTTTAGATGAAGACAAGTACAGATTCCTTGTAAGGAGACACTATTAAAATTATTTATTAGAAAGTATTTTTATATTTATATACTTATATTTAGAAACATAGTAAATAATTTTTACTTTCATATTGAAGCTAATGATGTATTTCTAGATGTTTATGGGTAGAATTCTCTAAATCAGAAGTTGGCAACATTTTCCTATAAAGGAACAGATAGTAAATTATGCTTTGTAGGCCTTCCAGTCCCTGAAACAATTATTCTTATGCCATTATATTGTGAAAGCAGCCATAGGTGATATGTAAACTAATGAATGATTATGTCCCAATAAGACTTTACTTGCAAAAATAGATGGTGAGCTGAATTTGGTGCATGGGCCACAGTTTGCTGACTCATGTTCTAAATGATAGTTCACGGATCTAAGGACTTAATAATATTAATAATATCTTAAAGTGAGCATTTGCACAGTACTTAATAGGAAATTAAATTTAATTCTATTTTTATATCATTCCCTGAAAACATAATTACTAAGTTCAAGGCATTTTTTTTTCACATAGTTTGGAGATTCCTTTTGGGCATAGAAGATACAGAGTGTTTTTTGTAATTAACAATGAATACTATATACACACTTGCAGACTGTTGTCACTTGTAATAAATACAAAAATAATGTATATATAATGAGTTTGTTAAATACCAATTCAGCTTAGAAGCTGCTGGAACTTAATTTTTTTTTTTGTAATCAATAGTTCATTTGGTTTTCCCTATTATATATTGCATTTCAGTGACAAACCGTGGGATCCTGGAGTTGCCCCGAACAATTTGATTTTTTGCATCTGTGAAAGTTCTCAACTCTCCTGTGGTTTAGTTGGCACTTCTTGCATACCAAAAAAACCTAAGTATTGATCTAAGCTATTAAAGCACACCATAGTTGCATTCTTTTATAGCAGCTGCTCTGTACCAGTTCAACCTAATAAATTCTTAAGTGTATTTCATTCATACAACTTGGCCTACTGCTTTGCTCAGAGCAATCATTAACTCATATAGGCATGTAATGAGGAAAATCTCAGAATAGTACACAGCAAGGAATGCACATATGGGGCTTCTCCCTGGAGAACAACCAGTAATTGAAAGCACTAAACTCCCAATTATTATCCCCTCCCATTTGCAAGCTCCTCACGGGTCCTATATGGCACCAAGATATTGTCACTAATTTCACTTTAGACTAATATTGAGATAATGCCCTGCCATTGTATGTTGTTTCTTTGCATGGGTGCCAAATGCTCTCTGCCATGCTATCAAGAAATATAATTACCAAAGTAGATTTTTGTAAGTCACTGAGATTATCATACTGAACATTCTCTTTCTTTTTGTCTCTTTGTGGAGGGTTCTGCAGTGACTGAGTGACTTAGTCATGGTGTTATATTTGAAGTCTTTATAATGCAAACCAGGGAAGGTCAGGATGCTTGTTTTTCATTGCAAGATTATTCATTCATTAAAAATTAAAATGCATTGCTCACTTCAGGTGGTGGGCTGGGTGTTATTTCCCACAGGCCCAGGTCAACAGCGGAGAACAAAGATAGTCCTGCTGGGCAGCACATCTTCCACTGCTGCAAACTCCTCATTCTTCACTGGTTACCATCAAAGTTATTGAAAATTGGACAGGTCTCAATATGAGAGATAATGACAATACTTAGATTTATGCTATAGAAGGCAAGGTTTAAATTTGATTCTCCTTTTATTTAATAAACATTTGCTTGACAGTAACTGTATACTAACAGTAATGCTGGGTCTCGAAGTTGTGAACATGAATAAAACATAATCACTTTCCCTGAGAAGGTAATATGTAATATGGAACAGACATACGAATGAAAAGTCACGATATTGTAAGCAAAGTGCTGTGAGAAGACTGAGGAAAAATATCCCCGTTTAATGCACGTGGCAAGATCATGAAAGGACAATAGAACAACATATTTTAAATGATGGAAATGAGCATTAGGAAAATGGAAATAAAATTATAAAACTATTTGTAAAACCATACATTTTTAAAAAAACTTAAAGTAAGGTATAAAAGGACTATAACTGAATACATGTGAATAAATATAAAATAATATCAATGTGTTTGTAAAATATGTATAAGTAAAATATATGACAAAGGACTATAGGGGAAATAATATCAAAGGACTATAGGGGAAATTGAAATATACTATTGTAAATTTTTAAAGTTTATGTGAAGTGGAACAATGTTGTTTAATGCTAGATTACTGAAAATATTAATGCAGGTAATATACTCTAGAACAACCAGTAGGAAGAAGCAAAAAGAGAAGTATAACTAAGGTGTTATTGTATAAAATAAAATAGAAAGCAAAAAGCTACAAAGTTTTTTTTTAAAAAAAAGACTGGGTAAGAGACTAAATGGATTTAAAAAAAGGTATTTTGCTGCCTATGAAGTTTTGTAGAATTTATATTGTTTTCTGTCTTACATTCAAGTCCTTTAGCCATTTTGGGTTTATTTTAGGTATGGTGTAAGTTGGTGATCTAGTTTCTTTTTTTTTTTTTCATGTATCTGACCAAATTTCTCAGCATGTTTATTAAAGAGACTGCATTGATTCCATTGTATGTTCTTGCCTCCTTTGTCAAATATTAATTAAGCATAATGGCTTGGGTCAATTTCTGGGTTCTCTGTTCTGTCCCATTGGTCTATTTGTCTATTCTTGTGCCAGTTCCAGGCTGTTTTGAGAACTGTGGCTTGATAATATAGCTTGATATCTGGTATTGTGATGGAATACTATGCTGCTATAAAAAAGAAGGAACTTTTACCATTTGCAACTGCATGGATGGAACTGGAGATCATTAGGCTAATTGAAATAAGCCAGTTGGAGAAAGATAAATATCACATGATCTCCCTCATATGTGGGATATACATAATTTGATGAACAAGAATAGATCCAGAGACAAATGGTAGTATGGGGGTAAGAGAGTAACCAAAGGACTTGTATGCATGCATATTAGCAAAACCAATGGACACGGACACTGGGATGGGGTTCTTGCTCCGGGTAAGAATGGCCTGGGGGGTGGTCAATTGGGGAAAAGGGAGTCATATGTAAAACTTTAGACAATAAAAAAAGAATATAAGTATAAAATACAGAACAAATAGTACAATAGTAGATTTAAACTCAATAACATTCATGATTACCTTAAATGTAAACACATAAATGTATCTGAGGTCATCAGCAAACATAACATCATCTCATTATTTCTATTCAACATTGTACTGCAATTAGGCAAGAAAAAGCAGACTGAAAAAGCAATTAGGAAAGAAAAGTAAAAACTGTCTTCTCTTGCAGACAGTTTCTGTGCTCACCAAAAATTCACTAGATTTAACACATGAATTTATTGTAAAATGTAAGGTCATTTACAAAAATGAGAATTTGGAAAATGAAAATTTAAATTATGCCATTTTTAATAGCATAAAAAATATAAATAGCCGAGACCGGTTTGGCTCAGTGGATAGAGCGTCGGCTTGTGGACTGAAAGGTCCCGGGTTCGATTCCGGTTGGGGGCATGTACCTTGCTTGCGGGCACATCTCCACAGTGGGGCATGCAGGAGGCGTCTGATCTATGTGTCTCTCTCATCAATGTTTCTGACTTTCTATCTTTCTCCCTTCCTCTCTGTAAAAAAATCAATAAAATATATAGGCCCCAATTATCACAGGCTTACTCAAAGAAGGTCAAATAACAACTGCACATGTAATTATATTATAGAAGAGGAACTCCAACCTAAAGGAATCCACATCTTTTATAGTAGATAGTAAACATGCCTTATGTTTTGCCCCAGAGGAACACCTTATCTATATTATACTGGAAAGTAATCAAACTTGGCCTTCTGCTCCGAAGGGAGACACTATCTCTCTCCTCCAAGGCTGTTTGTTGGATAACCACCCTTCAGAAGATAGTCTGAAATAAAGGCTTCTGTTTGCAACACATGCAGAAATGTGAGAGGCCCATGGAGGATTATCCCCCAACAGGGATGTGCTTTCTCTCTTCCCCTACCTTGTATTCATGACCAATTGTCTCAGCAGGACTTAATGCACACTTTCTTTTTTCTGAGATATCTTTAATATAATTAGATTTAAGTGACTATATTAACAAAACATAATATAATCAGGTTTCCATTTATGTATGTGTGTTTTGGGGCTCTCAAGTCTATTAATTGATAGTCTATCTCTGCATCAGTACTACATAACTTTAATTACTAGAGCTTTAAAAAACAAATCTCAATCTGTGGTAGAGCAATTCCCTGCTTGCCCCCACCCCTCCATAGACAAATGTACACCTTGTTTTTCTTCAGGAATGTCTTAACGTTTCTTGTCCTTTCATTCTTATTTAAATTTAAAAATCTGTACAAGTTCCAATGGATTGTTTACCTGACTTAAGAAGGTGTTTAAAACTTCCTATGGGGAAACATTTTGCAGGGGTTGCCAGTATGATTTCCCACCATAGGTAGATTTGAAGTTTTGTTTCCTGTCCTCTGCATTGCTGCCCTTTAAGAACTAAAGTTCTAGTCTTCAGACATCAGCAGATGGCCTGGGGCAAGTGGCAGCTTCAAGTCATTAGCTTCTCTGCATGGATCTTTTCACATTGTTATCAGCATCTCAGAATTTTTCTTGCCTTTTTTGGGCAGTTCAATTATGCACTTTAAAAGATATTTTGTATAATCCATCTAACTTTTTTTAGTTTTGCCTTGATAGTGGTTTTCAGGATATCTACTTGCTCATATTGCCTGAAACAAGTCTTTTGTTAATGTGGTCTTAAAATTCTTTATCTCACAGAATTGTGTCATGCACACAATAAACATTCAACAAAATATGTTTAATGGAACTGAAGATTTCATTTGTGTTTCTATGATGCTCATCATTCCCAAGTAACTTAGTATTTATACCATTTATAAAACTTTACAGAATTATAAAATATTTTAAACATACAGAAAATAATATAATTGAAATATTTGTATTCACCATCAAGATTAAACCATGTTAATATAGTGCCATATTTTCTTTAGTCTATGGTTATATGGTTATTTAACAGTGATGTATGTTATCATTTTGTATATTTTTAAAGTTTATATTAATAAAATAGTGGTTTTCATACTCTTGAAACTTGCTTTTTCCCTCACTTAGCATCATCTTGAAAATTTTATCTATGTTGATTCCTTAAACTCTAATTCAATTATCTTAATTCCTGAATATAATTTTATTACAAATTACATTTTATTTAATAGTCTCTGTTTTCTAGAATAAACATCCTTATATAAATCCTCTTGAGACTAATGTTTGAGAAGTGTTTAAAATTAGATGCCTAGAACTGAGATTGTTGTATGATAGGATATACTTTAATTTGTTATGTGTACTCAATTTCTTATATCTATCTATTCTTTATGATTGTGATGATGTTGGTCATTATAGAAGATAGGTCATTTTTTATCTTCTTTTTTACTTAATATTTATAATCTGTGAAAAGTACTTATTAGTGGTCTGAATAAGGATCATGCTGAAATATGTTGTGCATGATACCTTGTGTATAATTCAAATTATATTAAAGTTTGTACAATTAAATAATGAATAATTAAGTGATTTGAAAAGTCACACCCCTCCTTTTTCTCTACAGGTATTTATGAGCCTCCATTTATTGTACTACTGCAGTGAACCAACCTTGGATGTGAAAATTGCCTTTTGTCAGGTGTGTGTTTCTTACAGGTAAAACAAGGTACAGTATATTCCCTTGTATTTTTATTTTACCATTCCATCTTGCACATGTTCCATATCAAATCTAGTATTTATGTAATATCAAAAGTAGCTTAGGAATTAGAAGAGAATACTTTGATTTTTTTCCCCTAGTGTATTTTAGTTAGAATGGGAATGAAGAGGTTTCTTTTTAATGATTATAAATATAGCATTTGGTCACATATAAAGTGATTTCTTATTGGGTTTCACTTATATTTAGCATTTTTTAAAGTTCTTTTCAAATCCTAAGGACTGATGAGCCCTGAGTAGCTCCAATATTGCATGTATATAATAACCTGCAGTTTGCTGATATCCAGTCTAACCAGAAGTTAGTAATGACATCCAAGCAATAATGACAAATAATAAATTTAATAAATATACTTAATCTATAATGAATAGTAAGAAGGTGACAACAATGATTGGTAATGTGAATGGAGCAGGTAGGAATCTTCTTTTTCTCATATTTATATCAACTCTAGTCTTAAGAAAGAGGCTCCTTGAGGCACCTATGCTTGCGACAGATATGCGTAAGTTAGTCCTAACCTAAGCCTGTTGTCAGTATATAGCTAATAGTGCTCCCCTTTGTTTTCAGGAATCGTTCTTTGGAAAATACTGTAAATTTTATAATTCCATTTATATCCCAAGCAGAGTGCTTCACAGCAGTTCGTCTATAATCATTTTTTTATTGTATCTTCTCATTTAACTGTGCTATATTAGGGAAAGATATACATCCATTGAAACAAGGTTTAAAAAATCCTTCTGCAGCTCCTATTATTTTAATACAATCTTTTCTGATTCTATTAATGTGTGCTTCTTAGAGAAAATATACAGAAGCATAAAGGGAAAGAAAACATTGGTATATTTATCCTCCCTGAACATAGTTAAAACTGTTATGGAAAAGTAGAAAGTGTCACCTGCTGTGAATAGGATTTGCTGATTAGTCTCATATTCCCAAACACCAAACATAGTGACTGAAGCCTCAAGGCCTTTGACAACTTTTCTTACAAGAACTCTGGCGCTGGAGAGCTGTGGCTAGAAAGTTATCTACCACTTCTTAGCCATTTACTTGTAACCTTGGGCAAGTTAGCTTCTCTGTGCTTCAGTTTTCTTATTGTGAAAAGGGGAAAATAATACTATCTTCTATTATTATGAGAATTAAATCAGTTAATACAGAAGCACTGAGAACAGTACTGGAATACGTGTTTGTCAAATAGACAACTCCATTTTAAATAAATGCATATTTACTCTTCTGGTGCTGCCATCGAGTCCCAGGGTTTTCATTATTAGCAGTTTCTTGAATACTACTGCAGTTGTATCTCCAATCCAAACCCTTCCCTGAAACTAGACTTGTAGGTTCAACTCTCTGTTCTCCATCTCCTCTTAGATGATGAATAGGCATATCAAGTTACACATAGTCCAAACCAAGCCCTTGATCTTTCTTACAAAATGTCTTTGTTCATTATTTCAATAAATGCTAAATCCATCTTTCCAGTTGATTAGAACCAAATCTTTGGAATCATCTTTTGGGCAACACTTCACATCCAATCTGTCAGCAAATTCTGTTGGCTTTACATTCAAAGCATATCTAGGATCTCATTTCTTCTTACCATTCTCTCCATCACCGCTCTGGTCCAAACTACCATCACCGCTTGCCTGCAAGAGCTTCCAACTTAGCTCACCCCCAAATGTTTACTCTGAAAACATCACTAAGAGTGATATTTGAAAAATATAAGTGAGATCATGTCATGCCTTGGCTAAAAACAAAACAAAACAAAATAAAACAAAACAAAATCTTTCAATGTTTTTCCATCTCACTTACGATAAAAAAACAAAATTCTTATCATAAATACCCAAGCCTTTACCATCTAGCCACTAAAAAGCCCTACCTGAAGTGTTCTTCCTTTATTATTCACTTGGCCCATTCCTTCACAACTTCAGGGCTTTGTTAAAATATCATTTTAGAGGGGATTTTCCTGACTCTCCTATTTAAAATTGCCTCTTCTTATCTCACACTGCCTCCTCAACTTCCTTGTCTTCCTTTTTTTCTGCCACACCACTTTTTGGTATCTGATATACTAGCCATGTGACAGGTATGTTGCTTCTCTATCTCCACTAGAGCATATTCTTACTCCGGCAGAACTTCTTTCAGTGGTGTATTGGAACCAGCTCACATGGGCTCACAAGCATTGATTGTACACATTTCTTCTCAACTCTAAATTAATGATGAGAAGTTGGTAGATTAAAATCTGTCTCAAAAACAGTATTGCATAATGTAAATAAGCAATTGCTATAAATAAGTCCTCTTGCCGCCTCCAAAACCCCTGAAATATTGAACACTTACCAGCATGTTGTTGGAAATTTGTCTCATTTGCACACTGCTGTACTGTAGGATTAACAATAATATGTGGCCGAGGACAGGCTTTTACCAAATATGTACCTAATGAATTAATACATGATATATGTTTATGTAATCACTTGCCAACTGTGATAGTTCTCTGGGGGAAATGAATGAATTTCTGGGCCCTACCACTTCAAGTTTTATGACTGTGATCCTAGCCATTTGCTATGCACATTAACACTTAAAAAATAAACAACAAATAGAAAAACTAAGATCATATTTTATGTAGTTCAAGATTAAAACTGAACTTAGCCCTATCTGGTTTGGCTCAGTGAATACAGCATAAGCCTGTGAACTGAAGGATCCTGGGTTTGATTATGGTCAAGGGCAGGTAACTCAGTTGCAGGCTCCTCCCCAGCCCAAGGCCTTGATTGGGGCTAGTGCAGGAAGCAACCAATAGATGTGTTTTCCACACACCGATATTTCTCTGTCCTTTCCTCTCTCTTCCACTCTCTCTAAAGCAAAAATCAATGGAAAAATATCCTTGAGGGAAGATTAAAAACAAAAAACCCAAACAAACAAAAACACCACTGATCTTAGAAATTATTTTTAAAAATATAAAAACATCAGCCATTTTATTAGTCCAAAAAGTCTTTGTATAAGTTGAATTTATTTTCAAATTAGCTCCCAATATTTGAGTAAAGATACAGAATGTAGTTCTAACAAGAGCTCTTTTAAAGCAAAGAAATAAAGAGAAGTGAAGCGTGACCTTTCTAATGACTGAATTTTTTGCTTTCTAGGAGCTTTCAGTAGCTAGAAAATATAGTGTATAATTTATAACTTCCCCAAATTTAAAAATATTATAGCAAGCAGAAACTTTCTATTGGGACTCCATACTTTATTTAATTTGCATGTAGAATTTTTATTTGTTAATAACATTTATTTTTTTCTCTCTGCTGTAGCACTGTTTTCAGAGACAAAATATATTGGCATTTACTTTCAAAATGTGTTCTTTGGAAGCTTCAGGCTTCATGAGACATCTCATGGATTGTGCTGTGGTGTTTCATGTAATTACCATCAGGGTTAGGTTGCTCTCAATTTCTTGCCATAAAGACTATACAAAGATCCAACATAATTTGTCAGCAATTACTGATCAAGTACATCCAGACGTCAGACCTCTTGGATCTTAATCTATGGCTTTTTTATTATATTATACTAGAGGCCCGATGCATGAAATTCATGCACGGGGGTGGGGAAGTGTTCTTCAGCCCAGCCTGCACCCTCTCCAATCTGAGACCCCTCAAGGGATGTCTGACTGCCCATTTAGGTGGGGTCAGGCCTAAATGGGCAGTTGGACATCCCTCTCACAATCCAGGACTGCTGGCTCCCAACTGCTCACCTGTCTGCCTTCCTGATTGCCCCTAACTGCTTATGCCTGCCAGCCTGATCATCCTCTAACCACTCCCTTGCCAGCCTAATTGATGCCTGACTGCTCCCCTGCCAGCCTGTTTGCCCCTAACTGCTCTTCCCTGCAGGCATGTGTCCCCCACAACTGTCCTTCCCTGCAGGCCTGGTCACCCCCAACTGCTTTCCCTTGCAGGCTTAGTCCCTCCCAACTGCCCTCCCCTGCTGGCCTGATCACCCACAACTGCCCTCCTTTGCAGGCCTGGCCCCTGCCAACTGCCCTTGCCTGCTGGCCATCTTGTGGTGACCATCTTGTGTCCACATGGGGGCAGTCATCTTGTGTATTGGAGTGATGGTCAATCTGCATATTACTCTTTTATTAGATAGGATAGAGGCTTGGTTCACAGGTGGGGGCCAGCTGGTTTTCCCTGTAGGGTGTCTCAGATCAGGGTAGGAGTTCTCTTTGGGTGTGGGTGAGGGGCCTATGGTGGTTTGCAGGCCAGCCACACCTGGCAGTGACCCAAGTAGAGGAACTGGTATCTGGGATTTATTTATCTTCTACAATTGAAACTTTGTAGTCTTGAGTGGAGCCAAGGCTCCTGCTCGCTCTGTAGAGGCAGCCATTTCTGTTGGAATTTATTTATCTTCTATAACTGAAACTTTGTAGCCTTAAGTAGAGGCCTGGGCTGACCAGAGTGTGTGGAAAGCTTGGCTTCCTCTATCGCTGAGGCAACCCAAACCTCCCTCCTGCTCTCTCTGTGGCCATAGCCAGCTTGGTTGGGTTAATTTACATACTCCCTCCTGATTGGCTGGTGGGCGTGGCTTGTAGGTATAGCAGAGGTACAGTCAATTTGCATATTACTCTTTTATTAGATAGGATTTCCAATTTTCACTGTTATCAATAAGAAATCACAGAAAATAAACTTGTCTGCACAGTTATTTACCAACGGAAAATGTATATATTATCTGTAATAGTATTAGCCTTATTTCTTAATTGAATTATTTGAAGAAAATGGGATTAAGCTCTTAAACTGCTTTGATTCATTTTGTTGTTGTTTTTATAATCCCATCAAGAAACTTTTGCAAGCGAGTGGCTTCATGTTATATTCTGAATAGAAATCTGTCTTTGAAGTGTTAGACAATAAAAGAACAATCTTGAATTTGCACTGGTATGCATCCTTTATAAAAATATAAACCTACAGGGAGTTGAAACTGCAAAAACTATTGAACCTCTTGAGAAATAGGTAAGCCTTTTTTTCTCAGTTGAACGAAAAAGTACAGAACTGTTAAATTTCATATGAATTAAAAAGTTTTGTAGAAAGTGCTATTTTTGGACCTCTGCTGCAGTGAACAGATGAGTCAAGGTTTTAACCAGGGAATATAGACACAGAGAGATATCCCATGTAGGAAAACACAGGCATACCCGCTGGTGCCTACAGAATTTATGAGATCCTACTGGGCATTACCATTAGTTGTACAGGCTTGTGTTTTTCTCACTCAAAGGTGACTACCTTGAGGCAGGACTAACACATCCTCATCCTTGACTTCCAAGCCCAGAAATCTGTTTTATTCAGTAAATGTTCAATAAATGCTTTTGTATAAAAGGTAAATAATTCTTAATAGAAAAAACCACTTCTGGAGTAGAAAATTGTTTGCTTGCTTTTAAAAATTAAGTCACTTTCTCAATATTTTAACATCTTATAAGTGTATTAGCAATACATTTAATTGCATTTTGGTTATTTTTATAATTACAAATCAGTGTTTACTTAACATTTATTTAAAAGTTATTAAGTAAAATTATTAACTTACTGTCCTTTATAAATGTTTGCTGATGCTTGAGTTGGTTATCAATTATTTAAAATGATTTCTCAATTTCTGAAAGTCTGAGACACAGAGGGTTCATATCAATGAAGCAACATTTATAAATTTAAGTAGCACTAGAACTAAAGGAATTGAGCTCAGTGGGCTTCCTTTTGGCTATAACACAGAAACCTTTATGTCTCCTTACATTTTCTATTCAAGTGGATATCTATTCATTGACTATTATTTGATTCCACCATTTATTTATTCAGCATGTCTTTACTGAGTACCTATAATATGTATCTCTAACTTGCAGAAATTAGATATATAGGATACATAATAGCATTGTTCCCTTTAAGAGCACACTGCCTGATCTAAAGCACGGTAGAGTAGCCAGGCTTATAAACATAAAGAAGACCTCTTTGAACTAAAGACCTCAGTGATAACTGTTGGCTAAACAATAATGAATCAGAAAAACCCCAAGCCCCCAATAATTACTGAATGCTTTCTATCTATGAAGACTTCATTAAGATTTTTTTCTCATTTAATCTTCACAACATTATTATCACAAGGATTATTCCATTATGTTTTATTCTGGAGTTGGAAATCTCAACCATTATACTAGAAAATCCTTTCCTGAAGTCTTGAACTTGAACTTCCTGAAATCTTATTGATGTATAGTGTTTTGGCTGAAGTGAGTAGTGACTAAATAGAACCAAAATGCTATGATAATTTGCAAAGAAGCCTAATATTTCATTCTTCACCAGTAGGAAAAAAATAAAGAATTTCATACAAATTTTAAAAGATGAGTGTTATTAATAAGGTTTAAAATATTACAAAAAATAGTTGCCTCATTGAAGAGTTCTTATTGTCAAAATTTTTCTTCAATGTTATTTGAGTTCTTACTGGTTTTTGATATAGCACCTTGTTTTTTGATACATGTGAAAGCTAAGACTGAGGATGCTGATTTTTTTAAATTGTTAAAGCATGTCTTAGAACACATAAGCAGAATAGCAGGCATTGTTTCTGCTGACTGTATATAACAATCTTACAGTAGCATCATGAAGTGACTCAATATGCTAGTCATAACTATGAAAATGACTAGCTCAATATCATTTGTGCCAAAAGCAGAATCATCACATTAGGCAGATACTTTTCACTATCCAAAGACAATACTAAAATTATATCAAAAAGACTGACCAGTTAATTTTCTGAAGATACATTTTGCAGCTAATTCATTTTGTCTTACCTATTGAGATAGATCAATATAATATCATAACACCTTTAATAGTACCTGCCTTACAGTAAGTGTTCAATAAATATTTAACAAAGAGATGAAATTAGGTCCTTTAAATTTATATCCTGTTCTAAAAATCAGTTTTTCATACCAATAGACAATTGTCTGCTTCAATCCTGAATTGTGAAATGTTCACTTAAATTCAAACTCTATTTTGAGACAATCCTATCTAATGAAGAGGGAATATAACTGACCATCACACTCTCACAAAGATGGTAGAACCTACAGCCAATAAGGAGAGAATATGCTAATTGCCTCCATGCCCTCAAAGATATCGGCGCCCACAACCTCAAGATGGCGGCGCCCAATCCACTCAGCTCCAGTAGGGCAGCAGGCAGGGCATGGCCGGGCCCATTCCCAGGCAGGTCTAGCTGCTCAGCACGTCTGCCTTCTGAGTTCCCCACCCTCTCAGTCCCCAGCCACCTGGGGCTGGCCAGAGGCACAGGCAAGCCTCTGATGTTGGCTGCCCAGCTGCCCAGGGTTGGCTCAAGCCAAGCTTCGGATGTCAAGAATGCTTCTCTCTGATTATACACACTGTTCCTCCTGTCTGTGTTCTATTTGTCTCTCTATTCATTCACGACTCATGGAAAGGTGTTCTAGAGGCAACTTTTGGATAAGCCTCTCTAAAATAGTGTCCCACATCAACCCTATCCCTTGTTCTAAGGCTGTGTTTTTCTTTATAGCAGTTACCCCATCCTGAAATATTAAATGTCTATGTGTTCTTTTTCTATCTTCCCATCTAAAATGTATCAGTGTAGGGACAGTGTTCTTCTGTTTACTGGTGCATCGTCAGCACCCAGAACAATGTCTGACAAGTAGTAGGTACAGTAGATAAATATGTGGTGAAGGAATGAGTGCAACAATCTTACACATTTTCTCTGAACTCTTTGAAAATTCTGTAAAAAGATATTACTCAATCACTAAAAATGTATTTGGCACTACCCTTATACCCACGACTAGTACAGGCCTTAGGATAGGCACAGGAGAGAGTACACATAAATCTCTTCGGAACCCACCCTCAAGAAGCTTGGGTCAGAATTTAAGTATGTTCCATGAATTGCTACATTTAATGTACAAACTGTAAAACTACAGAGGAGAAAACAATTATATCTGACAGGTAAAACAGATTTCAAGGAAGTAGTAGCAGGTGAATGCAGGCTTGAAAGAACTTTCCATAAGAAGAGGCAATATCAACATGTTCAGGATAGCATGGAAGAGTCTGGTGGGTTCGGACACTGAAAGGTAGTTAAGTATGGTGGAAGAACAAGAACACTGGGAACTAGAACAGTAATGCTTGTGTGGTGAGTGGCTCAATGGAAAAGCAGGGAACAGATAGTTTATTTCCCATTTTAAGAAATTGGGAATTTATTCTAGAGCCCAAAGAATTCTTCTGAAGACTGAGCCTACTAAAATATGTCACTGCTTTAAGATCTGAAAAGGATGAAACCTAAATATCTAACTACGTGTATCACAACTCTACTACCAGTATTACCATATTGTAAAAATCACTTTGCATGTGAATAATACCTAAAAGGCAACTTGTGTTTATTTCTGTGTATGGTGTTAAGTTGGTGGTCTAGTTTAATTTTTTTTTTTTGCATGTATCTGTCCAATTTTCCCAACACCATTTATTGAAGAGACTATCTTGATCCCACTGTATGCTCATCCCTCCTTTGTCAAATATTAATTGAGCATAGTGGTTTGGGTCGATTTCTGGGTTCTCTATTCTATTCCATTGATCTATGTGTGTTCTTGTGCCAGTACCAGGGATGACTGCTTTTCTGAAAGACCTGCATGGGCCTGCAGCTTGTGAAGTGCAGTGGTTGAATAAAATCTCTCACTTTGTGCCCTGTTATGAGGAATTCAATTTCATGAGTCTTATTTACCAGAGAATCAAACTCCGCAGGTGCTGGTGGGAGTGAGGTTCTTACGATAACTTCAGAAAATCAATTTTCTAAGATTTGCATGGGAGCATAGGATATGGAAGAAGGCTTTATTTGTGTGTAATTATATTTCTCAGGTTCCAGAGATCCTTGTCCCTTAAACTAGTCCTGGAAAAGGTGCAGCTAGCATTCCAGCAGAGCCAGAAGCAAGGCCAGTGTCCAGAGCTGCTGTTCCATGTTGCAGACAGATGTGGTTTAGCATTGAAGTTAATTAAAGTTCATTAGTCCACGTGTAGAATCCAACAGGACTTTGGGCCATGTGGACACAGAGGAGTACATCCCCCTGCCACAGAGAGAGAAGAAAGAAAGAAGAGCAAACTTTTGTTTCAAAGTTTAAATATTCAGGTTTTGTGAACTTGCAGTGGTCATGCCTATCCTGGCCACTGACTTGTTCCCGGTATGACTGGCAGACAGGTAGGAACCTTTCCAAATCACTCAGACCTTTACTGGACTTGAGTCTAAACAGTCTTTGTCCAGTCCCTTCCCTCCTTGATCTTTGGAAATGGACTTGGAGAGTGTTAAACGCAGCTTTTTGGCAAAGCTGTATCAATGGCCTGCCTATATTATCTAGTCTTCCCTTTACTCCTTTCCTGTTAAATAATAACCAGGTTATTACAATGGTATCAATATGAAACATATTCCTGTATCTTTTGATTAAAAATATTGTATCTACTGCCCATTGTTTGATTCCAGGTTTATTATAGAAAGAACTACTGAATATATTCTTCCTGTAGGTAAGTGCTAGAGAAATTTTACCTTTTTCTAGGAACTTCTTTGGTGTATATGAGATCAATGAATCAAAACTTGCCATTCATTGTGGTTTGCTGTGTTGCCATTATTTTCCTTTGGCTTTCTGGAAGCATGACACTAAGTTTTGTGCTGACGGCAGTACATATCCATAACTTCAGACTTTGGGTAACACTGTCATCTCCCAGTCTCTACTTTATTTGACATTTGTTTTTAAAACTGGACTTAATGGTTTTATGTTCCTATATCTTTTGTGGTGAATGGCACAAATCCTTTTCAGAACCACAAGGAATATAAATAATATAAATAATAAATTAATGAAAGCATAAAATGACTTGTTCAAGGTTTCAGAGTTATTAAGTGCAGAAGTAATCCAGGCATATCATTAAAAAAGAAACTAAGAAAGCTTAACCTTTAAAAATTCTTAAACCTCAATATTTTCTGCTCAAAAAATTAACTAGCAGTAACATAGCACAGTCATATACACGTGAAAATGGGGAGGGAGTGGTTGTGAGATGTAGGTTATTCAATCTGAGAAAAATGCAATCATGGCTTTGGACACCTGCAGGATAAGATGAGTCATATGGGGCACTTTTCTTTGCAAAACTCCATACCTATAGGCCAGCAACTGAACTGATGATGGAGATTCATTGCACGAGTCCCTTTCTTACAAGCCTACATAAAGTGCAGTCTTTTCACAGAACAGATTATATTTAGAACAGATTTTCTCTCTTCCTACCAAATGGCCAGTGGCAAGAAAGCCTTCTTTTAATCTAGCTTCAAAATTTTTGACAGATGGGAGACGAGGAGAAATTTGCCTTGAATTTTTTGCAAAAGAAAATTCAATTAAATTCTATTATATTCACATAGAAATAATTATCGAAAGATTTGACTTTGGGGGTTGGGCACATGGTGTTCTTGTAACACAGAAACCCACACCTGAAACTTATATGTTCACATTGACCAATGTCACTCAAATAAATTTAATTAAAAATAAGATATATTTTACTAAAAAGAGAAATAATTGTTGAGATTTAAATACAAGATTAATGTTCAGTGGAGGAATTGTTTTTAAATAATTTGATCAATAGAATAGCCTATTCTAAACCTGTAGTTATTTTGAACCATAATGATCTTCAAAATTTACCATTGTGTTGATTTATAATTTTTATATATAATCTTTGTAATTAGTTTTCTCCTTCCCTCCGTCCTTCTCTCTTCTCTTTCTTCCTTTCTTTCTTTTAAAAAATATATTTAGAGAAAGAGGGAGGGAAAGGAAGACAGAGAAACCTCGATATGAGAGAGGAACATTGATCAGCTGCCTCCTGCACACCTCCTATTGGGGATAAAGTCTGCAACCAGGGCATGTGCTTTGACTAGGAATGGAACTAGTAACCTTTTGGTGCATGGATGATGCCCAACCAACTGAGCCACACTGGCCTGGGCTATCATTAACTCAATCAACATATTAATTTCTTTTCTGGAAAGAGATTTTCTATTTTGGTGGGAATTTATGAAAATCTTGAATTTCAGACATTTCCCCCAAGCATTTTAATATAAGTTTAATATAAAGAATATAAAGAGATTGTGTAATATTTATTTTCATGAGCTAATTGAGAGAACATTGGTGGGTCAAGCACTCTATTGCACCTTATGAGACAGGAAAATACATCACTGGGAATATGACATCTGGGCCTAATAAACAGGTGCTGATATCAAGGAGAGTCATCCTGGCATCATTTTTAAATTTTACATCCTTTGTTTTCTTGATTTGACCTGCATTGCTTCTAGTTTTTACCTCTCCAAATAGCCCTCTTTTAATGGTGACATCTCCTAACTCCCCTGTTTTCTAAAATAGTTGTTCTGAGATTGATGGTCACCAGAGGGGAAGCAGGTTAGGGGACTGGGTGAAAGAGGTGAAGGGGTTAAGAAGTATAAATTGGTAGTTACAAAATAGTCATGGGGATGTAAATTATAGCATGTAATCAATAATAATGTAATAACTCTGCATGGTGCCAGGTAAGTACCAGAAATATCAGGGGAGCACTTTGTAAAATATATGATTGTCTAGCTACTATGCTATACACCTGAAACTAATACTAAATAATTTTGAATGTAAACTGTAGTTGAAAAATAAAATAGAATTTCTGGAAGTGTGGAGCTTTTTAGACATACAAATGCTTAATGCTACCATAGTTCCACTGAATCAACACTTTTTAGTGGAGCTCAACAGTTTCCTTAAACTATTGGTCTTCTCAATATGATTTTTTTTTTGTTTTTCTCTTTCTAATCATCAGCTCTCTTTGGTTTTTCTCATTTTAAACCATAAGTTATGTGACCTAAGCTAAGAATATTCTAAAATATGTAACTGGAGAATTGTTTTTAGCATTGACAATATTTTCCACTAGTGTTCTAAAATGGTATTTTTTAATAGGCACTTTGGGAAAAGTTTGTTTGAACTTTATAGTCATGACAAACAAGACTGCATGGAAATTGGGGATAAAATATACTGTGTTAAATATGGTCTATTATTTTTAAAACTCAATTTGGATTTGTAAGCACAGATGAAACTGGGGGAAGTTCTTCAACACAACACATTGCCATCCAAGAAAATTCCTAGTGCTGTTATCCTTGTGTCTTACTGCTAATGATTAAAATAGCCTTGTATCAATTATTTGAGAATTATTACTTAAAAAAATCTAACCGTTAGATTTTATTTAAAGTTTAATTCAAAATTAAATATAAAGAGGATACTTGTAAATGTGTATGTGAATTCACAAT
Source organism: Lasiurus cinereus (assembly GCA_011751065.1). Lineage (NCBI taxonomy): Eukaryota > Metazoa > Chordata > Mammalia > Chiroptera > Vespertilionidae > Lasiurus > Lasiurus cinereus. Next base: position 50,973,382 of record JAAGEH010002528.1, on the reverse strand, counting down.
TACTGTAATGATAATTTTCAACCTTATTTTTGAGAAGTTATGTGCTCTAAAATGGAGATAAAAGATGACTAATTGTTATTGTAGAAAATATGCTAGGTTATTAAGCATTTCATTTGAATAGCTTTTATGTGTCTTTTTGACTGGGAAGACTCTCGTAAAAAGTTTTGTTACTGGTATAAAATCTGTGATTGTTTTAACAATTTAATAAAACTGCCACCAAGTCTATATATAATTTCTTTATTAAATGAGAAGTCTTGTTGTATCTATGAACTGGGAAAAACCAAGGGGACTTCTCAGGAGTATGAATAATTGCTAGGACATCCTATTATAGTATTGAGGTGTGGGGTAATCCTTGTCCTAACTAGAACGCCCGTTTCCAGTTTGTGAGCCATCAGTAATGGATTCTGGCAGACCACAGAGATACAAAGTCTGTTCCCTGAGGCAAATGCAGAAATATTTTTTTCTGCTGCATAATGAGAGTTTTTCTTTCCAAATATCTCAGGCAGAGCTATATGATCTATTTTACAATCTTCATAGGAAAAAACCCTCAGTCAGTGGCTCTCAACATGCCATCAGATTCCTTAGAGCACTTAATAAAACAGAATGTTGGTCCCATCTTAAAGAATTACTGATTAAATTGGTGTGGGGTTAGAGTGAGCATTTGCAATTCTTTTTTTTTAACTTTATTTTTATTGTTGAGACTATTACAGATGTCCCTATCTCCTCTGCCTTGCCCACCTCCACCCAGCACCACACTATTGTCTATTTGTGTCAGGCATATGAGTTCTTTGGCTAATCTCTTCACCTTCTTTCATCCAGTCCTCCCCTTCTCCCTCCCCTCAGACAGCTGTTAGTCTGTTCTATGTTTCCATGCCTCTGGTTCTATTTCGTTTGTCAGTTTACTTTGTTCACATATAAGTGAGATGATATGGAATATATCTTGTTCTGACTGGCTTATTTTGCTTAGCATAATAATATTCAGGTCCATTCATGCTGTCACAAAAGGTAAGATTTTCCTTTTTTATGGCCATGTAGTAGTTCATATTGTAAATGTACGACAGCTATTTTATCCATTCATCTGCTGATGGGCACTTGGACTGTTTCCAGATTTTGGCTATTGTAAATTGCACTGCTATGAATATAGGGTTGGATATACCCTTTTGAATCAGTGTTTCAGGATTATTAGAATATATTCCCAGAAGTGGTATCACTGGGTCAAAAGGCAGTTCCATTTTTAATCTTTTGAGGAAACTCCATATTATTTATCACAGTAGCTGCACCAGTCTATATTCCTACCAACAGTGCACAAAGATTCTCTTTTATTAGCATCCTTGCCAGTACTTGTCAGTAGTTGGTTTACTAATATTGATGGTAGCAATTTTAACAGGTGTGAGGTTATATCTCATTATGGTTTTAATTTGAATTTCTCCGATAATTAGTGATGTTGAGCATTTTCTCAGATGTCTGTTGGCCTTATGTATATCCCTTTGGAGAAGTGTCTATTCAGGCCATTTACCCATTTTTTAATTGGATTGCTTGTTTTTTTGGTATTGAGTTATAATTCAGTTGTCTCATGTTTTTGTTGTTTTTTCCACAGGGATTTGATAAACAAGTGGATGTGTCATATATTGCCAAACATTACAACATGAGCAAAAGCAAAGTTGACAACCAGTTCTACAGCGTGGAAGTAGGAGATTCAACCTTCACAGTTCTCAAACGCTACCAGAATCTAAAGCCGATTGGCTCTGGGGCTCAGGGAATAGTTTGGTAAGTGGAATGGAATATATATTCCACACCCAAGGATATATTTTTATTGATTTTAGAGAAAGAGGTAGGGAAAGGGAGGCAGTGTAAGGAGAGAATGACAATTACCTCTCATATGTACCTGAACAGAGTGAACAGAGGATCAAATCTGCAACCTGGGCATATGTCCTGACAGGGAATTGAACCCATGACCCTTCCATGTATTGGAGGATACTCCAACCTAACTGAGCTATACCAGCTAAGACTTAACTTATATTTTTAAAAGGAACATCCCTTGTCAACTAGACACACACACACACACACACACACACACATGCATGCATACAAACACAAACAAAAAAATCTATAAATAAATTGCATGACTGGGAGGGAAAATACATGCTATTGAAGAAAATAAAACTATAAGCATTATTTGTAATTTATTATTCATTTGCTAACAGTATGTACAACTTTACTTGTGACTACCTTTTGTGGTTTCAAAAAATATTTATTACACTATAGCTATTTAAAAAAAAATCCCAGAGAACCAGAGGTTTTAGTAGCTGTATTAGTGCACATAAATTTTATTTGAATGTTTTCACATCAAGAAATGAGGGAGTATGTGCTAAGATAACTAGCAAATAAAATTCTCTACATTCCAAAGAAGTATACATGATGTCTTGTGAGTTTTAAAGTTCAATGTTTAAAGTTGTTACCTATTTAAAAAGTGGTATTTTAAAAAAGTTTGCTGAATGTTTCCAAATGGAAAGATTCTGTGATTCTTGGTAACCATTCTTTCAGACATTTTCCAATGGCCAACTGAAATGATGACAAATCACTATCTAATTTACCTGTTATCTGATTGATAATTATTTTTTTAGATAGTTCTAACTAGTATAGCAATTAAATGTTTAGTATGAAATATTTAGTATGAACTTATTAGTATAATAATTTTCAATCTGATAGCTTGCACTTATAAGTAAAAATTTGGGGCATGTATTATAAATACATATACTTATATTTATAAAAGATATTTATTTATGTCAGTATTTTTATTTGTTATATAACTTACTGCTATATTAGTAATGTTCACTTAAAAACAAGGGGATGGAGTGGGGAGTGATTAATGGGGGAACATATATGCATATATGCATAGCCTATGGACATAGACAATAGTGTGGGGAAGGCCTGGGGTGGGGAAGGTGAGGGGTGGAGGGGGCCAATGGGGAAAAACATAGAAAGTGTACATCTGTAATACTTTCAACAATAAAAATAAAATTTAAAGAACCATATATACTTTTACCAGATGAGATAAAGACTTTTTAAGCAGTTTTAGGTTCACAGCAAAGAGAGAGGAAGGTGCAGAGATTTTCCCTGCATGGATTCCTGGATTATCAACATCCCCAACAGAGTGGAACATTTATTACAATTAATAAATCTACCTTGACAGATGATAATCAACAAAGCCCATAGTTTGCATTAGGATTCACTCTTGCTGTTGTACATTCTATAGATTTGAACAAACGTAAAATGACATGTGTTCATTATTATGGTCTACAAAGTATTTCTACTGTCCCCCAAATCCTTTCTGTGCCTCCACTACTCCCAGCGTCTGGCAACCATTGATCTTTTTACTGTTTCCTCGTTTTGCCTTTTCTGGAATGATTTTAGATGGAATCAAACAGTATGTAACCGTTTTATATAGGCTTCTTTCACTTAGTAATATACACTTAACATTCCTCTAGGTCAGGTCTTTTCATGGCTTGATAGCTTATTTCCTTTTAGAATTGACTAATATTCCATTGTCTGGGTGTTCCATAATTTACTTATCCATTCACCTACTTTAGGCTATCTTGGTTGCTGCCAAGTTTTTGACAATTATAGATAAAGGTGTTTTAAGCATCCATGTGCAGATATTTGTGTGAACATGTTTTAAAGGTTCACTTCATTTTGATAGCTGGTTTTAAGTTTACTGTGAATGCTTAGTTAATTCAAATAGCAGAAGTGCAGGTTGGTGCACTCGCTTAAACTCTTTCCTCTATTTAAACCTCATTTATCAAGCATACCAAGTGTTTTTATGGAAATTTGTCCAGTAAATTTCAATCTTTTATAATGCTAATCAGTAGTTGTTTTGGAATTTGAAAGATGGAATATTTTAATATTGGAGCAAATCTTTCATTTTGAAGATATTTATACAGGTAAAGCAAATTTACTTATTTATTTGTTTGTTTTTGTTTGTTTATGGTGCAGGTATGACACAAAACAATTTCATTATTTAATAGGCAAAATAATGGTTGCCCAAAGATTAGGGTACCTTGACCCTAATCTCCAGAACCTTTGAATATGTTATCTTATGTGGCAAAACAGTATGTAAACTTAGCCGCTGTGATTAAGATTAAGGGTCTCAAAATGGGGAAGTTATCCTATATACAGCTGAAAACAATCTAATCATGGGAGTCCTTGAAAGTGGGAAATAAGGCAGAAGAGCGGGTCAGAGAGACGCAATGGGAAGTAGAGAGAGATTCTAAATATGAGTGACTTGCCTTATTGTTGCTGGCATTGGAGATGGGGAAAAAGGGTCATGAGCCCAGAAACAGGGTGGCTTTTAGAAGCTGGAATGACCCTCAGCTGACAATCAGCAAGAAAATGGAGGCCTCAGTCATGCAGCCACAGGCATTGTAATCTGCCAACGAACCCGAATGGGCAAGGAGACAAATTCTTTTCTAACACCTTCAGCATGGCACTCAGCTGCTGGCACGTTGATGTTAGCCTAGTGCAGTGGTCGGCAAACTGTGGCTCACCACATGCCTCTCTTTGGCCCCTTCCTTGAGTGGGGTTCTTCCACAAAATACCACGGGCTCACACATTCAGTGCGATTGAAACTTTGTGGCCCATGCGCAGAAGTCGGTTTTCGGCCTGGGTGAGTCTATTTTGAAGTGGTTCTAAGGCCGAGCCACACTCAAGGGACCAAAGAGCTGCATGTGGCTCACGAGCCGTGGTTTGCCAACAACTGAGACCAAGGGAGGACTTCTTATCTACAGAATAGAATTATAAGATTATAAATTTGCATTGTTTCAGCATCTAAGTTTGTGAAGATTTGTTGACTCAGCAATACATGGCATAGTATTTTACTATTATAAGCAGGCAAGATGAGCTATAATGTTTTTAAAGGTTTTAAATGTTTCAGGGTGCCTCTGTCAACCCTTCCCTGTCTGGGAAATTCCTGCTTTCTTTTCAAGTCACATGTTTAACTCTGGGTAATAAGTGACCCCTGCCAACAGGATAAAGTGTGCATGGGAGGGACCAGTGTTAATGAGTATATTAAATAGAGTAAGGTTTACTTTCTTTTCTAGATTACAATATATATTTATATTTAAGTTTGCATCCTATTGAATTGTTTATGTATCACTTGGAGAGTGGGATCCCCATTTAGGAGATCATTGCATTCATGAAAGACTTTCAAAATGAAATAGAAAATGTAATAAGACCAAAAATTCTTATCAAGGAGAAGAGATGAGAGGAGGAGAAAACAGTGGTTACTGGCTGTCTTTTTCAAAACTGTAGAGTGTCAAAAAGTTTTCTTAAGGCTCTCAGGGAAGATGCTCAAATAGGTACTGGGATTATTCCATTTTTCTTTCATTAAAACTCCCACGGAGAATGAGGACTGCCGGTGAAAGGAAGCTGATGGTCTTTTAATGATTCAAAAATAGATCCAAAGCAGAAATTTTGCTCAAAAAGTTAACAGGTTTTCCCAGAAAGATTTGAAAATCTACCATTAAAATTTTTGTGGTATGTTTTATAGGGCATTTTGGATTTCTCTCCTTGTATAGGATGGGAATCATCCTAGGGATCTGGCATAGTAATAAAAAATATTTCAATAAGTCAATGTCCTTGAATAAAATTGTTAACGTAGCTTTCCAAAAAGCTTGCCAACCAACTTGTCAGTAAAGGTACACCTGAATTCCACTGCCTTGTAGTTTTCTGAGATTATTATTGGTCTTTTTGTCTATAGCTGAGGGAAATAAAACTAGGCAAGTCCCAGATGAAGGGGAAGAAAAGGGATAGCATACTTCTCTTCCTATCTTTTAATTCACCACTCTTCCAGCGTGTTTCTTCTTTCTTCCTTGTCCCTCTTCAATCTGTCCCTGAAATATTTTTGTTTAGTTCTCAAAACTAAAGTTGGGTCAGTTATATACTATTTTTCTTATAGATCTACTAGAGGCCCAGCACACGAAATAGTGCGGGTAGGGTGCCTAGGCCTAGCCTGCGATCTGGGCCATCTTCTGCCAGTCTGCCAGTCCCCAGGCCTAACATTGCCTCCGCCGGGGTGGGTAGGTCACAGGCGCACCCTGCAGCTTCCATCAGTGCGGCAAACCCCAGCAGCAGCAACGACAATGGTGGCAGCAGCGCCCACATGAGCGGTCCTGAGCAGGCAGCACATTCCATCAGGGGCCTGCCCAGCGCACGCACATGGAGGTGAAGTTGCCGGTGCCTGCTTTCTCATGGCCTGAGCCCATAGCATCAGGGGGTGAGCTGGGGATCCTAAAGGCCTGACAGCCAGCCCGGTTCTCCCACCACCCACCCCGGTTCTCCTGTTCACCATCGCTGATCCATGGGAGCCTGCGGGCCAGGCAGGGGGAACCAAGAGGTCAGCCATTCTGCCCACTTGCCAGTCCCCAGTCCCACCCCACCACCAGCCACCTGCTTCCCTGTGGCTCCCCATTCGCCTGTGGGTGGGGGTAGGGGAAAGGGGAGTCAGGGGAAGAGAGGGACCGAGAGGTGGTCAATGCACATCATGGCAATTGGTCGAGCAGTCCTTCCGATTGTTAAGCTTATGGTCCCTGGCCTTTTATTATATAGGATTCTCATGTTAATTTGTCCTCTTTTTCAACTTGCCTTTAATTTAATTTTCTCTCTATGTTTTCGTTAACAATGAGTTCATCCACTTCACTCACACCAAGCACACTTGCATTCCCAGACATGCCTTCCTCACTAAGCTTAATCATTTTTAACTTTTGCATTAAAGTGGGAAATATGTGACTCTCACTTTCACGTGAATACTTAGAAGCCATTATACGATTATTACATGCCAAAATTTAAATATTTTGGGGAAATAGAGAAGCCTGAGGAGAGGAAGAGAGATGGTGGAATGGCTGGTCAGTGGAGCAGTCAGAATACACACAATATTTATCATTGTTTGCTCTCTTATACGGGCACAGTTCATGGCCCCCCAAAACAAGTATAATAGTAATATAAAAGATCAACCTCTCCCTCTCTCCTCCCACAGATCAGCATAATAAATATTATAATAGTGCAAAGTTTGAAATATTGTGAGAATTACCAAAATGTGGCACAGAGACACAAAGTGAGTAAATGCTATTGGAAAAATGGCACCAATATACTTGTTTGAAACAGGTTTACACAAACCTTCAATTTGTAAAAAATGCAGTTTCTGCAATGCACAATAAAATGAAGCACAATAAAATAAGATGCATGTATTCTGCTCCTCTGTGTGAGCAGAGAAGTCCTCTGTACTTCCTTGGAGGGGAATTGCATTCTATGAGCTATTTAACAACAGTGGTTGGGAGCCAGATGTACAGAACATTTAAAAAAACATTTGTATTAATTTTCAGAGAGTAAGGTTGAGGGAAAGAGAGATAAAACATAAATGATGAGAGAGAATCATTGATTAGCTGCCTCCTGCTCATACCCTACTGGAAATGGAACCTGCAACCTGAGCATGAACCCTGACCACGAATCGAACCTTGATCTCCTGGTTCATGGGTCGACACTCAACCACTGAGCCACTCTGACCGGGCATCATCTCAGAACATTTTTCCAAACATCAGAAGAGGGTCTCATTAGCATTGTTTTTAGCTCCAGAACAAAAAAAAAAAAATGAACGAACATAGGGATAAATTAACATTGTCTTTTCTCACTCCATTCTTTAATTGCTTGCTAAGCCAAGAAAATTTTCTATTGTCTTATTTCTTTCTCTAAAGACAACTAAAACTGACAGAGAAAGAGGTAGCAGAAGTCAACAACCAGGTTCAGCAGAGAAGGCTTGCCAAGTTTGGATTGCTCATTAATTGAAAGAGCTGATTGCATAGTTTAAGTGACAGAATATAAAACCATATTCTTTCCTTCTTTAGCTTGTTTTCTTTGCCCTCTACATGTAATCATCTTATAAACAGTCCTCATCCAATTTTGCAAAGTGACATTTTACAGGATATTTATTTCAAAGATGTAAGCTTAATACTGACAAAAGCATAAGAGTGGCTTGTTGTGAAAAAAAAAATCCCTGCCTAGAAAATTAAGTATTTAGCCCTAACTGGTTTGGCTCAGTGGATAGAGTGTTGGCCCGCAGACTGAAAGGTCCCAGGTTGATTCTGGTTAAGGGCATGTACCATGGTTGCAGGCATATCCCTAGTAGGAGGTGTGCAGGAGGCAGCTGATTAATGTGTCTCTTTCATTGATGCTTCTGTTTATCCCTCTCCCTTACTCTCTGTAAAAAAAAATCAATAAAATATATTAAAATAAATAAATAAAAGAAAGGCAAGTATTTAGAATTAAGATGACACATTTCAACATCTTAGCTAAACTTTTGTAAAATTTCAACTAATGCTAGAAGATGGCATTTAATCAAAGTTGAAATAATGGTTATTATAAAACATTCTCCAGTGGACTAGTTTATCTTAAATTAGATCTATAGCCATACATGCATACCAATATATATAATGAATATATTACCAATTTATATATATAATATATACATATGTAAAATACGTACATACTAATCTAGTGGATTAGTGTATCTTAATTGACTATATATGCTATATACCATATATATATATTTTTTTATGACTATAGGATACTAGTATATATGTTTTTTTCACAAAAAAAAGAATGATTATTTTTTCTGAATATCCTTTAGTTAGTGGTTTATAGCAGTGATTTTCAACCTGTTTGCCACAGCAATTTTTAAACCATGCAGTACCTGACTATTTAGTCAAGAGTGCTAATCTCTTTTCCCTTAGATTGTCAAGTAAAAAAAATGACAACAGCTGTTTGGTGTGAATGAATCAGAATTGGTGTGCCACACAATTTTAGTAATTAGTTTATGTATGCCATGATATAAAAAAAAAAAAGGTTGAGCCCTAACCGGTTTGGCTCAATGGATAGAGGTCAGCCTGTGGACTGAAGGGTCCCAGGATGGATTCTGGTCAAGGGCATGGCATGTACGTTGGTTGTGGACACATTCCCACTAGGGTGCAGCTGATTGATGTTTCTCTCTCAATGATGTTTCTAACTCTCTATCCCTCTCCCTTCCTCTCTGTTAAAAAAGTCAATAAAATATATATTTTTTAAAAAAGGTTGAAAATAGCTAGTCTATAGCTACAAGATCCTATGCAGATAATCAAAGATTTAAATTGCCAGGCATGCTCAGCCAAACCTTCAGTGTTCACATATTCTTACTTCACCATCTTCCTTTGATAAATGGAAGTGGTGTGTATAATGAGCCTGTCTAGCAATATTCTTGTAGCCTGGTGAAGTTAAGGGTTAGATAGACTGAAAGGAAGTCTAGAATTCTTGTAATTTTGTCGTGTGTGTGTGTGCATGTGTGTGTGTGTGCATGTGTGTGTGTGCATGTGTGTGTGTGTGTGTGTGTGTGTGTGTGTGTGTGTGTTCTACACTGAAGGAAGGCAGGGACAAAAAACATTCCGTAAGTAACATGTGGTACAAGAAACAAAGGTTTTTGTTTTTGTTAACAATGAGTTCATCCTCCCTCATACATCTAGTGGGTCCTTCTTTGGACCTGCATCTGATACCACAGCTATATTATCTTGGTACATTTATACAGATACATATAGCTTAAGCCTTGTTTACTCCCAAATAGAATTTAAAGTGATGAAAAGAAATAGATGTGACTTAGTGTATACTTAACATGTAAGGGAGTTGTGGTTGCCATGGGAGAGTGATGGTTGCCATGTCCAGTAGGGTAGAGTATCTTAAGAAGTACTGATAAATGAAAGAAGTCTCAATTATTGACTGCAGAGCTGGGTCCCCCTTGCCTGTGATAAAAGGGGTGTAATAGGAAAGGGGTTTTCTTTGTGGTTTGTTATGTATTCATTATTTTAATTTTGGAACACAATTTGCATTTTGCTTTCCAATTTAGTAGTAATAGGTAGAATTACCTTGGGTAGCCAGAACACTCCCTGAAACATAAACCAAATATAACAAAGTAACAGAACCAAAAGTCAAACAAAAACAAAATCCTAAATTGTTCAAATGCTCAAAAAAATTACTGGTAATAATGCCAAATCAAGTAACCTTAGTAGAGAAAGCACTATTTGTGGACTAATTTTCAAATAATAAATATTAGCCTCTGTGTACATTGGAAAAGAAAATGGTTTGTTGAAAGTTCCTCTTTCTTTCATTTTTTTAAAAAAATATTTTTTATTGATTTTTTTTTTACAGAGAGGAAGGGAGAGGGATAGAGATCCAGAAACATCGATGAGAGAGAGACATCGATCAGCTGCCTCCTGCATGCCCCCCAACTGGGGATGTGCCCACAACCAAGGTACAGGCCTTTGACCAGAATCAAACCTGGGACCTTTCAGTCTACAGGTTCATGCTCTATCCACAGAGTCAAACCAGTTTCAGCAAAAGTTCCTCTTTCTTAATGCGTTCATTGTATTTTTATAAAAAGACATTATAGACTGATGCTTTTAGCAGCTTTTCTCATCTTAGTGATAAAAAATTTGAGCTACTCCATATATATTCTGATTTAATCCCCCTTGAACTAATAGCACATATTTACAAAATGAATGGCAAAGATTAGAGAACATCTGTATATCTCTATATATAAAAGCCTAAGAGACAAACCATTCAACCAGTAGCTATGATGCTTACTGACCACCAGGGGGCAGAAGCTCAATGCATAGGCTTGGAAACATGGAACACATTGATGAATCTCAGAGGTGTCTGGGATGAAGGAAGAGTGGAAAGAGATTAGCCAAAAAATCTTACATGCAAACTAGAGACCCAGTGCATGGATTTGTACACTGGTGGGATCCCTCAGCCTGGCCTGCAGGGATTGGGCCAAAACTGGCAGTCCGACATCTCCTGAGGGGTCCCAGATTGTGAGAGGGCACAGGCCAGACCAAGGGACCCCACTGGTGCACAAATCTGTGCACTGGGCCTCTAGTGTGTGTGTGTGTGTGTGTGTGTGTGTGTGTGTGTGTGTGTATGTATAGAGCAAAAGAGACTGAAATTTGGCCATGTTAAAGATCATTATGAAAGGTATTCAATGTTTATTGATGATTAGAACTAGGAAGGAAATTAAGTAAATTCTCTGAATTCTGTAAAATATTTGCACATGTAAAGATCATTTATTTAATCACAGATACTTTAAAATACCTTATATTATCATTTTTAGCCTTTATAGTTATAAATACACTTATACCTTAAAATAACTCAACTAGCCCTATGCTTTATCAGTGGTAGTATTTAACTTTAAATCTCTCAGAACCTCAGTTTACACATCTGTAAAATGCAGATAATATCAATATCTCACCAAACTCAAAAAGTCTAAAATAAACTAGATACATGACATTGCCTTATAAATCTGATACTATCATGACTTTTAGTAGGTTCAAAGAAGGTGACTTAATGTTGTTCTTTTCTAACAATGGAAAATTGCAAAATGTTGACATACAGAATGTGGCAAAGGTAGATTTACAGTTGTGAGTACACAAAACACAGTTTATTCTTCTATTATTTTTTATTAACTAGAGACCTGGTGCATGAAATTCATGCACGGGGGCAGAGGGGTGTCCTTCAGTCCAGCCTGCTCCCTCTCCAATCTGGAATCCCAGATAAGATCAGGCCTAAACGGGCAGTTGGACATCCCTCTCACAATCCAGGACTGCTAGCTCCCAACTGCTTGCTGCCTGCCTTCCTGATTGCCCCTAACTGCTTCTGCCTGCCAGTCTGATCACCCCCTAACCACTCCCCTACCAGCCTGATTGATGCCTAACTGCTCCCCTGCCAGCCTGTTTACTTCTAATTGCCCTCCCCTGTGGGCCTGGTCACCCCTAATTGCCCTCTTCTGCAGGCCTGGGTTCCCCGCAACTGCCCCTCCCTGCAGGCTCGGTCACTCCCAACTTCCCTTCTCTGCAAGCCTGGTGACCCCTAACTGCTCTCCCTGCAGGCTTTATCACCCTCAACTGCCCTCCCTTGCAGGCCTGGTCCTTGCCAACTGCTGACCATGTTGTGGTGGCCATCTTGTGTCCACAAGGGGGCAGGATCTTTTGACCACATGGGGGCAGTCATCTTGTGTGTTGGAGTAATGGTCACTCTGCATATTACTCTTTTAATTAGATAGGATAGAGGCCTGCTGCACGGGTGGGGGCCAGCTGATTTGCCCTGAAGAATGTCCTGGATCAGGGTGGGTGTTCCCTTAGGGAATGGGGTGACCTGGTGAGGGGCCTGTCGTGGTTTGCAGACTGGCCACACCATTTTAGCAACCCAAGTGGAGGCCTTGGTATCTGGGATTTATTTATCTTATACAATTGAAACTTTGTAGCCTAGAGCAGAGCCAAGCTTCTGCTTGTTCTGGGGCAGCAGCCATGGAAACTTTGTTGCCCTAAGAGGAGGCCTGGAAGGCCAGGGTGTGGGGGAAGCTTGGCTTCCTCCATTGCCAAGGGCAACCCAAGCCTCCGCTCTGTGGTGGCAGCCATTGAAACTTTGTTGCCTTAAGTGGAGGCCAGGGTTTGTGGAAAGCTTGGCTTCCTCCATCACCAGGGGCAACCCAAGCCTCCCTCCTGCTCTCTCTGTGGTCATAGCCATCTTGGTTGGGTTAATTTGCATACTCACTCTGATTGGCTTGTGGGCATGGTTTGGGGGTGTAGCAGAGGTACAGTCAATTTGCATATTACTCTTTTATTAGGTAGGATGACTATATTATTTTCCATAACAGTTATAAATCTACTTTTGTCCCACCCTGTATACCATCCAGGAAGATGCCTGATTTAAACAGCAGCTTAATTATCAGATTGGGCATATTATATGAATGTTAATGTTTGAGAATGGGATTTAAAAAATGACTTTACTAATATTCCATAAGTGACTCTGGAAAAGAAGCATATTAACCTTTTCATTCCTATCTTTCAATCTGAGCTTCAGATAACCAAGATTTATTACAATATTAAGGTTTAAACATAAGTTTTTAAATTTGCAATATGGCTAAACAGACCCAGCTAACCATCTTTAAGCACAAGATTTGGATGTAAATGTTTTATGGTTGTGAATCTGATAATATGAAGAGAGATTGGTAAAATCATCCAGAAGTGTCTCAAAGCTCCAGCTGTCCTCATTAACACAAAAGAGACTTGATCAGGGGATCTAGAATGATGATTCTATTTTGTTTCTGGAAACATCACTCAAGAGCCTGAAGCACACTCTCTTGTTAGAGTTCCTAATGAGCCATTGTGCTAAATGATGCATATGTCTTTAATAACACATTTCTATTTAGCCCCTGACCAGGGGAAATTATTACCCTCTGACCCACATCTGGAATATCAGCACATTTTGTATCCCTTTATTTTCCATTAATATTACAATTTAGATACTTAATTGCAACTTTCCTGAGATAATGAGCATTGAGTTTCAAATATTGTCTTTTGTATTCTAAAAAGGTTTGTGGTGGTAATGGTTTGGTGAAATAGAATAGTGTAAGACACTGTATTCTTCTTGCACATTTGGCTATTCTTTTTGGCTCCTTTGCATAGCTTCAGCCCAAATATTTATTTACTATATTTTTTGATCAATGAATAATACTTATAAATAACATTTATTTTCCTTCAGAGAAAATGTGATGCTTTGAGAAACCATGGGTAGAAGGTTGATAACAATATGCTTATTGGAAAAAGAAAAATTACATAAAATTCTTATTTCTGTATGTTAACCATAAAATATGTATGTATTAATATTTACAAATATGTAATTGTCATTGTAACAGCTGATTCTGAAGAGGCTGGATTGCATAATCCTCAAAATTACATTTGATTTTGGAAGGTTTTATGGACATCTATTTTGAGTTCTGTCATTCTTCAGTAAATTTATAAATAATTTACATTCCTGTAGTAAAAATTGGCAATAAGAGTTCATAGCCCAGAATTATTTTTTTTGGCAGCGGGGAAAATTGTCCTTTAAGTTTCTGTAGGTAATTATCCCCTTACAGATGATTGAGCCTTTTCTATAAATCATTTATTGATATAAAATCTAATGTCTTTACCAGGAGAAATAATTAGAAACACATTATTTATTTTTCAGTTCCTACTTCAGTCCCAAAGATTAAATGGTTAAGTGAGACATCTCTTTTAAGACCTGTCTTCTAGGGCATGAAAATACATTTTTATTGCAAAAACAAGATTATTTTATGGTCCATGTACCATTTTGCCAGATGCATAATTCTTAATTAATTGCTAAGATTAAAGTGTATCTATGATTATATTTTTAAAAAATAGCCTATAACCCAAATATAAATAACTAAACACGTAATTCAGCACTATTCAGCACATCTTGTAAAAGCTAACATTCCTCACAGAAAGGAAGCGAGGTCTTCAATTAAGTTAAATTATGCTGAATAACGGATGGCAATTCCTGTTCCTCAGATTCCAGAAACAATTCCCATTTACTGCTCGAAGAGGCCTGTCCATTCATTCTGTAGATAAGGTGGCTTAAAAAAGAAAACACTTATAAAACAAAAGGAGAAGGCAGGCAAGAGTTACAAATATTGTAACTAAAAAAAGCAAGGTTAGAGGAGAGTTTTATGAAGCTCAGAAGGAAGGCACTTGGCCCCTCTGTCTGCAGAGTCATGCTTCTGGCCCATCCCAACATCATATTCTGTTTATAGAGTCTGAGCTATCTGTCTTGCTAATCATGAATTTAAATGTAAGAACTGAGGACAAAGGAATACATCTTTTGGTTTGGAAATTCGGGTGAGATTCCTATCACTTTGCATGTCCAAAGTTATGAATACAACAGTGAAGCATTTCATTTTCAACTTCTCTGTATGATGTGGGGGGAGGGGGCGGGAGGGGGTTCTAAATCACCATCAGAGAGGATATTTTACATAGTATTTCTCTTATTTAGAGACATATGCTTTAGAATTCTCTTAGCTATGCTCTTGTTCATTTATATTCACCTTTATTTTTTATTATTAAAAACTAGAGGTCCAGAATTCAAACATGGGTAGGTTCCCTAGGCTTGGCCAGTGACCAGAGCCAATGGGGACCTTCCCCCAGCTACTGGCCAGGGCCTTTCTTTGTCCCATGCTGCCTCATGATGGTCAGCACAGGTAATAGCAAGCAATCAGACTTCTGGTCCCTTGAACTCCTGAGGGGACAATTTGCATATTAGCCTTTTATTATACAGGATGTTTCCACAGAAGATTTTAATATGTTTATTCGTGAAAATGAAGATTTTTACTCCTAATCCAGGAAGTTACAGCACTAAATATATTTTGAAAATTTTTTTTTCTTTTGGGTTCCTCTACAACTGGGAAATATGGTTGGGGAATGTGTGCCTTGCACAAGGGCAGGTAGTGAGGGAGCCTGTGGGGTCTGGACTCCACCTGACCCTCACCTGCCTACAATATGCTCTGAGGTCCCCTTACCCATAGTAGTTGCCTTGATTCACACATTCACACTAGAAGGACTAGTGGCTGATAATGAATGAAATTTAACTTCAGGTGGCCAATGAGAGAGACTCAATTTAACTAGAGAAAACAACTTGGAGAATAAGTAATATAGAGACAACCCAGTAAGTTTACGAGGAGAATTAGCTGGCATGGAGGTTTAAGGCACCTAAGAAAATGGAAAGAATCAGGAAACAGGAAAATTATAAACCAACTTTTTGTCCCTTTCACATTGTCCCTTTCCCACATCCTTTCTCTCCTGTATCTCTTCAGGGGCATGATTGTTTCAAGGCCTCCCTGTTCTCTGGACCCCTCATTCTCGTGCTGGATCAACATTTTCCCTATTTAGCCTGGAACCATGAAAGTGATTGCAAAGACAGTCTCAGAAGCGCGCACTCTCTCTCTCTCTCTCCCTCTCCCTCTCCCTCTCCCTCTTTGGCCTCTGCAGTCCCCTGCTTTCCAAACCCTCATTTTGAATCAGCCTGACTGACTTTCTCTGCCTCTGCTGGAAGGTTGAGCCCAGCTGGAGAAATCACATCATCATGCTGATTTCCTTCATTATAAGTTTATGAGCTGCATCTTCAGCTGGGCCCTTGTCACTGCTTAGCAATCCATTTACTGATGTGTCTCATCAGCTCCCTGTCCCGTTTCCCTTGGTGGCTGTTACAACTTCCATTGTAAGCTCCCAATTTCACTTCACCAGCCCTGCTCTTTGCAGAAGGCCTTGCCTCCTACTTCCTAGAGAAAACAGATGGCCTCAGGCATGTGAGCTCTCAAATTTCCCCTTCCACCTCCTACCTGTCATGTATAGTCTTCTTTACCCAACTAGTTCCTCCATGAGGAGCTCCCCGAGGCCGGCCACCCACCTGTGTTCTTGATTCCATCCCTGTCCCCTGGGGCCTGTCAGTTCTGTACAGTATTTTGCACCAACTGTCTCTTCTTCCCCAGAAGTGTCTTTCCCTCTGCTTATGTTGAAGAACTCCCACCAAATTCTTATGTAAAAGGTGTCATTTAGAATGTGCCTATTCCTCAAACTGCCTCTCTGACACTCTTTCTTTATCATTAAACTTCTAGTTAGAGAAGTCTACATTTAATGCCTCCACATATTATTTAAATTCTCGTTTCACAGACAGTCCCAATTGTATTACCGTTACCCCTCTGATAGCATGGGATGCTATGGAGAAGACTGCCAAATGACCCCCTAAATTGCTCATCCACTGGCTTTTTTTTTTTCAGCCCTAATTTTTTTTTTCTCTGGAATGTTTGGAAATGTTAAGTGTTTATTGAATTTTTCTTGAAAGTCTGTCTTCCCTTGATATTAAAGCTGGGAATGTTCAAATTTTTTTTAGTTTGAAATTGCATGAACTGACTGGCCCATGAAGGACATCATCACACAGTGGTTAAGAAGGCAGACTCTGGAGCCAGACTGCCTGGCTGGAGTCCTCAGTAACTTCTTCTGAAAATCAAGCTAGTAAAAATATGTATGTATAGGGTTGTTTTTTAAAGCAAACTAAATTAGTTAATTCAGTGCTTGGCTTTAGTAAATAGTCAATAGATGTTAGTTTTCGTTGGTGTTAGTTGACCTGGGTCATGGCCAGTTTCTAAAGGATTGGCTAGATGAGAGCTGTTCTTGTGGTTTATTGTGCAGAAAAGCAGAAAAATAATCCAATACAAAGCCCCTGAAGATAAGATTGGAATCAGGAGCCAGAGCAAAAAGAGACAGAAGGGCAGGTACTGATTCTAAATCCTAATGAGAGGGAGATTCTAAATGAGAGATAGAATCAAATGCCTAAAAGCACTGTAGAACTGGATCGAATTGTGAGAAATTTGGGAACAATGGAATGAATCTAGGGCAAGTGTCTTGAATGTTATTGGTTTGTGCCTGAGTGTTAGTAATGTTAGTCTGAGTCGAAACACACTGCTGTAGCCTGGTTCCCTCCTACTTCTCTGACCAAACATTTTCTGTCTCTTTTATTGGTCACCTTTCTCTACTCTTCAAATACTTGTATTTTATAAACATTCTGCCTCCTTTTGCTTTTCCTCTCCTTTCACTATACAGTGCCTAATGTCTCCCACATCTATGTCCTTCTGGCTACATCTTATTTTTATTGATGCATACTCATAATTCAGTGATATACTGCAAATAATACATTTTTATTTAGATATAATTGATATATAACATTATATTAGTTTCAGGTAATGATTCTATATCTGTATAGAAATGATCACCACAATAAGTCTGTTAACATCTATCACTATACATAGTTACAGAACATTTTTTTTTCTTGTGATGAGAAGTTTTAAGTTTAACTCTGATAGAAACAGTCAAATATGCAATCTAGTATGATGGAGTCACCATGTTGCACATTACATATTTTATAATTGGAAGCTTGCATCTTACTTCTAAGTCCATATACTCTTTTCTGTACATTTTATCCTTCTGAGATTACTCCACAGATATTTCATATTCAATATGTCCAGTATAATTTTATGATATAATTATACTTTGCTCTTCACTATGTACTTCTTTTATTTAAAAGTAAAATTTATGTACAAGTGATACACTCAATCATTAGGATACAATTTGTCAGCTTTTTTTTTATAAAAATTCTATAATTTAAATAAAAATATACACATATATATAACATATATTATATATAAACATATATATAAAAATAATATATATATATATATATATATATGATTTCAGACGGGGAGAGGGGGAGAGAGAACCATTGATTGGCTGCTTCCTGGACACCCCACATTGGGAACTGAGCCTGCAACCCAGGCATGTGCCCTGAATGGGAAGTGAACAGTGACCAGGTTCATAGATCGATGCTCAACCACTGAACCATGTAAATTACAGTTTACACTCAATATTATTCTGTATGAATTTCAGATGTAAGCATAGTGGTTAGACAATCATATACTTTACAAAGTGTTCCTTATGATATTTCTAGTACCCATCCGGCACTGAACATAGTTATAATATCATTTTCTATAGGGTCACCACATCTGTGAAGCCGTAACTTACTTTTCCTACTGCTTAACAAAAATAATTGCTATCTTATCTGTATTTATATAACATCTACTTCCACATCTTTTAGCACAGTCTGCTGCTAGATAATGATCTCCTTGGGACAAAGATTCTGGCATCCATCCTCATAGTCTCAAGACTTCAAAAGTCTTTATGGAAACCTTAAATGTTAAATTGTTCTATATTAAATCTGCCAATACACACACACACACACACACACACACACACACACACAGTATATGAATATATATGTGTGTGTATATATATATACTCACATACACACACACACACAAATATATCCTATTTATTTACTACACTAATTACCCCTGATTTCAGGAATAATACAGCAAATGATAAAAATACTTAAAGAATAGAACAAACTATGAAATAGAAACAAATTTGACTATTTTACTTCAATAGAATAATTTAACTTTCTATAATAATTATGCCTTTAATTAAAGAATGAGCTACTAATACCACTATTGACTTTTTAAATTATTTTTTCAATGATATGCTAATTAAATTTGATCTGATAATATTAATAGCACAGACAAATGGCAAGTTCTAAAATAATCATTGAAAAATACAATCCAAGGACTTGATACAAATTTACTAAAAAAAATATTCTTCTGTATTATTGTGTCTGAATGTAAGAGAGATAACATAGCTACTATAAATGAATATTAATGGCATCTACACAGAATGTGTTAGGGTCATGAGATTAGAAAATCAGAAACTAATGACATTGAAAAAGCTAAATATTGGGGATATATTCATCAGCATTGTACACAAGAGAAGCATTACTGGATTAGGAAGAGAATGACTGGGTTTAATAAAATGAAGAACATGCAAATGATAGCGGTTGTCTAGAGACATTGTTTATAAACCTGAAATAAAGAAAAACTACAAAATAAAAAATATAATTTCTTCCCTGAGGAAGCTCATTAGTTCCTTTACAATTCAATGAGTATTTGTTAGACTCTGTGCTATTTCAGAAGATATGAAACTGAACAGACAGGTCAAAGATCTTGCCATTTATCTGGTTGAAAGATGGACATATACACACATAAATGCCATTGGTTTTTTGGGGGGCTAACTCTTCTTGCATCCTTTAATTCATATACATTAGTTAGGATAATTCTGGTGATTGCAAAAACATGATAGAGGTTCAAACACAATGGATGTTTGTGTCTTATCAGGTGGAGGTGGGATAAGTAAGTGGACAGGGGAAGGTAGCTGCTCTGTTCAGTGATTTAAAAGCATGGAGGGAAGAACTTTTACTGTGCAGTCATGGAAGTGGTGTGTTTCCCTTCTGTTCATGTTCCACTGGCTAGGACTCAGTTACATGGCTGCTCCTGACTGGAGAGGAAGCTGCATGTGTCAACCAGTTGTGTGCCCAAGAAGAGCAGAGGGACTAGAATTTGCAAACTTCACCTTCTTTCACTATCACCCTCTGGAATTCAGTATCTGCCTCTCAGATGTGCTTCCACATCCCTGTTTTTTGTGTGTGTGTGTGTGTGTGTGTGTGTGTGTTTGTGAGAGCTATCACTCTATATTTACATTGTCTCTTTAATGGTATCATTTCCCACTAGACCAGCGGTTCTCAACCTATGCGTCTCAACCGCTAGCAGTGTCTCCTAAGACCATTGAAAAACATAGATATTTACATTACGATTCATTAACAGTAGCAAAATTACAGTTATGAAGTAGCAATGAAAATAATTTTATGGTTGGGGTCACCACAACATGAGGAGCTGTATTAAAGTGTCGTGGTATTAGAAAGGTTGAGAACCACTGCACTAGACTGTAAACTCTCTACAGGCAGAGACTGTCAAACTAATAAAAACATATTGCTGTTAAACTCTCTGCTTTCTCTTCTTCATCTCCTGTTAACTCCCCAATTCACTGGAATCCACTTCTGTGCATGCCACTCTTGTGGGCACTGCTCTCACTGAGATACAGGCAACAAGGACTCTTCATTCCCTCTTACTTGATTTGTCTTTGCTTTGATCTTCCCCTCTTAAAGTTTTGCCCCTGAGTTTTTCAATTTGCCTTCTCAATTCTGATGTGGACTCTTTTTCTGTCAAGTTGTCTTGCAAAGGAGAGCTCTTGGGAGTTAAGTGCTTGCAATCTCACAGATAAAGGAAAGAATCTATTTTGAAAAGACAGGAAAGTCTGTGTACCTCATGGGAGAGGAAATGCAGGGTGCTGGAAGTAAGATGAGTGGAGAGAAAGAGGGAGGAAAGTGGGGAGAGATGGAGGGGGAGGGAGAGAGAGAGGAAGAGGGAGAAGGAGAGGGAGGGAGGGAGAGAGGGAGGGAGGGAGGGAGGGAGGGAGAGAGAGAGAGAGAGAGAGAGAGAGAGAGAGAGAGAGAGAGAGAGGATAATACAAATGATATAGCTGAGATTCAATGCTATCACAGAGAGATAGGAATAGCAAGCGAGGAACAGATGACTGAGACACATAAAGAAGAGAGGAGGTAGACAGACATAGGGACACAAAGAAGCCAACTGAGAGACACCTAGAGAACAACAGAGAAAGACCAAGACTGAAGTTACCAGGAAGGGAAAGTGTATTTGTTAAAGAAAAATTTCAGAGAAAGCAGGAAGACACCAATGGGATTAGCTTTGTAAGAGGCAATCATCCTTCATGAATGGACAGAACAATGCCTTTTCTCCCCTTTTGTTTACAATGAACCATGTTTAGTATATTGGGTAACATATCTTCACTGGCGTTGCTTTACTCTCAAATAGAGGTGGAAATTTGAATGGACAAAGAAGCCTTTGGATCGTGTAGTGACATACAAAAAGGCATTACAAAGTAGGACATATGCTACAGAAGGGCATTAGTCACAGAAATTCATGTACAATTGCCACTTCGCTGTTTCTTTGCACTTTGAGGAGGATGAAGCTCATTGTTCAAAGTGCCTCATTGATACCTTTTCTTTTTGGTAAATATGGTAACAGGTAAGGATTAAAACTATAGACTCAGCTATCGTGTCCATACAGCTTTTCTCATGGTGCTCACAGATCTTTGCCTTTTAAAAATAGATAATTATAAGATTTTAATATCTATATTCATTTGTTTCGTCCTGAAAGCAAACATGAGTTTCTAATTCAGAGACAGGATATTATTACCAACTACAACAACTGCATCAGTAACCGATGGCTCCTTCACCCCTCTCAGGGCTGTAATAGTCTGATGTCACCCTACATGCAAAAAGGTATTGGCACTACCCAGAAGAAAGTAGGAACTTCAGAGGTTGTAATGGAACTGCTACACAGCTGCCATTTCCTTTTCTTCAGATTGAGAAAGAGAGGAGAAAAGGGAAGAGAGAAAGGGAGAGGGAAGGGAAGGAGAGGGAGAAAGAGAGGGAGGGGAATACCTAATATTTACAATATAAAGAAATCTTTATGGGATGAGGTCCCTGTTTTACAATCTTTTGGAAAGTACTAGTAAATGGCTCTGGGATTTACCCCTTGGGAGTATATATATATTTTCTCTCTAACTCTATTTTTATTCACTCTTTAATTAGCAAGATTTGTCCTTTACCCAGGTTTCAGGTTTTTTTACTCTGAAAGCCCTAATGATGCAGAAACATTAAAATACCTCTATGAGGTATGTATTGTTATTTACATTAATAATATAAAATTTTAGCCAATAAAGTAATAACATTTCTGGAATCAAATAACTTTTTAAATAGCTATTTAAAAATAATTTTAAAATAATAATTTAAAAATAATTATTATGTCATAAAAACATGCTTGTTTTTAACAATGCTCATTAACTAGAATGTAAGATATTTCAATATTTAAATTAAATTAATTAAATTTTAAGTACACATGGTGTGGCTATACATACATATTTGTTGTTCTGTGTGCATAAATCAAAATAACCCCATTAAAAGGGACCAGTAATTTGGTACCTGTTCATGGAAATATTGCTAACTTCTATTGTATGCACTCAAAAGTAATAATAATTTAGTTTGGAACATAATAATAATACAAATGATATAGCTGAGATTCAATGCTATTTCACCCTATTATCTAACAAACTATTTTCTTTGGCTATCAAAAAGCATGTCAGAGTAACTTAAACTTTTGCCAATATAAGAATTTTTTAATATATGAAATGTGCTTTGGAGAATTGGATCAATATGCATTAATAAAGTTGGAAAAGAAAGCTATTTGTTATTTTTTTTCCATGTCTATGTCCTTAAAGTGCAATGATTTTCCTTGAAGTCAGAAGCCACATCTATTTCATGTATTACAATTAATTCACTTATTTATTTAGCACTTAATCTGTTCCCGGCACTGTGCTAGATGCGGGTACTACTATTATGAGCAAAAGTGAATATGGTTTTCACTCTCTTTCCAAATTTTTGCCTAGTAGATAGTATCCAGTTATAGATATCTGTATTCCATATTCAGGTATACTTAAGATACTCTAACAAAGAGACTTAGAGTACCGTGGCTTCACTACTTATCTTGCCCATAAGAGTCTAGCTGCTATATAGTTCCAGGGAATAGGGCAGTTTTGTTTCACAAGGTCATTCATCCAGAGACATGGTCATCTTGACAATGTTTTTCTTGCCCAGATGGTCAAAACCACTAGGGTCATATTGCAGTGTGTGGGAAGACATAAAATACAAGTGGAATGCACGCACCCTATCTATAAGTGTATGACCCAGAAATTGGATATTTCACTTCATCCTGCTCTCATCCTTCATCCTACACTTAATCACAGGCTTACGTCTGGTACAAGGGAACCTGGGAGATATATTTTTGGGGAATGCCATATGGCCATCTATACTATGAAGGTTCTTATAACTATGAGGAAGAAGATAGATCTCGGGAGACCCTTAGTCTCTGAAACAGTAATTCTTCAGTTTTTGGATTTGATAACTGATATTCATTCCCTCTTCTTATTCATCTAACTTTGACTTGTGGTCCTTCTGCAGATCACTGTGGGTTTTAGTTCTTGATCCCTCTAAATTGTGTCCCTGCCAGCTGCATTATATGGATTAGGGACAATTGTTCTCAAGAAATGCCACAATATAACATAAGTTATATGACAAATACATGGATTAGTGTCCTGCTAGTCTAATGCAATTGCCCTGCCAGTCTCTTTCACCCTGTTTTCCCTACATCCTTCACACGGTCTGGAACACAAGAGGTTCTGAAAAAAAATTTTCATTAAATGAATAATGAGCAAATGAATGATATATGTTGTAGTAGTAACTCTGACTTATGTACCTTTTCTTCTTATTTTACTTTTGTTCAATTTTGAATCACATATTGGGGTCAGAAAGAGAACCAGGCACAGGGCTTTAGCCTGGCTCTGGATATATTCAGGATGAGAGTTATTGTTTGCATTTCTCTATCTTCTGTTTTATAATTAACTATATAAGATATTTGAGGACAACCATATACTTAAAATATGTGAAATTATGAAAATGCTCTCAGCTATAATTGAACTATTTTACAGACAGAAAACTGGAAACTGGGGCCCAGAGAGAAGACTGTTTGCCAGTTGTCATATAAGTTGTTCATATTACCAGAGCCTTTGACTTTCAATTCATTGTTTTTCTTAATATCACATCGATCTGATGATTCTGAACTTTTATATGCCTGATAACTGATAGAGCAGAGCTTTATACTCAAATCAGCTGCGTCTTAATAAAATGTACATTCTTCTCCTTTAGTAGTTCTTAAAGTGTGGTTCCTGGGCCTGCAGCATGAGCATCAGACTCTCCTGGGAACTTATTTGAAATATACATACTTGAGTCCCAACCCAGAGCCAGAAACTCAGAAACTCTGAGGACCAACACCAGCTATGTGGTTTTTAACAAGCCCTCCAGCTCTGTGGATGCCCATTCAGATTTCAGGGCCCCTGTACTGAAGGTGACAAGACAGCCCACATATGTGTAAGACCTTATTGTCTATGTTATAGGCACCCACACTCAAGACTAGCAATTAGTGAATGGTGCATTCTCTGTGCTAGATACTCTGTGCACCTATTCTAATTTAACCAATTCAATAGTCTTGTTAACATAAAAAACAATAACATTCAAATATGTAAAGAATTTTTGTGAGTTTATTTTAGCCAAACTGTTGACAATTACAGGGAAGCAGAATCTCAACATATTGAGATAGTGCTCTGGAGAATGGCAGGTTTTTACCTTATTTTGTACTAGAGGCCCAGTACATGTAATTCATGCATGGGGGGTGGGCGTTCCCTCAGCCCAGCCTGCACCCTCTCCAATCTGGGACCCCTCAGTTTAAACCAGCAGTCAGACATCCCTCTCATAATTTGGAACTGCTGGCTCCTCACCGCTCATCTGCTTGCCTGTCTGATTGCCCCTAACCACTCCCCTGCTAGCCTGATTGATGCCTAACTGCTCCCCTGATGGCGTGGTTGCCCCCAACTGCCCTCCCCCTGCTGGCCTGGTCTCCACTAACTGTCCTTCCCTGCTGGCCTGGACCCCCAACTGTCCTTTCTCCCCTGTAGGTCCGGTCACCTCCATCTGCCCTCTTCTTTGGGCCTAGTCCCCCCCAACTACCCACCCTCCCATGCCAGCCTATTATACCCAACTGGCTATCTTGTGACCACATGGGGATGGCCATATTGTGACCACACAGGGGCGACTATCTTGTGCAAAGGCATGATGGTCAATTTGCATTTTACCTCTTTAATATATAGGCTATTACAATCAAAAGAGATGTAAGTGGGTTTCATGAATTCCATGGGTGATAGATTAGGCATGGTGGGAGAAAGCAAAGTGGGAAAACTTCTGGGATTGGATAAAAACTAAAATGAGAGACACATACTTAGGTGGGTGCAGAATAGTTAACAGTCAATAATAATGAGGGGATTTGTGGTCTCCACAGAGTAGTGCCTGTGCTTTCAGGGGTCCTGAAAAAGGAAAATTATTTTGACATTCCAATGATATGTTATCAAAGATGCAAGAAGACAATAGGCTCACTTAAGATAAAGATTGACCTTTGTCAGGGAAGATACTGGCCTAGCATCTGACTATACACCATAACTGCTTTTAGTTAAAGTGTTAATTTAAGACCATCCTTTATAGATACTTTAGGCTTTTGAGTTTTCAAGACTGCTATGCAGGCCTTCCCTGAGCTAGTCAGATTAGCATGTGGCCCATTTATCTCCACACTCTGGAATAAATTAAATACTCTGTATTACCTAGTTCATTATTCCCAGTTCACTGGGGGACCAGTTGACCTGTCTCTGGTCAAAGTTACTGGTACATAAGGACACCTGGGTGTACAGAGTATGGATGGTGAAACCTCAACACACTTTTTAAATTGACTTTTCATTTCTTTTTACGTGTGGAGAGTTTTGAAAAAACATTGCTCCTTAATAATTTGCCTAAAGTGAGTAGCTCTGGTTATTGTTAGAAAGAAATCTGGAGACTGTTGTCAAATACTCAAATTTTTCTAGAGAAACAGGATATATGTATATCTGCTGTACACACATGCTATATTCGTGTGTTTATGTATATACATTTGTGTGTTTGAAATCTAATACTGAAATTTTTATAAATAAATTATTTTAATACTATGCAGATAAAAATCTACATTTGTGGACTGGTTATGGTCATCCCATATTTACTTTGTATCTTCTTTAAACTTTTGGTGATTAACTTTTAAAAATTGCTCCCTTTAAGTCCACATATTTATTTAGCACCATAATTTGACTTAATTTTATCACCCATCTGAAGATTCTCTCCCCTCCCCCCCCCTTTTTTTTTTCAGTGACAGTTTATAGATTACTAAGCAAACAACAACAAAAATCCTGGATTTAAAATCTGCCAGAGTTGACATAACGCCACTACTGTAACTGGACAATCAAGGGTTCTGGGCTGCCTGTTGCTACTTCAGCCAATTAAGCAGAGACGAGGTGGAATCATATATGAACATTTATTTCAATAATGCCAGCATTATGGTAGAGCAGCAGGTCATCCACAAAAATCTGCTCTCCACCCCACCATAAACCAAATGCTTATATTGGGTAGAAGGACAAAGATTATGTGGGAAAATAGGAATTATAGGTATGAGAGAGTGGGCATGGGACAATCATTACAGGTTAAAAGTCATGTGGGCTAGGGGGGGAAGGAGGGTGTCACAGAGGGCATGTGCTTCTTGGTGCCCTAGGACCAGATTACAGGCAATAGGGGCTGGGGTTGTAAAGAGCAGGTGCCTCCTGGACTAGGTTGTCTCAGCCAGAAGGTTGTAATCTTTCCATAATGCTAGGCAGTCCTCTGAAGAAGGATGGGCTACATTCCGATGTTAGCTCCCATGCTCCAGAGCTTACAACTCCCAGCAGGTTAGAATGTGCTTTCTCTAAACAGAACAGAACCATTATGGTTAACAGAGTATGATTAATATTTCTTATAATTATAATTAGTTTCCAATATCCTATTTCTGCCCCCTAACATTTCCATATATACTAGGTGAGTGACATGAAATAGGTTACTTATAATCTCTGATCCTTGTTTACAGTATCAACAGAGAAAGAACACAAAGTGCCCATCTTTGGATGCATAGTAGGTAGTTAATTTATGTACTTTACCTTCTTTAACTATGCCAAAAATTATGAAAAAAAGATTTTCTCCAAAATTATAAGGGAACAAGCAATATTTTCTGTCTCCTAGGAAAATAAAAATTCTACAAATAACTTTTAAATGAAGAATGCTATTCAATGAAATAATTGTAAAAATAATAA
This sequence comes from Lasiurus cinereus, assembly GCA_011751065.1. Taxonomy (NCBI): domain Eukaryota; kingdom Metazoa; phylum Chordata; class Mammalia; order Chiroptera; family Vespertilionidae; genus Lasiurus; species Lasiurus cinereus. The sequence goes on along the minus strand of JAAGEH010002528.1, from coordinate 50,946,152 downwards.
CAGGTTCTTTATATTTTAGTTTATTTTCAGGGGTGGAATCTCTTAGATTTTTGTTTACTAAAATGGAAGGAGAATGGTTTTGGGATTATTTTAGGATTGAGCCAGCTTGGACTCCACAAGGGCAGGATTGAATATTGACTCTCTGGAAGTAGCTGAATCACCAGTCGGGGCAGTTTGTATCACTCTCTGGGTCTATCTGTTGATGCTTCAAGGGACTGACATAATTTGGAGTCCTAAAACAAAGTAACAAAGCAGATAGATAATCTAGCTGGATTATCTGGATCATCAAAAGGATGAAATTTATATTACTTTTTTTGGTGGTTTGAATATAATACCTTCATAATTGAATTTTTCCCCCCATGGAACAATTAAAATCCAGCTGGATTTGTCCTTGTTCTATGTCAGAAATTATAATTGATTTAGAATGAAGTGAAAATTAATTGATAAACAGGGAGACCTGATGACTGGATTCACTGCTAAAACTTTTTCACTTGAGATCTGTCTTGTTCAGCTCAAAATACCATAAGCTTGGTGGCTTATAAACAGCAGAGATTTATTTCTCAGTTCTGGAGGCCAGAAGTCTCAGATTAGGCTGCTCACATAGTTAGGTTCTGTGTCTGGTGAGAGCCTGCTTTCAAGCTCATAGATGACTACCTTTTCACTGTCATCACTTGTTGAGAGAGGAAGCAAGCTTTCTTGGGACTCTTATAAAGCTACTAACCCCGTTCCTGCGTGTCCCAACCTCATGACCTCATGTCATTCTAATTTCCTCCCAGTGACCCCACTTTCTAATACAACCACATTAGTTTTGACATAGAAATTATACTAGGGGGTGACAAAAATACTCAGTCTATACCAATGTCTGTGGTAAAACAGATAGAACCTGTGACTGACTTCTGGTCAATAAAATATGGCAGGAGTGATGGGATAGTCACTTCCTTGATTAGATTATATCATAAGAACTCTACTTTATGAGATTCAGTGAGAGATTCTATTGCTGGCTTTGAAAAAATAAATGGACCATGAACCCATGAGCCAGAGCTAGCCTCTAGAGTGGGGAATGTCTGGCTCTTGGGCCATATAAGGACTGTGAAATAATTTGGCCTGGCCCTGCCAAGGCATTAGGGGTGAGTTAATTAAATGTTTGACCAAATATAGCAGACTGATTTTAAGTTGATAATTTTGTATGGACCTCAAAAGATATAAATATCCAAATGACCCTTGGCAGAAAAAAGATCCCCCACCCTGCTCTGGAAGCTGATAGGAAACTTCTGGATGATAGCTAGTAAGGACATAGAGACCATCCTACAATAACAGAGACTGAGTTTTTTTTTTCCCAACAACCATGTGAACTCAGAGAAGAATCTTGTACTCTCAAAAGTTTCTTCAGCCTGACAACACCTTGATTGCAACTGGTGATGCCCTGAGCAAAAGATACAGCTACACTATGTTTAGACTCCTGATTCACAAAACCTGAGATAATATTTGTGTTTTAGCCATTAGGTTTGAGGTAACTAATTATGCAGCCTGTAAAATTAATACAAAGTAATCTCACTTGCTCTCCTGAGGCTTCCTCAGTTGTTCCTTAGAAGCTCACTAGAGGCCCAGTGCATGAATTCGTGCATGGGTGGGATCCCTTGGCCTGACCAGCAATTGCGGCCAATCAGAGCTGTTGTGATCAGGGATGATCAGGGCTGGCTGGCCAGGGTTGGGGAGAGAGTAAGGGAGGTTGGCCCATTGCAGGAGTTGGCTGTGGGAGCATACTGACGACCAGACAGTTCCTGCATTGAGTGTCTGCCCCCTGGTGGTCAGTGCTCATCATAGCTACTGGCAAGTTGTCTGGTCTTCTGGTCATAATGGTCACTTAGGCGCATATATATATATATATATATATATATATATATATATACACACACACACACACACACACACACACACACACACACTAGAGGCCTGGTGCACAGAATTATGCACTGGTGGAGTCCCTCAGCCTAGCCTGCTCCCTTTCACAATCCAGAACCCCTCAATGGATGTTGGATTGCTGATTTCAGCCCCATCCCCACAGGCCAGGCCAAGGGACCCCATTGGTGCACAAATTTGTGCATCAGGCCTCTAGTATGCATATAAGATCTTTGCTTAATCTCTTCCTGCCTTCCTCCTTTCCCCCTTCCCTCTAAGATTCATTAGTCTGTTCATCTGTTCCATAGTTTCATGCCTGTCCATTGAGCATATGCCCACTGGTGGTCAGTGCACATCACAGCTACCAGTCAAATGGTCATTTGGTTGCTTAGGCATACAGATAGATGATAGATAGATAGATAGATAGATAGATAGATAGATAGATAGATATAGATAGATATAGATAGATACATATACACTGAGTGGCCAGATAATTATAACCACCTGACGTTTGTAGGCAAATTAAGTATCGTTGCTGATCAAGTTCATCTTACCATGTTGATGGCATATCCCAATGGAGATGGCTTCTTCCAATAAGATAATGTGCCATGCCACGATGCTCATATTGAGGAGTGGTTTCAAGAACATGAAGGAGACTTTACCTTGCTTACGTGGCCCCACAATCACCAGATCTCAATCCAATCGAGCATTTGTGGGATGAAGTTAAAAGAGCCATCAAGCAGCTGGTTCCACAACCATCAAATCTCACAGAACTTGACAGTGCTGGTCACCAGGCATAGTGTCAGATTCCTTGCATCACCTTTCAACATCTGATGGAGTCAATGTCAAGAAGAATCACCATAGTATTGAAGGCAAAAGGTGGCCCAACAAAATACTAATGGGGTGGTCATAATAATCTGGCCATTCAGAGTGTGTGTGTGTGTGTGTGTGTGTGTGTGTGTGTGTGTTTGTGTGTGTATGGGATCCTAGGAAGGATGGTGCCTTGGAAATGTGTAGGACACACCTATATTCCCATGTCTGGAGGATTTTAGACAAGTTTATGTGTAATGCTTACAGAGCCACTAACTTGTTAGGACTAGAAGTATGACCTTCCACATAGATTTCAGCCTAGACTCTGCCACTTATTAGTGGTGTGAACTGAAGCCCCTTAGAGCTTTCCTTTCCTTTTTTTCAAAATGAGGCTAATAAGACCTATATCATAGGATTATGTAAGGTTGTATACAGATTAAAATGCAAAATGTAGTGTGTAACATTATTGGATGCTCAATAAATTCTGGTTCTCTTTTTTCCTCCCAGGACCAAACCAACACACATACACACATACAATCACACTCACAAACGTGTACACACCCATACCACAGACATAAAAAGAGCTGGTGACAACTCTTTGATCTGGAAAAAAGGTTATTTTCTATTCTGGTCTGGTACTGATTGTTTTTCTAAGTGTGAATTATGTTTATCTGTTTTTCATCACCTCAGTATTATGTCAAGACATTGGGTAAATTCTACAGAGCTTTGTTTTCTCCCAACAGCTTTTTAAAATATCTGGGCCTATGCCCTTGTTCCCACAGGAATGGCTTCTCTTTCTGTTTGTTAATTTCTCTTTCTTGCATGCTGTGACTGATAATGTTTACTATCACAAAAAGGGAATGGTGTTTTAAACCTCTTTAGGTCAGAAAGAATAACTGATTTGTATTTATATTGAACACAGAAGTCTCTCTATCCCTGACTAAGATACAGACTTCATGACACAATTTCCTCAGGTTACTACAGTTCAGGGTATTATCTTGTGTCACTGCATCTGAGACATATAATGTCCATAGTAGCCTGTTCAACAGTCAAATGTCTCATGTTCACCATGGGACTATACTTTTTTGTTAAGATACCGGCATCATTTTTTTGTGTGTGTGTTAACTATCCTTTTTGTAAGATGGTTTAAGAATTTCTTCATGTAAATCTTGGTAAATTAAGCATGCTGAGCTTGACCTGTGTGTTTTAGTATGGCTGAACTCTTCAGAACATAGGACAGGACCTTATAGAACCTGGGTCATGAATAAGCTGTGAGACTTGGATACATTAATCTAGCCTCAATTTCCTTATATCTAAGTAAAATGAGGGTATTGGTTCAATGATTACAATCTTTCAGTTAAAAACTAAGTCTTGATATGTAGACCATAGAAATGCACAATATGCTTTTTCTTCCCTTTTGAAAATTGCTGCTGACAAGCAGTGACTTGAGTGTTTTGTTTGAAGAATTTATTGTGCATCTGGTAGAAAGCAGAGCTTGTGAGCCTACAAATTACCAAGTCTCAAGTCTCTAGCAGCCAATAGTTAGTTGTGTGTGTGTGTGTGTGTGTGTGTGTGTGTGTATGTGTATGTTGTGTTAGTGATGACAATGGGATAAAGGGAATATCAGTTGCAAGATTTGATGAGTAATTGCCGTTAACACTGAAGTTCAAGTTAGATATTTTAAATCTAAAATTTTAAATTTATCTGACAAAGGACCTTTTCTATTTAGTGGCATGAATAATTTCACTTAGTATGCATAGGAAGGGAATAGTTATTAAATTTTGAGCTAGGGACACTTAATTTGGAGAGAAGTTGACTTTTCAGGGACATAAAATCTTCAAATATTTGAACATACCTGTCTGTGTCTATAAATGTTCAGTTTGGCTCCAGAGAACATACATAGGATTAGTAGGAATTAGATTCTGGTTCAATTTAATAAAGAATTTTATCAGAGTTAGAGCTATTTGTTAATGAGTTGACTTCCTTGTGAAGATGTAGAAAATGATAGTTTTTAAGAAGAAACTTAGCTGAATGATATATCTTAAGGATGTTATATTTTACATAAAATTTTACTTATTTGTGGAATGTTGGATTAAATGAAATTTTAACTTTTCTTACTATTCTAAATTTAGGTAGTTTTTGTTGTTGTTGTTGTTACATTGCAAACATTATTTACAGTTATCACACTTTTCAACAGAAAATCTGCTCCTATGAGGTGACTAAGTTAATCTTATATTTAGAGTTGGAATCCGTTATCTCTTCAACTATTCACATGTTGTCAAGGACTGAATCTCAGATGGAGCCACAGTGAAGATGTCTGGATCTACAGCCAAACTATGAATCTAAAATTCTGGCTAGGTTTGCTGGATTAATACATGTTAACACCCACAAAAAGAGTATCTGAAAATTCTAACTCTTCTCTAAACACAAAACTGTAGACACATGTCTTAGTTTATTTGGGCTGCTGTTACAAAATATGATAGACTGGGTGGCTTATAAACAACAGATATTTATGTCTCATAGTTTTAGAAACTGGGAAGATTAACGTAGATTTGATGTCATCCAATTTATGAGGACTCTGTATTCATGACCTAATCACCTTCCAAAGGCCTCACCTCCATAAATTATCTCATTGGACATTAAAATTTTAACATATGATTTTTTTAGGGGAATTGTGGGTCAAATAGTTTGTCCTAGTTTTGGGTTGTATTCTGTAGTTGTTTTAGCTATGGGTATGTGAAATTCTATATTATGGACAGGGTACATCTAAGATTTGCTGGGCCTTAAATTTATTACAAAGTTTTAAGAAAAATCACAAATATAAAATAAAGAAAGAAAATTATTTTTCAGAATAAAATAAGTTACATGAGGGAGGGTAAGGATAAATAGGTAAAACCCAGAGGACTTTTAGGGCAGTGAAAAGGCTCTGTGATGATACCATAATGATGAGTACATTTTTTCAAACCCATACAATGTACAACACCAAGAATGAGCTATAATGTAAACTATAGGTTTGGAGCGATAATGATATTTCAATGTAGGTTCATCAATTGTAACAAATATGCCACTCTAGTGTAAGATGTTGATAATGGGGGAAACTGTGGATGTGGGAGGTGAAGGGGAACCTCTTTATCTTACCTTCAATTTTACTGTGAACCTAAAATGACTCTGCAAAAGTAAAGCTTTAATAAAAAAATAAATTATTTGAAAAAAGTTACAACAAATTGCAAATTGTTAAATAGCTCACAAATACCACAGAATCATAAAACACAGAAAACAATAATTTTATCAATGAATTGATATACTACTTATTTTTAGTATGTATTTAGCTGCATACTCTTTGAACATGTCTTCATATGACAATTGCTTGGTAATATCATTACTTTTAGAGAAAACAATACAATTCAATCTCTCTTATCATAGTTGGTCAAAATGTATCTTTTATTATTGATAGTTTAGAAAATATTTTTTCTGCTTCACAATTCTTTACTGATGATGTCATATACAGTGGTACCTCGAGATACGAGTGCCCTAACATACGAGATTTTTGAGATACGAGCCCTTGACAATCGATTTTTGCTTTGAAATACGAGCAACATTTGAGATAGGAGTAATCGCGCGGATCGGCCGGCTGCTCACGACCCAGACCCACCAGTTTACCATGACTTAAGCGTCTCATAGTTTCCCAAGCCTCAAGGTTACGGAATGAATTAAACTCGTATCTGAGGTAACACTGTATATGTTTAGAATTGTCAAATTTAGGATAACACTTTCTAGTTTCTTTTTATATATGGGCTATACTAGTTGAAAAAGTTGTTCACAGAGTACCTTCTGGATTCATGTAGTATTTCAAAACTTGCTGTGTTGTTGTTGTTTTTATCACTAACTTTGTACCCACATACTTTGAGTGTCAGGCAGTGTTCTAATTGGACCCAATATTCTTGGCAATCATAACTATACTAGGAAAAGTTGCAGTGACTTAAATACATAAATGACTTTAAAGCATATAATCACCCACTGAACCCAAATAAATACATTCCCAACTTAATTTCCCATTACTCAGATCCCAAAAAGTTTGTAATCACTTCAATTCTACCTGATGTAAGGGGCAGTTGATGTAATAGAGGCTGGAGTATAAAGCGGTCTTAACCCTAAAATACTGGAACATAAGCTGCATAAGAAAGACTTGGTCTTTTAAACCTTCTACAGGGTGGGGCAAAAGTAGGGTTACAGTTGTAGTGCACAAAACCCAGTGTTTATTCTTGTATTATCCTTTATTAATTATTGGATTACTAGAGGCCTAGTGCATAAAATTTGTACACTGGTAGGGTCCCTAGAGGTTCTGGCTGCTGGCTGCTGGTCTGATTTACCAGCTGGGGCCTCCCTCCCTTCTCCCAGCTGGTCCCGCCCCCTGGTTGAACTTCCAGATGAACTCCAGGTCAAGAGGGCAATTTGTATACTACGCTTTTATTATATAGAATTTTTCATACAAAAAATTGTAAACCTACTTTTGCCCCACCCTGTATTATTTTTAAGTTAAAGGAATCAAAATTGGGATTAAACGCAGAAATAGTAGAGGCGATTTTTTGCTGAACCACATGACAAAATAAATCAGTTTGACTTCATAATCTTAAAAATGAATTTTTGATGCTTATTATATTCAATCAAAATTTTCAAAAGTCATATATGCTGTGTACCTTCAATAAATAAATTTACTTGTTTAGGTGCATTTCCCAATACAAAAAAAAATGTATTCTGCTTAAGTTTTCTTTTCAGCAGTCAATAGAGTGTAATATAAAGTCATTATAATGATAATTACTATAATATTCAGTATCTTAACTTAACATGGAGCAGCAATACAATAACCAAAGAACTATATTCAGGCCTTATTGAAGAATAAAGGATTATTTAAGTTGCTTATTAACTAATTATTTGAGACCTTCATAGGCTAGAATAGTACCTTGTTTTCTAACTAGAGGCAGAAGAAAAATGAGGTGACCGAATGGAGTTAAGATCTAGGTTAGTATTCCATTACACTTGTATTTGATAACCCTTTTTTGATCCAATACACTTTATTTCATTACTCAGAAAATATTGTTGACTGTGTTTCCCAAGTTAATATTTCAGTCATATTTAATAATTTTTTAATCCTCACCATGGGATTATTTTCCCATTGATTTTTATTTTATTATTATTATTTTTTAATTAAATCTTTATTATTCAGATTATTACATTTGTTTCTCTGTTTTCCTCTCCATAGCTCCCCTCCACCCAACTCCCACCTTTCCCTCTGCCTTTACCTCCCTCCCATTGACCTCATCCATAGGTGTCTGATTTTTGTCCAGTTTCTCCCTGTACACCCCTCACCCCTTTCCCCCTGAGAATTGTCAGTCCACTCTTTTCTGTGCTCCTGATTCTATTATATTCACCAGTTTATTCTGTTGATCAAATTTTTAATTCACTTAATTTTTAGATTCACTTGTTGATAGATATGTATTTGTTGTTCATAATTTTTTGGCTTTTACCTTTTTCTTCTTCCTCTTCTAAAAGGGTACCTTTCAGCATTTCATATAATACTGATTTGGAGTTGATGAACTCCTTTAGCTTTTTCTTATCTGTGAAGCTCTTTATCTGCCCTTCAATTCTGAATGATAGCTTTGCTGGATAGAGTATTCTTGGTTGTAGGTTCTTGCTATTCATCATGTTGAATATTTCTTGCCACTACTGTCTGGCCTGCATCGTTTCTGTTGAGAAATCAGCTGACAGTCGTATGGGTGCTCCCTTGTAGGTAATGAACTGTTTTTCTCTTGCTGCTTTCAATATTCTCTCTTTATCTTTTGCTCTTGGTATTTTAATGATGATGTGTCTTGGTGTAGTCCTCTTCAGATTCCTTTTATATGGGTGGGGTTCTCTGTGCTTCCTGGACTTGTAAGTCTGTTTGTTTTACCAGATGTGGGAAGTTTTCAGTCATCATTTCTTTAAATAGGTTTTCAGTATCTTGCTCTCTCTCTTCTTCTGGCACCCCCACAATTCTGATGTTGGTACGCTTGAAGCTGTCCCAGAGGCTCCTTACATTATCTTCACATTTTTGGATTCTTTTCTCTTCTTGCTTTTCCAGTTGAGTGTTTTCTGCTTCTTTATATTTCAAATATTTGACTTGATTGTTGCCTTTCTCTAGTCTGCTGTTAGGACTCTGTATATTTTTTATTTTAGTCGCTAACTTTATCCAACTTTTCTAGGATATTCTTGAAAAACCTTATAAGCGTGGTTTTAAACTCTATATCCAGTTGTTTGTTTTCCTCCATTTCTTTTGTTTGTGATCCCTTCCGTTGTCTCAGCATTTTCACTATGCCGGGAGAGCTCCTGTGTTGGATTTAGCCTTATGATAGCAGACTTGCAAAACCGCAGAAGCCTCTCTGTTGAGCTTGGGATGGGTGGAGTCTCAGGGCTTAAGGGACCACCTTGCCTTCCAGTTGGCCCCGCCCACCATGGCCCCTGAGTCTCACGTGACTGGGTAATCGCTGGAACAGTCCTTGTGCGCATGCACAATGCCTGCCTTTCCGGCTCTCCTGCGCTCCAGGACCACGCGAGTCTAGGTCCCCAGGGTTTCACCCGAAATAGGAGCTTAGTGGAGTGAGAAGTGGCACAGTTGGGAGGGTCTGTCTCCTGCCCACTCGCGAAAGCCAGCGGCACAATCAGCAGTCTGTCCTCTGCGCAGTGCCGTGCGCACCATCAGTCCTCTGATCTTTTGCGCCTCCCCTAAATTTCCATGCACCTCTCCCTTTTCACAGTCCAAACTCCCCCCGTATGAATTTTGGCTGGATCTGGGGTTTGGTGTCGTAGGATAAGGGGTTCAATGCCTTTGAGAGTCTCTGTTTCCCTCCTGCCAGAGAAAACCAGCCAGGTACTCCGGCACCCACTCTCTCCATGCGCATGTCTCCGTACCTCAGCTTTTTGCAGCTCCTCTGGGTCTCCGTGAACCCCTCTCTTTCCCTCTAGTTGTAGAATTTCCACTCAGCTACCTTTCCTGTGGTTCTGGATGATGTCTGTTCTGTCTTTTAGTTGTAGTTTTGAAATTGTTTTGCGAGGCAGCAGTGTAGGTGTTTACCTATGCTGCCATCTTGGATTCTCCCCATTGATTTTTAGAGAGAGTGGAAGGGAGGGAGGAAAGGAGAGAGAGACTGAAACATGGATGTGAGAAGTACATCAGTTGGTTGACTCCACACGCATGCTGGGATTGAACTTGGAATCTAGGAATCAAACACACTACCCTTCAGTGTTGAGGCTGATTATTTAACCACTGAATAATACTGGCCAGTATATTTTGATAGTTAGCATTTATGTAAAATTCTATTTGTATTGTCTCATAAACAACATGACTTAAAAATATTTAGTAGCAAGTTAAACACTTTCTAACATTAAAATTTTACATTAGTTACTGACCTATAAACAGGATTTATGCTAAAACAATTGACTAATTGCATTTTTTTTGGCACAACATCTTGCCAGTAACTTGATCATAAAGTTGTGAAATTTCCTTTTTTCATTTTCTACCTTAAAACTGCAATAAAGCTATAATTTGTGATCTAAACTGAAGAAGAATTATAGCTTTGTTTTAAAAATAGAGTGACTAGTACAGATGCTAAGATAAATTTGTAGCTAAGTAGGTATTTCCCTAACTATGCTGTTCAAAACTAACATATTAGTTTAGATTTTATTAAATCCTTAAATGCAATGCCACATTTTACAGTAATAATTCTTTATTTTTACTATTTTCTATATTTCTATTTGACTGCTTAACTTCCTGTATACCTGTTAAGTTAGATAATAAAAACAAAACAAGCAAAAATAGCCATTAGATTTTGCTTGTATGTGTTTCGATGATCAAATTGAAGCTAAATTAACTCTCAATGAAAAATTTTATTTCTGGAAGAAGTGATGCATTTGGTTTTATATTAGTACCTTATTTTCAATAAAGCTTCAAATCTATAAAGGCCTACAAATCGACAATTTGTCATCATTGCTCTGTTCCTGACCTATCCCAATAAACTCTCAACTATCTTCTTTCTTCCTGGCAAAACTCAAATTCTCATTAAGTCTAACTCCTCTGCACCAAGATAGATGAACATGGCTGGGTGGAAAAACATTAAATTGTTTTTATTGTTCATGGCTACATTTAAGACCAACAAGATTTGAAGTGGGCCTTTGTTACTGCCCAGGGTCTCTAGTCCATTTATATTACTACCATTAGGTGACAATTTTATTCCTTTACTTCCCCCTCCAAACTTTTACCTCTTCTCCAGCTAATGATCATTTTGTTGTTGTTGTTGTTGTTTTAATTTAATAAATCTTTATTGTTCAGATTATTAAAATTGTTTCTCTTTTTTCCCCCCATAGCTCCCCTCCACCCAGATCCCACCCCACCCTCTACCTTTACTTCTCCCTCCATTGTCCTCATCCATTGGTGTACGATTTTTGTCCAGTGTCTTCCCATACCCCCCTCATTCCTTTCCCCCCCCAAGAATTGTCAGTCCACTCCCTTTCTATGCCCCTGATTCTATTATATTCACCAGTTTATTCTGTTCATCAGATTTTCAGTTCACTTAATTTTTAGATTCACTTGTTGATAGATATGTATTTGTTGTTCATAATTTTTATCTTTACCTTTTTTCTTCTTCTTCCTCTTCTTAAAGAGTACCTTTCAGCATTTCATATAATACTGGTTTGGTGTTGATGAATTCCTTTAGCTTTTTCTTATCTGTGAAGGTCTTTATCTGCCCTTCAATTCTGAATTATAGCTTTGCTGGGTAGAGTGATATTGGTTATAGGTTCTTGCTATTCATCACTTTGCATATTTCTTGCCACTCCCATCTGGTCTGCATCGTTTCTGTTGAGAAATCGGCTGACAATTGTATGGATGCTCCCTTATAGGTAATTAGCTATTTTTCTCTTGCTGCTTCTAATATTCTTTCTTTGTCTTTTGCTCTTAGTATTTTAATTATGATGTGTCTTGGAGTGGTCCTCTTTGGATTCCTTTTGTTTGGGGTTCTATGCATTTCCTGGACTCGTAAGTCTATTTCTTTTACAAGGTGGGAGAAGTGTTCAGTCATTATTTCTTCAAATATATTTTCAGAATCCTGCTCTGTCTCTTCTTCTGACACCCCCATAATTTGGATGTTGGTATGTTTGCAATTGTCCCAGAGGCTCCTTACATTATTTTCAAATTTTTGGATTCTTTTTTTTTTTTTTTTTGCTTTTCCAGTGGAGTGTTTTCTGCTTCTTTGTATTTCAAATCTTTGACTTGATTCTTGCATTCCTCTAGTCTGCTATTAGGTCTCTGTATAATTTTTTTTTATTTTAGTCAGCTAATGATCTTTCTATTTTACTGCAAACCTAAAAGCCAACAGAAATGAACATACACAAGCTCCCCTCCACCACCATATCTACCTATATACTGGCATCTGAACCCATTTAATCTACTTTCCCATGTTGCTATGCACAGTGTTTTACCTCATGTAAACTAATTCCTATACTTAGCATCTAAACCCCCCTACATTTCATCACTTCACCAATTATCCTCTTTTCCATCCTACATATGTCCTTAACATTAGACCTTTCCTTTATCATCTAGTAATTTCTTCTCTCATTTTGGACATATTCCTAGTTTGCATTTTATTTCTCTCTCTTATATTCCCCAATGTATAAGAAACCTATACATTTTTTCACCTATCATAATCAATATTTTTCAGTTTTTGCTTAACTTTGTAACGTATGACATGATCTATTAACAATTAAGTTGAACTTCATTCTATGATGTCTTTTACTTTATCTAAATAAAAATATCCAATAAGTAAAAATAAAGATATGGTACAAAATCAGTAAATAATTGCTGAGTGAATAGAGTACTATGCAATAGTCTTAAGTGAACTTGATTTTTAATGAGTATCAGTTCCAATTAAAAAATGAAATGCTGCAATAGAATTCCATTTTCTTATAGTGCTTAGCCAAAGGACAGAGGTATTATTTTTATGACACCAGAAGAAACAGAATAGAAGTGGTCAGATGGTTTCACTTATGTATTAGTATGGTGCTCCAGAATAAGATGATTAATACAAAATGCTTAGGGAGATGTGTGCACCCATGCACACACACAAGCGCGCGCACATACACACACACACACACACACACACACACACAATGCTTTCATTTTTACTAGTGACCGAAAAAAACCTTTGTGAGAAGATAATTTTTCTGTTAAAGTGAATCTTGTACATTGTGACCTTCCTCTAAACTCAGGGTGCCTCACAAAAGAGAACATAAATACATCTTTTTTCCATTTTGGTACTTAGAAGTGTTGGGTACCTTGTGTTCCTAAACTGAGTACACATGATACCGCAAAAGCAGGATGCAGTAAGAGGGCTGCTAAAATCAGGTGGTCAGGAAACCCATTTGAGGTTAGTAAACTGGCTGTTAATGACATCAACTAACAGGAAGTAGTGAAGAGTACAAGAGGTCGGTATACTTGGTTTAGGAGTAAAATCAATACTTGTCTTTGATTGGTGGGGTACTTTTTTTCATAGCTGTGCAAAGAAATCCCATCGTGTAGTCTCAAAATGCCAAGTTTCTATCACAGTTTAAAATTCTCAGGGACATAGGCTATTTGAGAAGAATACTATATAGACCAACCTTTGTCTGAACAATCATGTTTATTTTAAACTAACAAAGAACTATAAACACTTGCAGAATTTGGTATCTATCTGGTTTTACCACATTTCTCAAATAAATTAGTCTTATAAAAAACTATTTCGTGTTTTATGGTTTTTGTTTATAGTATTTACTGGAAACTCAATTTGGTTTCTATTTATAAACACAAAGAGTAAAGCTTCAATAGGAGAGAAATTGACCACTAGAGCACTCATGTACAAATTATTTTGTGAGTTATTTAACCATTCTGTGCCTCAGTTTCCTTAGCTCTAGTTCACCAAATATTTATTAAAATACAGCAAGTTAATATTTCTATATGTCCAGAAAATAAATGCAAATTGTAGTTATTATCATAACATTAATTTTCTATTATCACTCTCTCAGTTATCTAAATAAATGTTACTTAACTATTTGTTGATCGAATGTATATATGTATAAAGAATGAATTAATGGTAAGATTACAATCAGAACGGCTGAAATCTTAGTGTAATGTCTTGCAAGTATGTCTAATTTCTGCTTTAAAAATAGGGAAATTGTAGAAAATTCTAATAAGTTCCAGAATTTTTGTTACATATTTCTAACAAAAATGTTTTACCTTTCATTTCAATGTATGGAAAAATTGCAAGAATAGTAAAAATAGCTGTAACAACATTATAATAATATTCATTTTTTAAAATATATTTTTTTATTGATTTTTCACAGAGAGGTAGGGAGAGGGATAGTAAGTTAGAAACATCGATGAGAGAGAGACACCGATCAGCCGCCTCCTGCACGTCCCCTACTGGGGATGTGCCCGCAACCAATGTACATGCCCTTGACCGGAATCGAACCTGGGACCCCTCAGTCCACAGGCCGACGCTCTATCCACTGAGCCAAACCGGTTTCGGCACATTATAATAATATTCATTTCATATGGTTTTGGTGAAGATCAAGTGAGTCTAAAATGTTAACTATAGAAGCAAATGAATGGAAGAAAAAGTTCTTAAAACTAATAAATACTGATTGTTATTAAACTTTGTTTTTTATTTGAACAATAGGAGTGATAAGAGTGCCTAACTTATAAGATCATTGCATGCATAAAAGTTAGAAACCCAGGGTTTTTCCAGCTTAAATTAATAGCAGCTCAAGAATGAAACCCAATCTTGGCTTCTAAGATTACTGTAATAACACTACAATAAAATCAAAATGACTTATGTATAGTTCTCTCTCTCTCTCTCTCTCTCTCTCTCTCTCTCTCTCTCTTTTTTCTTTTTACCATTTATTTATTTTTATTCTTTAGTAGTTACCATAATGTACATGACAGCTTTATGACTTACTATTATTATTATTTTTAATTTATCTTTATTGTTGAAGTATTACAGAGGTTCCCCCCTCCAGCCCCCTTAACCCATCCCTCCTCTTTCTTAAGCCTTTACCCCACTATTATCTGAGTCCATGGGTTTTGCATATATGCATGTAAGTTCTTTGGTTAATTCCTTCCTGCTCCTACTACCTGTACCTCCCCACCCCGCATTTTCCTTTGAGAATTCTCAATCTGTTGCATGCTTTCATATCTCTGGATCTATTTTGTTTGTATACTTATTTTGTATATTTTTTCCACATATAAGCAAGATCATGTGATATTTGATAGTTCTCTTTTGAGCTACTGTCAACAATTATATTAACTGTTCCCATTTTGTATTTAACTAGGCTTTAAATCAATAGTGAGGATGAATCTAGTTGATTTCACTAAAGTGAACCTGATAAATGATTTGATATTAGGAAAATATTTACTGGTGAAAGTCACATTGTTGTTATATAAAAATGCTAATAAAATTTGGTGAGAAAAACAAGACCCAGTCCATTTTCAAACTGGAGTCTTTGTGCCTCACGGTAGTGGCTGGATAGGGAGGGGTGCAGGGCAGTGGGCCAAGAGTGCTAAAGCCCCATGATAAACATGGAAGGTCTTCCTGGAACTCACATTTCATGTGAAGACTGAAATGTTGATGGGGAAATGAGATTTTATATTAAAACAAACATTGATACATATGGAATGAAAATACAGATATTATATGAATTTAAAGATGAAGCATTACACATATTTTAAAATGATTTGACTCAGTTTTATAAAATTCTGAGAGCTATAAATTCATTCTGCTCTACTGTTAGGAGTACTTCAATCATCAATTAGTTTACTTCTTTAACAACTACTTATGTAGGGTCAATTATATGCCAGATGCTAAACTATACTCACAATGCCGAGGTGAACAAGACTCTCATTGAGGCATATTTATAATACCTAACACATGGAAATAAACTAAGTGTTCATTGATGGCTGAATTGTTAAAAAAAATGTATATTTTTCTTGGTCAGTGTTGCTCAGAGTAGTAACTAAGGAAAGAAGTCCAGGGGGGCATAAATAATAGCTAATACACATTTTTAGATGTGCCTGTTGGGAGATGTCTGGGGCCATTCAGACTGGGAGGGCATTCAGAAAGCCAGAACCCTGTGCTGGTGCAGCCTTGGAACAAGAGAGAGTAGGCCCATGGGCGGGCAATGACATTTATTCCTGTCATAATTGTACGTCCTATGTGCAGGAACCATTTGTGATTTTTGTGGGTCACTTAATGGGTCTCATCAATTTTGCGGGTGTCAAGACATAGTAGCTACCTGTGAGCCAAAGGAGCATCTTACTGTCTTTAGTTTGTTAATTTCAGACAGCACATTCTTACTACAAGGCCAGCTTGAGTCACTATTTCAGGGTAGTTACTTGAACAAATAAAGGTGATGTGCTCAATGAACTTCAACTCCATTGCTAAATGACATCATCCAGTCTCTAATACTCACCCAAGTTGCCATGTAGATTTATAGGGAAGATATTGTGTGTTGTTTTTCTTTAAAATATATTTTATTGATTTTTTTACAGAGAGGAAGGGAGAGGAATAGAGAGTTAGAAATATCGATGAGAGAGAAACATCAATCAGCTGCCTCCTGCACTACTGGGTATGTGCCTGCAACCAGAATCGAACCTGGGACCCTTGAGTCTGCAGGCCGACGCTCTATACACTGAGCCAAACTGGTTAAGGCAGGAAGATCTTGTTAAAATAAAAATATTTAATTAAGTATGGTGCCAGGTGGGTATTTGAAATATTGGGAGGATAATTTTGTAAATTATATGATTGCCTAACCTCTTGCTGTGTACCTGAAACTAATTTAAAATAATACTGAATAATACTGAATGTAAATTTTAATTGAAAAATAAAATTAAAAATATAATGAATATAAATCACACTTAAATTTATTGCCAGGAAAAGACCAAAGGTAGGGGTGTAGCAGTAACCTTGGAAAAGTAGTCCCTTGCTTCTGCCTCTTCCATCTTCCAGAAACAATGTGTAAAGGCCTCTTTATCCAGAAGCACAGTCGTCCTGAGTGGTAGAGGACCATATGAGCTATCTCTAATTTGGGGATGTAAAAATAGTGCTATTGAAATTTGATTAACTTATTCTTAAAAAATACAAATAAAATTTATTTATATTCAGTGCCTAAATATTAAAAATATAACATGAGATTATTTTTGATGTGTCCTCATGTATTTTCATCAACTGAAACTTTCTGTCTAGCCCCATCTTTCTGTAATAGTGTTTCACTGTTATTTTCAGAAGAATTTATTTTTTAAATGTGATTTTATTATTTTTAACCTTTTATAATTTCTGGAAATCTTTAAAATCACATAATGTGGTTACTAAATTTTAAATAACTAGTGATATCTTTCATATAGATCCTAATATTTTTATTTAAAAAATAGTCTCCAAATGGGCTAAGATACCTGGTAAGAACAAATATAATTCCCAATTTTAGTTGTTGTTGTTGTTGTTTGTATTATTACATATAAGTGGTTCAGCCCAGGTTTTTTCACAGAAACTACCCTTCTTAATTTAGAATTCCTTTATCAATTAATAATATTGTAAGACAGAACTTGTCAGAGAGGTTGCCTATATTTATGATATAGTTAATGGTTTGCCAAATTTAGATGTTGGAAAAATATCAGCCTTTATAATATTTTGATGAAGTACAGTGTAAAAATATTCTGAAATTAGGAATTGTATCAAATACTATAGAGAATATAAATACATTATAAAATTAGGAACTCTCTAAAAATTATTCTCCTAAGTTATATTAGGCATATTTATGGAATTAAAAAATTAAATCTTGTCCTTTGAGAACTCAATATTTGTTATGTGCAGTTCCTTTCTTGCCTTATTTTCTTTCAGCACATTTTAGTGTGCTTTTTTGTAAGTTTTGCTTATGATAATAGCTATTCCTTAGAAGTTTCAAGAGCTAAAATATTGTGGTACTCCATTTATTGAATACTATGATTAAAGATTTCCAAATGATTTTGCAGAAAAAAAATGCATCTAAAAATTAGGATGTGTTTACAAAAAGTTATTCTTCAGTCAGAATTATGAAGGATGCCAAGAAAATGGGGATTACCTTGCTGAAGCATCTTTATTTTTATTATATTTTAATTTTTAAATTAAAGTTTACCTTCATTATTATTTTGTATTTATTTCAGGTGCATAATATAGTGATTAGATAATCATATATTTTACAAAGTATCCCCCCTGATATTTCTAGTACCCCCTGATTTTTCCGGTATCTCTTTGATATTTCCATTGAATCTGTAGATTGCATTGGGTAGTATGGACATTTTAATAATTTTAATTCTTCCTATCAGTGAATACATACATGCTTCCATTTCATTTATTCATATCTTCTTCAATATTTTTTCACCAATGTCTTACAGTTTTCAGAGGATAGGTCTTTCACCTGCTTGAATTTACTTCTAGGTATTTTATGTTTTGAATGCAATTGTAAGTGGGATTGTTTTCTTAATTTCTCTCTATGATAGTTTATTGAAGACTCTGCCAGGGCCCAGAGGCAGTTAAAAATCCCTCTCATAATCCAGGACTTCTAGCTCCCAACTGCTTCCCTGCCTGCCTTCCTGATTGCCCCTAACTGCTTCTTCCTGCCAGCCTGATCACCTCCTACCACTCTCCTAACACCTGATTGATGCCTAACTGCTCCCCTGCCAGCCTGTTTGCCCCTAACTGCCCTCCCCTGCAGGCCTGGTCGCCCCCAACTTCCCTCTTCTGCTGGCCTGGTCACTCTAACTGCCTTACCCTGCAGGCTTGATTGCCCCCAACTGCCCACCCTTACAGGCCTGGTCCCTCCTAACTACCCTCCCCTGCTGGCCTGATCACCCACAACTGCCCTCCCCTGCTGGCCATCTTGTGGTAGCCATCTTTTGTCCACATGGGGGCAGTCATCTTTGATCACATGGGGGCAGCCATCTTGTGTGTTAGAGTGATGGTCAATTTGCATATTATTCTTTTATTAGATAGGATTAGATAGGATAGAGGCCTGGTGCATGGGTGGGTGCCAGCTGGTTTGCCCTAAAGGTTGTCCCAAATCAAGGTGGGGATTTCCTTGGGGCATGGAGCAGTCTGGGTTGGTTAGGGGCCTGTGGTGGTTTTCAGACTGGCCACACCCTCTGGTAGCCAAGCAGAGGCCTTGGTATCTTGGATTTATTTTATCTTCTATAATTGAAACTTTGTAGCCTTAAGTGGAGGCCAAGTCAGGCCAGGGCTGCATAAAAGTGGTTTCCTCCATCACCGGGAGCAACTCAAGCCTTGTGCTCTCTCCAGCTCTGTGGCTGCCACCATTTTTGTTGGGATTTACTTATCTTTTGTAATTGAAATTTTGTAGCCTTAAGTGGAGGCTAAGGTAGGCCAGGGCATGTGGAAAGCTTGACTTCCTCCAAGCCACCTGCTCTCTCCATGGCTGCAGCCATCTTGGTTGGGTTAATTTGCATACTCTCTCCTGATTGGCTGGTGGACATGGCTTGTGGGTGTAGCGGAGGTACAGTCGATTTGAATATTACTCTTTTATTAGATAGGATGTTCAGTAGTCACTGAATGAAGGCTGCCTATGAAGAGAGCAGAAGCTGGACATAAAGGAGGGTAAGAGCTCAGGGATGTCTGCAACAGCATTTCCAGCTGCTGGAACAATAAGTCACTTATTCCTAAAGGGGAATCTTAGCATGCATCACAGCACCACACTTTCTTTTGGTGCAGTTAATGCAGTTCTATAATTGGCTTTTTTTCTCCAATATGCTGAAAACATATTTGCAGAAAATCGGAAGTCTAAAGTGCTTGGGGCTCACAAAAGTTTTAATGTATCCCTGAAACCTGGATATGGCTATTTCTAGACTTTCTGTTATATAATTAATGTCTTTATTACTTAAGTCACTATTAGTCAGAGTTCTATTACTTGTAGATCTAACAAAATATAACCAAAATGATACAGCCAATTTATTCAAAGACAAAAATAACTAATCAAAAAGAAAAAGAAACCAACCAACCAATCAACCAACAAAAAACAAAACAAAACTATTGCATTCTGATGGGGTGAATAGGATGAGTATCTACTGAGAAAGACACTTGGGCTGAAACCTGAATCACAGGATAGGGCCAGGCAGGAGAAACAACCCACAAAATCCTGAATTCACCAGCATGGCTGTCATTGGTGGAATCAGTATTTCAGTAGTAATGTTTGGGCATGAAAATGAAATATTTGAGGCCACTGGGTACACATTTTTTTATAGTTTTCAACTAAGGTCCAGACCTCTGTAAAAGGTCAAAGTGAGAATGTAGGGATATGGAAAAAGAGCAATATAGATGCAAGGGTACATCTCAGGACAGAATCTGGCTTGTTGGGCTATAGCTTATGATGTTTCAGATACTCTAATGACACTTTTTAAAAAATTCTTTATTGTTAAAGTATTACATATAGTATTACATATGTCTCCTTTCCCTGCCATTGACCTCTCCCTGGCCACCCCAGCCCTCAGCACATGCCCTCACACCCCTAGTGTCTATGTCCATTGGTTCTACTTATATGCATGCATACAAGTCTCTTGGTTGATCTCTTACCACTGCTCCTCCCCTGCCTTCCTTATTAAAGTTACTTTATTTCAGGTTGTCCCAAAGCTCTTTTAGGCTTTCCTCCTGTTTTCTAACTATTTTTTTTCAGTTGCTGTTCAGATTGGGTGTTTTGTTCCACCCTATCTTCTATCTCACTAATTTGGTCCTCTGCTTTTTAAAGTCTCCTGTTGAAACCTTCCATTGTGCTTTTTATTGTAGCTATATCATTTTTGTTTCCTTTTTATTCTTACATAAGTTGTTGATTTTCTCACTCATCCAATTTATGAATTGTTTGACCCTTACTCTGAATTCTTTTTTAACATATTGCATGCCTCTGTTTCATTTCTTGCAAAAAAAAAAAAATCCTCCTCTTTCCTTGGGAGGTTGTTTCTTTGTCTCCCCATTTTTGCTGTCTCTTTCTGGCCCTGGCCACCCTGTTTGTAGGTTGAGAGGTTGAAGACCCTATCAGGACAATTGTTCAGAAATTAACCCAGAGGCTGGGTCTGCCTTGAGTCTCATGCCTTTATTAACTCTGCTCTGAGTTGTATCCCCTTCTCCCATGGATCTGATCCCTAAGTTGTCTGTTTCAGATGGGTGGTGGGAGCACATGTACAGTTCCTCTATTGTGTGACTTCTTGTAAGGACCCAGGGCCTCTGGCATGCAGTTTTCTCTGCAGCCTCAGCACCTGTGGCAAGGTGGCGCCCCAGGTCCCCTCTGGCAGTGCACTTGCAGTATAGTCCTGTGGCCCCTGGCTGGGCACACCAGGTTGCTCAGGGTCACCATGGCAGTATTCTTCTCTGGATCAGAGTAAGGTGTGTGCTGGGTTGTTATGGGTAGCCCCAGCACTAAGACCCTGGGCTCTGGGTGGAGTAGGCATGGGTTGCCCTGGGTCATTCAGTCCATGCTCTCCTGCTGCCCAGAGTGAGGTGCATGCTGGGTTGCTCAGATGGTCTCAGCAAGACTGTCCCAGGGTCTGGAGTAGAGCAGGTGCAGGTTGCTCTGTGTTGCACAGCCCCTGCTTTCCTGTGGACCAGAGTGGGGCATGCTCTAGGTTGTTCTGGGGACCTAACAGTAGGTCCTGGGGATTGGGGTGGAGTGGTCACCACGTGGCTCCAGGTCAACTAGTTGCACAGTTCTAAGGTCCAGAGCTGGGGTGGGTGCAGGGTTTCCGCTTGCTTGCACTCACTGCAGGGCCTTGGAGCCAGATCCTAGGATGTTGGGTCCCAGCGCGCTGATGAGGAGGCCTCATGTGGGAGCTCAGTCTGGCAGCACACACATACTGCAGATATCTGGAAGCCTGCTGGGAGGTACCATGCTACTCACTTCCAGGCCACGGTGGTAATTTCACTTGGGTTTTGGCTGGCAAGCAGTAGGTATCCTCTAGGCATCTTCTGCCTTTCCTTATTAAACATTGTCTTCTCAACTGTGTCTAATTTGTTAACTCAGGATGGATGTTCTCTGATTTAGTTGTGTTTTTGGACTGGCCATAGGAGGAAGTACATGACACTGCTGCCTATTCAGCCATCATTTTCTATTCTGAGACTTTTTTTTTAAGCGATAAAGTTTTCATGATGCCCAGGGATTTTGTTTTCTTTTGCTTTTATTGTGTTTTTTTTTTTTTTGTGTGTGTGTGTATTTAATTAAATATTAATATGGTCATGAAGATTTTTAAATGTGAAAGTTAAGGGGAACAAAAAATGATCAAATATATGATTACAATGTAGGAAGAAAGATATTTGTACAAGAGAGTGCCTGCAATTGCTAGAAAAAACAAAACAAAATAAACAAAAATACACCTGATAAGTGTGTTGAAAATAAGATTTATCTGCACATTTGTATGTGTGTGTGTGAGTATGTTTTTATTTATATAAATATATTTAAGAAGATAAACAGCTTTATAGCATCATAGAACCGTATTAAATGGTAGGAGAATACCACAGAAGGCTCTATCTTACTTTTATCAATAAACCTGGTAAAAGTGAAGCTGATTTAGTACCATAGGTAAAAAAAAATTGCTGGCCGAAACCGGTTTGGCTCAGTGGATAGGTGTCGGCCTGCAGACTGAAAGGTCCCAGGTTCGATTCCAATCAAGGGCATGTATCCTGGTTGCTGGCGCATCCCCAATGGGGGTCATGCAGGGGCGGCTGATCGATGTCTCTCTCTCTCATCGATGTTTCTAACTCTCTATCCTTCTCCCTTCCTCTCTATAAAAAATCAATAAAATACATTTTAAAAAATTGCTGGAATATTTTCAGCAACATTGCTGGGACATTTTATTACCTGCATGAAGATAAAAGAATGAGAAATCATTAAAAGAAAAAAGTAAGAGTCTATGGACTAAGACTGAAAAAAAAAAGATGACTCAGTGGTAACAAAAACCTTTCAGACATTAATTTCTTACTATACAGCACCAATGATGCCAATGTGCTGATGTATTTGCTAAACTGCTGCCAGTAATCACTCAGGAATTACAGAAAGTGGGAAAGACTGTAGGGTCAGCCTGGGTTCATGGCAGGAGAGAGGAACATTTAAAATAGGCAGCAATTTAATATGGTAAACTGAGTGCTTGCAAAATCATTGGAAGGCCTAGAGAGGTGAGCACTAGTCTGAGTTTCCCAAATGACTCCCAGATATGCCAGAGCAGACTCATCAGGAAAGCTTCTATCTTTGAGACCATGGCGTTTCCAGAATGTCTGATTGTAACAGAGGTTTAGGAATTACAGAGCTGGAACTATGCACTCATCACCTCTGCTGTCACTACTCCATCGTGCTAATGACTGCGCCCTGGAACCTGGAGTCCATTGCAGTCTGTGCTTCAACTCCTCCTGCCAGGACTCTGGAGAGTGCTGTCAATCATTGCTTCAGAAGAAGATCTCACATCTCCATGAGACCTTGCTTGCCAACCAAGCAGTGTTAGGAGATGACCACCCTCACTTCTGCCTACATATCTTCCATAGGTGCATCAGTGTCGCAGGACCTTATTGGAATCCAGAGCTCTAGCTGTAAAAGCATCTGGGAATGATATATTTAAGCTTAAATCTCCTTGATGAAGGCAGACATGATACAGGGTGATCAAACGGAAGTTCAAGGAGCCAAACCACAGCATTCCACACAACACTAGACAGGCAACATTCTTATTCTTTGAGAGGGAGGAAAGAGATGATAAGAGATACATGTTGACATTGGTTCTCATATTGGTTAAAAAAGATACCTTGTGATCTATTAATCACTGGAAACAGGGAGTTCCTTAAAAACAAATACTGGATAGCTTATTAAAGTATAAGTAATAGAACTGTATGGTTATAGCGTATCTAGATTTTAAAAAGGGTTTTGCCTAAAACTTCTATATCATGGGGAAAACT
This sequence comes from Lasiurus cinereus, assembly GCA_011751065.1. Taxonomy (NCBI): domain Eukaryota; kingdom Metazoa; phylum Chordata; class Mammalia; order Chiroptera; family Vespertilionidae; genus Lasiurus; species Lasiurus cinereus. Next base: position 50,922,414 of record JAAGEH010002528.1, on the reverse strand, counting down.
TGTGAAATGTGGTCAAGATAGTGGTATAGTTAAATGGATTTGTAATTAACAAACAGATTAAGAAACGCTGATTACAAGATAAATATTAAGTTATAATACACACTGTAGAAATTTTTATTGATCTTGCCCTGCTTTACTCAATGACTCTAGCAAAGACATTGACTTTTAAAACTAATAATAGTATTTCTTGAGTACTCACTCTAGGTAAGGCACTATAGATACATGAAATTATTATTATCTCCACTATAAATATGGGGAAACTGATGCTAGAAAGTGCAAGTGGGTTGCCCATAGCTTTGTGTCAGGTAAGCAGCAGTGCTGAGATTCATACCCAAATTGCTTTAAGGAAGAGGTTAGAGAGGGAGAGAGAATGCTACAACATTTCTAGGAGAAACTGGCCAGTGTTTTTACTGCTCAGAAAGCTGGGGAATTGCCATTCTCAGTTATCCCACAGGGCTGAAGTCTAGGGCTGGCCCATTATCTTGCAGAATCTGCCCAGTATCTCACGGACTCAAACTCACATTGACAAACTTAACTTAAAACTCACATAATAAAACCAGATGCCAATTTATTAAACTACTAGAGGCCCTATGCATGAAATTTGTACGAGAGTAGACCTTCCTTCTCTAGCTGCCAGCACCATCTTCCCTCTGGCACCCGGGACCCTGACTTCCTTTCAGCTACCAGCAGATACCCGGAACTGGGCTTCCCTCACAGCCCCGGCTTCGTCCAGAAGGATCTCTGGAAGAACATCCAGTCTAAATAGCATATTACACTCCTATTATTATAGAAAAAAAATGTGACAGTCAATCTGACCTAATATGGACACTATTCCTGCTTGCAACATCTGAAAGAGAGCCTGATAAGCAGAATGTTGATTGGAGAGGATGGAATCAGCCCGAGGAGACACTGATCAGAATGCTAACAGGCTGTAGTCTCTGACAGTCACAACAGGAATGCAAACAACTGCTGGCTGGCAGGACTCCTGATCTACCTTCCAGGCAATCTCTTTTTGGCCAGGCAGTGTCAGAATTTGCCTTTCTAACTCCTTTTTATACACTTTTATGACTGATTACTATTCTTTCTTTAGATATTTTAATGATTTAAACTAAGTTGTTTTGGATTAAAAGTTAGGTTTTTTTTTTTTTCCTCTTTAAGGTGATTATTCTGATCAGTTTACTGCTGGTAAAATTACTTAACTTTAGAAATTACAATTTCTGTATTTCCAAATCCACTGTTGTCCTTGTGCACTACCTATAGACTGCAGGTCCATCTGATTCTTTTACCTGTGCTTCCATTGGTAAGTTAACAAGAACAAATAAGAACAGAGGTACCAGTGTTGACATACAGAGTTAAATAGCAGCACAGTTTTTTTTTTAAACACAACATTTTCATTTCATATACACTCACTATGAGTCAGTAGTGTGCTATGTGTGATTATCAGAGAAGCCAGGATAGACTCCCTGAATTAACTGTGTCAACATAATGAATGAGCAACTGAGAGAGTTGATAGCCTTACCCTTCACTGACACTCCATGCCTGGAGTAACAATGTTTATTTAGTGCAGGGCTCACATTTTCAGATGATATTCACAGACTGGAATATATTCCGAGGAAACTGATCAGATGGTGATGGGCTTTGAAATCACATTCTGACAAATGGAGGTAGGGCACTGGTGATACTTAGCTTAAGAAAGAAAAGATTTAGGAGAAAACTAAGTGTTATTGAGTGCTTTTAGGTCAGGCATTGTGCTCAGTCTTTTAACGGACTTCAAGCATTGTGGGTCTATCATAAGGAAAAGGAAATACTTCACTTTGAGTTGCCCTGGAAGGCAGGGCAGACAGTAATCAATACATCCATAGAAAGACAACTCTTCTTAGTAGAATAATGGCATTTCTAACTCTCAGAGCTGTTCAACAGCAGAAGGAGCTGCCTTAATGTTAAAGGGGCTCAAGTGTTTGGAGATGCTCAAGGAAAGACTGATCAGACTTTTGATGGAGATATTTTGGAGAAGAGTAAGTGCTAAATGGAGGCATGGATCAGAGGAACTCTGAGAGTTTGATTTGCCTTATCCTGTGAGTGTATCGTTATCTTACAACACAATTATCCTTTTTGTTTGTCTTTCAGTTTAGTGGCATTAACCTTAAATTGTAAATGTCACTTCCAATTCAATAGATTAATTGTTGTGGGGACACTAGTTGCTATGTCATTCCTGGAAACTAAGACAACCCTTCCTGGCAACTCAGACAATTCAGCACAATTTAGAATTGCAGGAATGGGAAAAACATTTGTGAGTAGGTCATTAGGTATGATAGCAACAAGAGGCCAACTTCCTCATTTGTTCTGGACCCATGTATTCCGAGAATGGGAGAAACAGGACCATCTATTGATTGCTTTTTCAAAGCATGGTAAATGATCATTCTCAAATAGTTTGAAAGCTTCAAATGTAAGTGACATTCACTTCCATGTTTGTATTTAAATAATAAGTATTATTGATATGTCTGAAATCCCCTAATTACACTCCCTATTTTGAGCTTTGTTATAGTTAATGAGGGAACTTTGAGTTTCAACCAACCTGTCTGTGCTTTCATGGCAATCAATACCACACCTTAACAACTGGTACCTTTGAATGGGGAAAACATGAAAGTCCACATAAAATAACCAAAGAACACCTAACTATCACATCAGACTAGAGGAGAATTGCAAGCCTAGAGAGATGAAATGACTTGCACACAGTCACAGGGCTGGGGGGGAAGCTGAGCACTTCTCTTTCTTCTCTTGTCCTCATTCACTGATGCAATTATATGTTGTAATCTTGCCATGATTCCTTTTCTTTCTTTTTTATTTATATTTTTGCAAGTAGAATTTTTTTATATTAGCCACTCACCTTTTTTTAAAAAAAATCTTTATTGTTGAAAGTATTACATATGTCCCCCTTTTTACTCCATTGATTCTTTCTAGCCCTTTCCCCCCCGCTTGCCCACAGCAGGCCTACATCACCCTATCGTTTATGCACATGGGTTATATATCTGTGCATACAAGTTCTTTGCTTGGTTTCTTCCCACCCATCTTCACCTTCCCTCCGAGATTCAACAGTCTGTTCCATGCTTCTATATCTTTATTCACAGCCTTGTTGACCTGATGTGAATAAAGATATAGAAGCATGGAACAGCCTTATTGGTCTGATGTGAGGAGAGAGTATCTGAGTAGGATTGTAAATATATATACATATATATTTTATATATATAATCTATATCCTTAGTTCGGTAGGCAAGACTTCTAAGGACTCTTTTGTTTTTAATCCTGGATTGTTCTTGGATCTCTGCAGTGCTGCATATGATGCTGTCCTTGACAGAAATGTGGCCATTAAGAAGCTCAGCAGACCCTTTCAGAACCAAACGCATGCCAAGAGAGCTTACCGGGAACTGGTCCTCATGAAATGTGTGAACCATAAAAACGTGAGTTATTTTTTAAAGCTCTGATAGTGGGAGGTTGTGAGATCAGGGGGGAAAAAATTAGTATGCCAACTTGAGTAGGAAAAGCTTTCTTTATTTTGCAATTTGTCTTTTAAGGTTGTTTATCCTGTCCATATGCTACATTTAATTTCATTGTCCTCATGGTAGCTTTCTGCTTAAAAAATCATCTAAAAACCATATGGAATGAAGGGGATAAATTTGGTAGATATTTCCCTGTTATGAAATTAACCATATTTGGTTATTGTGCTCCAAATTAAGTGGAGAGCTCCATTCTTCTCCAAAATCAAAACAAACAAAACCAAAAATGTCCTATAGAACAATATACAATGTTTTTTTACAATTTCAACTTAATTATTAACAGATGAAGATTTTTATCTCCTTTTTCTTTTACCGATAGTCTGGCAGTGGCCCTCACCTGTTCAGTACACAGGCTGTGCTTTGGCAATTTGTTTTTGTAGGGCTGCGCAGCCGTGCAGGGGAAATTTGCGTAGCACTTCAGAACAAGATCATCAAGAACATTCCTCCTTGGAACTCAGTAGGGTTCAACCATTATGGAACTTTCTTCACTTCCAAGTATAAGCTTCTTCAACCACAAGCAAAGACAACTAGAATTCTTTCTGTGTTTTCATTCTTCTTAGTAAGGAGATAATTCATTATTGTAATAATGACTTTTATTAGGAAATAAAATATAATAAATATAGTACATATAAATATATAATAAAGTTATCCTATATAATAAAAGCCTAATATGCTAAGTTTCTGGTCATCCAGTTATCCGTTCAATCAAAGTGTAATATGCTAATGATATGCTAAGGCTGCTCAACTGCTTGCTATGACATACACTGACCACCAGAGGGCAGATAGTTGACCAGCTGACCAGTTGCTATAATGTACACTGACCACCAGGGGGAAGACAGTTGACTGGTGGACCAGTCGCTATGACATGCACTGACCACCAGGGGGAAGATGCTCCAACTGGTAGATTAGCTTGTTGCTGGGGTCTGTCCCATCGGGACTGGGCAATACAGGGACAGACACTCCCTGGAGTCTTCCCATGGTTGGTCCCTTCTGTTGTTCCTCCCTGGCCACTGGGCCCAATTGTCCCTGAACAGGATTGGGCAAGACAGCCCTGATTGGCCCTGATTGCCAGCCAGGCGGAGGGACCCCACCTGTGCACAAGTTTGTGAACCAGGCCTCTAGTAATATTCTAAATTATTATAATGCAACTATATAAACTCCATACAAAGTTTTTTTTTTTTAAGTAAGAAAATCACATAGAATATATGAAACTAGAGGCCTGATGAATGAAAATGGAGCATGTATAGGATCCCTAGGCCAGGCTGGCGATCAAGGCTGATCTATGGGATAACTTGGAAGGGCAATCAGGGGGCACCCATCATGGCCAGGCCTGGCGCTGCCTGCTTACTGGTGCTGCCTGCTTGCTGGCCCTGCTCCTAATCACTTAGTCCTGGGGCAACCAGTGGGGCAATTGTTGGGCCCCCACTGGCACCGTCTTGGCTGGCCTGGGGCCTGCAGGTTGGGGGAAGCTCCAGTGCTGAGCATCTGCCCCCTGGTGGCCAGTGTGCATCATAGCAACTGGTTGTTCCACCAGTTGTTCCTCAGTTTGGTCAATTTGCATATCAGGCTTTTATTATACAGAATTGATTATCAATGTAAACTTATAAATAAGTGAATTTGTCATAAGGTACATCTCTCAATGGCACTAAGGAGAAGCAAATATATGAGTTTTTAGTTGAAGGATATTTGAAATATAAATATGTGGATTCAGGCTCAGTGGCATTGTTTCTCTTCTATTACTCTGTTCCAATGACTTTTTAGTTTAGTCATTTGACAAATATTTGTTGAATGAATAAAATGTGCCAGATATAGATCTAGATATTCTGGGGACTAAGAAGAGAGCAGTGAAGATAGCAGAGGTGGAGTCCTGCCCATGTGGAACTCATGTTCTAATGGCAGAAAGGCAGTCTACCAAACTGATAGATAAAAGTATGGAATGGCAAATGGTGATTAGTACTATTAAGTAAAACAAAGCAAAGAAGGAAGATAAAAATTCTGGTGAATGTGGGGTGGAGTAGGGTTACTCTTTTAAATAAGGCTGAGCAAGAAACACCTCTCTGAGAAAAGGAAATATGAATTATGTACCCATCTTAAATTTTGCTAGGCAAGGAATATGGTACTTCTAAAAAGGAATATAGAAATGATGGAAAAGATAATTCCTAAGAAAAGTAATTCTACTAAAGCAATTTGTTCTTTCAGTATGTTAAATAAAGACAAGAGCAAGAAAACTACATGACCTATGCGATCTATTTTTACATTAGCAAAGAGCATGAGAAATATTATAGGCAGTGGAAGATGGATGGATAATAGTAATTAAGCAACTTGTGTGGAAAAGTTGGACAGTTTGTGTTTTCATATGTTTATATTTTCCTAGTCCTCCTTCCTGCCCTTATGTACAATAAATGCATTGCAAAGAAATTTCCACTTACTTGGGAATCATACTCCCCACTCTTGATGGGGAAGTTCACATTTATGTGAAATATGGAGATTTATACTTATGATACTTAAAAAGAAGTTCCAAATTGAAATGATAATTCATCCTACCTGCTACCATCTTTCATGTGTGTATGTATGTAGGTAGCCATGTATGCATGTATAAAAGTTTATGGAAATAAATTCTGGAACTTGTTAACAGAGAGAAAGTTCACTTACAACCAAGTGTAAATTTCACTTCAGTACTTTTAATATTAAGTAAAAGCAGTCAGAATGCAGAACTCTGTTAATGCTGTGGAAAGTAAAGTGAAACAGTGAAGTAATTCCAAATAAACACTTAAAAACAGAGAAGAACATCTATCTAGAAAACAAATACTTAATTCTAGGAATTGGTAGCCGGTGTGACTATGAGGCTCTGACAAACATTGATTCATAGCTTTGCCCTTTAAAATGCTGGAATAGAGGGGCTGAATCAGACTCCTGCCTGGACCTTGTTCAACTAAAATGGAAATACCTGTGATGATTTGTTTCTAAAGACAAGATTTTAAGTGCTTCTTAGTAGGAATTATAATTTATAAAGGAGCAAAAAACAAAGAGGAGAAATCCTCAAAAGGAAGTCAAAGAAGTTGAAAGTGATTTTTTAAAAGGGCTTAGGGAAAGGGAAAGTAAGAATAGATAGTGATGTGAAATTTACTTTTCAAAATAATAAATCTTGATATGGGTTATTTGCGTGTATGTGTCTTACACCTAGTTTCTAGTATTTTTGTTTGAAAATGTAAAAATGAATTGCATTCCAATATTAATAAAATGCTAGAAAACCAGACCCAATGAGAGATGTACTTACATTGACATTTTCAACACAGACTATAACTAAGTATATAGAATGACAAGGTACTTTACTAACAAGCTTTAATGATAGTTTGAAATGATTTTATTTCTTTATGAATATTCCATACTGTAAGGTTGCTTTGGTAGAGATGATCTTGGATTTTATCATTAACATATATATGAAAATAATGGATGATATTATAATTTTTTTCTTAATAATTCCTCCACAAATGAAAACTACTTAAGGCCTAAAAGCATTCCTTAGAATTGATTTCTTTTCATAGATGGTTAAAATAATTTTGTTTAATTTTTATTACTTCATATGTTTCTGTGCCAGTTATTAATTCATGTTTAAAGTTGTATAAATCTTAAACTTGTACTTATAAAATTTTTGTGAAATGGTGCATGTGTACTGTGAGTAGTAGTTATTTATATTTTTTTATTTTTATTTCCCATTAGCACATTAGTACAGAATATTTAGCAGAAAGAACATTTTCAGTTATCTGTGTGTGCAATCTATTTGGAAATATGTCAAAGGATATTTTTTAAAAATTTACTTATACTAGAAGGTAAAATTTTTTACTATCAAATATATAGTACAAAGCAGGAAACAATAAGTTTAATACTAATAAACAAACTTTTGACACCTTTTCCCATTTTCTACTAAATTTATTATTGGTATTATTCCAGATATACCTTTCCCCACATATACTACTGGAACTTTAGTTTAAATAATATTTGAGTGTTAAATAGGAGCAAAAGAAACTAACTTAATAATAAAAAATTCTCGAATAAGAGGTTCACCTTGAATTAGAGCATCATTTTGAATTAGAGCCTCACCTGGAATTAGAACACGACCCAGCTCACTTAGGGGAAAAACATGGCCTTGCTAAATCTTGCATGTTTCACTGCTGTTCCCTTTTCTTACATGCTTTTCTTTCTTTGTTTAATGACCTTGTATTCTATCAAGTAGAACCATGCTCTAATGTAGTATCACAATTACTTATCTTCTCTGACTCTTTCTTTTTCCTAAGTATTTCAGCTTTTTAATTATATTTTAACCTGAAGACAAACCATATGTCCTTTCTGAGTACATTTTTCCATGTTCTGTGAGACAGTTCTAGAATTTTTTCCAACTTTTCTGTTTCCATCATAGTGCTAGAGTGTGACTTTGAGTTGGAAAAAATGCTAGTCTAAATATGCTTTTAAAATAACTTATTCTCTCCCTTTTTTCTTTCACTCTTTCTTCTGTCCTCTCTACTGTCTCTTTTACAGATTATTAGTTTACTAAATGTCTTCACACCCCAGAAAACGCTGGAGGAGTTCCAAGATGTGTAAGTAACAAAACTCATGAAGGAAGGAAGAGCATAGCACTCTAATAATTCAAGGGAAATTGACAAAAATAAAATAAATGAACTCCCTTGTAGAGATCAAAGGGACATCAAAGCTAGCAGCAAATGAAAGAGATCTCTAATGACAAGACAGAGATTCTGTTTCTGGTGTTACTTCTGGTTTGCTCTGCTTTGTTGTTCCATGTTCTTATTTCAGTTGGAGAAGATATATTATTAGTTATGTGTTTTTTGTTATTGTTGATTCTGTGAGTTATTTAGAATGAGTTGATTCCCTTTGAGAAATATTACTAAAGAAAGATTTGATAATAATTATCTGTAATATTTATTTTTATGATGACTTTGATTTTTTGTAAAAAGAATCTACCTAGAAATATAGTGATGACAAGTAGAGGAGAGAAAGTGAACCAAAGCACCTTATCTTGTGTAATAGAGGTGCATTGCATCTAGTGGAAGATGCTATTTTGAATTGTTTTCTTATTTATAATCATAACTAGAGGCCTGGTGCACAAAATTTGTGCACTGAGGGGGTTGTTCCTTAGCCCACCTGCACCCTCTCCAATCTTGGACCCCTTGGGGGATGTCTCACTGCAAGTTTAGGCCAGATTCCTGTGGCTGCTGGCTCCTAACCACTCCCCTGCCAGCCTGATTAATACCTAACTGTTTCCCTGTGGGCCCATTTGCCCTCAACTGCCCTCCCCTACTGGCCTGATCATCCTAACTGCCTCTGTCTGCCTCATCACCCCTAACTGTTCTCTTCTGCTGGCCTCATCTCATTCCCAACTGCCTTCCCCTGCAGGCCTGATCTCACCCCCAATTGCCCTCCTCTGCTGGCCAATTTGGTTCTGATTGGTCTGTTTCTATGCCAGTCAGCATCTTTGGGCCTAATCAGAAAGGCAGGGCTGATCAGCAGCCCAGTTGGAGGCCTGGAGATAAATGGAGGCACAGCTGCTCACCAGACCCAGAGCTAAAGAGAGAGGCAAGAGCTGATTAACAGTTGCCACAGAGGCTACGGATCAGACTCTGCTTCTCTTTTTAGGCCTCTCTCTGGGCTTGATTCACAGCTCCCTTAGCAGTCAGTGATGGGTCACCATGCTTGCAGCCATAGGAGTCAGTGCTGGATTACCACAGCAAGACTGCAAGACTGACTTCCAGTTGGTCCAACCTCCCGGTCATTACGGATGTGATGGACTCAGAGTTTTATATATTAGGATACTTCGGAAAGAGTTTCAGGGAATTCAGGGAAAAGTGAGAACAAGACAAAAGTAGGAAATATATGGGTAGGAACCACACACTAATAAATGCTTCTTCTATTAGCAACATGTGGTAGAATTACCATGAGTTGCATGTTTGCAAGACTTAGAAATTTTTCATATTCTTGATCCAGTCAAATGTGGAGCTGGGGAGTTAGAAAGACTTCTGGATTTAGAAGAGGATTCTGATGAATTTGAAGGATTAAACAGATGATTTGGAACTGTGGATTTGCCTTGCAGTTACTTAGTAATGGAACTGATGGATGCCAACTTGTGTCAGGTGATTCAGATGGAATTAGACCATGAACGAATGTCTTACCTTCTATACCAAATGTTGTGTGGCATCAAGCACCTTCACTCTGCTGGAATTATTCACAGGGTAAGAATAGCTATTACAGAAATATAATGAAGACATTTTAGAGAAGTAAAACTAACTATAGATGATTTTCTTTATGTTTGGGTCTTAATAGACTGTCCTTGGTTAAATAGACTGTCCTTCCTCATTTCTTTAATATTAGAATTAGCACATAATTCACTAGTCTGTAGAAGGAAACTTTAGCTTTACTGTAGTTGATGTTATTAAGCGTTTTGTTTCAGCTCATTGAGAGTCAGTTTCTAAGAACCCTCTAGTCCATGATTGGCAAAGGTCAATATGTGAAGTTGAAATAAGACAGTTCATTTATTCAGTTTGTTTCTGACAGAATAGACAGCTGCCCTGATCTTCTCTCCTATCAGGCTATCATGAAATATAAGCTGAAAAGTTTATGTTGCCATAAGGAGAAAGCTAACAGATGACAATAAATCCCCCTCCCCTAAAAACGTTTTTCAATATGAGCCTAAATTGTAAAGACAATAGTACAATTCTCTTCTGGGTTTAACAAAGTTTCTAAGGTTATTACAAAAACTCTAAAAACACACTGTAAACTCCTTTGGGGCAGCAATCATTTGCATTATGTAGGGCTTTGTAGTAAGGCGAGGGGGCCACCAGTGCTACTGTAGGACTACCATGTTGATTAAGTAAATGAAAATCACAGGTCCCATATGATGCTGGCTTTTCATTCCCTCTCTGTTCCTATTGTCAGGATTTAAAACCAAGCAACATTGTAGTCAAGTCTGATTGTACATTGAAAATCCTCGACTTCGGACTGGCCAGGACCGCAGGCACGAGCTTCATGATGACTCCTTACGTGGTGACACGTTATTACAGAGCCCCTGAGGTCATCCTGGGAATGGGCTACAAGGAGAACGGTAGGGATGCTTCTGACTCACAGCCACGGAGACTGTGAAGGAAATGAGTACATGTTTCAGATAGCCAAGAACAATGTTCTCTCTCATGTATATAAATATTATTTTTAAAATATATCTTTATTGATTTCAGAGAGGAAGGGAGAGGGAAAGAGAGATAGAAACATCAATGATGAGAGAGAATCATTGATTGGCTGCCTCCTACATGTACCCTACGGGGATCTAAGCCTGCAACTTAGACATGTGCCCTTTACCAGAATCGAATCTGGGACCCTTTAGTCCGCAGGCTGACACTCTATCCACTGAGCCAAACCAGCTATGGCAAAAATATTATTTTTAAAAGGGCTGCCGACTTTCATAGTCAGAGGTGTGTGTGTGTGTGTGTGTGTGTGTGTGTGTTTTAAATACTACTCGGAAAACTCACTCATTAAAAATGTGAAGGATGCCTCTGAGAAGTAAGCTTTGCTAGAAGAGCGCTAAAATGTTATAGCTGCTCCCTTTTCTTACATGCCTTTCCTTCTTTGTCCAACTAAACAGTGAAATGGATACTACTGAGCACATGTACTTTAGGTACTAAGGAAAAAATGCTATTTGAGTTGCAGATCAGCTCAAAGTGAGAAAGAAAATAGGAATAAATCTATTACATTTAACCATTTGGCTTTATGTCATATATTAGAGAGATGGCTCTAGTCCTAGGGAAAGACAAACAAAAATATACCACACATCTTTGGAGTGAGAATCTTTACAAATGCACAGTGAATTCTTGATTTAAAACAATCCAGATTGTTCAAGGTGGATAAGAGTTTCTTTATTGCTTTAAACTGATCTCTATGTAGTATTTAGGGTATCAGTATTTTTTATAAATTCCAAAAACCATAGACAGAAAAATATTTTATACTACTGCTTTCATAAAAGAGACCTTTTAGTCATGACTACTTTAAAAGAAAAGGTAGAATGTTCAAAATGTATTCTAATATGGTTTTATTGATTAAAATAAAAGATTTATAAGTACATATCAGAAGGTATCACAATATAGTATTTTGAGAAGAATTTCTAACAAATAATATAGCATATTAAAAATAGCATACCTAATATGTTTAAGAATTTAAATATTTTTAAATTACAATTTTTATATGTACTCAATACCTTTCATATTTATTTTATACTCTATTCTATTTAGTTCTAGCTGTCCATTTTATTCAGTTCTATAAAAATGATTACCATTGTATTTTTATGTGTAGGTACTATAGGTTAGGTACTTCTATGAAAATTTGGGGGCCATCAAAGTTTAAAAAAATTTGTGTACTTCCAGACTAGAAGAAAGCATTTGTATATAAGAAGAGAAAAAGTCAGCCCCCAAGAAGGTTGGGTTTACTTTGATGGACAATGGAAAAAGTCTATTACCTTTTGACTTAGAACAGGAAAATCTAGTCTAAATTATTTGGAAAAGTAGATATTTGTATACATTCTTCCCAAGTTATTTTTTAAAATCAAAGGTAAGCCAATTTATAAAGTTAAGAAATCAAGGATCTACAGAGACAGGGAAGGTCTGAATTTGCCTATTGTGGGTTTCAGAGCTTTGCTGCACAAATGGTGAATAATCTCATCCCTTCTCCTTTCCTCTCTAGAAATGGTTGCAAGTTACTGCCTTAGTTTTTTGGCATCTCTAGATCCGTGGAGAAACAGCACCTAGCTCCTGTGCTGTTCTCCCACTTACGTATAGGAGGAATGTTATCATGCAGAAAAACCCGCTTGCTACATCAGGCATGTCCAGCTAACCCATGCACCTAACCCTGTCTTCCTTCCCCAAGCGGTGTTTCAGCCTAATGTTTTTGCCTCCAAGTTCCCTTTGTCCTTACTAAAAAGCTAATTGGAAGAGGAGAAAGACCGGGAAGAGAAGGTGAAGCATGTTTGATTAATAAGTATGATAAATATATTAATATGACAATTTTTAAAATACCTTAATACATTTTCTTCACTATACTTCTAGATGATTCTATTAAACATGTGCTAATTAATGTTGGTTTTTTTTAAAAAAATTCAAGTAGATATTTATTTATAAGAATTACTTATGAAGGAAAAAACTAAGTCCTAAAACTAGGGATTCAAATACTTCTGCCTTAAAACTATGGTTCTGGCCATTCCCTAGTTTCTTGGGTTGGGTTGCAAGTACCAAAAAATAAAAAAAGTATCCCATGTAACTGAATAGGATAGAAAATGGAAACAGCCACTGTCTGAGTTGATGAAGATACTTTTGGTTAGTTGCTGCTTTTCTGTCACCATTTCCTGGCACTAAAGAGGCAATCTAAGGCTCCCATAAAGTAATTTTTAAAAACTAAATTGCGCTCTCATACTAGATATTAGACATTGATTATGTAATATTATAGTGCTGATTTTAATTCACCTTTTTGGTCAACTTTTGGTGGGAAACAAAAATTGTATCCTCTAATCAACTGTTCTTTTTCCTTCTCCTTCAGAGATCAATTATCTTAGTTAACTTTACTTTCCTCCCTTTTCTTCACTTCCCTCTCTCCTGTTCTAGTGGATATATGGTCTGTGGGATGCATTATGGGAGAAATGGTTCGCCACAAAATCCTCTTTCCAGGAAGGGACTGTATCCTTGTACCTTTTGCTGCAGCTTTACGTGTCTTGTTCTCTCTCCCTTTAAACACCTAACAGTTTTACCAGGAGAGTAAAGATAGAAGCAAAAAGTTGGGTAAGTGGTGTAATTGTGATTTTTTTTTAAAGTGATGATTTCTATAATCTGACCAGTACTGAAGACTATCTACCACAATGATTTAATTAAATTTCAGTGGGCTTTTTTCTTCTTAAATTATTTTGTATAAATCAAAGTAGTAGCGCTATTTTTTTCATAAATAAGAAAAGCAACCAAATCCCAAATTGTTAAAATATGCTTATCTTTATAACTAGAAAAATAAGCCACTGTTTGCAAGTATTTTCCATCTGCTTTCTAAAACTAAGTTATGCTTCCATAACACTTAGGCAAGCTTTTGTCTATAACTTCATTCATTTAAATTGCTCTTGACACTATATCCGGTCTTAAATAGGTCATTATAACATTTTCTTCTTAAAATATGCGTTTCCACATTTAAAAATCATAATTATTATTCAAATTGCTGGGTGCCTGGTGGGTTTAAAATAGGCCTCTCTCATTTGACTTGGATATGTGACTTAGATATAATTACTTTTGCAATGAAATGTAGAATTTTTAAAAGCAATGTTGATTTGAGATCTACCACTGAGTCCTATATTAGATTCCATTAGAAATTCCTTGGAGTGATATTTATGAATTATTAAATGAGCTGGCATATTTCAGAAATGAACAAAAGCTTACTCTCTAACAAAGGCACATATTTGTCCTTGGAATATATAGATATAGATAATATATTAATGTTTACATATTAATAGAGAATATACTTTTTAAAATACAGAAATACTCTGCTACGTATATTACACAGCAGTGAAATATAAGTGCAGCAACAGTTGAGAACTTTCACAATGATAATGCAAAATTGAGTTTAATATACAGTGGTACCTCGAGATACGAGTTTAATTCGTTCCATAACCTTGAGGCGTGGGAAACTATGAGATGCTCAAGTCGCAGTAAACTGGTGGGTCGTGTGCAGCCGGCCGATCTGTGCGATTACTCCTATCTCAAATGTTGCTCATATTTCAAAGCAAAAATCGCTCGCTCAACAGCTCTTATCTCAAAAATCTCATATATTAAAGCACTCGTATCTCGAGGTACCACAGTATTTACTACATATGACACTTTTTTGGAAATTACCAATAAACATGTGGCCCATAACACTATTAAATCTTATATTTGACTAATAAGAATACTCTATTAAGGAACTCTTTTAAGTAAGAAAGATTATGATTGATATTTAGTAGAAATAAAAGAAGAAAAGGCCTATAATAAAAGAAAATTGGATTCAGTAAGAAATTAATACCATATTGAGCATATATTTATGTGGACATTTATTTATTCTGCTGGATATTAATGAGATATTCTCTAAATTCCAGTAATAATGTAAGAGTAATGACATCTTCTAGAACTATACTGCCCAATAGGTAGCCACTAGCCAAACATGGATATTCAACACTGGAAATTACAGCTAGTCTGAATGGAGATTGTTATAGGTGCACAATGTATACTAGGTTTTGAAGGTATAAAAAGGAAGCATGTAAATATCACATTAATCATTTTTATGTTGATTACGTATTGAAATGCCATTTTATTTTATTTTATATTAATTATTTACATTTTGAGGATCTATTTTTTATTCAATGCAGTTGATTTGAATAATATTACAATTCATATTTATATTTAAATGTACTAATTTCATACAAAAGTAGAATTTTTTTTTCCTTTGTGCTTTTGTCTTTAAGGTATAACACATTTCAGATTAAAAAAAAACTTCTCAATCAGTACTTAGAGACATCTATTTCTGTAATGCATTGTTAATGAAATACAAAAAGTCACAATGCCTCATTTCCTTGTGACATTGTTGCAACATCTTTGATTTTTTATTAGCATGGTTCTCTGAGATCTGATTTAGCTCTTCAGACTTTTTTTTCTTTATTGATTAAGGTAATACATATGTGTCCTTATCCCCCATTTATCGCCCCCTAACCCTCCACTCATGCCCTCACTCCCCTGTTGTCTGTGTCCATTGGTTAGGCTTATATGCATGCATATAAGTTCTTTGGTTGATCTCTTCCCCTTACCCCCACCCTCCCTTACCTTCTCTCTGAGATTTGATGGTCTGATCAATGCTTCTCAGTCTCTACATCTGTTTTTGTTCATCAGTTTATGTTGTTCATTATATGCCACAAATGAGTGAGATCATGTGATATTTATCTTTCTCTGACTGGCTTACCATAGCTAAGATTTGGAAACAGCTCTTCAGACTTTCTGTCAGAGTTGCTTTTTACTTATTTTAACAGTTTTAATGTCAATAAAATGAGAAGGAAAAAGAACATTTTTAACCCCTTCAGAAAACAAGCAAGCAAAAGATAATAGTACCATATTAATAATTCTTTATTCTTCCAAAAATTGTTCTCTTGGACTTTTTATTCCCCCTTTTGTTTTAGTTTATATTTCAGAAAAAAATGTTTGTAGTTGAATGTAAATTGTGCAAAAATCAATGCATAAAATAGATATCCTTGATAAGTTTGATCTTAGAAATTGAATACATCCTACTATACAAAATTTAGATTATTATAAGGGCTTGCAATCTGAATTCCTTTATCTCATGTGATGATTAGGGAGAGTGGTCTTTGATAGCCTCCTGCCATTTATGATCATGAGCCTGTCTCAGGACCTAATAGTAAACAAGGAAGTTACATTTATTGCTGAAGTTAAATTCTACTTAAATATGAGTAAATAATTTCGAGATTGAAATGAGTTAGAACTGCCATCTTATTGAAAATGTATCAATTTGGATTTAAATTCTTAGTTTATTTTACTTGTAATTAAAATTATAATTTAACATTACAAGTTATCGCCACGGTTTTAAAATGAACTAAACCATAGAAATCCCAATTAAACAATGAGCTGCACATACTCTGTGTTTTTTTTTAGTCGAATTGTTTCATTAATATTTACATGAAATTATTATCATTTTATGAGTACAGTTTTCTACTAAGAATTAAGAGGTCAGAGTATTGAATTAATTTCACTAAACAGTGATGGTCAGACTCAAGTTGAGGGCTGATAGAGATTATGTATCAGAAGAATCATACCAATATTTTAGGATTTAAATGATTCCAGCATGTCCTGGAAGGAATATAAAAGATTGGTATATGCTAATTGATACCTTGGTTACTTCCATGATTCTTCAGAGACTTAAAAATAAAAAGATCATAGGTTCTCTTAACTTTCATTTAAAATTATTCAGTTTCTCTGAGGCTAAAAAGTATTTGAAAATACTTTATCATCCCCAATCAACTTTCAACAGTATTCCTCTCTCTCTATAGACCTTCTTAATGCTAATTTTCCTAATCTGAACCTTAAACACTTTGACAAATTGGGAAATCTTATGAAATTGGTGATGACTACAGTGTTAGCTACTTTCCTACATTGAAATTGGCTGTATTTGAGAAATATTTTGTAGGTTTCTTAACTATTGAAATAGACTCAGATGATATCACGTGACAGATTTTTGATTACTAAATTAAAGTGTTGGCTAAATGAACAAAAAATATACATATTTGTTTTTGCAATTAAATAAGTTGATAATTTTTAATATCCAAAGTAAATAAAATACTTAATATTTATTGTACACTATAGTGCTATGATTAAAACCTATTTCATAAAACCTATTATGTAGACATAATATATATTATTAGCCAAAAGTCTTAGACTCATGCTGAATTCAAGCCAGAGAGCAATAGATATGCCAGGTCAATTATTTTTTTTACATAATCCAAATATCACATGAAGTATGAGTGACTTCATGTTTCATTCAGATTATGTTTCTTTTAATAAGAACACACTATAAAGCAGTTTTATGATATTTTGTTTTGTTTTGTTGTTTTGTTTTAGGACTATCTAGTCATTTACTCCCTTCATCTACTTCACACACAAACCTGGGATTGCCATTTTCTTGATTACTGAAGGCTTGTATAATAACAGTATACTTTTCATGGACTTCTTTCCTTAAGCCTGTTTCTTTAACATACATTCTACATTATTTTTCCCCCATCCTACTTCACATGGTAGCACCTTCTTTGAGAAAGATTTATAATGTCTCTTTATCTAGCATTCTTGGCCAGAGTTTTCTGGACCTGGGTGATATTAAAGGCAGGTATTCCATCCTTAGACCTCAAGTATATTATATCTGATTAATGTTCATATCTGAGCTGCTAAGACACCATCTCTTGCCTTTCTGTCTGAAGATATGAGAAATTCCAGTTAGAGTGAAAAGGATATATACCTATAATCTTGCCAAGGAGCCAAGTTTTAAGAATCTGGTAGATGATTTTTCAAAATATATTTGATGAAATAAAGAAAACACTCTAAAAGTAATTGACTGTCATATCTTTTTTAAGCTCAAATATGAAAATTAGGAATAATCAAAGTAAATGAAACAAAAATTGAAGGTTGTGAATGATTATCTCCAGATAATGTAGATAGATGTTCTTAGTCCTTTTATCTCCTTGAAATAACTGCTTACTTCCTAATGGTTTGCAACTAATACATTCCTATAGTTCCAGTCTGTTCCACAATAATAAGGTAATACAGGGTTATCTCAAACAATATATAATTTTGACTTCAAATAAAGTTGGGAGGTAAAAACCCAGTAGTAATTCTTTCCTATTTATAAGAAAATTGCAGATAATTATTAATATAAAGATTATTCATTTATTATTTCTCTGTATTTATTTATTTTTAATTTTTAAAATTATATTTTATTGATTTTTTTACAGAGAGGAAGGGAGAGGGATAGAGAGTTAGAAACATTGATGAGAGAGAAACATCGATTAGCTGCTTCCTGCACACCTCCTACTGGGGATGTGCCCACAAACAAGATACATACCCTTGACCAGAATCGAACCTGGGACCCGTCAGTCCGCAGCCCAACGCTCTATCCACTGAGTTAAACTGGTTAGGGCTTCTCTGTATTTGTTGAAAAGAATACATTTTCACCAATAATATGCTTACTATTTTTTTCTTTTATTATTAGTTTGAGAAAATCTGCGTGAGACAGGAATAACTAGAATGGAAGCTAGAAAAGTTTTAGGGATCTGAAAAGCTGGAAGTATTTAGTTATAAGAGGACAATCCCTTCTCCAAGGTGATTAGAGAAGACAGAGACCACTACAGGGCAGGAGAAGGCATAATGGTCACAAAAGGAGGTTTGAGAGCTCTACAGCAAAGGAGGCAGAAAGTGAGGGAGGACACAGGGAACCAACTTCTGGGATAGAACAAAGGCAGGAAGCTAAAGAGCTGGACCTGGACCCCTTAAGGTCTTGAAGAGGAAACATGAAGTGCTATCAGGCACAAAGCTCCACTAGGGCCCCAGACGTTCCCTGTCTCCTGGAAAGATGTTTGTAGAAAGATTTAAAAGCATATTGCATATTTCTATCCATCTAAGTTCTGAAGAAAGAATACTGAGTCATTTTTTAAAATGAAGTGACACATTGAAATGTCTCCCTTAGCCATTAGTGTGACATTCCATTTAAACTGCCCTTGGTCCATTTGACTCTTAGGACAGAGGTCATGAATGGTGACACCTACTATGAGACTCTTCCCTTCAGCCTTCAAATAAGTCTTGAGCTCATGTGGGAACAGGGCTGCAAGAATGACTTTTGATCCTATTCACTTTAGTCCTGTGACTTACCTTTTACATGTCAATTTACTTTATAAAATACCTTCTTTGCCTAAATTATAGGATTGTGGTGATGGGAATCATTTGATACTTATAAAACATTAGATATTTACAAACATACACATATTTGCAAATACCTTCAAATATAAGTAACCCCAATTTTTATAGTATAAAGTTTCTTTGGGGGAAACTCTAGCCCAAATAATCTTTAAAATGAATTAGATAAGCTATAAAAAATGAAAGTAACTAAAAGGCCATCTAGAGTAAAAAGTAATTCTCTCAAATGATGAGAAACCAAATACCCGTGAATCAGAGAACAGGAAAAGAAAAACAATGAATTAATTACCATTTACTGAGGCACTTCTGCAAGTTGATGTATGGAATGAAGTGAGGACACACTTGAATCTGAAGGGAACATGTGTTTAATTTGGTGATAATGTGAGATAGCCAGAGCCAGCATTACTCTTTGTTGATCAGAACATAAAATGTTTAAAGTAAAATACCTTTTCACCATTAGGATTTCTTTAAATTACTTGCGACATACAACTCAGAATTACATGGATTTTCAAAGATGAAAATTTTTAAAAATATGATGCAATAAAATATTACTTGTGTTTTATGGCAACATATTTTGTAAGTTCATTAGTCTATAAATTTATTTATAAAATAATTATAAACCTAAAAGCTTTCTCCTTTATTGTAAGTTTCCATAGATATTTCTGTTTTGTAAAACAGCAAGAAAAACTATAAATGATTTAAAATAAAGGTTAAAGTTAATAATATGATGCCATAAAAGTTATAAAGAAAGAAAAGCAAGTCAAACATGTGGATTCAAGGAGAAAATCTTCCTTTGATTTCTTGGCATTAGAATATTTGTGTTGTGCCTCATGGACATTGTTTAGTTTTCTTACTTAAATTTACATGTGCAAAATATGGACCTTCTAAATTTATTTATGCACACAGTAGTCTTTTATAATTCCATTTTGCATCAAAGTTTAAAACAATGTGCTTTTGGTAAATATCTAGTTGAATTTTTAACTTTTGAAACATAAGTGTTTCAAAGAAATAGTGTTCTTGTTTTAGAAAACCATATTAAATTTTGCTATTATACTTCGAGGTATCCAAGAAAATGTATCAAAGCACATTGTCTGAATCATATGCCAAATGAAGGTATAATTATGTTAAGGGGAAAAGTAATGTGGTTTAAAAATCATGTTACCAGAGCCATGGAAACATTTGTCAGGATGCTGACATAGTCCCAAAAACATTTTGTTGTAACAACCCAAGTCACTACACAGAATGCAGAAGCAGCAATACATTGCTTTTTAAATTTAGATTTAAGCTGCCATGGCATACATTATATTATTTCTATTATCTTGGGTACAAGTAGAAAAAAGATAATGTAGAATAATCTAATGCCTAATGAGTGACATGACACCTGATATTTTTATTACTTGGAAAATTAATAATCATATTTTGTTAGCACCAAAATTTACTAACATTCATTTTAAGAAAAGTGAGTCAGCTTCTGAATGTTCAAGTTGCAAATGAATCTGCTTTCTGCCCCTGGGAAACAGATGATGGGAGGGGAAATGTAATGAATCAGAATAATAAAAGCAACCAGAATTCTACCTTCGGTAGCATTAATGTACAAAACTCTCATGGAGACCCAAATTCATTTTCTAATCGTCATTAGATTTGCTAATTTCTCCTAAAGTTTTCATTGGAATATTTTGAAAAGTTTGTAAAATACTCCAGTCACCTTGATAAACATGAAATTCAGTTCCATGACTTTATTTTGAGAAATACACCTGTCTTGAATAAATAAAAATTCATATAAATTCATATGCATATAATCCACTTTTGTAATTCATAATGATAGAGTGCATCATTTCCAGGCACAAGGCTTAGCATGTAGGTGTCATAAGCATGAATAGGAATAATGAACAGTGAGCAAAGTTAAATGGAAATTGGAAAAGTTTCTAAGGTATTACCACCTAGAAAAGATACATTAAAATACAGAAAATGAAATAGAATGTATATTCACCAGTAGTTGAGGTTTAGAGTTTATATCTGTGCATAGTTTTTATGCAAAATCTTCCATGACTTCTTATGTCTATTTTGGATAC
The DNA here is from genome assembly GCA_011751065.1 of Lasiurus cinereus. NCBI lineage: Eukaryota > Metazoa > Chordata > Mammalia > Chiroptera > Vespertilionidae > Lasiurus > Lasiurus cinereus. The sequence goes on along the minus strand of JAAGEH010002528.1, from coordinate 50,901,267 downwards.
TGACATGAAGATACATTTCGCAAAATGTTCTCCTTTTACTTTGGAATATCTGTATCCAGCAGAGCCACACAAAGAACTGGCAGATATACAGTTATTAATACCAGTTATTCAACCTAGAACTTTCTAGAGCCAATTGAGACTAGTGCTACATAGTGACTGAAATTCCATTTAGGTCAATTGTTGTTGTTCCCGTTGTTTAAAAGCATATGGGAGAAGTGAAAAATCAAGGGCTATTAGTCTGAAAGATAACAATTTGCCAGTTTTAGGATAGGAGTGGTCAGAGATCACAGGTTATGTTCACATATTTAAAGATGATTATTTGGATGAGGGAACAGGGTGATTAATTCCTGTTTAAATCATGGAGAGAAGTTCCACAGAGTCAACTGTGGTCCCATATGTGGAATGCCTTGCCCAGTGCTTTCAGTAGTGAGAAGGATCATCCAATGAGTGGTAAGTTTCCCTCATTGGAAAGATTTTTTATTATGGTATATAAATATAATATGTAACATAAATATAAAATAAATGACTTTCATATATTAATTTCAATATACATTTAATTCATGATGATAATGATAACTAACATTAATGGAGACACTATAATCAGGCAATATGAAAATAGGTTTATCAGGCATAATACTTTCAAAGTCTACTAAAAATTCTACGTAAATGTTATTTATCATTTGCATTTTAGAGGATGAAATTGACATTAAGAGAGATGAAGTAATTTGTTCAGGATTACAGTTAGAAAGTAATGGAATTGGTTCTGCAGGAAAAAAAAATAGAGCATATGCCAGAGATATCACATTGAGTTTTTGCATTCAATAAAAAAGTTTTCTAAGTTGCAAATAGGTTTGTGGCAGAAACAACTTTTCCCCAAACATTTGAATAGATACAGGCAAGGAGAACCCTGCAATACTGAGTTTTTAGCTCTCTCTATTTTTTGTCTATCTCTTTCCCAGTACCTATTAAAAACACACAGATACACTGTAAATAGCAACTTAGTCAGACTGGTCGATTTGGATAGTATGATAAGAATACTTGCAATTCAACAAACTAATATCTTTTCAGAGATCTTTTGCTTTTTTCTTTAAATCAAAAATTCTCACAGTACCAACCTCTTGTGAGACAGATACTATCTGGAATTACAAATGCATTCATATTAAAGGGATGCACAACTGTTTGCTCTATCTTTCCCTGATACTTTTGCATGTCACTTGCTTTCCTAAAATGGAAGCAAAACAAATTTGCTTCCTTGGGTATGCTTATCACCTTCAAAGCTGTAACCATTCCTTTGCAGTGATCACTGTTTAAGGAGTTAAATCAAACCGAAAACTTTGAGTGGAGATTTTCATCACAGTGGAAATCTAATGAGGAATTATTTAAAAAAAATATATTTGTATGGATTTTGGAGAGGAAGAGAAAAAGTGAGAAAGACAGAAACATCAATGATGAAAAATAATCATTGATTGGCTGCCTTCTGCAGGCCCCAAACTGGGGATCCAGCTGGCTATCTGGGCATGTTCCCTGATCGGGAGTTGAACCCTGATCTCCTAGTTCATAGATCAATGCTTAACTACTGAGCCAAGCTCACCTAACTCATGAATTCTTTGTTACTGCCGAATTACAAGATGAAATTTGAAGACTATGTGCAGCAAAATTATAGTGTGCTGCTACCTTAATGTCCTTCCCTATTTGCTCCCCCTTCAACATCCTTTTTTCTTCTAGGTTATTTCCACTCCTAAAAATGACTTCTTTCTCTTTCCGACTTTTCAATAGAAGCAAGTGAGTAACCAACTGTAGTTAAAGAGAGAGATTTCACATTTTTTGCTTCACCTTTCCCCACTTTTCCCTGTGTACTCTCTGCCCGAGCTTTCTGGTTTTAAGTTCTGGATGATAACTGACAATAGCTGACATTATAATTTCACCTTAAATTTTAGGTTTCTTTTGATTCACAATTTCCAGAAGAAGTGCAAGCTCTCTATCATGTCGTTTATTTCATGTTGAACTGTCCTGTTTTGAAAGCCAGCATTTCTTACTATTACAAAGCAACCATGTTTATAAGGCAAGGCTCCTGTTTAGAAATTTGCTCCTTCGATGGAACTGAGCCAGCATATTCCAATACATTCATTCTTGAACTACCATATCACTTCATGAAATTTATTCATATTTATAAATGAATAAATGTGTTTTGTGAAAGAAATCCTTTCTTTTGAGTTGCTGGCAGCTCCCTCCACCTCCAATGTAGTATACAAAAGAATAAAAATTAACTGATTTGCATGGTTCCCATATTAACACGACCTAGAATAATTTACAATACAAATCAGTAGAATTCTAGTAGATGAATGCAAATTAGAACTTTTAAATCCAAAGCTAAATTAACCATTGAATTATAATTGCAAAATATCTTTATCATGCATTGAGTAACACTGAGTAGTATTGTTACTTTAATTGCATAGAAGAAAGGGCCCTGGAATTCTCCCCCTTTCACTGTTTTAAAAGTGATCATAAGACTGGCCTCTAATACAATCGCTAAAAGATTGGGCCATTGCTCTATGGCATGGATAGTCAAGTGTCTTCATTTATTTGTTCTTCTGTTCCTGTCTTCTTGTTTATCTCCATGTCATTTTTGTTTTCAGTTGACATGTGGTCAGTAGGGTGCATCATGGGAGAAATGATAAAAGGTGCAGTGTTGTTTCCTGGCACTGATCGTATCCTTCTTAGCAGCCAGTGTTCTCTGTGGGTGTTATTCTCAATCAATTTCCTTTGAATATAGTATTGCTGATGGGATACATTTGCTGCCCTTACAGAGCTTCTATGAGACTCCAATGTCAAATATTTACCAGCTAACATCATGGTACAGTAACTATCTCTTAATAAAATCGTATGTAATATAGTATCAAATATGAAACACAGAGCATGGTATCAAAAGGTCTGTCTTAATTCAGTTCTATGAAACTAATAACAGTGATATATGCTTCTCTGTTGATTTTTGTTGTAGATGTTTCAAAATCAAGTTTTATTCATATCTAGATAATAAATGACAAAATATTTAGTTTTAAGAGTTATGCATCTGTATCATAGGAAATACTCATTTGGCATAGAAAATTTAATCAATTAGATTTATGTTCACCCACAAATACAATAGGCTTATTTTAACACATGTTGAAAAAGTATGCATGTGTATTTTATTTTTAAAATGATGGTCTTCTAAATTTCTTCTTCTCATTTACTTCATTTATAGGAATGATTGCTCCAATTCCTGCTATTATTTTCTTCATGTAATTAACAAATGTAATATGTAAAATCTCATTAATTCATAATAATTATATAAAACTAGAGGCCCTGTTCACAAATTCATGCATGGGCAGGGTCCTCCAGACTGGTGGGTGATTGGGGCAAATCAGGGTTAGCTGGTATGGGGAGGGACTATGGGAGGTTGGCTGCATTGAGTGCCTGCCCCCCTTGTGGTCAGTGCACGTCATAGCTACCAGCCAGTCATCATGGTGACCCAGTGCATGTAATTCATGCATGGGGGGGTTCCCTCAGCCCAACCTGCACCCTCTCCAATCAGGGACCCCTGGGGGATGTCTGACTGCCAGTTTAGGATCGATCCCGCAGGCCTATCTGGGATCACTGGCTCCTAACCACTCACCTGTCTGCCTGATAGCTCCTAATACCTCTGCTTGCCTGCCTGATTACCCCTAACTGACCTCCACTGCCAGCCTGATTTCACCCCCAACTGCTCTCCCTTGCTCGCCTGATTTTGTCCCCCCACTGCCTTCTACTGCCAGCCTGATCTCACCCCCAATGGCCTCCCTGCTGGCCTGATCTTGCCCCCTAACTGTCCTCCCCTGCTGGCCTGGTGCCCTCAACTGCCTATACCTGCATGATCACCCCTAAATGCCTCTGCCTTGGCCTCCACCACCATGGCTTTGTCTGGAAGGAAGTCAGATGTCCAGAAGATGGCTAGTCAACCAGTCTAATTAGCATATTACTCTTTTACTAGTATAAATAGATTATATATGATAGGATTGCTTAAATGGGTGGTAGCCTTTTTCATCAGGGGGAGATGCTCTTGACAGACAAAAATACATAATTCCTATATCTGGACTGATAGCCAGCCATATGCACTATACTGCCAAATAGATCATTAAAAAATTGAACCACTTTCCTACACCTTACACCAACCGGGTGTTGGCCTTAAAACCCCTCCTCAGCCCCCACCTTAGGTTCTGCCTTCGCAGTTCACCCAGATTAGGTTCTGATTGGTCAGTTTCTATGCCAGTCAGCATCAGAAGCTCAGCCTCCTAGGCAACCATTGGCTCCTCACAGTTCACCCAGATTTGGTACTGATTGCTCAGTTTCTATGCCATCCAGTCTCTGGCCCTATCTCCTGGGCTGATCAGCAGCCCCTGCAAAGGCCTGGAGAGAAACAGAGGCATGGCTGCTGGTGAAGCCTGGAGAGAGAGAGTCAAGGGCTGATCAACACCTGCCATGGAGGCTGTGGATCAGACCCTGCCTCTTTCTCTAGGCCTCTCTCTGGGCCTGATTTGCAGCCCCCTCAGATGTCAGTGCTGGGTGGTTGCACCTGTAGTGATGGCAGTTAGTGCTGGGTCACCACGGCAACCCAGCACAGACTGCAAGACTGACTTCTAGTTTTCGTTTGAGCCTTTGGTCATTACGGACCCTGGGTTTTTATATATTAGGCTACTTGAAGAAATAAATTTATGTCATTTATATTAGTAAAAGACACCCTCTCTTAGGCAGCAATTAGTAAATAAAAATTCCGAGTCTCTGCAGTATTAAATAGATATGAAATGAACATTTGTCCCCTGTACATTAAAATGATTAATTTTCATTACTTTCCATATATTTTATTAAAGAAAATCTGATTTTCACAACTGAAGTATTAAATACAAATTAACATTTTTTAGAATCCATTTCTTGGGAGAAGTTGCTGAGTGATTAGTATATGGATGCATAATAACTTATTTTTAAGTTAGTTAACTATCTTCCTACACTCAGTTATTGTCATTTATGAAAATAGTATATCCTCATCATACTAAAGATAACATTTCTGCTTAAATGCTCATAATTCAAAACTGAAGTTGAGCCTATAATAATGAGGTTTCAATATGTAATTGAAGTAAATCTAATTACTAATATAGTGTATCCTAAGCATATTATAATTAGCCATTTAATTTGAGGGTTTACAATTACATATATGCTTACACATATAGTTTCACCATATATTCTTTGTGTGTATTAAAGGACCAGTTTACAAAATGCTTGAAAGGCATTCATTTAATTTTTATTGAATTAAAGAACTTAACCTAAAATATTTTATTTAGAAAAAATAAAACATCACTGTTTTAATTCCCATTTTTATTAAACCCTTTTTTAATTTTACATATGACACACAATTATTTAAAATTTTCTCTATTGGCAGTTGTTTTCTACATATACATTTCTTTAAAACATCTACAATTTACCACATTCATGTTAATGTTAATACTATTTAGAAGTATGTCACTTGATACAAAACTAATTTCTTTGATTCTGAACCATTTATAAACTTGAGTTAGGCCTTTGGATATAAATATGAAATAGTAATTACAGTTAGGCTACTTTTAGACATTTGATTAAAATAAACTCAATCTTCTAACTTAGTACTCTTGGCTTTTCAGAAATTCATTGTGGCTGAATACTTGAGTGAAATGAATATTTGCCCTCTATAAATTAAAATGATTGACTTTCATTACTTTCCATATATTTTCTTTTAAAGAAAATTGAATTGATTTTCACAACTGAGTTATTAAATACAAATTAATATTTTTTAAAATCCATTTCTTGGGAGAAGTTGTTTGGGTATCAATCACTTCTGAACTTTGGTATCAAAATCTCTTATAAGAAAAGCTCTAGACTGCTGCTAATGCTAAAGTTCATATTAGATGCCCTTTCAATGCCTGAACTTGATATTTGATATTGAGTTATTTCAGAAACTCTCATATAGGGATACATTTGTAAATTTCTTAAAGGGCAAATGGGAAATATTTTTGAAGTGCCTTCTGAGTCCACTTTAATGATTTCAAATATGTTAAAGTTTAAATCAGTGTGTTCCATGAAAATAGTTTATGAACTCTAATATCATAAAATTGACTTCTTAAAAAACAAGACAGATTTTTAAAAAATTCACTATTATTATAAATGACTTATCTGAGAAGCAATAAAATTATATCTGAAACTATTAAATAGAACCTTTAAAATGGAACTGGAAATATACAATATGTACTCTATACATCTATACAATACACCATAGAGAATCATTATTATCAATCAAATATCTTCACTTATATGAAGATATTGTCAAAGGAAATGATTTCTAAAAGTTTTTGTAATTATAAACTTTGCATGTCTTCTTAATATAGAAACTAATTCAATCGTAATACTTGCAGCATTGGTAAGGTCTTATACCCATTATCTTTCATGTCTAAAAGAATTCAACACATGTTTTTTCAAAATTGAGAAATTTAAATAGGCAATTTTATTAAATTTTATGTATTTATGTGCTACTTTGTTAGTAAATATATTTTAAGTACATATTAAGTTTTATTCAATTCAAGTATGTTTTTAACTCTACAGAAGGATCAGAAATCAGCTGTTGACATAATTTTCTGTGGAGATCTCATCTAATGAATTTCTTCATAGCAGATATTTTTGCTTTAAAAATTGCAAAATACTTTTATATAAGAAAATTAACATATATAAATATATAAGATTTGAAAAAGATCAATAAGATGAACATGTATATACTACTGCTTAGGCTAAAAAAAAGAACATTACCAATAATACCTTTGAATCTTTTTGTGTGCACCTCATAAATCATATTTTTTCTTCTCTCCACAGAGATCACTACTGTCCTAAATATGTTTTTATAATCTCTTCTACTTTCCTTATATTTTTACCACATACATATATTTCTTTAATATATGGTTTAGTTATATGTATTTTACATATTTTATTATCATTACTATTTTGTGACTTGCTTTTTAAAAAGTTAACATTATATTTTTTAAATTTATCCATATTGATGCATTAAAAATAGTTCATTTATTTTCATTTCTGTATGTTATGTTAGCCTATAAATACTGTATGGTGAGTCCATTCTCTTATAAATAGATTAGGTTATATTCATGTTTTTGTTTTTGTTTTTATAACAATCTCTTGGATATAAAAATACTATTTCAATAGAGCTTTAATTTATGTTTTCTTGACTACAAGGAAGGCTAAACGTATTTTCTTGTTTATTGTATACTAGAAGCCTGGTGCACAAAATTGTGCACTGGAGGAGTGGAGTTCCTTAGCCTGGCCTGCACTTTCTCACAGTCCGGGACCTCTTGCTCCTTACTACCTGCCTGCTCACTGCTCTTTACCGCTAGGCTTGCTGCTCCTTAGGGCTGCCATGGAGGCAGGAGAGACTCCTGCCACCACCATTGCACTCGCCAGCTATGAGCTTAGCTTCTGGCTGAGCAGCACTCCCCCTGTGGGAGCACACTGACCACAATGGGGCAGCTCCTACATTGAGTGTCTGCTCCCTGTTGGTCAGTGAGCATCATAGCAACCAGTTGTTCTGATCATTCCACAATAAAGATTGCTTAGGCTTTTATTATATAGATTAGTGTTTTCCCTTGGTAAAGTGTTTCTTTGTTCTTATAAAACAATTTTTCTATTGTATTATTTTACTGATTACTAGAGGCCCAGTGCATGAATTCATGCATGGTGGGGTTTGGCTGGTTCACCTCAATCAGGATGGATTGGGGCTGGGCTTATTGGGAGGAGGAGACAGTGGAAGGTTGGCCAGCCAGCCCACCATGATTGAGGCCTGATCAGCTCTTGGCTGGCTGGAAGAGAAGGGCCATGGGAGATTGGCTGGTGGACCCTGCTCCCATTGGGCTGAGAATGGCTGATCGGGGGAGGGCCCAGCTGTGGAAAAGGGCTCTGGGCAGTGAGCCAGTCAGCCCTGCCCCTGAATGGGGAGGGGTAGGGCTGATCAGGGATTTAGCAACCAAGGAACGGGCCATGGGAGGTTGGCCAGCCAGCCTTACCCCTTATTGGTATGGGAGGATGATCAAGGATGAATCTGAATAGGGGGAGAGGCCATGGGCCAATCCTTATGTGAGGCCCCTCAGGGATAGTCCATCCAGGGGTAGAGGCCATAGGCAGTTGGCCAGCCAGCCCTGCCCCTGATTGGGATGGGGGGAGTTGATCTGTGGTGGAGCTGGGAGGAAGGAGGGGCTGCAGGAGGTTGACTGGCTGGCCACACCTCCTATTGGGGTGGGAAGGACAATCAGGGGCAGGGCCAGCCAGGGGGAGAGGTCTGGGGAAGTTGGTCAGCTGGCCTCACCCCCCAATTGGACCAGTTTGCTGGCTTCAGTGGGCATCATAGTGACTGGTCATTTTGGTTGTTACAGTGTTCTGGTTGCTGGCTTTTTATATATATATAGATGAAGACTTCTTTATATAATTGGTCAGCTAATTTTTGGCAGTTTTATGGGTTGAAAATATCTTTTCTCCTGTAGATTATTTTTCCATTTCATTTTATAGTGATATTGAAATTTGGTAATGTTTTTTATGGTTCATGTATTTTTATATCCAGTATAAGAAATCTTTGATGCCTTTGTTTTGTCTTGTAATTTTACCATGAATGTTTTAAATTTTAACTTTTTACATTTAAAAGCATTTAGTCCACTTGTCATTAATTTTTATGTATGGTGTGAAAAAAGGATCCCACTTACCTTATTTTACTTCCATTTATTGATCAAGTATTCTTTCTTTATTGATCTATAAGGCTGTCTTTATCATAAGTTTTCACATATTGGGGGAGAGCTGTTATATTCTGGGCTCTATATCCTGATATTTTGTCTGAGTCTATTTTAGTACCACCCTTTCTTAATGAATACAAATGTGTACTATGGTCTTAAATTAGGTAGAGATAAAACACACTTTTTTTTGTTTTTTTTTTCAGCTTAGCTCTTAATGAATTATTGCTCTTTCATACAAAAGTTGAATTTGGCTAGTCAACTTCTCTAAAAATATTTCTATTGGTAGTTATATTGGAATTGGTTTAAATCAATAGTACCATTTGTGGAGAATTGCTATTTTAATTAAGACATTTAAAAATCCTTCTTTTGAGATATTAGCACACTCTGATATATTTGTTTTCATTTTTAGCCTAATACATTGACAATTTTATAATGTTATTGTACATATAAATAGAGTTTGTTTAGATTCACTCTTTTGATTATCATTTTCTTGGCTTACCACTATTTGCAATTTGGTCCTTTATTTTGAGATTATTTTCTTTCTTCCTAAAGTACCTGCGTTAGAAGACTTTTATTGTGGGAGTCTTTGATGATAAAACTCTATTTTTCAATTGGGTTCATTTACTTTAAAAATAGTATAGTTGGATATAGAATTTGAGATTGACAGTTATTTTCTTCCAACATTTAAAAAATTATTATTCCATTGACTTTTTGTTTACAATATTGCTATTGATGTAATAGTCATCTTTGGAGATAGCTCCCATTTTTTTTCTGACTTGATTTACAATTCCTTTTTTTTTTCTTTGATTTTATGATGTTTCTCTACCATGTGACTATGTGTGTGTGTTTTTTTTAATTTATCTCTCTGAAGATGTATTGTATTTCTTGAATTCCACCCTATCTGCAATTCCTCGAAAGTCTCAGTTTTTGTTTCTTTAAACATTTTCTCTCCCTTATTTTAAAAATTATCTTCATTAAAAAAACTCTGAGTGGATATAAAATAGACATTCCATTTATTCAAAAGTAATTTTTGAGCACCTACTGTGTGCTGGGCACATTTTTCTCCAGGGATATATCAATATACAAAGCCATCGTCATGAAAATAATGACAAGATGAAATTCTTGACATCATGAAATTTACAATAAAAGGCAACTATATTAGAAGGTGATAATAGCTAAGAGATATGGAAGATCAAACTGCTAGGATGGGGGTGCATATATTGTCTCCTGCTTTTTTGTATTAATCCTCACCCAAGGACTTTTTCATTAATTTTTAGAGAGTGGAAGAGAGAGAGAAACACCGATGTGAGAGAGACACATTGATTGGTTGCCTTCCGCATGCCTCCATCAGGACTGGGAGTCTGAAACCGAGGTACAAGGTACATGCTCTTGACCAAAATCTAACCCAGGACCCTTCAGTCTACAGGCCAATGCTCTATCCACTGAGGAAAACTGGCTGGCGCTCTCCTGATTTTTAAAAAGTTTAAGCATAAATGTTTTGTCAGGTATGCCTAACAAAATAGCATGTGTTGTTGATCTCATACAAACTTGACTGTACCTTCTTAAACTCCCTTTTAATTAGTATTATACCCAGCAATGGAAGTAATCTTCTAGAGAGAGCCTCACAGATCAGTCACTACAACTCCCTTAAATAGATATCTATATTTTTCTTAGTGTTAGAAACTATTTGTGTAAGTGCCCTTGTTTAAGATAATTTTATTTACCAATGTTAATTTTCACTATCTTAATGATGTCTTTTGATGAAAGAAATTTTAATTTTAATGAAGTCAATTTATCAATTTTTTCTTTTATGATTAGTGTTTTTGTATCCTGTTAGAAAAATCTTTTCTTATCCCAACTCTTTTGTTTTAATTTTTTTATTTAATAAATCTTTATTGTTCAGATAAAAAAAGACATTAATATTTTTCAATTAAAACACAGATGTCAAATTAAATTATCTCCAAAGTCTTTTCCCAGTTTGAGAATGCAGAGTCAGATCACAAGATGAGAATGGCATACAATTTGAAGAGGGTGTTATGTACAAGAAATAATTAACATTATAAATATAAAATTAGGTAGAGAGCCTTATAAGGGTCCTATGCAAATGAGAGGCCCCAAAAATTAATCTTTAATATCTTAATGAGAAGTCTACTATTGTGACACATATTCATTAATATATACTCTATTTGCTTATATGTGAAATGTCACTCTATTTTTTGCTTTATATGTAAATATAGGTCATAATAATACATAGATTACAGTAAGATCTATATAGTATGTCATGTTCCAAATATCAGCCTTTGGATATTTTGTGCCCTACAGTATCCCAATAGAAATCTGCGCCCAGTGAACAAATAGTCTTTTACTCAAATTGTTAGCTTTGAGTTTTGGATGTGTTCTGGCTCATAATATTTTCTCTTGCTATGGTTATGTATAATGAAAATGAGTGCTAGTTCACTACTGCATATTAAATCATCAATTCATACTTCATGTTATCAGAATTTGAGGGGGATTTTTGGGAGGAAAATACTATTTTTAAGTAAAAAGGAAAGAGTAAAAGTATTTTTAAAGGAACAAAACAACTCAAAACATAATCATGAAAATCTAGATGCAGAACTCTTTTTTAATGTATATATATATTTCTATCCTGAATCCAGAAGAATTATTTTGAGAGCAAGTTTTATCATAAATATGAAGCCATTACTGAAATAAATTGTCAAATATTTTGAACTTTATACTGAGCAGTATTTGCATTTTCTGTTTGTAGCACCTACAGGTAAAAACATCATATTTCAATCTTTCCCTAGATTATGATTGATGGATTACTTCTCCCTGTGCTGGGAGCCTAAGTTTGCCACTTGCTGTAGATTTCCAAGGTCTTTTCAGGAAAGTTACATGGGAAAATGAGGTTAGGATTTTTCTTTTCCTGAATATTTTCAGGTAATTGACCCCTAAGTTTTTCATAAAATATAGATGTGTTTTTAAACTTTAGCTGAATTTAAAGCTATTTTAATTTGCATCATGAACTGAAACATGTTAGTACGTTATTTTTAAATCTGGATTTAGTAATTGACAAACTACATTGTTATTTCTTAAAATATAGTCCAGGAGCCATCTGGATTGCAATTACTATTGATGTTTGTTTTTTTTACTAATATTATATCAGACCTATGGTTCAGAATTATATAGATCAATTGGAAGAGGAGAATGGTCTATAATTTGTAATTTCCCTATGTCATGAATATTCAAATTGGAGAACCACAGTTTTATATCATGATGCCTAACATATGGCATGCATGCCTCCACTTCCTTATTGCATATTCATTGTGGAAATTACTAATTGGTTGCAATATTCATTCCTACAGGACTGACATAAAACCATAATACTCAACACAGAGCCTAGGCAGATGGATGGTTTGAAAGATAAAATAACCTCTCTTAAAAATATGCTTTGGCAACATAATTTTTTAAAAACATAGTTAAGAATTTGGAGATAAATACTGATATTTTTTATGTTGCAAATAGGTGTCAGAAAATTTTGCACAAAATATTGTCTATAAGGCTTCAATTAGGGGAGAAAGCAAGTCTGAATTCATGAAGTCATTAACTCTGGAAACTGTATTTATAATAACAAAAGGTAATCAACTATGGAAGAAAACATAAAAAGAAGATACAGTTTTTTTGAAGGGCATAGTAGAATGAGACCATTATATACTCTTTTTGAATCTACTTTGTAGTTTCTGAAAACTTAAATGTGCTTTGTATAAATTATGTTCATAATTATGACTTAAAATACCCATTAAAAGATAAGGTACTTTTCATATATTATGTTCAAGGCAGTTTGTGATATATTTTAGAAAGTTCCCAACCAATGAAGTTAAAGTAAAAAAAGTACATGAAATGTAAGCTTTTTGCTAATTGATAAAATTAACAAAGAATTTTCTATCTTAGTATTTAAGATAACTCATTTTATTTGATAATCCATATTTATTTTATTAATCTATTACAATACTATTTACTGAAGACATCAGTTAATAATCAGTATTTGCACATTATCTTGTCATCATACTCTATATCAAACTTTTTATAATATGATTATTTTTATGTAGTGAATTTAGAATTAGATGAGGAAATATAGTTTCAAATAACTCCTATAAAATGGCATTTGTCAATTTTTATTAAATGCCTTTGATAAATATGTTAAGGGTGATAAATTTCTTCTGAAATAGTAAATCCAAATATAAAACATATTTATTATTGTTTAATAACTGGATAGGCTGGACTCTGTAAATATTCAGATCCATATGCTTACAGTATAATAATAATGGCCCTGGCACTGGAGGGTCACAGGTTTGATTCTCAGGCAAGGGTATGTAGCTGAGTTGCAAGTTTTAGCCCTTACCCTCATCGGGGTATGTGGGGGAGGCAACCAATCAATGAATCTCACATCGATGTTTCTCTCTCTCTTTCTCTCTTCTTCTCCTCCATTGCTCCTTCCCACTCTCTAAAAAGCAATGGAAAAAAATAGCCTTGGGTGAGGCTTAACAACAATAACAAAAAATGATAGTAATGACTTATGAGTTCTAAAGCAACTAAATCCTTTCACAAAATTACTTTTGTACATTCTTTAAAAAATATTTACTATGTTAACATTCATCCATAAGCATAAAAATCATTTAATATTTTATATATTAAAAATGTAACCATGTGGAAATCTATGATTAAAAATTTTTAAACATGTATCACCTTATTTTTTACTTAAAATATTAATAAAAATTAATTGTTTTAGGTGAATATGTTGACCTGCAAACTAAGGAGGCGATTTCAGAAACATTCTTTAAGGAACTGCTTGTGACAAACATACCATCAATTTTATGGCCAAATTAAAACAATTTGTATTAGATAAGTTTCAAACTTGCTCTTTTCCTTACTGGAATTATTGCAACAAGCATTGGATTTAGAGTTAGGAGATATGACTTCCAGTCTTGGCTTCTGTTTGGTTAATAATTATTATAAAGGAAAATTATTTGGTGATTAAAGAAGTATAGTTGGCTTCTATTTGGTTAATAATTATAATTATCATAAAGGAAAATCATGTTGTGATTCTGTGAACATCTGGGAAAGAAGTACTAACACTTAAATATCATTTTATGTATGGAAAGAAAGAACTTTTAAAGATGACTATATCATCTTTACATTTGAAGTATTAACATACAAGTATTTTATGGACAATAAAGATTCATGCCTCCTTACATTTTGTAAACTATTACATCAAGGACCATTATTACGTTTTATCTAAAAAGGTAGAAAAATTCATTGAGTGCTTCTGTAGACTCTAATTATCTATACTAATAAAAGGGTAATATGCTAATTAGACCAGACATCTTCCAATTGTCCTTCTGGACAAAGCAAAAGTGGCAGAGGCCAAAGCAGAGGTAGTTAGGGGTGATTAGGCTGGCAGGGGAGAGCAGTTAGGGATGGTTTGGCCAGCAGAGGAGCAGTTAGGGGGTGATCAGGCCAGCAGGGGAGCTGTTAAGAGACAATCAGGCTGGCAAGGGAGCAGTTATGGGGCAATCAGGCTGGAAGGCAGAGGTAATTAGGGGTGATCAGGCTGGCAGGGGAGAGCGGTTAGGGGGTTATCAGGCCTGCAGTGGAGAGCAGTTAGGGGATAATCAGGCTGGCAGGCAGAAGTGGTTAGGGTTGATCAGACTGGCAGGGGAGAGCAATTAGGAGCTTTCAGGCTGGCAGGGGAGCAGTTAGGGGTGATCAGGCCAGCAGGGAAGCAGTTAGGGGAAAATCAGGCAGGAAGGCAGAGGTGGTTAGGGCTGATCAGACAGGCAGGTAGGCGAGCATTTAGGAGCCAATGGTTCTGAATTGCGAGAAAGATCTAATTGCCAGTTTAAGAGAACTGCTTGTGAGAAACATGGATTGGTTAAAATAAAATTGGTTAAAATGGATTGGTTATTGATATAACTGGCAGTTGGACACTCCCTGAGGGGTCCCAGATTGGAGAGGGTACAGGCCGGGCTAAGGTACCCCCCCACCACCACCCGTGCACAGATTTCATGCATCTGGGCCTCCAGTCTATAATAAAAATGTAATATGCTAATTAGACCAGACAGCCAAAGGTTCTTATTGATGTCCTTCCAGATAACCTTCTGGACAAAGCTGGGGCTGAGAGGACTGAGGCAAGACACTGTGGCTGCAAGGGCTGAGCCCCTTGCATAAATTTTATGCATCAGGCCTCTAGTAACATTTTAACTCTTTTTGTTTTAATAAATTCCATACTCTGTATTTGACTCT
Source organism: Lasiurus cinereus (assembly GCA_011751065.1). Taxonomy (NCBI): domain Eukaryota; kingdom Metazoa; phylum Chordata; class Mammalia; order Chiroptera; family Vespertilionidae; genus Lasiurus; species Lasiurus cinereus. The sequence goes on along the minus strand of JAAGEH010002528.1, from coordinate 50,886,142 downwards.
CCTTAAACTTTGCTCTAAAAATAACATGGAATAGTTTGGGGAATACTACTTTAAAAGCAATAAATTTTTTACTGAATAACTCTACAACTCTAGTTAAATGTAACTAGAATATAATAGTGGGTTACCCTTTTTTTAATTACACTTTTACAGAAACATGATAGCTTCTTTGCCTCTATTTTTAGGTTGACATCATCTGTAAAATTCTAAGGAAGTTTGACCAGTGATTAAATGATAGCTTGGTAGGACTTGATAACCTAACTGTATTAGAGAGTAGACCTCTTTTCATAATTTACAAAGCAAGCCCTTGAGATTTATTTAGCTGTACTTTCTATTTAAATATGTTTAAATATTTCAAGCTCAATTTTATCTATAGTACCAATGTAAGTTTTTTTGTAAGACTAACTTTAATCTTTTGTAACATTTTTAGCTCCTTTGTTTATTTTCTTTTTAATATATTTTATTGATGTTTTATAGAGAAGAAGGGAAAGAGACAGAGAGTCAGAAACATCAATGAGAGAGAAACATTGATCAGCTGCCTCCTGCACACCCCACACTGGGGATGTGCCCACAACCAAAGTACATGCCCTTGACCGGAATTGAACCTGGGACCTTTCAGTCCACAGGCCGATGCTCTATCCACTGAGCCAAACCAGTTTTGGCAGCTTTTTTATTTCTAATTATTCTGACTTACTATAGTATTCTCATGAATAGTATTGAATTTTTCCCCTTTCACTTCATTTCTTGATATTACACAATCATATATTTTGTCATCTCAGTAACTAAGAGGTTGTATAATAATTTAAATTTTATATAGCCAGATTACAAAGGAGCTAGAAGATTAGCAAATTAACTCAATTTTATCTCTGTGCAATATCCTATTTACTTTGTTTGCATTATATATTATGTCTGTTAAATATAGTTAATGTTTTTTTTCAGGACTGCTGATCTTTTCTTAGTCTAACTATATTGAATAGCTAGGGATAAGGAGTTTACAAACCTCAATTAAGTAATATTATGGTAAGTTCCCTCAACTGTTGCAAATTACATTAGCAGAAATGAATGAATTAACTTATTACTAATGGATAGAGTTGTAAAAGAATAAACAATGCAAAGACAACACTTCCTGTGGTATTAGATTTAAGAAGAATTTCTAAGTTATTTTTTCATCATTGACATAGGGCAAAGGGATTTCTTTCAAATGAGTTTCTTCTAGTTCTTCAGAGTTTTCATTAGTGGTATTTATCATTCACAAAGTTCTGATATAACAGATGCTAATAATAGATGAAAAAGAAAATCTCATTCAGTGTCAAAGAAGTAGCTCCAATTTGGGGGAGTATTAATTTCATAGCAACAATATTTTTCCTGTAGAATTCTGTATGCTTAATGTACTTTTGAAACACACGTACTTGAATGGAATTGTATTATTTTAAATTGAACGTACTATGTTTACCCTCATGTATTCTTAATATTCAGGGAGACAGAACATGACCAAGAAAATATGAGACTCTGACTGCTTTGATAAATAGAAGAGTTTTTTTAAGTCTTTGCTAGGAATTTAATGTATTATCTAATAAAAATTATATTAATACCATAAGTAATGCGTATGAGTAGAAAACATTAACAGATGATGAAATTTCTTATTTGATAGAGAAAGAAAGGAAAAAATCTTAAGAGGAATTTAAGAAACATGTAAATGAATCTTATTTAAATATTTGTGCATTTGTCATTTTTAGGAAATAAGTGATTGAGGTAATTTCACAATAAAATATGTGTCATTTTTTATATTTTAAATTGCATGGTTATATAGAAGTTTATCTTACTATAAGAAATTCTTCTTGTGTTATTAAATACATTTTCATGTTTACAACCCAAAGTGTATCTCACAATATCCTATTTTGTTAAGTAATGCTAGTTTTCTAATGGTGTATATGTTTCCAAAGTAAATTTAAAGTTTTAAGAGGATCCATTGCCTTACAATTCTGATTTTACTTTCTTGTCTTTTTTTGCTTATTAAAGCTTCAGTTGTGTTGATGAGTGCTCAGGATTCTGAGGATCAGTTAGTCTTCCAACTAGTGAAAGACAGGAGGTAGTAGCCTATACTTGTGTTTGCCCTTAACTCTTCAATTCTCAGACATTGACCAATGGAACAAAGTAATTGAGCAACTAGGAACACCATGTCCAGAATTCATGAAGAAATTGCAACCCACAGTAAGAAATTATGTGGAGAACCGGCCTAAGTATGCAGGACTTACTTTTCCCAAGCTCTTTCCAGATTCCCTCTTCCCAGCGGATTCTGAGCACAATAAACTCAAAGGTAAGCCCACCAGGGATACTTGAGAACCGCTATGTGGGCATTGGGCTAAAGAAAGCAAATGATAGAGACACCTCTGTAACGTGAACTACCTAAATTTAAAGAGAGGTATTTCTTTTTTTTTTTATTATTGTATTAGAATTTTATTGTGTTAACTATACTTGAAATAAGTATTTGGTAAGGCTGGGAAATCTTTATAATAGTGAGTTTTCCATTATGATGGTGTTTATTGCAAGAGGATCCAAACTGTAATACAATACAATTATAATCATGAATATAATTTTGACTGTGTAAGTGTTGAGGGAATGCAGTAGGAAATTAATTAGAGACAAGTCATTCTAGGATTCCTCCAAGGGGTGCTGATTAATTCAGGGAGATATCCTGGTTCAGGAGAGGTATTTGTTAAAAGATCTTTCTTACAAAGGGCAAGTGATGAAGGATTTTAGAACTGTCTGGATATCCAGAGAGAAAGATAATATCGAAGTGTGCAACAGTGGTCTAGGTTAATTATTTCATGGGGCTTATTTACAATCTTAAAACTATTTTGTCATGTAACTTTAAAGGACCAGTGTAACATACATCAAAATCATTATTCTGATTCTTTTTATTACCTGGAAAATATTTCCAATACAAGTTGTTTGTGTAAAATCTTGGAGAAGCAGGTGTCTGAGTTTTATTGTTTTTAAGGAATGCTTAGTCACTCTTTTTTTTTTTCGTTTAGAGTAACACATTGGATTTTACCTACACATTTTGTATTCAATATAAACACTTTCATTAATAAGTATTCTATCAGCTACTTTGTCTATAGCTGTGAACATTAGTAACAAATCTTAGTTTCTTCACCCATAAAATTAGGATAATAATACCTCAGTCATAGGAATAGAGACAAGGAATAAATTTGTCAAAGTTATAAAGTATAATATAAATAATTTTCTAATTCTTCTTTTTAACAGGACATTTCTGAGAATATGATTTTAAAACAAATTTGATTTTATTTTTCTGCCTGGGCTCAAATCCTGGCACAATAAATATGCAATATCTGTTAGATATAAAAATAATAAATGTAATTATTATTATTTAAAGTGATTCTATACATTATAAAAACACACACATACTTTTGAAATTTAACCCCATATATTCAGGGGAGCAATATATTAGTTACATATTTAATTTCAAGGCTTACTTTGTAACTACTATAGATTTAAATGAGACAGGAGAACTAAAATGTGGTACTATTATTTCCCAAGCTCTTATCATCTCCTCCAGACTTTTATCTGGCAGGTCCTCAATGTACAGCACTGTTTTCATGTCTGTGACATTCCCCAGCTGCATTTCTCCCTTCGGCTGCCTCCACCAGCTCTCTGAATGGCAATAGACTAAATTATTACTAAATCTAATGCTTTTAAGATCAACACTGCCTATATATAGATCGAAGAAGATCTACGTCTGTTTGCAGATCTATGGATTATTCTGCAACTTTTTTTCCCACTTCACAACATGACCATGTGAATATATATATATATATATATATATATATATATATATATATATATCAACCTCATGCTTTGAAATTGCGAAATAGAGTTCCATGGTATGGCTGTAGCAGAGGTCATTTAGTTGCTCTATAGATGGAAATGTAGACTGTTTTAAAACTTTTTAAAATATATATATTTTATTGATTTTTTTACAGAGAGGAAGAGAGATAGAGTTAGAAACATCGATGAGAGAGAAACATCGATCAGCTGCCTCCTGCACACCCCCTACTGGGGATATGCCCGCAACCAAGGTACATGCCCACAATCAGAATCAAACCTGGGACCCTTCAGTCTGCAGGCTGACGCTCTATTCACTGAGCAAAATCTGGTTTCGACTGTTTTAAAACTTTTTTATTCCATAACCAATGCTGCAGTGAACTTCCCCTCTGTGTGAATTGCACGAACATGTGCATTCCTTTCTCAGGGCTGTATAAGTAAAAATGGAATTGCTGAATCATAAGGTATTCACATTTTAAACTTTAATAGATACTGCCAAATTTGCTCTTTAAAAATCTGCATCAACTTACATTTCCACCAACATGAATTAAATTACTTGATGTTCCTGGATATTACGGCATCTTTTATTTTTGCAAATCTGCTAGGTAAAAAATATTTCATTGTTTCATTTTATGTTCCCTAATCACTTGGTGAAGTTAACTGATTTTTTGGGATGAAGGTACTAGTTGATTTATGGCTTCTTTTAAGAAAATATATAAATACTGTCTTTGTTTTTATTTTTGAATTATATTTTTATTGACTTCAGAGAGGAAGGGAGAGGGGGAGAGAGCTAGAAACATCAATGATGAGAGAGAATCATCAATCAGCTGCCTCCTGCATGCCCTCTACTGAGGATTGAATCTGTAACCTGAGTATATGCTCAGACTGGGAATTGAACACCGACCTCCTGATTCATAGGTCAACAATCAACCACTGTGTCACACGACTAGGCATTCTTTGTTTTCCTAATTTCCTCTCCCTCCAACAAACATCCTTGCCAAAATAAAAATTTTACTAATTATTTTTCTCGTTCATCACTTCAGCCAGTCAAGCCAGGGACTTGTTGTCAAAGATGCTAGTGATTGACCCAGCCAAAAGGATATCAGTGGACGATGCCTTACAGCATCCATACATCAATGTCTGGTACGACCCTGCTGAAGTGGAGGCGGTAAGGCCTAAACTTCTTTTACTTTCCTTCCACAAACAAATCATAGTAACTGGGTGCTCAATGGTGAAAAGTGAGAGAATTAGAAACCCAAAGAGCACATCAAAGACCTTCATGAAATTCCTAGTCACAAACTTATTACTTCCCCTTTAAAGTTTTCTTCTACCTGTGTTTTAAATGTGTGTGTTTTTTTCAGGATTTCCTGTGAAAGATGGTGATTTAGTCTAACAAACCTTAGACTAAATCTAGCTGTCCATGAGATATTTGCATTTGTTTTTGTTAAGTTGTTAACTCTTCCTTTGTATTTAATTATCAACCTCTCCTGAGGCAAACTAAGAGGCAGAAAATGTGATAGAGGATAAGTTACTTTCCCTCTGTTTCTTTGATAAGATGCCTTCAATAAAGTTTAGTACTGAAAACATTTAGATGATAAAGCTTCTACCAAGCCATTGGTGGCTTTGTGAAACCTTGCCTAAACTAGATGAGAAAATTGGATATTGCAATAAGGACATTATTTCAGGTTCATTCTAAAATGACTACCACAATAAGATGTATCTTCGTATTTTAAATCTAGACATCTATACTAATAAAAGGGTTATATGCTAATTAGACTGGGACACCTTCTGGAAGCCCTTCCAGACAAAACCATGGTGGTGGGGCCGAGGCAGAGGCAGTTAGGGACAATTAGGCCAGGAGGGGAGGGCAGTTGGAGATGATCAGGTTGGTGGGAGGGCAGTTAGAGGCAAGTAGGCTGGTGGGAGGGCAGTTGGGGGAGAACAGGCTGATGGGGGGCATTTGAGGGCTATCAGGCTGGCAAGGGGGGGACATTTGGGAATGAGAAGGCCTGCAGGGGGGCTAATTGGGGGTGAGCAGGCCAGCAGGCAGAGTGGTTAGTGGTGATCAAGCAGGCAGGCAGGTGAGTGGTTAGGAGCCAGCGGTCCTGGATTGTGAGAGGGTTGTCCGACTGCTGGGTTAGGCCCGATCCCACAGGGCCTAACCCAGCAATCGAACATCCCTTGAGGGGTCCCAGATTGGAGTGGGTACAGGCCAGGCTGAGGGACACTCCTCCCCGCCCCCTTGCATGAATTTTGTGTACTGGGCCACTATTAGCTTAAGAATCGACCTTGGAAGCATAACTCTATCTTTTCTTTCTTTCTTTAAAAAAATAAAACTATTTCCAGCCATTTCATATCTTAAATCACTTTCTTACATCTTTGCCTTTCTCATTTTCTCTGTGTGGCATCGTGGCTGTACAGCGCAGATGGGGTATTGTTGCCATGTGTGTTTTATGGGGCTACTATTGGGGATGCACTTTTGTCCCTCTTTTAATGGTAATATCATCACTATTACCTTGTACCCAAAACATCAAAATCTCTTCAAATTATTAGAATACCTGTAGTAATGATCTCATTTTCTTTCATATGATACCTTCAAATTACTTTATTTGAATTGGTTCTTAATCTTCTATTTGGAATATTCTTTCTTTTTTTTTCTTGCGTCCTTTCTTGTACCCCAAGTTAGTCTTGCTCCAGCATAGTTTTGCTTTGTTTCAGCTTCATTTCCTCTTCTTCATTGTGTGCTTGTCCAGATCAGAGATGCTAGATTCAAATGGACCTAGTTCTTAACCTTTCATTCTTTTTTCTTTTTAATATATATTTCTTTATTGATTTCAGAGAGGAAGGCAGAAGGAGAGAGAGAGAGAAACATCAATGATGAGAGAGAATCATTGATTGGCTGCCTCCTGCATGGCCCCTGCTGGAGATCGAGCCTGCAACCCAGGCATGTGCCCTTGGCCGGAATCGAACTTGGAACCCTTCAGTCCGCAGGCTGATGCTCTATCCAACTGAGCCAAGCTGGCTAGGGCCATTCTTTTTTCTTAAATGTATTTTTTTTATTGATTTCAGAGAGGAAGGGAGAGGGAGAGAGAGATAGAAACATAAATGAAGAGAGAGAATCATCAATCATTTGCATCCTACATACCCCATACATGCCCCATACTGGGGATGGAGCCTGCAACCCTGACTAGAATAGAACCCAGGACCCTTCAGTCCTCCGGCTGATGCTCTATCCAATGAGCCAAACTGGTGAGGCAGCTTCTCATTCTTCGTTGGAGAAATGCTATCTGATGGATGGGAATGAGGATTAGGTAGAATCAAATTTTATAGACATAGTATTTAAAAAGCTACTTTTCATAATAACCCAATCCTTAAGCAGTCACACATTTCAGAGACAACCCTTTGGTGATAAATGAGTCTCCTAATTGTGGAAACAGGTGTGCAGTCCTTGATGATGTTTTCTTAAGATCTCCTCTTCTCAGCACTTTTACAGCCATGAAACTTCATTTTGTTTCATATTGATTTTTTGCTTGAGTTTTACAAAATAAAAGCCCTAAAATTAAATACTTAAATTATACTGCTCATAGAACTAAAAACTACTGTTCTTACAACTAAAAAATAGAGTCTTTTTCAATCTCTCATTCTTGGGAAAGACTTTTAAAAATGTTTTTTGGGTAGAATAAAGTAATGAATTAAGTATGATAGAGTATAATGTATATCTATGGAACAATTAAATATAGTATAGAATTTTTCTGTGATGATATTCAATAAAACATTTTAGTTTATGTTGATAATTTTTTGAGGCAAACATACAAAATTTATTTATTTATTTATTTATATTAATGTGTTACATGTATACATATCTTCCCATTGCTCCCCCTCTCCCCGAAACATACATTATTTGAAATTGTTGTTACTTATTTGTTTTGGTAGTTCAAATCGTGTGGCATATTTTTCTTACATCAAGTGTAATGTGTGCAGTCTGTTTTTAATGGATTGTGGCTAGTGTCTAATTGGGGTCATAAAGTCTGCATTTGTAATTCACTTGTAATTATATTGTCTATAGAAGAGATGGTTGCTGACAATCTGTAACAGTATATTAATGACTAGTTTCAATGAGCTTTTAAACTTATTTTAATTCTTTATGAAAATTCTTTTGAAGGATAAAGAGATGAAACTTAGGGTACTCAAATGGCCAGAGCCTTTTTTCAACCATGTCAGTATTATCATGTTGGGTCAAAGATAGCAACAGCAAGACTCATGAATTTTAGGAGAAGGATGTGATAGATCCTGAAGGTCAAGAAAAAGGGATCAGTTAATACATTGAACAAGCAAATATTTAGCACCTTGACTAAGATTATTTGTCATATGAGGGTAAACATTTTACATCTAGAGTGTTGCAGTGAATAGGTTGGAATCCTGACCCTTGGACAAGATTAGTTTATTGCTCTGTGAAATGCATCAAGAGGTAACAACTCAGGATGTTGGAAGCAGTGATCACTATGCTTTCTGCAATAACCTTAGAATTAGTGCATTTTTTGTTGCATGGGAAAACATATTTAAAGTATGATGACACAGACACATGGCAAAGCTATAATGGAATCATATGTTTCCTGCCAGGACTGACAAGACTGTTATACAAAGTAAACTCCAGGGTGTCTCTGTAATCCAAATAAATGAAAGTATGAAATAATCAAAATGTCCACGGTCATAAGTCATCAGAAGATCCAGGATTAGACAGCTTTTTTAAAGTAACTTACATGATATTAGAAAGAGAAGGAAATCAAAAGATGAAATAAAAATCAGGTTCACTGGAAGTAAATAAAGCAAGTGCAGAGAAGGATAAAGGAGAAGATGCAAAAGAATGTGATGTCTTCAGAAAAAGTAGATAGTAGAGAAACTGTGTACTAATGTATTAATCACCCTACTATCTCATCATGCTTCTAAAAGTGCCAAAGTACCGGATGAAAAGAGAAGAGCATATGAATGCTGTCATAACTCTGAGAGAAAATTATTCATGTAATCATGAAATTGAAAATTTTAAAAGTCAAATGTCAAGGTTAATAGTGATCTATCTGTGTAATAGTCCAGAAAGATTTTAAAGTTATTACTGCTCAAATTATTCACAAGTTATTATTCAAATAATGTTCAGAGTAATAAAATAATGTGCCCCCAAATGAGCACAAAGGCCACACTTCATGTCAGTGCTATTTCATGAAACAACTGTGGGAGGCACTCTAACTCTGCTTCAGTATTCATCAAGAGGCCAAATATATCACACACACACCAATGTAGTGTATTGTGTTGTGTGCATTTCGCAGCTATAAAAAAATGGGTTAGGTTTAAATTTCTCTTCTGCCGCTTACCATCTGGTCAAATTTTTAAACCCTTCTGCCACTCAGTTTTTGTTGTTGTTCTTATTTTTAAACTAAGATTAGGGAACAGTTCCACTTACTGTGTAGTGTTCTTCTGAGAATTTTAAGAGTCAATGGTCATGAAGTGCTTGGAACAGTACTTAGCAGCCAGGGAGGGTCATATAAATGATTATGATTCTCATTATAACTATTATGACTTTTACATACAAGGCTTTACTAGCTTTTGATATTAGTAAAGATAGGTATGTATATATTCAGGTGCCTATGAAACTTCAGAAATATTCTACAACATTAAAAATAGTCACTGAAAATTATCTAGTTCCTACAAGATTTTAAAATGTTGCTCCTTTTCCTTTTTAGCTGATGTATATCCACTGTTACCTTCCAAGTGTAAGAGAATCCAGTGCCATTAATTTAAATAAAGATACAGACATATGATATACTTCATAAATCCTCATTGTAACTATTATTATGAAACTAGAGGGTATTCAAAGTGGTTTGTGGGGATCATTTTGAATATTTGCCCAGTGCTCTTTTGGAGGGAAATATGGAAATTGTGAGGATTAGTTGCCTTGTTCCTTACCAGATTCTTGAGTGTAGACATCCTGCTAGGGCAGAGGGTGGTTTTCATCTTGCATCCCCTGAGAGTAGAGATGAAGAAACTCTTTAAGAGAATTTTTACAAGCTAAGGAAAATTGTGACCATTTTTTTAAAGACACAGTTTTATTTGTCTCAGAAACTCCAAAACAGGCCAAGAAAGTGCTGAGGGAAGCAGCCTTACTAATGGTTTCTGCAGTTGCTCTTCATTGCTAGGGGCGGGTGAGGGAGAGGGGGAGGAAAGAGAGGGAGACATGTGCTCAGCCACCACATCAAAGACATCAAATTCCCAAGCAATCATCAGACAGAGGCCAATTAAAATTTACGGGGCCAAAGAAGGACATGTCCTTACTCCTCAATTCATGACAAAAAGAAAGAATGTCAATGTGATATTAGAAGCATCTAAAGGGAACTGGGAGTGTTCAGTCAGATCCACTGTTGTGTTGTTGCCTTTGTCAGAGAGGTCTAGGAACAGTCCTAAGTGATCAAAACATTACTATGGGAATCTGGATAGAAGGGTAAATTGAGCCAACTAGGCAGCTAGTATCTAAGATTCTAATCTTGGAAACCCAGAGGAGGGGTGGCAAGTAACATAGGACCTTCTGTATTTCAGCCAAGCCCATGTTACAGGAGAGAATGTTAGAACAGAGGCTTAGAACACCGGGCTCCAGCTGAGAAGTAGACTGAAGAGAGAGGTTGGGCATGTTTTGGGTGGGAATAGAAATACATGTATCATTCTTATAGAGACTGGGGAAAAATTGTGATTAATCCAATCTAACTAGTTTAGGTGGAGCGTGATTTGGGGAAGCAAGGCCCATGCTGAGCTTGTTTATAATTTCTTACCTGATTCAAGATTAATTTGGGAATTGGAATATGGCTGGATGGGACTTTAATCTAGCTGTACAGATCCTGAGATAAACAATCTGGTCTTCAGATTCCCAGTGAGAGTATAACCTGAGTAGTAGAGTAACACTTACTTGTATTAGTGCTGAAGTTGAATGAAAATAAGAAAGTATAAAGCCAAAATAGTTAGTAATGTTACACATTTACTATTTGCTTATAACATAAGGTAATTAACAGTCTTAAATAAATTATTTACTTTTTCATTACTTTAGGGATTATGATTTTTTTGCCTACAGCAAAATAATTTATAGGAACAATTACCCTGATTATTATATTAAGCTCTATTATTGTAAGGCCATCATAGATTTTATGCCCTTTGAGCAGAGTCACTAATAGGCAGTATTTTAACCTTCTTGCATTTTATTGGTCATTACCGAAGAGAGCACATGAAAGGGATGACCAACTATGCAGGAAATGCATTATTTTCAAAATTCTTGTGACATAGATATGTCCATTTTAATGTGTATATCTGGAAAGTTATTCAAGATAAATCCTAATGAGAGCTTAGAGATCATTGTAGAATGGATCTGTGCAAATATCAATATTCAGAATATTAGCTCAAGAATTGGGGGCAGCTACAGGAATCCAGGACCAGAAATTGTGATGAAGACAATAGAATAGGGCTAGGCATGGGATTGTAAATATTGAGAAGAGAATCAGAAGCCTGTGGTCAAAGTAGTACAACTTCCAGAGCTTGGTGTGAACAGTCCCAAGTGGGAGTTGATGCAGATACTTGGATAAATCCAACAGGTCAGGTTGTTAAGGCCAGTTCAGAAGAGACATTTGCTTCAAAGTTAGAGATCTTAGAAGATGCCACACTAAAAGGCATTGAAGTCAAGAGCAGATACTTTAAGAACAATCCAGAAATTAACAACAGTAGAGAGCCCCTGCCAACCTTAGAGCAAGAAGATGGTTTATTGGAGCCCAGGCATGGGAAATGTTGGCCTATCCCTTGGGAGCTGGGATTACAGACACAGAGGAAATATGGCTGCTTCTGGACAGAGCAATGGGGAGAAATGATCTGGCTTCTCCTCACTCCCTCATCTCCTAGTGATATCTCCCTCCTGTTGGCTGAAACTAGCCCTAAGCCATCTGATATGTGACACTGGAAATGCACTCTGCAGGAGTCATCCTTTGAGATACAGAGTCTCTATAGGCAAATAGGCCCAGAGTGAGCAAGAACCTTTCATTCTTTCCTCATTCACATCTCTGAAATCCCCAACTAAGTAAAATTAAAGTAATCAAGTGGTTATCCACACTTAATTTGGACAGGAGAAGCCTGTGTGGCCTCGCTGGGCAAAAGTGTGGTAAACATTACCTCTTATAACCCCTAATAACTATCATTTCCTCAAGGATCTTATGATTTCACAACTTCTATACCAACCTGAGAATCTTGGCATAAAAGTATTTTTCATTGGGTTTCAAATGAATGTGTGTACTTCTTTCATATGTTGATAATACTTTTTCAGTTGTTTGTTATCTAGTTGATGAGGAGCGTATACTCTTCTGCTACCAAGTAGGTAAAATAAAAAGACATCTCCTTTTTGTCTTCTTCCTCACCCTTTTATGTCTTCTTTCTCTTCTTAGTATTTTCCTTTTTATTTAAATCAAGCTCTACAAAGTTGTTTACATAGACTTTATTTGTTTACAGTTTTAATTATTTTTTCATTTATTCTGTAAAAATTTATTGAACCCAAGTTGTGTGTCCCACAATAATTTAGATGCTGGTGATCCAGCAGTGAATTTTAAAAACAAAAACAAGAAAGGTGCTTGCTTTCATTAACCTTGGTGGGTTTTTCTGTATTTATTAGCTATGGAAATATTTATTGAGTGGGACTCTTATAACTCATTATTTTTAGACATAAGTTTCTCCAAATATGGGTAATCTGTCTTATTTGACAATTTGACTTGTTTAGTATTTAATTTTCTGAATGTAAGAAGAAACTGTAATAACATCCTCACAATGTTAATTAGTCATAACTAAATTGCAACGACTACCTTCTAATCTTTAACCAGGTGTGTGCATCAATTGCTTTGAATTAACAAATTATGATGATCTCTGTCTAACTATGTTTAGAATAAAACAAAACTATTTGGCTTCAAATACATAAATCAATGTGTCCTGACCAGGTTTTAGTGGGTAAAATGTATAGATTCTTTTTTTTAAAATTTAAATTCTTTATTTTTTAAAAATACTACTTAAGTCTCCTTTTTCCCCCATTGACCTTTCCCTGGCTGCCCCCACGCCACAGCACATGCCCACTCTCCCATCTCTGTGTTCATTGGTTATGCTCATATACATGCATACAAGGCCTTTGGTTGTTCTCTTAACCTTCACCACCCACCTTCCCTCATAGGTTGGACAGTCTGTTTGATGCTTCTATATCACTGGATCTATTTTTGTTCATCAGTTTATGTTGTTCATAATATTACACAAAGGAGTGAGATTATGTGATATTTATATTTCTCTGACTGACTTATTTTGCTTAGCATAATGCTCTCCAATTCCATCCATCCTGTTGCAAATGGTAAGACTTCCTTCTCTTTTTTTTATAGCAGCTTAATATTCCATTGTGTACCTATACCTTAGTTTTTTAAACCACTCATCTGCTGATGGGCACTTAGGCAGATTCAAAATCTCAGCTATTGTAAATTATGCTGCTATGAACATAGGGGTGCATATATCCTTTCTGATTGGTGTTTCTAGCTTCTTGAAATACATTCCTAGAAGTAGAATCACTGGTCAAATGGAAATTCCATTTTTAGTTTTTTGAGGAAACTCCATACTGTTCTACACAGTGGCTGCACCAGTCTTAAAATACATAGATTCTTAATGAATAATCAGAGAATCCCAAAAACAATAGTAAGACTTCACTTATAGTTTAGAGATTCATCTATAAATACTGTATATTTGCTATTTGGGATCTTTAAATTAAATTCAAGTGGTTGAAGGTTATGGTAGGGAATTATTCTTATTCTATACTCCTAATTCTCTTGAGTATGTTTTTATTAAAAAAGCTATCATTTGATTATGAATATCATGTATTAACTTGCTCTATTAAGCCTACTTCATGAGTGAGTTATTTTTTTATCTTTATTTTCATTAATTTAGCCAGTTGTCTTCTACTGAATTCTTTTGAATCCATTAAGTTTCTAAAATAATGTGCTGTAGAATGTGGTATGGGATAGGCTTAGAAAATGGGTACAGTTATATATGTATTAGGTACATCTGTATATACATTTAGGATTCAGTAAAAGACTTTGAATATGAACAGCATTTAATGTTCAAACAGTTCATCAGTAGCTGTCTACTTTTTGGTGATAAACCATTGAGTAAATTATATATGTGCTTATTTCTAATATTTTATAATCTGGTGAATCTGAGTTTGTGTTATATAAAACATGAAGTACCTAGAAGAGATCATTTGAATGAGTTATAAATTAAAACATCTTTCTGTACAGGCTGTATCTATCCCGTTGAGATGAAGGGGGATTAAAGTCTTTGTAATTGACATTTTCCTTCTGTGAGTAATAGCAAAAGGTTAGGACATGTCTCAGCACAGCTTCTGAATAAGTAATCAACCTGAAATTCAGAAATGACTGTTTTTGTTTGCTGATTTCCCCCATAGCATATAGACACATGCTTAAAACAGTTTGTAGATGTTATTTTTGTTTGCCTGTAGAGTGCCTAAGAAAGAAGCCAGTTTGTTATATAAAATTTAATAGTAACTCTCATACTGTAGAAAATATTTTTTAAATATATAAATATACATAACCTGCAATACTTCAGTTAATATATTTTTTAATAATCTGAACATTTTTATCAAGGAAGAAAAATTATACTTCACTAAAGTAATAAGAAACTAGTTTCTCTTAACAATTAATGGATGAAAAACCTTCATTGCTTTTCATGAAAAGAAAAAAAGTGTTATGTGTCTGCATATGACCTGAGATTTTACTAGTGAGCTTTTTATGAGTTTGCTTTTTGATGCTATATAGCTGTACCCACTTTTAGTAAGTAAGAAACAAAACAAAACACAAAAATACGATTGATTTTTACATAATTTCCATCACTTTTTTGCCTTGAATTTAAATTGAAAAAACATATTTTTTTTTTATATTTGCAACTACATGTATCATGACATGTGATAAAAACACATCAATTGAATTTTCTCAGGAAAGCCCTATATGGAGATTTTATAAAGGGAATTACTCTCAAGTCTTCTCAGATTATTTCTAGCATTTTAACAATACCAAAAAACAACAACAACAACAACAACAACAACAAACCTGGCTGGTGTTGCTTAGTGGTTGAACATCAACCTATGAACTAGGAGGTCATGTTTCCATTCTGGTTAGGGCACTGCTGATTGTGGGCTTGATCCCCAGTAAGAGGCATTCAAGAGGTAGCCAATCAATGAGTCTCCCTCATCACTGATGTTTCTATCTCTCCTCCTTTCCTCTCTGAAATCAATAAAAATATATTTTAAAAAAACTACCAATAAACAATATTACATATTTATACATGTAGGACAAACTACCCCATCATAGAGTGTGGAAAAGGATGATTAACTATGATACCTGAAACTTGTAAAGTTAGTGGTTCCACTCCATAATATAATATAGCATCCATTATGTGTTTTAAGTGTGACCATTAGTCTAAATATTTCCCAAGTGCCTATCACCAGTCTAGTATGTAATCTGTGTGAAGGTCATGGGTGACTTTTTGTTCTCAGTGGTTGGGAAGGGGAAGAGATTGTTGACTGAGTACTGTGGGGAGGTGACACATCATTCCCTTTTCTACATTACAAAATTGCCATCATTTAAATTTTGTTCTTCAGACTAAATGTTCCTGTGAATTCTTTTAAATATGATTTTTCTCCACTCACATGGAGTTAATAAACTGGCTGAATCCCTCTCTCAGCTGTTCTTTCCATCTGTCCCAACACAAGGACTCCCTCTTTGAGTCTTAGGATTTCTTATTGCAGCATGCAGCATGCTGTGAGACAGCGAGTGCCACACGCCAGCAGGCTTCACTTGAGAAATAGTTTAGTGCCATCTATCTGTCATGGAAGAGCCTTGGAGTATGGAGTTTGTTATATTCAGAATGTATATGGATTTAGAAATAAGTAGAAAGAAACATGGGCCACAATGAATATGAATTTGATGCACTCTAATTACATGTTTAATTATAGAAAGAGCAATTGTGGTTCTCATTTGCTTGGTGGAAGTCAAATCAATGTCTAATTCCTAATATCTGCCATTTGTGGAATTCTAAATTTCCATCTGTTCATGCTGATGTATTCCTTCAGCAGCAAAATGTGAGCAATTTACTAATTGCCTTCTAGAGAAAATATAACAGCATTACATTTCCTTTGCCCAGTGCCTCAGCTGGTATCACATTGGGATCATTTTTGATGCCATGTATTATGTTGGTAGGAGCTTGTCAAAATGTTTGTTGTAGATAGATTGAGCCACCTACTTTTAGTGGCTCTTCTCTCTGCATGACTTACAAGAAGAATATGTACTTCACTCAAACACTAATTCTAATTTCAGTGAATTATTCTACTGAAAATAAACATTCTTTTTGCTTTCAAATCATTGGTGTATTGAGAGCCCACTGAAAAGACAAGCTTCTGGAGTGACTAAGCTGCAACAGTTGAATAGTTCATTTCAGGAGATAACTGTTTTTGCTGATGAGTGGAATCTGTGTTCAAGTTTTGCTTTTTATATATTTGAGCCCTTTGGACAGTGAAGACTGTTAATCTCTTGAACAGACAGAACACTGAAGAAGAAGTCTTTTAAGAAGGTAGTGAGGGTGCTCAGCTGGTGTGGCTCAGTGGTTGAGTATCAACCTATGAACCAGGAGGTCATTTGATGACTGGTCAGGGCATATGTCCAAGTTTTGGGCTCAGTTGCCAGTAGGAGGTGTGCAGGATGCAGTCAGTCAATGATTCTCTCTCATCATTGATGTTTTTCTCTCTCTCTCTCCCTCTCCCTTCTTCTCTCAAATCAATAAAAAATATATTTTAAAAGGTGAGAAGGAAACAAAAATTATTTTTCTAAAACACCCTGCACCTGGTGCTCTCTGAAAAGCTGAGTTATAATGTCCTGTTGGGATTTTCTTTTTTTTTCTTCTCTCTCAGTTGATCTCTTAGGTATTGTAGGATCCACTTACTTAACTCAACGGAATAAGAATTTGTGAGAATATATTTTATTTTCTTAGTATTTTCATCCTGGAAAGAAAAATATTATCTAATGGTAACATCTGTCTAGGATGCCACAAAGTACTATAATCTATAAACTGTGGATAGAAAAAACACCGCAAACACTGTATTGCTTTTGTCTTTTAGAACAGCTCCTGAGAGGTAAGCAAGTAAGTCAATGTCAGAACTTGTAAAGTGTTCTGTCAATGAAAAATTACCACACTTTATAGTGATGGAAATAATAAAAAGAGAAGAAAGACTAGGAGTAGGTCAAAAGAGAGAACCTCTGTTATCTCTTTCACCCTTAGATAAAAAGAGATCATAAAAGTGGTGATTCTCTAGGAAACATAATTTATTAGGTAATTTACATTCCTGCTTTGTTTGCCTATCTACACTGTTGCTAAAATAATCAAACTATACTGTCCCCTTCCCATGATGTTTAGTCTGTCATAAAAGAATCTCCTGTAAACCAGTGTATATGTAATTTTAGGAGCAGCTCTAAGGCACTCCTATCCATCCTCCTGTCATTATGTTTTCAACATAGAACCTTTGTTGACAAAGAAACTGATACTTCTCTGCGGAGGTGGTGATGTTTTCTGTGAGGCCCACATGTTAATTATTATACACAAACCTTGTAATTTAAAGGCCACCTTCTTCCTGTTCCCAACAGTAATGTTTATTTGGCAGGTAGCCCGTTTAAGTTTCTAAATCTGCTCTGCTTTGCTACTTAAAATGTTTTTCTTGGTTCCATCTCTACCGGATTCAATGAGGTTGAATTGCATGATAGGCTCTTAATAGCATATTTTCCTTTAGAAAAAGAACACCAAATATACATGAGCCCATTCTATGCAATTCAGTATAAAATATGTTTATTGTATCCGTGTGCTGAGCACTGTACCAGAGTGAATGTTCCCACAAATGAGGGAACATTTCTCTGCCTTTTGGAGCTCATGTCTAGTACTAAGCTCTCTTCTCCTAGGACTCATTAACCTCTTTGGATAGGCCTCTTAGGGCTCCTAAAAAATCCTGAAATTATTTGCTTATAATTATGCATATACATTTTCCTAGGCACATAGCGCAAGGACTTGGTGAGATTTTTGGAATTTTTACCTCCAAATTTAATTCTCAATATTTTGAAAAGCACTCGTCTAGTAGGAAAAGTTTTAGATGATGAAGCTACCAAATTGTGGATAATTTACTGTTAGATACTTAACTGTTATTAGTTATAGACATAATGCACTTCTTAGAAAATTGGCTTATTTCCTTGAGGTAGTTTTTTATTTGTATGGAGACACCTTTGCACCTATAAACTTCCTACTTTTATCAGGAAAAGGATGTAAGGGGAAGTGACAGGTAGACATAAAGCACTGTGCTTTCAATTTTCATTATTGTAATTTTTAAAATTTACCAGATATTGAAAATATGAAAAAGTTTCCTATGGTCTGCTACAAGTTAAAAGTGACATTTCTTCAAGGACTAGAAATGAACAGTTAGTGTCTCTTTTCTTGTGCCATAAAGCTTTCAAGAGTTCACTTGGCATGTGATTTGTAGCTTTATGGGGCGTTGTTCTACAATGAATATAATAGATGTCAAGACAATGACAGGTCCAACTTTCCTCACAATTTGCTTTCACTTTGTTTCTTCCAATTAAAAAAAAAAAGGATTTCCTTTGCATTATCCATTTTTTCTCTGCCATGTTTGTTTCCCAAGATTTTTGTCCATTTTATAAGAAGGGAGTTATGTTGTATGGTGCAACAAAAAAATGAAACAAATGAATAGCAAAAGCACATAAAAAGACCTAAATTTCTTTACTATTAAGGGAATCATAAGTTAAATTATTCAATCATCGGTTTCAGAAGTCATGCTTAGAGTTGATTATGCTTTCAAAGTTAGGGGAGAAAATGAGAAGTTTCACTTTCTAGGGTTCTAGGGGAGAGGAGAAAATCATTAGAAAGTATAATCCTTATGCTGAAAATGAACATGTGTGTTCATGTGAAAACAGATAGTTATTAAACCTGTGTGATTTATTTAGACTTTTTAAATCCCAAATGAAAATTGTAGAGATGAATTCAGCATGTTATCGGAATTGTACTAAAAACAAAAACCTATAGACTGAAAAATTTAAGAATCAGAAAAAGGAAGTATTCTTAAGTGTTAGATAATGGTAACCTTCAGTTTCAGATCTGAACATCTTTTCCTCAAGTATAGAACCATTGCTTAGGCCCGAGGGCATTGGTTATATGAGAGGGGAAGGTAGAATAGACTCGTCCAACAATGAGACAGAATATTGAAAAGGTTACACTCTCTTTTTATAAGTCTATTAAATGTTTATGGTCTTTCACAGAGTCTGCGCTATAATAAAACTATTATGTTCTTTATATTGACAAGATGAAGTCATAAGAATGATAAAAACCATTTCCATAACTTGCTACAGGTTTAATATGAGATTCATAGGGTCATTTGTATAATATTGGCAAACCATATCTTGTAAAAGAAGGGATTTATTGTTTATGAAAATGCTTTTAATTGATAACCAAAAGAAATTCCCCACAGTTTCCAGTTTCTGGGAGAATCTGATTTCCATCTTTATGTGGTTTTGGAAAGCTATTTTATTCTCACTTCTTTCATGTTTCTTGAAAGAAGTGAGAATAAAATAGCTATGCCCTTTCTGAAAATTTCTTATCTCAGATGTTTGTTATTTTGAATTGAATTCAGTAGAAAGCACTTTTGGTGACTTTAATGACATGTACCAGAATGCTGTCTTCACAGTGTAGCAGTCTGTCACCACTTCCTTTCCTGATGGAGGCTTGCTCATGTTCCCTGCTTCATTGCCCTGTGACTCCCATTCCATCACAAAGAAAAGTGTATTCCTAGCCAGAATTCTTACACATGCATCCACAGAGGATCTGAAGTAATGAGTAGATCTCCCCAAATAGAAGGCTTAGCAACAATCTAAACAAAAATTGTTGGCTTATAATAAGTTAATTTATAATACTGTGGCATATAATCTAGCTTCCTCAAACCATGAGGTTCTAGGCGGTGAAAGAAGATAGAGCTACAGAATGTGGAAACCCAGGTCATGATACAGGGAGGTAGTAGAGCAAATGAGAACTACTCAGGTCCACAACCAGAAGACTCAGACTCAAGACCTCGTTCTACCATGGAAGGTCCACTTTGGTCATTTCCTACATTTTTATTGAGTGTCAATTACACATGGCTATTGAGGATTTCTTAATTAATGTTAATAAAGGACCTAGTTCCTATTATGTAGTATGGTAGGGCTGATCGATAAATAAATGATAAATTTTTACCACTCTGGTAAATTCTATAAAAAGGGAAGCACGAGATGCTACAAAAGCCCAAGGAATATTGTACTATCCAAATTTTAGTAGACAGGAGAGGCTTTCGGAGAAAGAAGAGTCTTAAATGAGACCAAAACATCACAAGAATTAGTCAAAAGAAAGGAAGGTGGAAGAGTAAAATCTTCTAGACCACAGAGTGGATGTGGCTCGCGAGCCACAGTTTGCCGACCACTGTAATTTAGACAAAAGAAGCAGCCTGTTCAAGGACCAGGAGAGAAGCAAGACCTTCTTAAAATTTACCTGAGGAAATTGTGTTACCAGAAAGAGAGCACTGAGAAATGTGAACAGAGATCAGGTCAGGTAGCACCATTAAGTCACCCCAGCAAGCAGGGAGAATGATTGGAGAGATGTGTGTTTTAGGTAAACCATTCTTTCAGGCTAATAGGATAATGAATATTAGTAGAAAGACCAGTTAGGAAGCTAGTGGAGTAGTTAAAATAAGATATGATGAGAGAATAAACTTCAGTAGTAGTGGAGATGAAAAAAAGAACAACAGATTTGGAGCTATTTTTGATGGTATAATTGTCACAAGTGATTTTCATCTAGAAGATACCAAACAATGTTTCAAATCAAATTATTATATGTAAAAGTGCTCAATAAACTTTGAAAATGTGTAATGGTACCAGAGAGGGACTTTTTAGCTTATGGGTATAATTGAAATAGTTTAAAATTAACAGTTTTAACCCATTATGGCACAGGGAAATGAAAATGTTATTTATTTCTACCTTCTTAATGAAAGGCTTAATTAGGATTACTTTCTTTTTGAATAGGTTCTTAAAATATTCCATTACTGAATTAGAGTGTGTGCTCTGTTTTAAGAAAATCCATCATATAAAATGTGTTAATTAGTAGAAAAAATGGGACAATGGGAATGCCTTCCATTAGTACTCAGTTCTCTATGATTGTATTTGTAAAGAGGAAACTTGTAATTCTCAACTTTTTGTCTTTCACAACATACCTGAGAAAAAGTTATGACTCATTATGGTTAGCAACTCATCAACACTCATTAAGGCAATGATTCTTGGTGGGATGTGTTGGATATGTCAGATTCATGTGGACAAATTATTAACTAGAAATAATTCCTTACCCTCGGGTGATTCTGTTCTTCTCCCAATCACCTCTAGGAGCAATTTGAGGATAAGGATTTAGTTTCACTCATTTGCATTATCTATGTAGGTTTCACAACTATTGTTTGAATTAATGAAATGTTTTAATCACTTTCATATTGTTTTTTTTTTATCTAACCTTTCCACGCATGTTTCTACTCTTTCCATCCATATTTCTACTCTGCATTACTCCAAAAGAATCCTTACCCTCATCTCTGGGTAACATTATTCCTATTTTATAGAATCTTAAAATGACTTTTACATAGTCACACAGCTAAATATCAAGGTTCTGAGATAGTGTGCATTGCATTATATCACAATATATATCCTATTATATGTTTATAAGATATAAATATATAATCTTTATATTATAAATATCTATCGATCTATTTATTTATTTATTTATTTATTTATTTATTTATTTATTTAATTGTTTTTTTAGAGAGAAGAAGGGAGAATGAAAGAGAGAAACTTTGAGATTTGAGGGTGAAACATTGATTGGCTGCCTCCTACATGCCCCCTACTGAGGATTGATCTCAGAACTCAGGCATGTGCCCTGACTGGGAATCCAACAGTCAATATTTCAGTGCATGGGATGACACCCAATCTAGTGACCCACACTACCACGCTGTCACAATATCCTTTAAAAAGTTATATATTTTTTTCACAATAGAGGCCTTTTAATAAGTTATGAACCAACAAAATATAGAATAAAAATAAATTTACAATAATAATGTTTGCCAATATTTACACATAAACATATGTGTATAAAAGTTATACATGGCCCAGCTGGTATTGCTCAGTGGTTGAGCATCAATCTATGAACCAGGAGGTCACATTCGATTCCTGGGTAGGGCATATGCCTGGGTTATAGGCTCAGTCCCCAGTGCATGCAGGAGGCAGCTGATCAGTGATTCTTTCTCATCATTGATATTTCTCTGTCTCCATTTCCCTTTCTCTCTGCAATCAATAAAAATATATTTTTTGAAAAATGGTACATGAATATTTTCTTATATTATTAGCCAGGGGTATTGAACCTACATAGATGAAACAAGTGGGAATTGATTAACAGAACTCTTCATACCTGGTTGGAAATTTCATGAATCCAGGGCATTCACGTAATGTTCTAAGATTTTTCAGAGATATCAATTATGGGAGAGGGGGGAAAAGTAAATATTTGCAATGAAAAACATAGTACATTTTTAAGTAAGGCATTTTGGCATTGAAAAAATGAATTTCATATTAAAATCAATTTGTATTCCTATAATGGCAGTTGAGTGTAGGCAAATCACTTTTCCTTGCAACCACTTTCTAATTCTGCAATTCAGTTTCTGTATATACTGTGGATTCCTCTCCTAGGCCTGCTGTTATGCTAACTAGATCAGTATGCAGTATGTTTTGCCCCGGGTAATGTCTCTAGGATGTATTGTTGTTAAGTCATGTTACTGATGTAGGAGTGCTGAAATCTTCTTTTCCCTAATCATTTGCTTCTGTTTTTATGAATGTAGGACAGAGATGCAAATGACATGTGGCTTTGATATACTGACTCAGCAGTATTTGTGTTAGATGTGTTGGTTTTCCACCCAGAATGTTGGCTCCTATAGAATTCATTTTTTGTCCTAGAAGGTATCATTGAGGCTAATGTGGCCTTTTGCCTGTGGAAAGTCTTGTAATAAAAGCTGTTGCTTGTCAGAATTTTAAGTTAACATATTTTCTACAAAACCTTCCATATGCCATTATCATATCACATATTATGTTGGATTGATCCCTTTTTATGTTTATCTCTCCCATGTTTACTCTAAAGTTCCTTGGGAGCAGAAATGCATCTTTGCATACTGAGTGGCTGATAAATATTATATGATCAGCACATGCCATTTGAATTTAATTAAACTGTACTGTGCTGAGCACTTCTCTAGTGTTTATAGAAAACCCTTTCTCAAACCCAGTTTTATTAAAGCCTCAGAAAAACCCTCTCAAATGATGAATGTCTTCAACTAATGTTACTGAACTCATTTCAACTACTCTACACAAGCATCATCTCTACCCTGCACCAGGTAATAGTTTCTATCTTGTCTCAGCTCCATTCTTGTCCCCTGCGGTCTAGTCTCTAGAGTGCCAAGAGCTTCCCTTTTAATATGTGAAACCAGGTAAGTGATTTCTCAGGCAATTATCTCCAATGGCTTCTCATTGTATTCTTAATGAAACTTAAATTACTCACAATGGTTTTCAAGGCTCTGTTCAGTGTTGTTCCAAATTTTATTAAAATCCATAGTAAAAAGGTGTTTTACGTTGTGACCCAGCATACATAACTCATTAACACACAAACACACACACACACACACACACACACACACACACACGCACACACACACACACACCCTTCATACTCTGATATATTCTATCTCGTTCTACTTTTCTAGATTACATTAAAATGTGCTGGTAACAACCCATCAATTTGTTTCATGACTGCAGCTTGGAAAGCATGCTCTACTTTACCTGGTTCCTGTCTTCTTTTCTGATTCCACATTATGTGCCCCTCCTTTCCACGTTGCTCCCATGTGATGGCTTCCTTGCTGTTCACTAACTATGCCAAGCAAGCTCCTGTATCCATTAGAGAGGAAGAGTGCTCTGACCTGGAATCAAACCATGACCTCCTGGTTCATAGGTTGATGTTCAACCTTCAGGCCATGCCTGCTGGGCTCATTGCACTTTCTTCTGCCTGTAACAGTCTTCCTCCAGATATTCATAGGGTTCCCTCTACTACTTCATTCAAATCTTCGCTCAAACATTATTTTTTCAAAGAAGCTTTGTGAATGTTTATTATGTGCTATATACAGCGTTAGA
This sequence comes from Lasiurus cinereus, assembly GCA_011751065.1. Lineage (NCBI taxonomy): Eukaryota > Metazoa > Chordata > Mammalia > Chiroptera > Vespertilionidae > Lasiurus > Lasiurus cinereus. Next base: position 50,861,906 of record JAAGEH010002528.1, on the reverse strand, counting down.
GTCTGATGAACAAAGACACAATCTTTGTGCTCAAGATTCTATCCTCCTAGTCTATCGAGACAGAAAGCAAGTAAATTTTGAGAGCTAAGAGCCTACATTTTAAGCTTATTGAAGCACATAGAAAAACTCAACTCAGTAATGTGGGTTAGAGAAGAGTCCTTGGAGGGACTAATATTTAAATAGAAACATGGAGGATAAAGCAGGAATTACTTAAGTGAAAAAAAAAAAAAAACAGGCAGAAGGAAGTGTAGTGCAAAAATCCCAGGGTCAAGAGAGGGTTGGGATAACTGCAAATCTTTGGGGTTGCCTTAATGGAGAAGGGTGGGAAATGATTTGGTCTGCTGAACAGGTAAGGAAAGAGTCTTTAAACACTGTGATGGAGCATGCACTCTATCCTAAGATAACGGGAAACCATTAAAACAAGCAAGCAGAAGAATAGCATTATTGGACTTGAACTTTTAAAAGGTCACTCTGTCTGCAAAATGAGGTTGGAAAAGATAAAAGGAAGATGGAAAGCAGGGGGATATATCTGAAATAATATAGGTTAGAACTGATATTAGCCTATGAACAGACATGGGCAGAAGATTAAAGAGTTGTTTAGAAGCTAACAATCAACATTAATTATAAATAATTAAATTTTGGGCTTAGGGATAATAACATTCAAAGATGACTTATAGCATAGAGTATGTTGATTAATAAATAGGTGTTAAGTGAGTGAATGACAAAGAAACTTAAGATTTGGACACTGGGTGATTGGTGGTATAATCAGTCAGCCTTTTTGATGAAAGAACCATAGAACAATTTAATTTCCAAGGAACAGTAGCTAGATTTTCCATTTTCATGACTTGATTAAATTTTTTGATGGTATAAAGCTAATAAATTTGTGACCTGACATCTGAGAAAGCTACAGAACAGAATGAAAAATAGAGAAAACTGAGTTTAACTTTCTCGTCAAACCACTAAAACATTATTTAATTAAGTTTTCTAATTACACTCAGTTCGTGTTATAATTACAGTTTACATTACTAGTTTTTAAAGGTCGCTCTGGACACGTGTGCTATGATATCTCTGAACAACATCAGTGCTTTTCATATTTAATGAATTATAATACAACTAGAGGCCGGGTGTACAAAATTCAGGCATGGAGGGGTGTCTCTCAGCTTAGACTGCACCCTCTCCAATCTGAGATCCCTTGGGGGATCGGGCCTAAACCAGCAATCAGACATCCTACTCATAATTCAGGACTGCTCGCTCCCAACCCCTCGCCTGCCTGCCAGCCTGATCACCTCCTAACCACTCCCCTGCCAATCTGATCGACGCCTAACTATGCCCCTGCTGGCCCAATTGCCCCTAAGTACCCTCCCCTGCTGGCCTGGTCACCCCTAACTGCCCTCCCTTGCCTGTCTGGTCATCCCCAACTGCCCTCCCTGCAGTCCTGGTCCCCCCCAACTGCCCTCCCCTGATGACATGGTCTTCCTCAACTGCCTTCCTCTGCTGGCCCAGTCAACCCTAACTGTCCTTTCTATTTGCCTGATTGGCCACAACTGCCCTCCTCTGCAAGCCTGGGTCCCCCACCTACTACCCTCCCTTGCTGGCTTGGTCTCCCCCAACTGTCCTCCTCTGCTGGCCTGGTCACCCCTAACTGCCCAAAACTGCCCTGCCCTGAAGGCCATCTTATGGTGGCCATCTTGTGCCCACATGGGGGCGGCCATCTTGTGTCTTAGAGTGCAGGTCAATTTACATATTACTCTTTTATTAGATAGAATGTTTTGCACATTCTCAAGAGGGGGTTTATTGAATTATCTGGAGCAATATTTTTGTTATACATTTGGATTAGTGTCTTCTTAGATAAAGCAGTATATGAAATCATTCCTGATGACTAGAACTTACTGCAAACTAAGTGACTTGCCCAAGATCATTTGTCTTACTTGGGTCAGAGTCAAGGGTGCTCTGAGCCCTGTGCTCTTCCCATTGTTCCTGGTGGGAAATCTGTGACTTATTAAAGGGGCTCAGAGATTCTCCTAGCTCATTTTGGCTGAATTTATTGTAAGATTCAAATATCATGTCATTTTATTTCTGATCCACTAATTTCCCTGTTTCTATTCTTTTTAAATCCTTAGCATATGATGATTTCTGTCCCCACAGTTTTTATTCTATCAAGAAATAGATATCATTGAAGATGAGAGGAAAACTAGTTTCTTTATCTAGGATATTTTCTCTTGTATCTATACAAAGAAAGCATAGATAAGGAAATGACAAAACTTTGATTACCATATAAATAAGATAGCACAAAGGTCTTTATCTTAATTGTATGATAAAATTATAAGGAGGCTTTTAAATATTCTGATGATCACATATCACTACAGATCAATTAAATCAAAATCTCTGAGGGTGGCATTCAGGTATCAGCTTCTGTAAAGCTCCCAGATAATTTCATTGTGCAACTATAGTTTAAACCCCTGGGTGAGAGCAACTTAATGCAATGATGAACTCTTGCTCAAGCACCTTTTACTTGATGTTTATTTTTTTCTAACCACAAGGTGGCAGCATCACAATAGAGAGCATGCACAGACCAGCCCCTTTGTTGAATGGGCAGGGAAATTTGTGTTTGTAATACTAATTAAAATCATTGGAGGGTTCCTCCAGACAGCATTAACTTTTCTGTTTCCTGTTGTACTCTGTTGGTTTGCTTGGCTGAGAAAACTTTTAGATATATTTAACGGCTTAAATTAGCAGGTACTATAGTTGGGTGAAACAAGGCAAAGAACATGGATTTGTAATCAGATAGATTTGGGTTTAAATATTGTCTCTGCCACTCACCAATAATAAATGTAATATCTTTGTGCTTCAGTGTATTCCGAGAAGAGGAGGGTTGTTATAAGGACTAAATGAAATCATATATGGAAATAAACTTTGTATGATATGGATGGTAGGGTGATGAAGATGTTGAAGAGGAAGTGATAATTCTGGGATGGAGCCAGATATAGAGACTCCAGGAAAACCCAGGATACAGTATTTTTTCATGTACAGTTGTTTTTTTTTTCCATGTGGGTCTCTTTTTCACCTATGTAAGTTCTATCTTTCACTTTCCAGTGGTGCTTATACAATTATGCATGCTCTTAGTCGCTTTCATTTTAAAGAACAAATAATCAAAGTCAATTTTTGTTTATTACACCTTTAACAGTGGGAGATGCCATCAGCAAAGGAAATACCTTCTACCTTTATCCTCAAGTTTCTGTAAAAAATTAGTCTATGTTTATTCACAATTATTCTAGTTCACTTCTCAGACCTTGAAACTCTAAGATCCCCAGTGGCCTCCTAGGAGGCCAGATGTAAAAAAAAAAATTGGCATCTCATGCATCTTTGCCATTTGAGTTAGTGGATAACACCCTCTTTCCAGGTACATTCCCCCTTGATGGCTGTAATGACAGCTCTCACATTCCCCAGTCTCCATTGCTGAGTATTCCCTTAGAATGTGACTCCCAGAAGTTCTCTCCTGTAGCCCTCACTTCTTTTCTCCATGGAAATCTTACCTTTGACTATAGCTTAATTTTTTTATCTTTGGAAGTTTTACATATGTCTTCTTTTTCCCCGCTTGACACCCCCACCTCCAGCCATTCCCACCCTGGGTAAGTCCCACCACCCCAGTGTCTGTGTCCATTGGTTATGCTAATATGCATACATACAAGTCCTTTGGTTGCTCTCTAACCCTCCCCTCTTCTGCCATTTGTCTGTGGATTTCTTGTATGAACAATATTCTTATTCATCAAATTATGTTGATCATCATATCCCACATATGAGTGAGATCATGTTATATTTGTCTTTCTCTGACTGGCTTATTTCACTTAGCATAATGCTCCCCAGTTCCATCCATGCTATTGCAAATGGTAAAAGTTACATTTTTTTTTTTAGAGTGGCATAGTATTCCATTGTGTAGCTGTACCTTAGTTTTTTAATCCACTTATCTGCTGATGACCACTTAGGTTGTTTCCAAATCTCAGCTATTGTAAATTGTGCTGCTATGAACATAGGGGTGCATATATCCTTTCTGATTGGTGTTTCTAGTTTCTTGGGATGTAGTCCTAGAAGTGGGGTTACTGGGTCAAATGAGAGTTCCAAAATTTTTAACTTTTTGAGGAAACTCCATATGGTTCTTCACTGTGCTGCACCAGTCTGTATTCCCACCAGCATTGCAGGAGGATTCCTTTTTCTCCGCATCCTTACCAGCACTTGTTGATTTGTTGATTTGTTGATAATAGTCATTCTGACAGGTGTGAGATGGTATCTCATTGTTGTTTTGACTTGCATCTCCCAGATCATTAGTGACTTTGAGCATGTTTTCATATGTCTCTTGGCCTTCTGTATGTCTTCTTTTGAAAAGTGTCTATTTAGATTCTTTGCCCATTTTTCGATTGGACAATTTTTCATCCTTTCGTTAAGTTGTATGAGTTCTCTGTAAATTATGGAGATTAAATCCTTATCTGAAATACTATTGGCAAATATGTTCTCACATGCAGTGGGCTTTCATGTTGTTTTGTTTTAATTTTAATGACCACAAACAAAACTGAGATCTCTACATTGTCCCATATAGCTGTCCTGAGTTCCAGATCTATAAACTTCACAATCATTGGCATTTAAATTGGTATGTCAAAATCAACATATTAAATATTGAGCTGGACATATCCCCTATTGACACAAAACCTGCTTGTTCTGCTCTCTTACATTGTACCTTCCAATCCAGGGCATGACTTTTCACCCAGATAATTGATCCAATTCCTTAGGAGTCATTTTAGGTTCCTCCCTCATGCCCCTTCATACCCAACTTGTCAAAGCTTATTAATTCTTCACCACCACCCACAAAATACTTCTCAAAGGACTTATTCAGTTTCACAATTTTTTATTTCTTACCTCCCACTTACTCTTTAACACAGCTCAGTTTGACTTCTGCCATGAAACATTTCTTATTAAAGTCACTAACTCTCATGTGTCATTAATGCATCCCTACCCGTCCTCCTGCCCTTCCTTACCAGAGGCTTGGAGAGCACATCTCCAAATGACCACTTGCATTTGAATCCCCTCCTGGAGCCATGCTGGGGACCAAAGTAAGACAGCCTGGGAAAGAAGACTGAATGAGTTCTCAGAGGCAGATTTTACTTGCCTCTTATTTCCCATTGTGGAGTACTTTTAGCTTTTAAAGGCATTTACTTCATCTGCAGTATAAAATGTTTAATTTCTTTTCAAGAGCACTGGCACAGTTCCTAAAACTTGCCTAAGCACATTTTAAAATGTGCCTAACTAGCTGCCATTTGTCTACTTCAGATTGTGCCTAACTAGCTGCCATTTGTCTACTTTTAGAAGGCAATGAAATTTTTAGCAATTGCAAACTATATCACTACTTACTGCATAGTAAGTTCACAATATAGATAAACTATGAAACTCTGGAGAATTTTATTTAGTGAATCATGTTAATTGTACATATTGCTATCACACTTTATTAATTTGACAACTTGTTAGATTGTTAAGCAAATATTAAACCCTGTTGTGAATAATGAACTGTTCTTGGTGCTATACATGATACAAGATTTTAGAAAAACTTAGACTGTACTAAGTGGTCATTAGCTAAAACAAACTAAATAAATAAAAATAAAAGTACATAGTGTCATTGAGTGTGATATAATGATTATTCTACCTAGCCCGACTGGGTCCTCAGTTGGTTGGAGTACTATCCTGTGGACCAAAAGGTTGCGAGTTCCATTCCTAATCAAGGCATATACCTTCCTCTAAAATATCATTGGGTCAGATAAAAAATAGATAATTCTATCTAACAATTTTTCTAATGAGTAGGTCAAAACTTCAAGAAGTTTTGTTCATCAAAAGTTTTAAATTCATTTGGGCCCTGGCCAGTTGACTCAGTTGATTGGAGAATTGTCCTGTACACCAAGAGGTTGCAGGTTCAATTTCTGGTCAGGGAACATACCTAGATTGTGGGTTCCATCCCCATCAAGTTGAATTTAGGAGGCAAGTGGTTGATGTTTCTCTCTCTCTCTCTCTCTCTCTCTCTCTCTCTCTCTCTCTCTCATTCTCTCTAAAACATCAATAAAAACATATCCATGATGAGAATTAAAGAAAAAAAATTAAATACATTTGGAATCCTATTCTATGTACATTTAAGGTAATATAAAATCAAATTTGGCACCTTTTCTTTCATGAGGAGATAAAAACCTGTGTGTCTTTATTTTATTTAATTTTGTGTTTTAAAACTTGAAATTATTTTATTATCTCACTTTTTAAAACTTAAATTCTTTATTGTTTAACATATTACATGAGTCTCCTTTTCCCCCCATTAACCTCTACTTAGCCGCTCCTACCTCCTAGCACATGCCCTCACCTCCCTACTGTCTGTTTCCATTGGTTATGCTCATATACATGCATACAAGTCCTCTGGTTGATCTCTTAACCCTTCATCCCCCACCTTACCTTTAGGTCAGACAGTCTTTTTGGTACTTCTATGTCTCTGATTCTATTTTTGTTAATCAGTTTATGTTGTTCATTATATTCCACAAATTAGTGAGATCATGTGATATTTATCTTTCTCTGACTGGCTTATTTTGCTTAGCATAATGTTCTCCAGTTCCATCCATGCTGTTGCAAATGGTAAGAATTCCTTCTTTTTTACATCAGTGTAGTATTCCATTGTGTTGCTGTACCTTAGTTTTTTAACCCACTCATCTGCTTATGGGCATGTAGGCTGTTTTTAAATCTCAGCTATTATTAATTGTGCTGCTATGAACACAGGGGTGCATATATCCTTTCTGATTGGGGTTTTGTTTCCTTGGGATATATTCTTAGAGGGGGGATTACTGGGTCAAATTGAAGTTTCATTCTTAATTTTTTGAGGAAACTCCATACTGTCTTCCACAGTGGCTGTACCAGTCTGCATTTCCACCAGCAGTGCATGAGGGCTCCTTTTTCTTCACATCCTCACCAGTACTTGTCTTTTGTTCATTTGTTTATGATAGCCATTCTAACAGGTGTGAAATGGTACCTCATTGTTGTTTTGATTTGCATCTCAACATGCAAATCAACTTTGAGCATGTTAGTGACTTTGAGCATGTTTTCATGTCTCTTGGCCTTCTGTATATCTTCTTTTGAAAAGTGTCTATTTAGGTCCTTTGCCCATTTTTTGATTGGTTTATTTACCTTCTTTTTGTTAAGTTATATGGGTTCCCTTTAAATTTCAGAGATTAAACCCTTATTGGAGATAACATTGGCAAATATGTTCTCCTATGCAGTGGGCTATCTTGTTTTGTTGATGGTTTCTTTTGCTGTGCAGAAGCTTTTTATTTTGATGAAGTCCCATTTGTTTATTTTCTTCTTACTTTCACTTGCCCTAGGAGCTGTGCTGGTAAAGATATTATTACAACAAATGTCTGTTATTTTGCTGCCTATGGCCTCTCTTAGGATTTTTATGATTTCCCATCTTACGTTTAAGTTTTTTATCCATTTTGAGTTTATTTTTGTTTATGGTGCAATTGGGTCTAGTTTCATTATTTTGCATGTATCTGCCTAATTTTCACAACACAATTTATTGAAGATACTGTCTTGACTCCACTGTATGCTCTTGCCTCCTTTGTCAAATATTAATTGAGCATAATGGCTTGGTTGGTCTCTGGTTCTCTGTTCTGTTCCACTTGTCTATATGTCTGTTCTTGTGCCAGTACCAGACAGTTTTGAGAACAGTGGCTTTGCAATATAGCTTGATATCTGGTATTGTGATCCTCCAACTTTGTTCTTCTTTCTCAAGATTGCTGCAGCTATTCGGGGTCTTTTTTATTTATTTTTTTAATTCCAGATGATTTTTTGAAGAAATTGCTCTAGGTCTTTGGAGTATGCTTTTGGTATTTTAATGGGATTGCATTGAATCTATAGATTGCTTTGGGTAGTATGGACATTTTAATGATGTTGATTCTGCCAATCCATGAACATGGTATATTCTTCCATTTGTTTATGTTTTACTCCATCTCTTTCTTCAGTGTCCTGTAATTTTTTAAGTATAGGTCCTTTACCTCTTTTTTTAAGTTTGTTCCTAAGTATCTTAATTTTTTTGTTGCAATAGTAAATGGGATTTTTTTTTTTTTAGTTTCTCTTTCTGTGAGTTCATTATTGGTGTATAAAAATAGCCATAGATTTCTGGGTGTTACTTTTGTATCCTGCTACATTGCCAAATTCATTTATTAAGTCTGGTAGATTTTGGTGAAATATTTAGGGTCTTCTATGTGCAATATCATGTCATCTGCGAATAATGACATCTTTACCGCTTCTTTTCCAAATTGGATGCCTTACATATTTTCTTAAGTGGATTTTCTGATCTAATTTTTTACTAGAATTCATCCTTCTTAATTGAAGCCTTATAATAAATAATTCATCTTTTGTAAATCCTCCAACTGCAAAGGTAAATGAAAAAAAAAATAGGAGATAACATTATTTTCTTTAGTCCAGTTTCTGAATTAATAGAGAAAGCTATTTAAAACTCTCATTGACATTTTCAATGAGGTAACTGAACACAGAGAGAAAAAGTGGAACAAAACCATATTGCCTGCTTAATTAGGACAAAAGTAGTGGAATACAAACATCAGCAACTTGATGATTGTCATATGGTTCAGAACATGACTGATTTGGAAAAAATGTTAATTCAGGGCTCAAAGATGGATAAATGGAACAACATTGTACAACTTGGATTTCTTATATCTGTTTCTCATCTTTTTTGAGATGCACGTGTGCAGAGTTCATAATGTTGTCCAAGATATTTTGGCAAACAGCATTGAGGAATATAAGTGTTGACTACTTGGGTGATAGTTGCCAGATCTAGCTACATGTATAGAGTGACAGAAAATTGGAACAAAAATCAGGGTGGCAGACTCACATTTGCCACTAATGTAAGTCTTTTGTAAGTGTTGAATTATTCAATTTATCATTTATTCAACCCATAATAACTTTGTTATTCTGTCTTTTTTCTAAGAGATCATACATTTTATTCCTGCCACTAATTAACTCCATGACCATGTACAAATCACAGATTCTCAATTTGCATAGTGAACAAAGGTGGCATTAGGTAATTTCTAAACTCTCTTCCAACACTGACAATCTATGATGCTATTGAGAATAGATTTATCTTGAAGATTAAGGAAGGAATCAATTCATACATTTTACTCAGTGAAGAAGTATTATTTAAGTATATGATATAAAATGGAGCCACATGAGAAAGCAACTTGTGCCTTAGGAAAATCAATCAGATATTTGAATAGGTTCTGATTAGAGATCTCTTCAGCAAGAAATCACGCCCAACAACAAGAACCAAGAGAATACCAACAGAATTCAGATTCCTCAGTCCCAATTTTATTATATAGAATTGCACTCTTTTATGTACTTTCTGGCAAGAGGTATATTTTATAGCTACGTTTTATATTTCCAAAAATGGAGAAAATGCAAAGAAATACTGACTTGATATCTTAGGGCAACAAAGGGCACAGCTACAATTGTTGAGACCTCAGTGGTAGGGAAATGTTGCAATTCAGTTATTTTCTTCATCCTTTAAATACCATATTTGTGAGATCTCTGATATGCCATGTCACAACATTGCCACATAGGATTCTCACATAATTAGCCCCCAAACATTTACGAGTGTGAAATGACCAGGGGCTATTAAAAACTACAAAGTTGTGGAGTAGAGGGATAGGAGGGATCAATGAGGTAATACTTTCAACAATAAAGGTAAATTTAAAATAATAACAATAATAATAATAATAATAATAATAATAATAATAATAAAAACCTACAAGGACAGCTAGAGCGAGCCAGGACTCAGGACTCTTTGGGACAAATTGAGATCTACAGTGTCCCTATTGGCTTGCTTTCAATTCTTGTTTTATAAAGATGTTTACTTTAAATATTGTTTCATTATACCTTATTTTAGATTCATCTCAATTACCATTTGCTGTGACTTATTCTTTAAATTGGGTTGTAAGTGAAGTCTCATCATTAGCTATGTAACATTAAGATATTTTAAAAGGAATTTCTTTGAGTCTTAGTTTCCTAATCTGAGGATTATTAGGGCATAGATGGAGCTTAGTTTATACTCTCAGAAAATAAAAGTGCCTTCCCTTAATTAGAGAGAGAACAGTTCTCTATTTTTCAAGCCCTCAAGGATAGTTGAGAGAGCAGATATGAGAGTATTATAAATGTCTTTTTTATTTTTTTCAGTCTCACAGTCTGTTGTACAGTTCCTTTTTGTTTTATTATATACAATGTCCATATTGGTAGGAGGATATTTCTTCTACATTGTTCTGATTATTTAGATGCTATCTTCTACTAATGTTCCCTACTAAGGACCTATCTGGATCTTTCTAGGTATGGTGGCAGTTTTGAGTTTTGGAAAACTCTACAGGGTTTAAAGGCATGGTTTGTTGTGCTTTGCAAATGAAAATCTTTGTTTCTCTTTCAAGAAACTTCCCATTATTTCCTCTTTTTGAAACTTTCTAATCACGGGACTGTAATATTGCAATATCTTCATTCTTCATGCATGTTTCTAAATGATGCTTTCCTCCTCCCTTTTTTCTTCTTCCTCCTTTTTCTTCTTGGACTTGTGCTCCTTTGGCCAACCTTTCACCCTTGGTATTTGACAGAGTCCACTTTGGCTTTTTGCTCTTTCTACTTGCATTCCCTCTCTGGGTGACCTCGTTCATCCCCTATCATGATTTCAAGGAACACTTCTCAAATCTGTACATCTCTAGCCAACAACATTCCTGTGTAATAAGGTGGGGAGAGGGAACAAGTGGGCAGTAGAATACTGGCTTCTCTGTGCAGATGGAGGCAGGGAGTGTAATGGACCATGGCATGCTAACAGTTGCTGACTAAGCACATGTGTATATGTGTTTGAATATGACATTACTCTCTTTGGTTTACTGGTCAATTAATCTTTTATATTGTTTTGTAAGAGACATCTTTATGAGAATGTACCCTTTCACAGCAGGTGATTGCATCTCTTCTTTAAAAAAATAGAAAGGAAAGAAAACAAAAAACCCTGAACATGGAGCCCTTTCAGCCATAACTATAATGCAAGTGTTTTTTAAAGCAGTCCTCTTGGTTTTTTTGAAAAGAAAAATATTGGACTCAGTACTCGACTTTCTTTCTTGTGGTTGTTTGTGGTTAGAATTTATGTACTTTGTAGTTTATATATCAGCAACAGCTGGATGCTGAAGCTCCAAGGAAAACTTCTCTCAAAATAGTTTTGTTGCAAAGAGAAAATGGCATTCATGAACTTTGGCAGGAACAAAACTGTTGAGCTATGTTCAATTTTGAAACTTGAAAACCCCACTGCTTGGAGAAGCCAGCCATACAGCATCCTGAGCTGGTCTTTTGTTACAAGAGGAAAGTGGTGTCAACAATGCACAGAGCTCCTGAGACCTCTGAGAAGTTGTGCACAGTGTGTCCGGCAGGTTGCACAGTCCAGGTCCACTTAGATGGGGACCTTACCACAGAACTGCACAAGAGCTCAGGAAGAGGCAATGCAGGAAACCTGTTACTCTGCAAAGCATCTTTCTATGACCCGAGTTTGGCTCTGCATTAGCTGACTTAGAAGGCAGCTTAACAGATTTTCAAAAATGACTTTGTTTTACTCATTAAATCATAACATTCATATAATTTGGGAGTCCTTTATAATTAAGGTGGAAGATCCAGTGTTAGTCAGGTCTCCAGGGCAGTGCCCTATTATCCTAGTCTCCTTATCTTTCAAGTCAGTGTTTCTGTGTTCTCAGTAATGTCGTGGGGTGGGAGAGTTTCATTCTGCTTAGCCCTTTCAGCTGACCTCGTCTGAATCATAGTAGCTGGTTTAAAGTCTTAAACTCCAGTAGCCCTCACTGTTGTTGAGTGAATATCTGGCCTCATCGTTACTTATTGCTCAATAATTAAGTTGCCCCAAAACAACTGTTCAGTTTTCTATTTTCCTAAACAGCTGCTTCTGCAGTATGTGAGGCTGTCCCAGCCTGCCATGGCTAGGACCCCTCTGTCATGATCCACACTACTAAAGATCTGGATGCAGTAAAGAAGAGCCCCTATGGTATATGGGTGCTGCTCATGGGCCAGAGACCCTTCCACAGAAACCAGAGCTGTCTCTGAAAACCTTGTCCAAAGCCTTCTTATAATAGCTGTCATGGAGGGGTGTGTATCTTAATAAGCCGTTGTTGAGTACCTCTTTTAGTTTCTCACAGAAACTGTTGCTTTAGGAGTATTGTCAGGATGAATTCTGGAGTCCCCTCTCTCATGGCATCTGGCATTTTGTAGTTCTTTTCTTTCACTCAACCTATTGCCAGCTGAGGCAGCTCTCTGCCCCTTCTCTCTTTACCTCCTGGAGATTGTTTTTCTTGTCACTTGGCCTGAATTGGAACTACCCTAGGTCACTGTGATAGATCCTCACGTCCAACCACCAGGAAGAAGGAAGAGGTCAGGGACCTTATCTGTGATCCTCCTTCCTGGTTGAAAATTTCTCCTTTTCCTTCTTTGAACTTCTCATAGCAACAGGACTGCTGATTCCATGTCAGACTAAAGGCCCTGTCTCAACATTTCTCCAAGAAAGGACTAACAAGGAGCCACTCAAGGGTTCAAAGTGGGCAATCTCTGTAGACAACTGGCAGCTTCCTCTGCCTGAGTGGGAGCAGAATATCTGAAATCATTTAACTATAGGGCACAAAGCTATACAGAAAAGTGTTTTATTATGCTTCCTGAGACATAAAAGGGTGATTAGATCCAGATATTCCTTTACACTGAAGTAGTACTATGATCTACTGAGCGTATTAATCTCTCTTTTTCCGGGGGCTCTAAAAATAGAATAAAATCTTATCTGGGATAGTTTTAATAGGGTTCTCTCATAGGGTAAGTGAATGGATGACATTGAAGCTTCTGGTTTCTTGTAATCAAATGCCTTACTTGCTTTTTAAAGACTGGCTGTTAGTTGGGCTTGGGTTTGGAATCAGAATATTTGGGTATATGAGCTCATAAGATTTGGATTCCGCTTCTTTATTTGGTCAGAGAAAATATTGGCATATAAATGAACCTTCCATAAATTTGTGGGAAAATGTTAACTTCTGCACCACTATAATTACTCCTTATTTTATGAGTTTCTGATCACCACCAAATCAGTTGCTAGCAAGGAATCTCATGCATTGTAAAACTCTAGTCATGTTTAATTCATTGTACAAAGTTTATTGTTTGTTTTTATTTTTCAGCCTCCACCTCAGATATATGACAAACAGTTGGATGAAAGAGAACACACCATTGAAGAATGGAAAGGTGACTCTACTACTTAAATAAAGTATACATTTTACTTATTGAGACCCCAAAATATTCTCAAGCCTTTTTCTTTTAAAACAACTTAGTAAGAGGATTTTCTAATTGCTACCCTCTTATACCATCTTCAAAGCTCCTAAAACTAAATCTACCTTTTCATATTACTAGTAATACTTCATTTACTCAAGAATGAATGGAATTAAATACTGACACTTTTTAAAATAGTACTCATAATCAAGGCATTTGCCATGGTGGAGGGCAAAATTCAGTTTAACATTTCACAATTAAACATGTTCTGTTTGTACATAAATTTATACAAAATGGATAAAATCATGTCTGAGATGATTTAGACATTAGAAAATAAAAGATAATTAATACGTGAATTTATTCACTTGATATGTAGCAGTTGAGAATTTAAATAAAAAATACACTAAGCTTATTTTTTTTAGTTAGAAAGAATGAATGAATGCATTAATTCATTTTTCCTCAAATACATTGTATGATTGAGATTATACTTAGACAGAAACTATAAAGAATAGTTAAACTAATATAACTAATTTACAGAGTAAAATAAATATGACATAACCAAATACAGATTAAATGAAATTAAAATTAGGAGGAACATAAATGGAAGATCTAAATGGAAGAAATGTTTGTGCCACATTGAATAAATTAATTCTTATAATTTATAATTAGGTAAATTAACAAAAAAAAACACTGAGGAAAGTTCTAGAATGGGGACATAAGAGGAAAACAAAGAGTAGATATGAGCAAGAGGTATCATAAATATAGTAAAGAGACTCCAGTGGTCAAGAAGTCAAGTTGGAAAATATGGAAAATGAGCATTCTCCTTCCTTTCTGGGCTATTGCAAGAAAATGTAGACTGTAAACAGTGGATCAAGTAAAAAAAAAAAAAGATATTAAATGATGGATGGAAAGACTTAATTTGACCTAAGATCCAGAAAGTACTCTGAGGGGTTTGTGTTGAGTAAGTAAGTGAAAGGCTATAAATATCACTTAAGAAGATAAGTATGGACTAAAATGTGAGTAACTGGAGAAGTAAATACCTGCAAATGTATAAAAGCTGTAAGCCATGTTAAAGCAGGTATGAGTAGCGCTGAGTGATTGCTAGTTAGAAGGTGAAAATACACAAGTTTAACTCAAGTAACAAAAAGTCAAAAACAGATACCAGTTTGGGAATAAATGTAATAATATTTTAATGGTGGGGTTTAGGCAAGTTTGGTTTGACAATTTCAAGAATTGAGTCTGGAAAAAGGGTGAAGTAAGAGTTTAAAAATGGATAGAAACTAATCGTTTGAAGTCATGAGAATGTTATTTAAATATAAATATAGTGATTTATTTACAAGAATAGCATGACACCCTTTAAGAAGAGAGTAGAAAAGAAAAATGAATGTTCAAAACTGAATCCTTAAGAGATAAGTTAGAATGTTTTAGCAATCACCCAAAGAATTCAGAAAACAATTACAATGTGTATTCCTCTTGCAAGAAAATGTAAGATTAGAGGAGTAAAGGACTCCCAATTGTGTTCTAATTTACTCAGCCCCATCAAAATGTCATTAAATAAGGAATTTTCTTTGTGGACTTGGAAGAAATTTATTTTTTAATAACACTAATACTTGTTTTTCACAGAACTTATCTATAAAGAAGTAATGAATTCAGAAGAAAAGACTAAAAATGGTGTCGTAAAAGGACAACCTTCTCCTTCAGGTACTCACTCTCAGTGAATAACCAATAAATCAATACTTGTGTATTTCTCTTGGCCTTGAGCAGGAATTGCGACCAACAATATTGTTTATTATGCATATGAACAAGTATCACATGACCGTTTTCCTCTAACAAATTTAGTTTTATTCCCCCCACCTTTTGTTAGCTAGAAGAGGCAAAATGAAAACATACAAGTTTAACTTCAGTAATGATAAGCCAAAAATGAATGCCAGCTTGCGAATAAATGTAATAATTTTTAATCTTGGTTTTTAAGAAAGTTTGATTTTACAGATTCAAGAGTTGAATCTAGAAAAAAGATGAAAAGTTGACACATTTATGGGAAATAATAGTTTTAAGTTCAGCATGGCATTCTGACTATTCAGATTATGAAGACCCAGCACAGGAGTTCTTTTAGAAATGTTAACATGGACTGCTTCAAAGGTAACTGCTACTCATCCAAATGCAGAGCTGTAAAGCTCTGTCTCCCAAGACAACAGAGAGATTAAGAAACCCTGAAGCCCAAACCTCTTTCCTCATTCACTCCAGTGCTTGATTTCTTCACAGGGTTGGTGTGACAGTAGTTGAAGCATCAACCAAGATGGGTACCAATTAATGTCAGCATGGAAAACCTCTCAGTTTGTGATATACAGATTTGTGCATATACATATTTTGCTATGTAATGTACTTTAGGATTACTTACATTTATTAATGCTAATATATTTGTTCTAAGATCTATGTCCTGAATATAAAGAGAATATAAAAAGAGTTCTAGAAAATGTAATGGCTTCCCTGGCTGATGTGGTTCAGTGGTTGCATGTTATCCTGTGCATCAAGAATTCACTGGTTCAATTCCTAGTTGGGGCACATGCCCAGGTTGCTGCATGTCCTATTGGGGACATGCAGGAGGCAGCTGATCTATGATCCTCTATCATTCCTCTTCCTCCCTCTCTCTCTAAAAAAATCAATAAAAACATAATAAAAAAAAGAAAATATATGGCTTATACTCAGCTCATGCTGGGAATAATGTAAGCTGCAAATGATTAGTTTAAAAACATAGATTTAGTTTTCTACCTTTGATAAGCAATTTTCCCCCAGGATTTTTCAGTTGTTTCAGGAAGAAAAAAAGATATAAAATGAATTAACAAATTTGTCAATCTTGTTCTACTCTGAACAAGTTTGTACCTACAACCACTAGGCTGCCAAAATAGATGCATTTCAGTTATGTGTTTTTCTCACTTCTAGACTGGAAGAAATGTCAATTCTATTCCAAATCTTTTTTTTCCTCAAAGAGAGTTAGGGGAATCATTGGTTATGTGCCCAGACTATTCATTATTCTAACATACAGATTGCTACAAGCCTGGAGAAGTTGCTTTTAATTTACCTGCATGTTCTGTTTGCTGCTAATTAAGGAACCCAAAGATTGAATCCAATACCCTCAAGATGCCTCTTGCTACGGCAAAAAGACTCTGTGTCTTAAGAATTCCCATAATGGCCAGAACATATTTTGCTGTCATCATGAAGAAGCCAAAATACCAGGGTCCAATGAAGGGTGACTAGCAACTCAGGCTGAGACTGGACATATTTTATTCATCTTTGGTTAAAGTCAATATTAGTTCATCTTCTTTACTTTTCCCAAAGCAATCATGCTACCCTATCTTCTGCTATTTTCTCTTCCATTTTCCCCTCAACCATAACCAGGTCTCTACAACAGCTAATCTTTGATGACATAAAATTCACAATTTTCTCTTTAACACTTTCACAACACTTCCACAAAAATACTCTTATTTCCACAATTCCTTTTATGTAGCTCAGGGAAGGCAAAAGGGGACTAAGGAGTGTAGAAGTGAGATTAAGTAATCATTAAAGGAATGTGATGAGTAGTCTGCCATATGAAGAAAGCTTTAACTATTTGGCAAAGGAACAAAGTTTGTACATAATCAAAGCATACTTTTTTAATCATTAAAATCATAGTTCTTATACAAAAGAAAGTGAGGACATGTAGTAGTTTCTTTTAACTCACCAATGAAGAAAATGGCAGAATGACAATGGCAAGTTGATGAAGATATAAGACATTAGGAGTTATGTAATCTCTGTATGGCAGCAGGAGGGGAAGCTATAGATTTGAGCAAGAGTTAAACTGGTCAGTGCTCTCCAATGACTTTGCATCACTTAATGATTTAAGCTTAGTAACCTCTTGCTGATATTGATGACCCTATATAATATACCCAGGCTTTTTCACATGGCATCCCCTCTAGGGTCTTATATTTTTACTAGAGGCCTGATGGATGAAAATTTATGCAAGAGTAGGGCTTCCTTCCCCCGGCTGCCAGCACTAGCTTCCCTCCAGGCCGGCTTCATCAGAAAGGACATCCGGAATGATGTCTGGTCTAATTAGCATTTTACCCTTTTATTATTACAGATATGGTGAGGTTCACCACCTTTAGGAATTCCGTTCACTCTAAAGTGGTTGCTTATTAAATACCATATTGTCCTCAAATATCTTTAATATATGTCCCAAAAGACTTTTCATAACATCCCAAATGAATAGGATCATTCTGTCTTATGGGTATTACTAGTTCCTATATTTTAGATGTTGTCTTATTATACCTTTAGTGATTATAAATTCATTGAGAAGAAATCCTGTATGTATTCATCTTGTGTACCATGCAATGACTAATTGCTGTGCCTTGTGCATAATATTAACTTGATAAACATTTATTAATTTAAAAATTGCTACTCAAGTCCTCCCTCAGCATATTTTTGGTGCTCTTTCAAAGACAGAATTCAAGACAGCATCATAACTTTAACACAGTTTGCAATTCAGTATGTTCTGATGCTAGTAAATATTTATTCACTCTATTATCACCATGAAGATAAATGAGTCAAGAATCAAGTATATGAAGTGTTGCTACTGACATTTGCTTATGTTTCAGATAAAGCTTTGCTGCTTTCATGTAGTTATTTGATTTACTTATTTTTGGTAAATCAAGTGTATATTTCTGATTTTTTTTTGCAGATCTGTTTATAATGTGTTATGATTAGTGGTAAACTATGTCACTTATGCTCTACCTACATGTGAGAAGACTAAACCACTTTTTAACCACTTCAAGTGCTTATAACAATCACAAATTATCTACCTTATTCACATGCCCTAAATTATAATTATTTATAATTATCAAATGATTTTTTTATTTTGCTGACTTAACCAATTTATAGGAAAAATGATTATGGATTTAATCTTTCACTTCATGATTTTAATGTAAAATAGTCATTGCTTAATGAGAAATTATATATATGTGTGTGTGTATAAATATATATATATATAAAACATCTGTTATGAGATATTTGCATATGATGTATTTGTATGCATAATGCAGAGGACAGCCATGCACCAGAGCCTACCCTTCTTGCTCCTGAGAGCCAATTGTGGTCATCTCTCCCAACTATGAGTTTATTGACCTCATATTGGTAGCTTGAAACCCACCATGCAGGATTTAAGACATGGAAATAACCTAATTCTACAAGTCAGATTTTTTTGGCCCTGGAGAGCTAATAGATTTTTATTGGCACACCCCTGTGTTTTTGTGTGTGTGCAGGCACAATATGTACATATGCAGAAAGCCATGCTGGAAAGGAAAAGCAACTATGCAAAAAGTCAGCTCCCTTGCATTATTCATTATTTATCTGCATATCATAATTTATTTTGTAAATAGCTAAGATGAAGTAATCTTACAATATTGACTCCCTTAATACTTAGTCCTGGCAACACTGGGAACTCAGAAGCAAGGGAATAAGTTAATGCATTTTCTCAGGGACAGAATGTTTCTGAAACCCAAAACCATGTTTTAATGATGCGTTTAAAATATAATTGGAAGTGAAACGTGCATTTGCAGAAAATACATAGGTTTGAAATTTATTTATGGAATTGTTGTATATCAGTAAGAAATACATCTAAATTTCAGATACATTTCTAAATAAATAATTGTACTCCCTTCTGCTATCTGATTCCACTTGCATAGTGATTTATTTTCAAGAGTAGCATGGCTGCTTGCTTTCTGAATTGATTTGTAAAGACTGCTGAGGGAATTTCAGTTCATGAATAGAAATTAATTTTCCTCTGAAAGCATTTGTTATAGAATGTTAGAGCTAGAACAAATATAAGAGGTCATCTAATCTAAAAACTCTACTCACCAACTCCATTCCACCTGAGAAATAAACCACCCAGAATTAATAATGACTCACCAAGGTACCGATGCTGAGTAGGATGGATAGAGCTTTAGCAGAATCTCTAATTGAAGATAAAGCTCCACAGATCATTATAATCTACTAGAGGCCCAGTGCAGGAAATTCATGCAAGGGATGGGGTGGGGGAGATCCCTCAGCCCAGCCTGTACCCTTTCGCAATCCAGGACCTCTCAGGAGATATCTGACTGCTAATTTAGGACTGATCTTGCAGGGATCCATGAGGCATTGGGTCTAAATAAACTGTTGGACATCCCTCTCACAATCTGGGACTGCTGGCTCCTAACCGCTTGCCTGCCTGCCTGCCTAATCACCTTAACCCCTCTCCCTGCCTGCCTGATTGCCCGTAACCACTCGCTTGCCTGCCTGATTGCTCCTAACTGCTCACTGCCTCCCTGATCGTCCCTAACCCCTCTGCCTGCCTGCCTGATCGCCCCTAACCACTCTGCTTGTCTGCCTGATTGTTTCTAACTGCCTCTGTCTCAGCCCTTACTGCTGCAGCTTCATCTAGAGCAGCAGTTCTCAACCTGTGGGTCATGACCCCATCACAGGGGTCGCCTAAGACCATCAGAAAACACAGATATCTACATTACGATTCACAACAGTAGCAAAATTACTGTTAGGAAGTAGCAAAGAAAATAATTTTATGGTTGGGGGTCACCACAACATGAGGAACTCTAGTAAAGGGTCCCGGCACTAGAAAGGTTGAGAACCACTGATCTAGAGGGTCATCTGGAAGGATGTCTGGAAGGTCATCCAGCTGTTTGGTCTAATTAACATATTACACCTTTATTATTATAGATAACCTCTCCCCCAACTATATTTCATACACCGTGTGTGTTATTCCCAATTAGAGACACTGTTCTAGTCCAGTAATATTGTTTTTGTTAAAAATGTCAGCCCCAAACAAGTTGAGGTTCAATGTTATGCAGAAAGAGAAAGAAATATATTTCAGTGACTTTTTTTTTCATTTTAGTATTTCTTATAATTTTTCATATCTATTTTTTGTGTGTAGATAGATCAGGAAAACAATTACTTTTAAAAATGCAGAACAACATTTTTCACTGAAATAATAGATACCTTTTGGCTTGATAACTTCGAGTTGAGAAATTTTCAATGATGTAAGTTACTTCTTTCCATGAAACGAAAACTTTCTCTTACAGGTACAGTTGTAAGTAGTTAATAGGTGGTATTCCTTATTTGCAGCTTGCTAGTATTTTTAGTACTTTAAATGCCATTTTTATTTGCAAGCACTTATCATCCTTTATTGATATCAAAACATTTCTTTAAATGCACATGTCTACTGGTTTCCCTGAAAACAGTATAAAAGGAATATTTATCACATGTTAGGATATCCAGGACAAGTGGCACTATAATCAAATTCAATTTAGTTCAGTTTTGTTCAGGAGATTTTCACAAACTCTTTAGCAGTAAATTAACAACTTGAAGCCAAGGTCCATGTCTTGACTCTTCTATTTTGTTTGTTTTTATGGTATACAAAGTTTATTTATTGCCTATATGAAATCAGTCTTAGACGTATCATCCAGTAAAGTCAGAATTAGCTACAATCAAGCAGGCATTTATTATAGTGCAATACAGGAAATCACATAAAAGATCTTTCATAGAGCATTGATGGATTGGTTAATCTTTAACAACTATCTCTTTTTAAAAAATCAGAACTGATTATAGTATTTGCCAATTTCTGAGTTGTAAGTGTTCTCACTGTGAGCAATTTCAGGCTACCGATGTGACATCAATGAAGGCAGCATGGAAAGAGATGCTAGAAACTGTCTTTCAAAAGCCACTAAAAGCCAGCCCAGCATGCTACTCTAGTTTTTGCTACCTCCATTCAATATTATTTATAAACTAGTGTTTCTGTGCATGAAATTCATGCACATAAAAGGGAATTAATTATGGGAAATATTTTAATATTGGTATTTGCCCTTTCTCTATAATTGCACGCAGGCTGTATCATGTCCCAGATTGGGGACACATGCAGGCTGCATCTTGTCAGTGCTGGGTGGGAATGCACACATGCATTGTCACATCCAAGGCTGGGGATGCAGGCAGGCAGCTTCACCTTAGCACTGGATAGGGACACATGCAGGCAGCATGATGTTAGCACTAGGCAAGCCTGTGTATATCTCCACTGGGAGCGGAAGTCCCCGCCTCTGTCCCCACCCACCAGGTCCTGCTTACACATGCCTCCTTCAGGAGTGGCCTCCACTTCTGAGGCAATGTGACATTAGCACTGGGCAGGCCTGTGTGCACGCTTCCACAGTGGGTGGAAGTTCCTACCCCGTCCCCATCCACCAGCTCCTGTGCCTGCACAGCCTGTTGACTCTTAGTGACTGGGACACCATTAGGACCAATTAGCATATTACCTCTTTATTGTATAGATATAAATTTGTGTGTTTTTTTCTAGGAAAATTTCCTCAATGTTCTTTGTATAATTTCTCTAGCTGCTAATGTTGTGGTTTTGTGTTTATTTACAATTTGATTAAACATTAAATTATGTTCTAATAAAGGAGACTTATCTCAGTTAAGTCATATCTCATCCTTGTTTGAATCAGTCCTCAGCTTTTACTGTGACAGTTAGAACAGATCCACGCAATCAACTGTTTTGGGCTAAAGAGAAATGCCTATCTCAAGAGAAGACCAGGACTATTATGTAGAGATACTTTAAAATACTGTTTGGTTTGCATTATTACAAAACTTTATTTTAAAACTTTTAAATTGTTTGTTTTGTCACAGTTTAAATAAAGCACACTAGCAAAAATCTTCCTGGTTACATGCATGTTTTGATTAATTATACTATTCATGAGATGCATATTTTATCATCTGCTCTATTTAGTTTCCAATTCATTGGAACTTTCTATTCATTAAATCAGCTGTACTTCTACATACTAGCAATGAACAGAAAACAGTTCCATTTACAACAAGCATGGAAAAAAATAAAATGCTTAAGAATAAATATAACAAAAGAAGTGCAATTTTTTACTCTGAAAAATACAAAACATTTTGAAAGAATTTAAAGATCTAAATAATGATATGTCATTGTTCACTGCTTAGAACATTTAATATTGTTAAAATGACAATACTGGCCAAATTTATCTGTAGATTAAACATAATCCCTATAAAGATTTTAACTGCCTTTTTTTCCCCAGAAATTGACAGAAAATTTTTTCTATTTTAAAAATTTACATGCATGAGACACAAAAAAGCCAAAATGATCTAAAAAAAGAACATAGTTGTATCATTCAGACCTCCTAGTTTCAAAACTGCAGTATTCAAGACAGTAGTGTTTTTGCATGAGAATCCTATGTAAATCAATGAAATAGAATTGAGAGTCTAGAAATAAACCCTTGCATTTATGGTTAATTGATTTTTAGCAAGAATATCAAGGCAATTTTGTGGACAAGAAATAGTCTTTTCTCTTTTTTTTATAATCCTCACCTGAGGATATTTTTTACGTTAATTGTTTAGAAAGAGTGGAAGGAAGGGCGAGAGAAAGAGAGAAAGAGAGCGGGGGGATAGGGGAGGGAGAGAGAGAAACATAGTTGTGAAAGAGACACATTAATTGGTTGCCTCCTGCATGTGCCCCAACCCAGGCTGGGATCAACCCAGATCCATGCAACCCAGATCCATGCCCTTCACCAGGAATCAAACCTGAGACTCTGCAGTGCTTGGACCAACACTCTAACCACTGATATACACTACTAGGGCAAGAAATAGTTGGTGCCAGTCTACTAGCTAGCCACATACAAAATAATGAAGGTAGACACCTACTTCATATCATATACAAAAATAAACTCGAAATGGATCATAGATGTAAGTAAGTGTAAGGGCTAAAATATGGGAGATAGGAGTAAGAAAATATAGGAGCAAATCAGGAAATATTTTTTGTTTGCTTGTTTTTTGGTATGTGTGTTTTAGATATGGCTAAAAGCACACCTAACAAAAGGGGGGGGGGAAATCCAATTTCATCAAAATTAAAAATATCTGTGCTTCCAAGAATACCATCAAGAAGGTGAAAAATATTATATAATAAGGGACTCATATTGAGAATATATAATCAACTTTTAAACTCAATAATAAAAAGAAAAAAAATTAAAAATGGCCAAAGGATCTGAATAGACATTTCTCCAAAGAAGATATACAAATGGGTAACAAACACATGAAAATATTCTCAACATCATTAGCTGTTAGGCAAATTCAATTCAAAGCACAATGAGATACCATTTCACATACTCTTGGATGGCCATAATAAAAACAACAGTTAAGAAGTGTTGGAAAGGGAGAGGGAAATTGTAGCCCTCATACACTTCTGGTGGGAATGTAAACTGGTAGAGCCACTCATGTTAAACATAGAGTTGCCCTATGACCCAACAATCCATGCTTAGTATAAAACTTTTACATGACTGTTTAGAGCTACATTATTCACAATGGCCAAAAAGTAGAAACAACCTAATGTCTATCAGCTAATAAATCTGATGCATCTATATAATAGAACATTATTCAGTCATAAAAAGACTAAATTATTGATACATGCTACAGCATCAATGAAACT
The DNA here is from genome assembly GCA_011751065.1 of Lasiurus cinereus. Classification (NCBI taxonomy): domain Eukaryota; kingdom Metazoa; phylum Chordata; class Mammalia; order Chiroptera; family Vespertilionidae; genus Lasiurus; species Lasiurus cinereus. Next base: position 50,838,028 of record JAAGEH010002528.1, on the reverse strand, counting down.
TGAAAATATTATGCTTTGTGAAAGAAGCCAGTCGTGAAAGATCACAGATTTTACTATTCCATTTACATGATATTAGAGGACCAGTGCACTAATTTGTGTATGAGGGGTGTCCTTCAGCCTGGCCTGTGTCCTCTTGCAATCTGAAGCAGCAGGCAGCCAGAGAGGAGCCTGGGCCAGGCGCAGCACTGCTGCCCTCACTCATCCCAGACCCACTGCCCCTGCCACCGCCACTCGGTAGTGTGCTGCTGTGGAGGTGGGAGAGGCTCACACCATAGCTGCACTCACCAGCCCTGAACCTGGCATCTGGTGCCTCTCAGTCAGCTGAGCAGCACTCCCACTGTGGGAATGCACTGACCACCAGGGGGCAGCTCCTGCATTGCGTGTCTTCCCCTGGTGTTCAGTGTGTGTCATAGTGACTGGTCAAATGGTCATTCGATCATTCAGTTGCTTAGGCTTTTAAATATATAGACATCTAGGATAGGCAATTTTATATAGACAGGAAGTAGATTCAACAGTGCCTTGGGATGGGGAGTAAGTAAGAAACAAAGAACAAGATTTTCTTTGGGGATGATGTAAACACTACCACATTGATTGTGGTGATGGTTGCACAACTATGTGAATATCCTAAAAACCACCAAGTTGAACAAATCTGTGAATTATATCTCAATAAAGCTATTGCAAAAAGGTATACGGGCAACATTTTGTATTTCAAATTAAAATTAAATCTAAAGCATAGCACCATGATTTGAAAGCCATTGTTGTGTAGGGCTATATTACCTAGGAGATGAATGAACAAAGTAATTTCACTCTGTCAGCCCACAATTGATAGTCATTCTTAGCGTTCTGTGTCTAGTTTTAATTTCTATCCTTTAATAAGGATGTGGAAACTTTGGAGACTGTCAGTACTGACAAGTATATTATAGTGATGCAAATTATTAGAGACCAAAGTTTATGAAAAAACATGAGGATGGGAGTGTAATTTAATCCAGAATCAGGAGGAAAAACAGAGCCTGGCACTTGGGACATGTCAGGGAATCAAGGGTTATCTGCTAATATGAGAAATCTAGTAAATGTCACGAGAGGAAATGAGCTAGCTCTGCACTCTCTCTATAAAAGCTATAATTAAGTATAGTTGGAATAAATTGAAACCAGACAACTTTACACAATGTTCTGATAATGAGAGAGTAATTATTTATAAGAGTTTTAAAAATCTAGAGACATTCAGCATTAGTAAGTACTTCTAAGAGTTTAAAGAACATGAAAAATGTATATGAAAATATACATTTTGTATATAAAAATATGTTACAAAATATATATTAAATAATTGCAATTAGAGAAACATCCTAGCGAAAGAGACAAGAAAGAAATACACCAACTTGAATAGTTCCTATTGTTAACATGATGATCAGTGCACATTATCTTTTTTCTGTAGTTTTTCACATTTCCCATAATTTAATGTATATATTTAATCAACAACAAAAATTAAAATACGTAAAATGTATTAGTTTAGATGTATAATCCTCTCCAGATACTTTCACAGTTTAATCACGTTTTTCCACAGGCAGAAAATGTCTACCTCAGAAGCAATCACATGGTGTTGACTTCTCTACTTCATTCAACTATATTTTTTTCTGGTTTACTAGATTTAAGTAATAATACTACTATAACTTGCTTTGGATTTATTACTTTTTACCAAATGTATCTAGCACACTATATTTGCTCAAATGAGGTATAATTTTGAAGACAGTTCTTCACCTCTTATTTTATTAGATGGTTATACTGCAGTATTTTAAATAGCAAACTTTCATAAAGTATACCTTAGGCCACTCATGTTGCTTTGGTATAAAAATTAAGGCCTGAGGAATGGTGTGAGTGGGGTGGAGGGATTCAATGAGGAAAAAGAGGACATCTATAATACTTTCAAAAATAAAGAGAAATTTTAAAAATTAAAGAATAATAAAATGCAAAATAAAAGAATATATAAAGAGAAAACGTGAATTGACTCTCTCCAGGATGTTGTGATTTAATTATACCTTATAACGCCTCTGGTTCATCTTTCCTTTTAGTTCTCAGTTTTAACTCATACGTATTTACTGAGCCATTACCATGAACAGTTTTCTTCTTGGAGCTGCAAAATTATTATATTTCCACAGAGCTGATAAATAAGAGAATTATTGTAGATTATTCTGTATTCATAATTCACAGTTCTTATCTGTAAATTCCCAGGCAAGCAAGCTTGCTGGAAAGTAAATACACAATTAGAAGGTATGTTCTGTATTAGGACCCATTAACCCCTTCATTTTAATAATAATAACAAAAAAAGAAGAATCATACAAACTAAAAAAGTAGAAGTGGGCTCTGGCTTCTCCTATTTTCCCCGCTTTGGTCTATGGCAACTTTCACCAAAAACCTTACTTGGTTTTTCTATATGGATTTTAAATTTGATGTCACCTTAATGACTATGTAATAATATTTACATAATATTCCTTTCTTTCTCTAGAGCTGTGGTCTCTAAGAAACTCAGATATCTGGGCTTCACCTCAGCCCATATTTCTGGGATAGGACTTTTAGATGTGTTTATTTTTAAAAGCTTCCTGCAATAAAAGCATCCAGGTTTAGATGATTACATTAAAGGGTTTTGCTTGTCTGCCTTTTACATAGACAGCTGTCTTCACACAGTTTATGGGAGGCTTTTAAAAAATGCAAAGGCCTTGGCTCCATTCAAGGCCAGTTATATTACTATGGTATATTGGAGGTGCAGGGAGTGACTGGGGTTTTTAGTGTTGTTGTTTTTCTCTTTCTAGTACATTACAGGTGATTTCTAAGGTAAAGTGAGATTTGCCAACTGCTGCGCTCATCTATGAGTGACTTGTGGCTAGGGACTTTGTGCTCTTATGTCTTCATTTTCACCCTCCACTTGGTGCTCTGTATTGGTTTTGCTATGAAGACTTGTCAAATGAATGATTTGCATTTGCTGAGGCTGCATCCTGAGAGATAGTGAGTCTAGTTCCAGATTTAGTCATGTTGGTCTTCATTTTCTTAGCACAGGTGCAGCAGTGAACAGCAGTGAGAGTCTCCCTCCATCCTCGTCCGTCAATGACATCTCCTCCATGTCCACCGACCAGACCCTGGCATCCGACACTGACAGCAGCCTGGAAGCCTCGGCGGGACCCCTGGGTTGTTGCAGGTGACTAGCCGCCTGCCTGCGAAACCCAGCGTTCTTCAGCAGATGATGGGATGGAACACACACACCCGCACACACAGACCCGCATACACACAAACGCAGACACGTAATGACAAGAACACAGCAAGGGAGAGAATCCAAGCCTAAATTGAAACAAACCTTTCAGCCTGCTTCTTCTCCAGAGTGCTCTATTGCAGCTAAGCCAGATGCGTATTTAACTTCTAGTTGCTCTTGCTCTGATCTTCTTCTAATGATGCTTACTACTGAAAGCAAATCAAACACAATTAGGGAAGCCTTTTCCATAAAGTGTAATTTTAATGGCTGCAAAACCAGCGACCTGTAACTGCCCTTTCAAATGGCATGACAAGGTGTGCAGTGGCCCCATCCAGCATGTGTGTGTCTCTATCTTGCATCTACCTGCTCCTTTTGGCCTAGTCAGATGGATGTAGATACAGATCCGCATGTGTCTGTATTCAGACAGCACTGCTTACTTAGAGATGCTACTGTCAGTGTCCTCAGGGCTCTACCAAGACATCATGCACTGGGGTACCACATGGTCCATTTCATGTGATCTATTACTCTGACATAAAACCCATCTGTAATATATTGCCAGTATATAAGCTGTTTAGTTTGTTAATTGATTGAGCTGTATGTCTTATAAGAAAACATGTAAATGGGAGAAACATGGGGGGAGTGAGCTCTCTCGGACCCTTGAAGATGTAGCTTCCAAATTTGAATTGATTAAATGGCACCTGTATACCAATTTGTAGAAAGAACATATGTGATGCTTATGTACATTGTGGGGGCGGGAGAGGGTAACGGACACTAAATGGTTTGGCTTTTAAAGGAAGGTGGGAATGCAAGGTGAGAGTCTTTTCCCTGACGATGTGTGGGTAGATTGTCTAGAGTTGTGTTGAGTATAGAGGAAGACCTACAGGGGATTATTGCTCCTTTGCTAGGAGACACTGACATCCATGTTTTAGTGAGTAGACCCCATTTGTCGTTTACAAGTTATGTGTCACAACTGGACAGAGGGTAGCAGGTGGGGAAGCAGGGATATTGTGCCCGTGTCTGATCCTAAGAATTGCTCTCCGGGTGATGTCCTTCAGAACACGAACCTCCTTAGACCATCCTCACATTGTGGGCTTTGTTTTCCATGAGTGTGCTCCTTCCCAGACTGATACTTGGCCAAAGTTTTCCTTTGAGAAGAAATATTACTTTCCTCTCCTGGAATAAAAAAATAAGAATTACTTAAAAAACACACAAAAGCACAGAGTGAACTTCAGGTTAGCATTTGAAAACATTTCCACTGACATTGTTTCTCACTTCTTAACATGGATGATGTTCCTATTTGTTTATTTTCATCAATTTGAACCATCCAAGAAGGGTTAATGATTCGAGTTAAGTACCGCAGTTGATGCCACAGCAATAATTCCGCCCATACATTCCTGCTACTAAACAGCCTTAGCAAAAGGAGTTTGTTCTAAGAGCCATGAAGCATTGATGTCCATGGTTAGCAAAATCACGAGTTGTGCATCCATTCAGTGAAAGTGCTTCCTGAGCTCCTGAGGAGACAGCAGGCAGCACCTGGGTTAGGCACAAGGTAGTGCCAGGGTCACTTCTCAGAAATACTAGAGACCCGTTGAGGCTTCCCTTCTTACTTTGCTGAGCTCACCGTCACAACTCTGTGTACTCTGACCATTTTGGTGCTGACCCATGTGGTGACATTTCACCTGAAGAAGAAGTGAAATGCATGAAAGTGATATGGGATGAGTGTGATATGGCTGGCAAGTGGAATCTCTTCAAAACGAGAGCAAACAAAAACATCGCCTTAAACACACTAGGGGAGCTTTGTCTCTTTTCAAGCAATAGAACCAACCTTCACTGCCACTGTGCAGCAGCATTGCCGTTTATGGGATTGCTGTACACAGTAGGATTCATGACAAGAGGTCATTTGTTTAAAATGGGAAGAAAAAAAAACATTAAACCATGCTGTTTGTCCCCTAGAATAAAAGCACCCTAGTTTCTGTCTTGCTACCATCGTTTTTGGTAAATATTGCAGACAATCTGATTTTCAAAACATCTCTTATTTTTCCTTCTGTTACACTCTCTCATCCCAAACCCCTTAAAACAAAACAAAACAAACAAAAAACATTTCTTCTTTGTATCTATATGTCATTACTTGTCTTTTTTGTGTTCTTCTCTTGCTTCACCTGTGGCCTCTCTCCTCCTGGCTTTCTAGCACTTGTGATTAAGTGCAGAGAGTAAGCAACTCTTTGAAAGAAAGTCACAAGGGAAATTTATTCATCTACAAAATTGACATCAAAATACAGAAGGAGGTCTCCAGCCAGCATCTTAGAAGTGCTTGGCAGGTAGACTGTCTCTCATATGCACAGAAGTGATGTTTTTTTTTACTTAGATTAAGCCAGGCAAGAACTAGGTAATGTCCCTTCCCTGCTATTACTACCTTTCCTAAAGTTGACTAGGCTGATCTCCCTGTTGTCTAGCTTTGACCAGTTGATTGCCTTTAGCCAGATCTTCCTTATGGATAAGAACAGATAGAACAAATCCCTAGGTTGAAGTTTCATGTACAAATAGACCTAAGAGTTTGTTTTTTCACTGCTTATAGGATTAATTTCAAAAGGTTATCAAAGCAAGATAGGTGATGTGACAACAAAGAGAATTATGTCAAAAACCTACCAGCTCTTCACAATGTTGGGTCTACTTTATTATAATATTACTAGAGGCTCGGTACACAAAATATGTGCACTCATGGGGGTCCCTCAGCCCAGCCTGTGCCCTCTTGTAGTCCAGGAGCCCAAAGGGAGCCAGCCTAAGATAGCAGTCGGACATCTTTAGTGCTGCCCCAGAGGTGGGAGAGGCCCCTACCACTGCTGCTGTGCTTGGCAGCCATAAGCCCGGCTTCTGGCTAGGTAGCTCTCCCCCTGTGGGAGTGCACTAGCCACCATGGAGCAGCTCCTACATTGAGTGTTTGCCCTGTGGTAGTCAGTGCATGTCATAACAACTAGTCATTCTGCCATTTGGTTGATTTGCAAATTAGCCTTTTATTATATTGGATGTTTGGCATTGAGACTTTTTTCCCCTAAAAAAAAATTTCTATATATAGTCACATGTAACTTCCAAAGCATTCTTGCTTTTTAGTCAGGGTAAGTGTCAATTCACCTGGACTATATTCCTGAAAAAAAAAAAGGAAAATCCTACCTAAGATTGGGATTCATTTCAGAGTGTGTGGCTGGCACTCGGAGACTTAACCTGTCACTTCCTATATGACACTGGTTTTGCAGCACACACATATCAATACATACATCACTCTTTCAGTTCTGGATCAACCCTGGAAAGCAAAACCATGCAAGTTTCTTTGCAAGATCTTAATGAAATGTTTTGTTGTATTTTGTAGGAAGCAGTACTGTGGGCTCAGAGGCAGGAGGAGTTAAATTATTGGGAGAGTTTGGCAAAATCCACCACTATATTGATACATTTTGTGAGTCAGCCTGTTCATTTTTTTAAAAAAAGATACATTGGCCTTACAAACAAATTTCTTCTTGTAGAGCAACTGATAGTGACCTTGCATCTTCAAGAATCTGATGACTGAGCTTTGTGAGAATGTATACCCGAGGTGGAACAGGGCCTGGCCAAGTCCTTCCAACTGGAGAACTATTTAATTGAGGGCCAAGGGGCTGGGGTGTTTTCTCAATTTTTTATCATTATCAGAAAAACATTACCTAAGGAGACTGGTAACAGAAAATAGATCTTGACAAAATGGAATAAGTGGAATAGATAAAAATACATAAATCTTTCTATGACCTGGTTTGGGAGTGGGTGGGTAGAAGCAAACCTCACTTCTAAATTTTAAATATTCATTGCAAAATCTAAACTATACAAAAACCTATTTATTTTTACTTTTTTTGTAAAATTATCACCTGAGAATATTTTTCCATTAATTTTAGAGAAAGTAAAAGAGAAAGGGAAAGAAAGAGAAATATCGATGTGAGAGAAACATGTTGATTGGTTGCCTCCTATACTGATGAGGGCCAGGGCCAGGGAGGAGCCTTGCAACCGAGGTAAGTGCCCTTGACCAGAATCAAACCTGGGACCCTTCAGTCATAGGCTGATCCTCTATCCACTGAGCCAAACTGGTTAAGACCCTTTTTAATTCTTTTAACATATGACAATTTAAATCTTAAAAGCAATGCAATTTATTAAGACTATTGTCCACCAGCTTTGCTGAAAAATTTATCTTTACAGCTCAGAGAAATAAATAAAATTGTTCCAGGAATCTTTGGTCCCAACCATTTTGGGTCTAAAGATAAATCCCATCCCTTTCTCACAATCCTTCTTCACTCTTACCCCCAACACTCATTTTAATTGTAAGAATCTAACATTTTCCACAGATATTATTAAATCATCAGGAAAACTTCTTACTGTAAAAACAACAAATAAGTTACAATGTAAATAGTTATATTAGTTCTTTTCCATGTAATTAAAATATAAGAATTTGTTATGGGGAGGAGGGCACTTAGATAGTCTGCTCAATGTCTGAAATGATTTACTTTGACCCATTTCCTTGGTCAGTCAAGCTGAAATGGACTTCTGTATATCTAATCTTTGATTCTGTGGGACCTATGGCCAGTATACCCTAATGGAAACAAATCTCCCAACCCTTATCTAGCATTAAACTGCTCACATTGCCATGTCTATCTTGCAACAAGACCTACCTTGCACCTGCCTGTTATTTTGCATGATTGAACTCCCAAGACTATTACCAATGATGAGAATTGTCCTGTGTCAGTGTTTATAAAATGGACTTACAGCATGCACACATTCACATACACCCCACTCTTCCATATTAGATCAATCCTGGAAGGCAAAAGCATGCCAGTTTCTTTGCAAGGTCTTAGTGGTGAGAACTGAAAGTCAGCCTAATGGATCAAATGCAGTCTTAGTGATGTTTAATAAGGATTTGAAATTATTTAATTCATTTCTGTGTTCTTTCTCACTTTTTTTTTACTTTTTTTATTTTCAAATTGTCAGTGGAATAAGAGTGAGAATAAAGGAGAACTTTGGCTTTTTTGGACTCTGTAGGTGGATATTGAGTTGATACATTGTGATTTATGTTTCTTATGATTATTAAAAACCAGAGTAAATCTGCTTCCCATAACATAAAATCAAATCTAAACTTTGTTGAAGTTTGCTGTTGACAATGGTGGTTGTTCTCCTCGTTGTCTTGGTTTTCCTGTCTTGCCAGTAGTTCTGAAGTGTCTCACATGGTTTCCTAGTGTGGTCTGATTGTGCTCGGGAATAAATAAGAAGTGAGGAATGACCCACTTTCTCTTTATGGGTCAAGTGTGTGTGATGTGTATGTGACCATATAGAAGGCTGTGCTTTCATGTGTGATGGGTTTCTTCTAAAAATGACCTTCATTTCTGCTTGGGGACACTAGTTGCATGTCTTCAATTCATTAACTTTTCTTAAATATACAAACAAAATCAGTGAAGGGGGAAAAATTGTTTTCTGGAAGCATTCTAGTTGAGTAGAACAAGATTAAATATCCTTGGTTATTTTATCAGAATTACTAATCAGTTTAATTATTACCCAAGAGAGAAGGTAAAAAGTTTTCTTATCTACATGGTAGCTAACTTAATACCTCAAATTGCTTGGTGAATAAAAAATATATAATTTTGTGGTTTTATAAGGGGATCACCAAATCTATCTTAATTTAGCTGGAAATATCTGAACCATGTCAAGGAATGGCCCTTCTATTTTTGTAAATAAAACATTTCACTTAACCAATTAACTATTAGAAAATCTGGAAGATAAAAATACCTATTCTTTTAAGTTAATACAATTTACACCAATGCCTTTTGTTATTTCTAGCATAGCTTCTATTCTAATTTAAATCTTAGATCTTTAGTTTCTTAATAAAATAAGTTGAACAATGGTCAAGTGAAGGTACCTAAAAAGAACCACAATATTAAGAAGGGAAATTGTATTCCACAATATTACTCATGGAGAGAAAAGAGTTATTGGTGCATATCAGGTACCATAAAAGTTACGAAATGTTTGGGGAATTTTAACTCATTTTCCAGTGAGGAGAAGAAAGGAGTCTTGAAAACTACCTTCCTTATAGCTACTACTTAGGCAACAACCAACCCAGAAGGATGATTCCCTTTGCTCATTAACATCACTGGGTTAAACACAGGATGGCAGATTTTGATATTGCCAATTCTTCACAATGGTGTTTTGTACTTGTAACGTGCCTTTCCTCCAAGGGTTTTGAAAGACATGCCTGGAGAACCTTTGCAAAGTAGTGAACCACACTGAAAATCTCACCACGTCAGATCACTTCATGCAGGGGATCATTGTACCTGGCAAATCATTTCTATCTCTAAGCTGTAGACTGAATCCCATCTGCTCAACCTTTTAGATCAGCATGTTCTGATTTAGTTACAGAAAATGAGCCAAGCTGTAGAGTGTACATTTCTCAAGCACACAAAATTTGATGACCCCTACAAATGAGAGTCAAATGCCTTTGGAATTCCCCACCCTCTCTGTATCACATATTTCTTGCTTAAATAAATGCTTCTCTTGGTATGAAACTCAACATAAAATAAGTCTGAATTGCAATATAGAACATTCAAGTTCTACTCCGTGGAGTGGGTGGCTTCACCTCCTTGTCACTGAACTTTGGGTGCTGTCCTTCCCTGGGCCTTGTCTGGAATCTCTTTGTTCACTGAATAGTTCAGATTATTTGTAACTTAGAAAGCAACTGCAAGATAGTATTCATTGAAAAAACTCTCCACACTCTTCCTGGAAGAGGGTCTCACACATAATTTGCCTTCCATCAGCACTTTTACATTTACATTTGTGAAAATATTATCTGAACAATTATGTACAAAATCAATTTTTATAATTCAAGTATATTTTACATGAGCAGAAGAAATTAGTAATATTAAAGTATTTCTTTTATAAAAGGAAAGACTTCTGAAAAGCAATTGCTCTTTTCTTAATGTTAATATATTGCAAATTTGGATTTGGTGCAAATCAAGCTCTAAGAAGATTGCTCTGAATTTCTAGTTTAATTTCTGATCTACATTCTTTTTTAAAACTTTGATTTATTTAGATTAATAAAATTACTTCAGGTATACAATTCTACAATACATCATCCGTATATGGTATAGGGTGTTCAGCACCCCTTCCATCAGCATTTATCTTCCTTTTACCTTTATGCACACAGAAAACAGTATGGTGTTTGCCAAAGGAAAGAAGGCTAGGAGGAGGCAAAAGAGGGTAAAGGAGGAATAAATGGTGATGGATCTATATTTTTAAGTAGTACATTCATTCACTTTAAAACATTTATTGAACATCTATCCAAGTGTGTTAGGTAGAGGATAAATAGAGCATAATCTTCATCCTTAAAATTTTAGAGTAAATAATCATTCAGTTTAAAAATAAGTTGTTAAATCAAAATATCTATACTCACTTATTTAATTTCTTTTAAAATAATAATGTGTTCAAAGTAGTGGTGTGACTTAAATGAGTCCATTTTTATCATTCCCTTAAATCAATGAACAAGAAATCTGCTTCTTTCAATGTTATCATTTTGTCTAATTATATATGTGAACTTAATGAATTAGTATAAGAGAATTTTGGATATTTTCCATGACATTATAGGAGATGAAACCATTTTTACAATTTATTTTTTTTAAATAATGTTGCAATGAAAAAATACAAGCAGGCCTGCATTAACTCAATGAGAAAGTATATGTATCTTCACTATTGTCCTTTTAATTAAAAGCTAGAGTGCTATATTTTGGTCTGTTTTAAACTAATGTCATTACACGGATAAAGGGAGAAATGTATTGACATATCGAGACCTTAACAACAATCTGCAATATTTTATCCTAGAAAAAATAGGTAAAAAGTTTGGAGGCAAAAGAAATATTGACAACAACAGAATAGCATGATGTTTCTTTTCTCATTACATAAAGTTGATTGTTAACCTATGTTTTTTTCTGAAAGCTACTGAGCCTGGATATTGAGTTCAAGGCTCATAATTCTAGCAACACAATCGCCAAATCAGCAGACAATATCAAAATGGATATTGGAGTCACTCCGCAGTGACACTGTCATATTATGCACAATCTCTGAAATTTATTCAGTCTGTGATGATGAGTGGAGACCTAAAATAACATAAGATAAAATGTAGTCATTTATTATTTTCTGTTAAAAGATTCAACTCAGAACGACCCTGAATATCTGAACCAGAAATCTGACATTGTTCTGTGAACATTCACTCAGGCCACAAATTAATTCATGCCACAGATATTGATTGACTGCTTCAGTCTTCTGAGAACTGTTCCTTGTGATGAATTCAGGCACCCTTCCTACCTTCATGTATTCTACATCCCAATAGAGGAGTAAGCTAATGGGAATAAAGAAGAAGACAGAGCTGGTTAGAGGATAAGATATAAGGGCAGGGTAGACAGGGCAGGACTCTAAGAAGGGATAATATTTGGGCAGAGACACTAAGTAAGGGAGGGAGCCATATCAGTGTCTGAGGAAAAGCATTTTAGACTGAGGGGAAAAGACTAGTATTGCAGGGGACCTGGAGTAAGAAATAGCTTGTATATAAGAATGATGAAGAATCTTGTTGATGAAGCAGAAAGGACAAGAAAGAGAAAGTGTGGTAGTAAATGAAATTGAAGAGATAGGCAGGGGTCAGAGCATGTCAAGATCTTGAAATTTTATTCTAAACTAGGGGCCTGGTGCACAAAATTGGTGCACAGGTGGTGTATGTCTTCAGCCTAGCCTGCACACTCTCCAATCTGGGACCCCTCAAGGGAAGCCTGACTGCCTCTTTAGGCCTGATCCTAAATAGGCAGTCGCACATCCCTCTCACAATGCAGGACTGCTGGCTCCCAACTGCTTGCCTGCTTGCCTTCCTGATTACCTCTAAGCACTTCTGTCTGCCAGCCTGATTGCCTCTTAACCACTCCCTGACAGCCTGATTAATGCCTAACTGCTCCACTGCCAGCTGATTGCCACTAACAGCCCTCTCCTGCATGCCTGTTTACTCCTAACTGCCCTCTCATGGAGGCCTGATCACCTCTAACTGCCCTCCCCTGCAGGCCTGGGTACCCCATAACTGCCTTTTCCTGAGGCCCAGTCACCCCCAACTTCCTTCCTCTGCTGGCCTGGTCACCCTTAACTGCCCTCCCCTGTAGGCTTGATCACCCCCAACTGCCCTCGCTTGCAGCCTGGTCCGTCCCAACTACCCTCCCCTCCTTGCCTGATTGCCCACAACTTCCCTCCCTTGCAGGCCTGGTCCCTCCCAACTATCCCTCCCCTGCTGGCCATCTTGTGTCCACATGGCAGCAGCCATCTTTGACCACATGGGGGCAGCCATCTTGTGTGTTGGAGTGATGGTCAATTTGCATATTACTCTTTTATTAGATAGGATAGAGGCCTGGTGCATGGGTGGAGGCCAGCTGGTTTGCCCTGAAGGGTGTTCTGGATCAGGATAGGGATTCCACTGGGGCATGGGGTGGCTTGGGCAAGGGGCCTGTGGTGGTTTGAAGGCTGGCCACACCCTCAGAAACCCAGGCAGAGGCCCTTTTATCTGTTTTTTTTTTTATCTTCTATAATTGAAACTTTATAGCTTTGAGTGGAGCCAAGCTTCCTGCTCACTCCATGGCTGCCACCATTTTTTGTTGGGATTTATTTATCTTCTATAATTGAAACTTTGTAGCCTTGAGTATAGGCCTGGGCCCGCCAGGACAGCAGGGAAGTTTGGCTTCCTCCATTGCTGGGGGAAACCCAAGCCTCCTGCTTGTTGAAGTTCTATAGCCACAGCCATCTTGGTTGGGTTAATTTGCATACTTGCTCTTGATTGGATGGTGGGTTTGGCTTATGGGTGTAGCTGAGATACAATCAATTTGCATATTACTGTTTTATCAGATAGGACTAGAGGCCTGATGTATAAATATTTGTGCAAGAATGGCACCACCTTCACTCCAGCTGGAGCCACCTTTCTGCCTTCCATGCTGCCCAGAGGCCCACTTGGCACCTGCATATGCAAATTAACCTGTCATTTTTGTTGGGCTAATTTGCATACTCCTGATTGGCTGGTGGGCGGTGTGAAGGTATGGTGAATTTGCATCATATTCTTTTATTAGTGTAGATATCAAAAAATGCTGAATAGATACAAGCCAAAAATAATATAATCTAAATTTTCTTTTTACATGGATCCCTCTGGCTCTTCAGTGAACAGAGAATATTAGGAAGAATGATAAAAATGGAAACTAGGAGTTCAGTGTTGGGGGCAGGGCCATAGTTGATTAGGTGCTAAAATATTGTCATGAGGCCTGTGCTTCCAAAGAAGTTATTAGGGAGGAGCGGGGAGCAAAGGTCTGGAAGCTGAAGCAAAGAGCAAAGCAAGACCTACCTCTCCTTCAGGCTGGTGACATGCAGGTTGTAGGAAGGCAAATTAGCCATCCTTGAGTGAGCTGCAAGGCGAGTGATGCCATCAGGAGGTAACTGTGTCACTGAGATTTAGGTGATGGTGATGCCAGCTGTAAAGTCTAGAAGGTGAAATGGAAAGGTATAAAGTGGTGAGGGGATCAGTGTTCGAAGCAAATGAGGGAATATGCTGAGGATAAGCATATGGGGATAGCATATAGGTTGTAGCGAATTGGGAATTACTGAGGAATCCCCTCACGGCTAGGCTTGCAACACTTCCTCCCCTAAAGCCAGGCCTGCAAACTATTAAAGAAGGGGGAGGAGAAGGTTCAGAATCAGGGTTAAAAGTGTGAACCTGCCTCTGATTAACTGCAATCTTGAGCCTCTTATCTTCGGCCAGACCACAATACCTGAACCATAACTTCCTGAGTTCGTTAGGCTAACTAGGTCAATCAGCCTTACTAGGAACCTCCTGGATTAGCTGGTCCCTTGCTGCCTGAGAACCAATTAGAGATTGCCGAGTCAGCATCTATGAGCCAATAGGGGAAGGCAGAATGGGTATAAAAAGAGGGACTGCCCCTTTGTCGGTGCACTTACCAGGCGAGCCCCGGGCAGCCCGGCGGCCAGGTCCCGCCTGACATGATGCAACTGGAAGAACCAGAACCCTCCTTTCTCACTTACTTCATCCAGAGAAGTAAGTTCTACCAGAGGAGCCAACATGTGATACTGTATGTGCAAACTTTGGAACATGAAGTCATCACTTCTATTAAATTGTCACTCTGAGGGTGAGGGTTCTCAGTTGGTTTGAAAAACACCAACTGATGCTGGTTCTCTGCTCTGTGGGCCCAGGAGAGGTTGCCCAGTGAGTGAGTGATGTTGGCTAATTCTGGTGAGCTGGGTTTGCTGTGCTGGAAGTACCCATCAACCCACCTGGGACGATTGCCAACAGCTGGTGTGGATTGCAAAGAGGGCATCATCGTGAGCGGCTCCAGGGACACAACGGCCAAGGTATGGTCTTTGGCCTCAGGCTGGCTTGGCCAGTGCTTACACACCAACCAGACTGAAGACCGAGTCTGGTCCATTGCTATCAGCCCATTACTCAGCTCTTTTGTGACTGGGATGGCTTGTTGTGGGCACTTCTCACCCCTGAGAATCTGGGACCTCAACACTGGGCAGATGCACCTGGGCAGTGACTTTCCCCCAGGGGCTGGGGTGCTGGACCTCATGTATGAGTCCCCTTTCACACTCCTGTCCTGTGCCTATGATACCTATGTTCGATACTGGGACCTCCGAGCCAGCGTCAGGAAGTGTGTCATGGAGTGGGAGGAGCCCCACGACAGCACCCTGTGCTGCTTGCAGACAGATGGGAACAACTTGCTGGCCACAGGTTCCTCCTACTACAACTGTGGGACCGACGCCAAAGGGCCTGCCTACACGCCTTCCTGCTGACGTCCGGTGTATTGCCTGTGCTTCACCACCAAGCATCTCTATGCAACGCTGTTTTACAACCTTCACATCCTGGACTTTCAAAACCCATGACAGGCAGGGCCATCCCAGCTGTGGGCCAGGGAAGCCAGCTACTCAGGGACCTCTCTTGCTTGGAGGGTGCAGCGATGATGCTCCCCACCTGCACCCACAGTACTTGTCTGCCGTAGTCACCCTAGACTCTGTCATCTGGGCGCAAGCCCTAGGACATGGGACCTCTACCCAAAAGGCCGAGCTGATTGCCCTAACTCAGGCACTCTGATGGGGAAAAGGAGCCAGGTTGCTGCATCAGCTAAGGTTTGAGCCCAGATTTGCATCTGTAATAAATTTAGGTGAGCCCAGTTTCGAGTCTGTAATAAACTTAGGCCTGTTTGAATTCGGTTGGTTTTTGTGGTTTATCTTGTGGGGACTCGTTCCGTTACATAGGTGAAGGCAAATGATATGGGAGTTTGGACTATTTTGGCAATAGGTACTCAGGATGAGGTCATGGTGGTGTGGTACATAATCAATGCTAGTGAAACATGAGGAGGCATGGCATGTGTGTGTTGAGAAGAAAGGGCTGGGACAAATATGTTTTCACAAGAACACATAGTTCACTGGGAGCCTCCCTCAGAGCTAAGAGACAACTTCGCTCAAGGCAAACAGTCTTAATTTGACTGCTCAATCAGGCAATTCAGTATTCTTTGTTACTGATACTCTTTAAGAAAGGTAACCCTCTCTACAATGGGCTGAAGCAGCTAAATACACAGTATATAAGTAGTGTCATTTACTCCTGGAACTGAGCCATATAAATAATGCATTAAAAACACAGTTTTCATGAGTTAAAATTGCTATTCCAAGATCTACAGTAGGTTCAGGTTTTGGCTTCCTGGGGAATTATCAGTTTTCTAAGTCACTTTGTAACAGGAGGCCCTTAGCTGGGAATTTCTACCTTTCAACTCATCCCCCCCCCCACCTCTCACCCCTCCCTCACTTGTATAATTAAGAAGACCACAGAGAGAATCAGAGGATTGACCTTTGGGAGCACAGTTTCAGCATTTTCCTGTATTTGTGAGTTCAAACAAGGCAAAATGTGTCCAGCTTTTGCTATTTTCTTTGAATAAAACAATACAGGTGCCTGGATCGTAAATTGTTCGGCACCCACACACAATGACACCTCAATGGTACAGACTTGATAGTTAAATTTTATTTCATTGAAAAGGCTCCCTGGGGTGCACACCAAAGGCATTGCTCATATTGTTCCATGCACAAGGACCAGGGAGGCCCTGATCCCAAATGGCCACCCTGTCTGATAACTTCCTATTCATCCTTCAGGACTCACATCATAGTCATGGCTCTGCATTGCCTTTTCCAGCCTCTCTTTGTAATCTTTCTTTCTTCCTTTCTTTTTTTTTAAAAAAAATATTTTCAGAAAGGGAGAGGGAGATAGAAACATCAATGATGAGAGAGAATCATGGATTGGCTGCCTCCTGCATGCCCCACACTGGGGATTAAGCCCACAACCCACACATGTGCCCTGACTGGGAATCAAACTGTGACCTCCTGGTGTATAGGTTAATGATCAACCACTGAGCCAGACCAGCTGGGCATCTTTTCTTTCAAAGTCATTCATCTTACGTGATGATTAGCATTTTAAATTAAGTATTCCAGGGCATTTGGCTTAGTGCTGGCCTGGCATATGGAGACCTTCAATAACTATTCACTAATGGTGGTGCTGATGTGAGTCTAGACATGTTCACTGGTCTGTAATTACAGGTAGTTCTTTGTACATATCCTTAATTTTATTAGAGTTCCTGGGACAAGGACTGGTGAGCATGCTAGTTTTTCACTGCTGACTGAATTCCTGAGGCTAGGACCCTACTATGTTTTTTAGAACTTTAAACACCCTTTCCATAGAGGTAATTTGAGCATTGACAGCTACCATTTATTGAGCTCTTACTTCTTACTATATGCCAGGCATGTGCTAATCACGTCACTCATTCATTAAAAAAAAAACAAACAAACCTAAAATCAAAAACAAAACAACCCAATGAGGAAAGGATACTATTATTATTCTTATTTTATAAAAGAACATTAATGCCTGGCTGGTTTGGTTCAGTGGTTGAGCATCTACATATGAACCAGGAAGTCATGGTTCGATTCCCGGTTGGGGTACATGCCTGGGTTGTGGGTTCAATCCCCAGTGTGGGCGTGTAGGAGGCAGCTGATTCATGATTTTCCCTCATCACTGTTGTTTCTCTCTCTCTCTCTCCCTCTCCCTTTATCTCTGATAACACTATAAATATATTTTTAAAAAATTAAGACTTACGAACATATGTAACTTTTCTTAAGATCATATAACTACAAAGTGGCAGACCTGGGATTTAATCAGGCCTCTAAATCCAAAAGTTATGCATGTTCTTTCCTACTTTGCTCTCAATCAGGGTGCAGCTCTGCAATGGGAAGAGCACTGGGGTTCATGGCCAGCACCACAGCTTTCATTCTCCTTATTTCCAAAGTGGAGTAATTATATTAGTGCTTTAAACTGTCCTACCTTGGAATGATCAAATGTTATTATTTGTGAATCAATAAAAATAAATAGCAATAATATTATTTAAATTCCACTTAAGTTTTCAGTCATTTCATAATAAAATTACATATAAAAGTTACACTTGAGTTGTCCTGGTGTCCTAGGCCAGTGGTCAGCAAACTCATTAGTCAACAGAGCCAAATACCAACAGTACAACGATTGAAATTTCTTTTGAGAGCCAATTTTTTAAAACTTAAATTTCTAATGCCACTTTTTAAAAATAGATTCGCCCAGGCCATAATATTTTCTCGAAGAGCCAACTCAAAGGAACAAAGAGCTGCATGTGGCTTGCGAGCTGCAGTTTGCCGACCACTGGGTTAGAGCGTCATGGGTTTGATCCCCAATCAGGGCACCTGTATGAGGCATTGGATTGATATCTCTCTCTCTCTCTCTCTCTCTCTCTCTCTCTCTCTCTCTCTCTTTCTCCTCTCCCTTCCTCTCTTTTTCTCTCCCTCTCCCCCTTCCTTTCTCTCTAGGATAAATGAAAGAGCATATCCTTGGGTAAGGATTTAAAAATAGGAAAAAAGTATTATTGCTGTTATCCTAAATAGTTTTATTTATTTTTTTAAATTGCAGATTTTATCTGTATGTGTCTAAATGCAGATCAAACCTGCAACCTGGGTATGTGTCCTGACTGGGAATCAAACCCCACAATCTCCTGTTGTATGGGACAATGCTTCAACCAACTGAGCCACACTGGCCAGGACTAACCTAAGTAATTTTAAAGAAGTATATATAAAGATGTAGCAAATGAATTATTGATACTACCTAATTATTTATTTCCAATTTATTCTTATATCAATTTGTAGTTGATATTTTCTAGGCTTTTAGCTTAATTAATAGGAGACTAGAAACTCAGTATCCATTGATTAGAGGTCATCATCACCAAAATCAATTAAAATTAATAACAGCATCTCTCATAACTTTTTGCTAACTCTCTGTGCTGACACTCTATGACATAAAGGGTGGAGAGTGAGAGATTTAAAATCAATAAGATATAATTCTGGTATTTATTTTTTTAAATCCTCATCCAAGGATATTTTTTTCATTGATTTTTTTTTCTTCTTTTTTTTTTTTTTTAGAGAGAGTGGAGGAGAGGGTGGGGGAGAGAGAAAGAAACTCAATGGGTTTCTCATATCGATTGGTTGCCTCTTGCACACAATCTTACCCTGACTGAGCATTTGTATGTACACATGGTTGATACTAAAGGGCCACATAAGCTTGATCATTGAAGGGCTGTAAACAAAAGCAGCACAGTGACAGGAATAAATGCTGCCCAGGTTCCTCTCCGCATTGAAAAAAAGAATCACACACAAACATAGAAGCTTCACACACACCAATACCATAAACTCAAATGGTGTTTATTTCCAATTATGCCTTTAAAGGTGACTTTCTGTTTTCCTTTGAGAAAGATGTATTTGTTTGGCATCATAAAAGCATTGTCTTACTGACGTGTGAAGAACTGTTCTCCCCAAACTCTCACTCCTGAGAAACATATGCTTCTCTAGAAAGTTATCATGACTAATGTTCACAAATTCATCAAAATTGGACCTTGAAGCACTCTCATTTTAAAATTACTGTGAATGACTATGTTTCCGACAGGGAAAAACAACACTGTAAAAAACAGAAGCAAAATTATTAGTTCATTTCTTCTGTCTCCTCCTCCTCCTCCTCCTAGTCCCCTTGCTCTCCATCACCTCTCTCTTGCTGCAACATGCCTTTGGCCTCTGTGTCCTTCAGAGAGAAGGCCAGGTGACAACAGAACAGTCAGCCTGACCGAGAGGAGAATGGCACTTGGTGGTACACAGCCTAGTGGTTTAACTAAGAGGGACACAGGACTATTTCACTGAGGGTGACAAGCCCCACTGGGCAGTTACCCAGGTGCAGGGGAGAGGTCTGAGTGAAAGGTAGGTGCTCAGAACATGGCATTGCAGGGGTGGGGCAAGCGGTTTAAGCCTTTTTCCTAACTCTCAGAGGGCAGGAAGACTTTCTCAGGTAACTGTCCAGCAGTTACAGAGACTCAGGCCAGAAGGACAGAGTAACTCAAGGCATGGCTGGTTAAATGTTTTCTCCTTTCCCATTTTGCCCCTCTAAGGTGCATCCTGCGTAGCAGAACAGGCACCTGTGGACCTCGCCAGGCAGACCAGGGGGCTGGAGAAAGGGACTTTAGCACACGGTCCAACATGTCCTGTGCCAAATCATCACAAAGCAAACAGCAGTGTCAAGGGAAGAATTGACAGAGCAGTTCAAAGGTTCCTGGTGATTCCACTGTATTTCATAGAGTGCTTTACATTCCCTTTTCTGGTCACGGTAAGGTCTATTGGCACAAATAGCACAGCCACAAAGTATTCTTTTACTTTTAATAACTCATCTTATATATATATATATTTATATACTTTTATATATCTGCTTATCTTCATTTCCTCAGCAAAAAAAGGGAAATAAAAATATTGATCTATAAAATAAGCTGATGATAACACAATGCCAAAAATAGCTTATGTTAAGTGCAAGGGGTGAAGCTTGAAAGCAAGCTAAATTGCAACAACATATTGAATTAACATTTTAAATACAAGACTTGCAATAAAATAATTCTTGAGATATGCTTATCATTTTTAGTTTACTTTTCAAAAAACTACTCTATATACACATATCCAGTTGTAACACTTGACAGTAGCATATGGGATGTGATATAACTTTGGTACACATTGCAGATATGGATGGGTAATGTCTGTAAATGATATTCTTTCACCAGTTAGAGCACTGTACAGTCAGGTGACCTGTCACCTGATCCCACATAATCCTCCCACAGGAACCCCAAATTCCTTCCTAGATCCACTAGAGACATCGGGAGAAAGCTGGCTCACTGGATCCATATCGTGTTTCCTCTCTCGCTTCTCCTGGGTTCCACCGTCAGCTCCCCAAATGTGGAGAAAAACTGCTCCATTTCTTTCTGAAGCATGTCATTTCTTTTTTCAGCGTCTTCTTTCGCTCGCTCTGCGTTCCGCATTTTTATTTCTATCATTGTGAACTTTTTCCTCTCCTGATCCAGTTCATCATGGAGGTTCATCATTTCTGTTTCCAACGTCAAGTTTCGCTGCTCTAAGCTACAAAGAGATGGGGATGAAGTAAAAGATAAAGTGATTTTATTCACATGCAATAGGACAAGGATACAAGTATTTTCTAAACTCTGTCTCTGCAAAGCTTAGGAAATTGTAGGGAGCCCTTTTAAATCAGTAAAGTAAGGTCCAGTGATAAGAAAGGTTTTTGTTGTTGTTATTGTTTGAGGATTTGCTAAGATGAATTGCTATCATGTTAACAAGATACCCTCAGACCTCTCTCAGAAGCACTTAATTGTCATTTGAAAGGTTATATATAAATGTCAGCACAGAGGAGTCAGAAAACCAATGTCACACAGCACAGGGCTGCAGAAGCAGAGGCAACCTAAACCACAAGGTTTCCTTGATCCTTACTGAAAACTGGGCTTTACTATGAGAAAGGGGGGAAAGCCCAGAAAAGAGTGAAGAAAAAGGGAATTCTATTTGGTTTCTAGGAGAGGAAAAATAATGATAGTAAAAATATTATTGTTAGAGTCCACTGCTAAGAATTAACTTTCTGAGACATAGGAACCTTAGAAAAGTGGTACCAAAAGTAGCTAACGTACAGGCAGGAGAGTGGTAAGATAACATGTGGTGAATAAGTAATCCACTGACATTTTGTGAGAATAGAGTCCACCCAAGTAACCTGTAATTCCTAATTCTCACTGCTTTCCAAGTTACTGTATCTTAGGATCTCTAGATTTATATTTCTATAGATTGATAACTATATCCTTTGGATAATTGTATGATTTTAGATAACTTTCTTGAAAACAGTTTTCTCCATAATTACTAAGTTCCAAAACATAATTTTTTGTTCAAGGAGGAGTATTGAGCACTTGTTTACTATATGATGAATCTTAATAATAGTTCACTTTTTTTGTGTCTTTTCTTCTGAGCTAATATCCCTGGGATATGTTTAAAGTTACTATACACTAAAATTTGCATTTCAGAAATCTGATTATCTTAATAACAATTTTCAAACTTAAAATATCAATTGTTTTTGTTTTGTAATGTCTCATGTGTTATTTCATCCAAATAATAATAATAACCCTTAGAAATAAATCTGTTCTTCTTTTGAAAGTAAATAGGATTTAAAAAGTTATTCTTTATATTCTCTAATCAGTTAGAAGACTGCTTTGATCATATGATCACATTTTTTTATATGACAACTTGGCAGTGTGCTGGTTGCAACTCAGAATTAGTCTACAATACATTCTCCTTGCTTTTAAAAGCTATTTATTTTAGAAATAAAAACGCTGAAAGAAACTCAAGCATAAATACCAATGTAGACAATCTTAAACAATACTGATACATTATAGATATCAGGCGCGAGTATGAAACCTCCAGGACTCTAATGGCTTGAATGGAATACAGAAGGGGACCTCTCCCACTGAAGACATAGAGTGAAGCTGGAAAAATACATAAAAATGTTAAAAATACATAGAAAGGTTGAAATCAATAAAAGAGCATCTTCAAGTGTCATAACCGAGAAAGATACTCCAATTTAGAATAGTAGGTGGAAGCACACAAAGGATATTGATCCTGGATAGAGGTCTGAGGCGGGAGCTAGGTTTTTTTTTTTTTTCACATGGGGGAGGAGAGGTCTCTGGTATAAGAGTGGGAGAAATCTGAGAATGATTCAGCTGAGAGCTTATAGCATTAATTACCTCTATAAAAAAGGGACCAGAAAAACTCTACTCATGGGCTAAGTGAAGTATTAGAATTGAATCAGCAAAAGAAAAAAATCAGTGTTAAGCTATACATTTTTGGATATGTCTCCTTGGGCAAAGGCAACCAAAGCAAAATGTAACTACATTAAATTTAAAAGATTTTGCAAAGTGAAGAAAGCCATCAATAGGAAAGACAACCCAACTGAATGGGAGAAATATTTGCAAATGATAAATCTGGTAAGTGGTTAATATCTAAAATATACCAAAAACTACCAGGCAAGCAAATAATCCAATGAGAAAATGGGCAAAGAACCTAAATAAATATTTCTCCAAAGAAGACATATAGGTGGCCAACAGATACCTGAAAAGTGCTAAACATCACTGATCATCAGGGAAAATGAAATCAAAAGCACAATTAGTTATCACTTCACACCTCCAGAAAGGCTACCATCAAAATGGCAACAAATAACAACAAGAGTTGGCAAGGGTGTTGAGGAAAGAAACTCTTCTGCATTGTTGGTGGGATTATAAATTAGGTACAGCCACTATGGGAAAGAATATGGAAATTCCTCAAAAAATTAAAAACAGACTTATTGTATGATATAGCATTCTATTTCTGGGTATTTATCTGAAGAAAAATCCCCAATAATTTAAATGATATATACACCCTATGTTCACTGCAGCATTATTTACAATAACCAAGAAGCAATGTAGGTGTCCATCAATAGATGAATTAATAAAGGAGTGGTACATATATACAATGGAATATTAGTCAGCCATAAAAGACTGAAATATTGCCATTTGCAACAGCATGGATGGACCTAAAATATTATGTTAAATAAAATAAGCCAGAGAAAGACAAATGCCTTATGATTCTACTTATATATGGAATCTAAAAAACAATCCCAGCCAGTGCGGCTCAGTGGTTGAACATTGACCTGTGAACCAGTCAGGGCACATGCCTGGACTGATTCCCAGTCAGGGCACATGCCTGGATTGTGGGCTCAATCCCTAGTAGGAGATGTGTAGGAGACACCTGATCAATGATTTCTCATGATGCTTCTATCTCTCTCTTTCCCTCTCCTTTTCTCTCTGAAATCAATAAAAATATATTAAAAAAAAACACAACACAATTGAAAAGAACAAAATGAAACAGAAGCCAACTCATAGGACAGAAAATAAACTAATGGTTTTCTGAGAGGTGGAGGGTGGGAGGTGGGAGGAAAAGAGGAAGAGGATTAAAAAATACAAACTTCCAGTTATAAAATAAGTTACAGGGATGTAAAGTAACGCACAGAAAATATAGTCAATCTACATATATAAAAATCTAAGCAACCATCCGATCACCCAGTATCTATGATACGCAATGACCACTAGGGGGCAAGATGCTCAACACAGGAGCTGCCGAGCAGCAGTGACTTGGCAGCAGCAGTTCTTGGGTGACGTACCCCAGAACCAGAGAGGAGGGAACCCAATTCATCCTGGGGCTGCGCCATTTTACCTTCAATTGTGGGTTATGTCCTGGGTACTGTGGACACCAAATCTGGTTTACTGCAGAGCTGCTGTGACTGCTGATGCCCTTCAACCATGGGAGGTTGGCTCCAGGATGTGTTTGGTTGTCACGCCCAGTTCCACCTGGCAGCCACCTTCTAATAAATTTCCTTTCAATGTGCATGAATCTGTGCACCAGGCCACTAATAATATAATAACTGTATTGTGATAGATGGTTACTAGACTTCTTGTAGTGATTACTTAGTAAGGTATATAAATGTTGGATCACTGTATTGTACACCTGAAGCTAATATAATATTGTATGTCAACTATAATTAAAAGTTAGTGAACTGGAAAACAGGTCTGGGAAAATTGTCCAGAATGCCTCACAGAATGAGAAAAACAGAAATTTAATGTGATAAAGGGAAGTTAACTAAGATGGAGCATGGAGTAAGAAGGCCCAACATACTTGAATAAGGGTTGTAGAAACAGAAAGTTGAGAAAATGGGGAAGATGAAATAAAAAGGTGATAGATAAAAATATTCCAGAATTGAAAAATGTCCTCAAATCAAATAAAATTTGAAAGGTAATGGTAAAGATAGCAGAAAGTTATTAATGAAAATAAAAAATGGTATAGCAATGCTAATATCAGACAAAAATAGGAAAAGATGACCATTACTCAATGATATCAATTCAAGAGGAATATATTAACAATTCTGAACTTTTATTCACCTCGCAATATAGCCTCAAATAAGTCAATATGAAATATAACAGAGTTATAAGGAGACATTGATAAATCCATAAACATTAGGAGAGTTTAAGTTACCTTTGTTAGAAGTTATAGATCTATCTGATAAAAATGAGGAGAAATGTAAAAGATTTAAGAAGCTTGATTAACAGACTTGCTCTATGGTCATATAAAAAATCCCAAACCAATCATAAAAGAATAGTTTTTATAAGACCAAGTAATTGATATCATAAAAATAAATTTCCCTGACTATAATACAATAAAGGAAATGGGGGGGGAGTGTGATGGAGGAGAACACTAAACTCACATGTTTAAAAACTAAAAAAAAATATCAATAATTTATAAAGTACCATCCATTTATTTTATCTATCATCCATTGAGCTATTCAGGTATGTACATAGGTATGTATCATCTACCTAACCTCAATATTTGTGGGAAGAGTTAAAAAGAATTTGAAAGTGAAATGTGTAAGTCTAAGCAGGAATTTCTGTGGCTTAGGCATGTGGCAGCTCCTCTGCCTTCCTTTGTGAGCTCCTCCCCTTGCCTGTCCGGTGGTAGGAATGCTACAGTGAAAGGGCCCAGGGAGTGCCATTCCTTTGAAAAGTTCTATTATTTTATCAAAATCTCTGAAATGCACCATAAACTTAGAACAATGTCCTCGAAAGGGAATATGCTCATCTGCAGCCATTAAGAATGATAACTTACTTCCAGGATGGAGATAACAGGTGAAACTTGCATTAGGATGAATGCAAGCTTCAACTGCTATCTCTTTTCCAGTGCTAAGTGCTCATTTGTCACCGCACACTGGCAGAGTTCTGATAGCCAGTGCTTCTAAACATCACATTTAGAAAGAGAAGTTACCTTAAAGATGTTGACGCCTTTTTCTTCTTATTTAAACTTCCTGTCACTCGGCATTATGTAGAAAAATTCAAATCAACTTTCCATTCAGCGAAGTTTACAAAAACGACTTTTGAAAGTAATTTTTCAACTTAACATATAAATAGCATTTTATTCTATATTTACTCTACCATAGCTCTTGAAAATAGGTATCCTTTGGCCTGATGATTGATAAATGGATGGGAAATGGTAAAATAAAGTCAAGTTTATATACGTAAAAAGAACTATGTAGGGTCTGGAGACATGGAAGTAGTTGAAGCAGGACAAAGACTGATGTTCACAAATGATGTCTTGGAACCCCCACATGAGGAGAGGTCCACCCAACACATAGCCTGAGCCTCAGAGTGAGACCACTAGAGGGGCTCCCTCACAATGAACTAAGCCTCAGGCCTTCTCCTGACTTGGGGGCTCAGTGTTCTTTGCCCCGTACTATGCTCAAAAGGAGAACATAAAAACAATCAGTTTTGCCTGGCCAGTATGGTTCAGTTGGTTGACCATGGTCCCAAGCATCAGGAGGTCACTGATTCAATTCCCTATCAGGGTACATGCCCGAGTTGTGGGTTGGATCCCCACTAGGGGGCATGCAAGAGGATGTTTCTCTCTCATTGATGTTTCTCTCTTCCTCTCCCTTCCTCTCTCTAAAATCAATTAAAGCAAACAAACACACACACACATGCAAACAATCAAAAAGCAAAAAAAAACCCAAAAAGTTTTGCCATTTCTGTGACCTCAGTGACATGTGAATGTAGTGATTTTCAGGACAAGATTATATTTGTGAGCCCTCGGCTCCATTCTCCCTGGCCTATCTGACAGGGCCCTGTGAACTCAGGACACTCAGACAATGCCCCTTTATCTTGCCTAGGTTGCTTTCCTGGAGAAGTTGCTATGCAAACTTCTTCCTGCCTTGGCTATCTGATGAGAAGATGTGAATAGTTTTAGCATAGCTATTTCCTTATATATCATAATTTTTGCTTCCCATTAGGCTACAATTTTCCTTGTCCATATGAATATACTTCATGTCAACACCTTCCTCAAAAACCTTTATGGATTCTTATCTCAAAGTAAAAGCTAGACTTAATCTGATTCCCAAGATCCTATCACCTGTTCCCTGTTCCCTGCCTGAGCTCCTTGCCCAGCCCATCTCACAGCATTTCCACCTACTACTCTTGCAGATGTCTGCACAGCTTCCCCTTTAATCATCATAGGCCCTGCGCTTAAAAAACTGCACTTCACCAACTCTCTTCCCAGTTTTACTTAGGAGAGGACCTATTCTACTTATTTATCTGTCTTCTCTCGTATAATGGAGGCATGTTCCATGAGGACTGAGTTTATGTATGTTTTATTAACTGCTAAATTCTCAGGGCCCGAAACTGAGCTTGGCAGATAGTGGGCACTCTCTCAGCATTCAACAACCAAAAGAAAAAAGGTCTGATTATTTTTACAACTTTAACCTCATTCCATCCTTTTCCTGTCAATGAAAACAGACTCCTAACCCTCCATTTATTCCCCTCTCAGCTTCTCTCTAACCAGCCTCTAGCACAAACCCTCACAGCATCACTGAGACCTCTACTGTGCAGGAACAAAGCTCAATGGTTTCTTACCTGCTTTCATGGGAAATACTATCAGTACTTAAATTTTTCATTTGAAGAAATCAAGGCTCACAAGAGGTAAAGTTAACTTTCCCAAAGTCCGTCAGTTTACAAATGGTGAAGCCAGTCCTTGACTAGGGGACTGGCTCTGGAACAAACATATTTAACCCCCTGAGTGAGTGTAACCAGTAGGAGGCTCTCTGGCAGTGGAGCTCCATATTCTCCTCACCTTTTTATCTTAGACTCATACTCTATCTTCTGCTTGGTCATTTCCTGCTTCAGGCTGGACACTAAACTGTGCAGTGCACTGTGGTTGCTGCTGTTGTTGCCCACAAACGTCTCACTGTTGTCGCTGCTGCTGGTGGCACGACTACTTCGACCTCCCACACTCCTCCGGTCACTTTTGTTTTCATAGTCCCCAGGGTGGGAAAGATCGTCCTGCGGGGGCCCATCCAGAACAGGGTCCTCAAAGTTCCCACCATAAAAGTCTTGTTCTGGACAGGTGGTGGTGGAGGAGCGACAGGAGTTTGAGTTCTCAGGGAGGGAGATTTCACAGGAGGAAGTGGACCAGGTGGCACTGTCAACACTCTGTTTGTCATCCAGGTTCATCATGGAGAACTGTTGATGGACGTTGTCATAGGTGGAGAGCCTATTGTGTTGGCCTGACTCTCCTGTTTGCTCTTTCTGCTTGTTATCTCTCAGGGTCACATAGCCATTGGGCAGCCAGGACATGCCACGGCTGTTCATGGGGTTCCCAAGTGAGTCGCTGTTTAATATGCCCATGCGCACTGTTCCATTCTGTACACTGTGGGTGCCCATTTTGGTGCCAGAGCCCTTCAGTGATGAGGTCCTTCTGGCCTGTAAGCTCCCATTGGGGGTGGTATGGGCTTTCTCAAGACCTTCTGCATTACTGCTGCTGAAGGACCCGTTGGTGACAATCCCACTACCCTTATTGAAAGCAGGATTCTTTTTGACCGTAAGAGGGGGGCTCCTAGAGACATCCGGCTTGTGAACACTGTTCCTTGGGCTGTTAGTTTTGCTGCCAGACAGAGCTGTGGGGGAGCCATTATCTATGTTGCTTCTCTGGGGAGATTCAGACTTCTCCCAAGAGCACTGCCTAACAGGACTGTCCTTGGTATTATTGTTCTCTTTGTTCTGTAGCTGACCCATGCTGGTTTTCTTCTGAATTTCATTGTTGTTGTTGCTCATTCCGTCTTGGGGCTTGCTTTGCAGTTCTGCATCTTTGGGGAAAAGGCGATCATGTTTGCTAATCATCATTGACATCAATTGTTGGACCACCACAGTGCCTAGAATTGCATAGAAAACAAACTCATATGAGTGAAATAGTTTTGATTTATTTCCCATTTTGAAAGTGTTCAACATTATTAGTAGCAGCACAGAACTATATTCTTAATGATGATAATGGCAACAGAAACTAAAATTTCTTGAACATGTACCATGAACTCTACCAAGCACTTAAACTTTTGTTACAGCAAGTAAAATAACTCAAAAAATGATTAGAAAAATTGACCTATTATCAAAAGCAGTACTTTATTTAAAAATTAATGGGTTTACCAGGTTAATGATATATTATATTAGCTGAAATTCCAAATGCATTTTACATATTTTTCACTAATTTACAATCTGGGCTCCAATCCCTTAAAACTGGCTGTCACCATAATCAAGGCTTCTAAACCAGTTTCCTTACTTGGGGGCCATAATTTCCCTAAGAATCTTATTCATGTACCCACAATAAAGCAGTTTAGGCTAATGCAAACGTCATTCATATTTGCTTTGGCTTTAACTATATTAATTTGATATGTTAACTTGGTTTATATCATGTTGATGAAAGTTTGTAAGAGTAATGTCTGATAAGTACATACAGGGAATAAATTTAAATTTTAGTTAGTACATGTAGTTTCTCCATAAAATACTTAAACCATGAGATCTGGTGAGCAAAATTATGACAAGGGCTTTTAACAATGCAGATTCCCATAGAAACAGCTGCTAATTGAGTGGCTGTCAGATTTACAAACCTGACCTGGCCCCTTTAGCTTAAAGCAACACCTAGACAAGATTTGACTCTGAATATAAATCAAATCAAATTTTGCATGGGAAAAATGTGTTATATCTCTATTTTGTACATTTCTTCTGTGATGATTCAAAACAAGAATCTGCCTTGTGCCAGGTCTGGTGCTGGATTAATGTTGTTCAAACACTAATATTTATGCAAATTACTTGGAGATTCTGTAAAAGTGTAGGTATTGGGTGGGGCATATGATTTTACATTCCTAACCAGCTCCCAGATGACACCAGCAATAACAGCACAAGAGCAAGGGCCTCACCTGGAAGTTTCACAATTTCAGGGCCCACTGAGGGCCTTCTGAGTCAGAATTTGCATTTTGACAATATACCCAGGGTGATTTCTGTGTTAGAGTCTGAAACACACTGTGCTACATGGAAATGTTTCATTTACAGCATCTAAATTAAGTATCTTAAAAGACTGTGAGCTAGGACTTAACATTTTTCACATCAGAAAACTGGAGCTCGGATAGGTTAAGCTTTTGCTCAGGGCCATCCTAATATAGAAAAACCCTGGGTCCATAATGTCTGGTAACAACCAAGGCTCAACCAACTGGAAGTCAGTCCTGCAGTCAGTGCTGCAGATGTGGTGCCCCAAAATTGACTGCTGAGTGGGCTGCAAATCAGGGCCAGAGAGAAGCCTGAAGAGAGAAGCAGGGACTGATTTATTGCCTCTGTGGCAGCTTTAGATCAGGACTTGCCTCTCTCTTTCTTCCTAGTCTGGCCAGCAGTCACACCTTCATTTCTCTTGAGGCCTCCACCGGGGCTGCTGATCAGCCCCATCTTTCTGATCAGCCCTGTTGACAGGTCCAGAGACAATGACTGGCATAGAAACCAACCAATGAGAACCAAATCTGGGTAAAGTGTGAGGTATCAATGGATCCTCGGAAGGCGGGGCTTTTGACACTGATTGGCATAGAAACAGACCAACCAGAACCAAATTGGCCAGCAGAGGAAGAAAATTGGGGGCAAGATCAAGCCAGCAGGGGAGGACAGTTGGAGGCAAGATCAGACTGGCAGGGGAGGGCAGTTAGGGGCAATCATGAAGGCAGACAGAGGAGTTAGGGGCAATCAGGTAGGCAGGCAGGTGAGCAGTTAGGAACCAGTGAATTTCCGACTGCCAATCAGACATCCCCTAAGGAGTCCCCAGTTGGAGAGCATGCAGGCTGGGTTGAGGGAACACCCTGCTCCATGCACAAATTTCATGCACCAGGCCACTAGTATAGATAATAAGTGACCTGGATGAAATTTGATGCTTCATCTTCTTACTCCATATAGTTCTTGTTCTACTATATTTCAGCTGTTGTATTTAAACTGTAGTAATGATAAGTAAACTTGATGTTTTTCTAAATAAACTAAATATAAGAAAGTTATTAAATCACCATCAATTGTTAGAGTTGTGGAAGAAAAAAAATCATCTTTCTTCTTAGTAATACCTGAATTTGTCATCCTATTTCCAATGCATGCAGCAGTGACTCTTAGGAAAAGACTTTGGTAGCGCTAAAATGGCTGTCAACACAATCACCATCACTTACTGTGCTTGAAGACATGTCTACTTAGTTCTAGTTTACTATTTGCCCTTAAGACAGGCACACTTTACCATGTCAGCAGGCTCTCATGTATAGACTCTACCCAGTACTTTGGGAAAATTTAGCTTTTTCCTGTCACTGGAATATTAATATTTGAGGCATCCCTGCTTCTTGTCGAAGCTGTGAACTCTGTGGGGCATTTAATTGTAAAGTGACATCCCCAAGGTCTCCAGGGTGAGTCTGTGGACAGAAACACCAAAGTGTATCAGCCACAATTGTAGAGTGAGTGTCAGAATCCTGGAGATTTAGAAATCCCTTCTATTTGGGAGGCTTTGCTTTTATCTTGCCTCCAGGATAATAAATGGCAATAGTTTCTTGTAAAGGGACTTCTCCCCTCCTCCATTTTTAAAAGCTATTTAGGACAGATTAGCCTGGTGGTTATGATGAAGCATACCACTTCTTTCCCTTTATATTTCCTCCTTCCTGTCATTCTCTTCCTTAGAATGCTAACGAGAAATATGAAACCTAAATGAGGTCAAAGTGCTTATAAGCCCTATTCTGAAGAGTCCAAGCAAATTCAGGATCCTCACTGTGTTACACCATCCAGCAATTCCCCGCTCATAATTTTATACATGTTGAGCTGAAATACTATCTTAGGAATTTTTCTTCATAAGCATTGGATAAGAATTCATTTTTTCCTTTAAAGTTGCTTTGAAACTTTAAAGTACACTTACGTACATATATATGTAATATATATTTAGTATGTAGTATGTATTTAGTACATATAATGTATATTATATCTACATATCTTTGGCATTTTATTTAGTTTTTGCAAAGAATATCCTAATACATGTCATTTTGCATGTGTGCAGGTATCTGTAAAATACATAGTGATTTTTGACAAATGCCAGTCCAAGAACCACCACATTATCATAATATAGAAAATTCCCTTGTGTCCCTTTGTAGCCAATTCCTTACCCCATCTCCCACTTATGGCAACTACTGATCTGCTTTTTGTCACTAAGTTTTTCTATTTCTATAATTTCATGTAAATGAGATTATACATTGTGAGGTCTTTCATGTGCAGGCATTATTCACTTAGCATAATAATTCTGATATTTGTCCACATTGCATGTATGGGTAGTTCATTTTTTTTAAATGTATATATATATATATAATTGATTTTTTACAGAGAAAGGGAGAGGGGTAGAGAGTTAGAAACATTGATGAGAGAGAAACATCAATCAGCTGCCTCCTGTATATGGAGGGTATGTGTCTGTAGCCAAGGTACAGGCCCTTGACCCTCCAGTCCACAGGCCAACACTTTATCAACTGAGCCAAACCAATTAGGGCGTAGTTCATTCTTTTTATTTCTGAGTGGTATTCAACTCCATGGCTATAGCTCATAATTAAGACTTTTTATGACCAGAGAAAATTAAAGCAACAGGTAAGAATACTTTGCTGCTCCATTTTCTCCCTACTCTTTAAAAAATCCTACTTGTCCACTTGTGCACCTATCCCATGTACATATTATTACTGCATTTAGAGAAAATTACTTTTCTCATAGGGAATCAGATTTCTTAGGGGCAGATAGAGGCCCAGGACTCCTGGTGCCCTAGGAAACTCAGAGATCCTGGTTCTGCTTCTCTCCGGAGCAGCTTTGCTCTTTACTGCTATCAATACTGGCAGGGTGAGGGGGAGAGTGGACCATACAATTTTTAAAGGATGTCTTCTAAAATAGCAACAATAAGAGTTCAAACAAAAAGACAAAAAAAATCACTGACTTCTGGTAAGATGGTGGCAGCATGGTATTGAACCTCCCCAAATCCCCACTTAAAAACAGCAACTAGTTAGCAAATCCCAACTTGTGGACAACATTCACAATAAAACTTGGTGGCAAGATATCCTCCCGAACCCCATAAAAGAAATTGCTGCAGACAAATCCCTGTTGTCACAAGACATGTATGGTGTTGGCATCTGTGTGAGAGGAAGCAGGAGGAAGAAATAATGGGCCAGAGTACAAAAAATCCCCAAAGTATAGGTATTTGCTGCAAAATGCAAAGGGCTAATTTAAGAACAGCAGGTGAGAGTAGGAGGGAATGTGCCTAATGCCATAGAGACAATCTCTCAGCAAGCCTGAAGAAGTGAGAGTCATCTAGCACCTCTGAACTGTCATCACTGGTAAGCCAGAGCTCCTTCCAAACTCCACATGAGGGGAAACTCGTGCGAGCGGAATCAAAATCAAGCAGGGAGGACTGGGACAATAAAGATAAAAGAAAGGGAAGGTTAATTAAAACCAAGGATTGGAACGAAGCCTGTACATCTTAGAAAGCAAGCTGCCATATTGCAGTACTCTGTGAAAAACTGAAGATTGGGCTCTGTGAAATCAGAGAACCTAATCTGCACGCTGACCAGATCATCTACATATGCCTGGCTTATGACAACATACAGTTGAAAAATTCACCTAGTTATGCAGATCCTCCAGATATTGGTACCTTTAATTTTAGAGTATCAAAGACATTTCATTGGGTCACTATCAACACAATCTAATCAGAAGAGTAGCTTAATATTAAGAAGCTGTCAAATTTAAGGTGTCAGATAAAAGCTTTTTACTTGTTCAAATTTCATCAATGGCAACACATTCTGTCAGAGATTTTTTTTAAGTAAAAAGATTAACTTAGTTCATTTTTGAGAACCTGTCTGCCAAATGCTCTAGTCTGCATGACTATGGTATGTCCATTGTTCTCTCAAGTAAACATGAAGTACCATGGAAATACAGTTAGTGTAGCTCTCAACTCAAGTAATCACACAAAGGCATTTCCTTGAACTGATTATTGTATTACCTTAAAAACAGTATGTGGAAGAAGTGCTTTACACAGAGCTCATCACTCCACCAGACTGTTCTCAAGTGGGATATTTAGTACAGTTAATATGTTCTATTGTCTAACAAGAACATTCTTAAATAAAATTTGTATTTTTTCCCTGTTTCCAGTGCATGGCAGTGAGAAATGTAATATAATGATGCTAGTGGAGTTTGGTACCACTACCTTGATTGCCACTAAGATAGTTATTTTTTCCCCATCATTGCTTTTGCACCATCAATGCAAATGTCAACAAGTGAAAGGACAAAAAACATCTGCGTATAACATCTTAGTATTTTTATGAAGATATGTTTGAACTTGGAAACCTCTGGAAGGCATCTTAGGGGCCCCCAGGTATCCTTTGGCCACATTTTGAGCACTACTAGGCTAGAGAGACAATAATGTAAAGACCAATGATGATCATTAAATGCATAGTTACATATAGAACTAAGCCTGGATAAGAACTAAAAGAGAGTATAATATTTAATGTGTATATGTAGATATAGACTAAATATCTACATATATAAAAGACTAATATGCAAATTGTCCCCTCAGGAGTTCGACCAGGAGACCAGGAATTCAATTGCTGTGATGTGTGCTGTCCACCAAGGGGCAGCACAGAATGAAGGAAGGCCCTGAAAGCAGCTGAGGAAGAGAGGCACTGATGGCAGCTGGGGAAGGGAGGCAGCTGGCAGCCTGGGAAGGGAGGCCCAGGATGGCAGCTGGAAGGAAGGCTCTGGACAGCAACCAGAAGGCCCAGATTGGCCCTGATCGCCGGCTAGGTCTAGGAACCCCTCACATGCACAAATTTCGTGCATTGGGCCTCTAGTAAGAAAATAAAAGGAGCATTAGAAGATCACATATAAAATGTTTTTAAATGTTTGCAATAATCATACTGGTGTTAATAGTATTACTATTGTTATTTGAGACTATTATGTATTTGATAAGAGGTGAAGCAAATGATTATTTATCAGATATTTGAATTTTGAATTTCCAATGTCTTTGAGAACTGGGATTCATATTTGGAAGGAGATGAAACTATAGAGGAGAAAAGAATAAATTAAAACGTTATAGACATGATTTTGAATTGGAAGTACAGTGTGAACTTGGGAGGCAGTTTATCTTTAACATATATGTGTATGTATGTATATTGTATATGTAATAAGTATGTCTGTAAGTAGCATTTATATCTATTTGCTCTGTCCACTGAAAGGTCTAGAAATGACCAAACTGGTAGCAATGAGCATCACTACCACCTATATTTTGGTCTTGAAATATCATTTTCCACTAAAAAACCTTTTTTTTGAAAATTGGACTCTTTGGAAATTGGTTGATTCAGGTTTAGGGCAGGAAATGTATGAGTCTGGAAAATCTGAAATACTAAAAAGAAAGGAAGCAACTAAAAGCAATTCAGGTCATGTCAAAAGGACTTGGAAGGCTAGTTGAAGGGGCTTCCATTGGCCAAAGATAGAAAACAGCAATTACAAGGAATAATAACTATAATCCATTGACTCATAAAATGGATTTAAATACATGAGTTCATAATTATATTTTACAAATAATGTTAATAATAACATTCATAATAGGAAGAAGAATAAGAAGGATGAGGAGGAGAATTCACTGTTAGAGAATATTAAAGAAGCCAAAGCTTGATGGACCTGGAGAGTAATATGCTTAACAAAATAAGCCAGTCAGAGAAAGACAAATACCAAGTCACTTCACTTTCATGTGGAATCTAATGAAAGAAATAATTCAATAATCAAAATAGAAACAGAAGCATAGATGCATAGAACAGACTGATAGCTGTCAGAGAAGTGGGAGTAGGGAAACTGGGTGAAAAAAAAGTAAAGAGATTAAGAAAAAAAAATCTATCAGGAAAGCCTGATCTTTAAGAGATTTATATATATATAATAAACGAATAGTAAATAGTATGCTGGGTGAGTGTGGCTTAATGGTTGAACATTGACCTATGCACCAGGAGTGATCCTCTCTCACTGACCCTTTCTCACTGTTGATGTTTCTATATCTCTCTGGAAAAAAAAAAAATATATATATATATAATGTGCATATATATGTACATATATAAAAGAAACCCTCTTAAAATCAGTTAATTAAACCAAAATTAATAAAAACATATTACCTTAAAATAGTAACTTTTGAATTTTCTGAAAATTGCATTGGACTCAAAAGTGAACTTAAGTTTTCTAGTTCTTGTCTAATATTTTACAGATGACTTAGAGAAGGTCCATTCATTCTTGTAAAGTTACTGAGGAATTAGCCAATTATTATGTTTAGTAAACTTAGAAAAAAGTCTGACTCCCAGAGAGAAGATTTTTTTCACTTAAAAAACCTGAGAAAATAAGTGGAATTATTATGGATTTATTTATTTCCCTCATTTGCTCATTAAGTTTAGGCCAATCAAGAGATAGTGATTTTTTTATGAGGGTATAAGATAATCATTTACTTACCCTCCATGATAGTCAAAGGATCTTCCATTTTGGGGCGCAGGATATTAGGGCCAAAGACTGTGGCCAAGTTCTGTGCACTCATTTTGTTAATTCCTGAATAGGACTGCACTTCATCCAAGAATCTGTTGGGTGTAACAATGTGAACAAAACACAATGAAGTTAAATGTGCCAATGGAATAAAATGAGTTATCCTATATAATAAAAAGCTAATATGCAAATCAACCAACAGCAGAACGACTGATTGCTGTGATAATCACTGACCACCGGGGGAGCACCACTCATCCAGAAGCCAGGCTCACTGCTGATGAATGGAGCAGTGGGATATCCTGGACTATGAGAGGGCACAGGCAGGGCTGACAGACCCCCTCAGAATGCACAGATTTCATGCACCAGGTCTCCAATTATAAAATATTTATAAACTCAAGAATGTTAAGTGATGATTATGCAGGTAAAATTATTTAGGAATTCAAACATCTCTTAATCAAATGTGGAGAAAATAAGTTGCAAATTATTAAGAATCAGACTTAAGGAATCGTATCAGATACCACCTCTGGCCTGGTTTGACTTGGTTTCCTCTGTCAGTTATAAGAACAAATATTTGGATAATACTAACATGGACTTAGGTTGAAGAATATGAGTTTCCTTCCCATGCCTCAATAAAGTATTAAATATCTGTATTCAATTTGAGCATTATAAATAAAATCATCTGGTACAATCCCTTATTTCAGAGAGGAAGAATCACCCCTCTTTGTGGAGTAATTTGTGAGCTTTCCATTTATAGTCTATTAAAAAATGAGATCAAACATTTTTAAAATTAAAAACTCATTTCTACTGACATGAAAATTACAAGCGGAAATTGTGTCAATTTATTAGGTGCTAAGAACAAGAGTCATGAAATCAGCCTTTCCCTGCATGAGTTTAGTGGGAGGGGTTGTTTTTGTAGTCTTTCAGCATTTTTTTTTCATTCCCTCTATCTTCTTCATTTTGGCAAGAACTTCGGTTTTTCATGGCTTATAGATTTAACCAATAAGACAAAAAATGAAATGATGAAAATAACATTTAACTTATTTTATGTGTTATTTAATACATGTTATTATGTGTCAGTTATTATGTATGCTAACTTGTTAAATTCTCACAGCATCTCTGTGAGGAAAGTACTGTGATTGTCCCCATTCTAGAGGTGAGACACACTATGCACCAGAGAGGATAAAAGTCTTTTCCAGGGACATAGAGTTAGGAAGTGGAAGAGCTGAGCTTTGAACCCCAGTGTTCTGACTCTAGAGTTCGTACGCTTCATTACTACACCATGATTTTTCAAAAAGGTGCCTATTTCCACATGTTCATTATTGTTTTATAGACTAAACTATAGCAAAACTGAAGGACAAAAAGCCAAACTACCATTTCTTATTTGAAATAGCTGAAATTAAAAGTCTGCTTAAATGTTTCAAGAGAAGTTAAGTTTTTCCATTGTGAAGATAAAGACTTGCAATCTGGCCCTGGCCAGTTTGGCTCAGTGGATAGAGGTTGGCCTGTCGACTGAAGGGTTCCGGGTTTGATTCCAGTCAAGGGCATGTACCTTGGTTATGGGCACATTCCCAGGATGGGGTGTGCATGAGGCAGCTGATCAATGTTTCTAACTCTCTCTCTCTCCCTTCCTCTCTGTAAAAAAATCAATAAAATATATTAAAAAAAAAAGACTTGAAATATGGTTCTCAAAGACTTTCCCCCTTTTCCTTAAAAAAATTTAACCTTTTTATTATCCAGTACAGTAGTGATCATTTAAGATACTCTGCAGTCTGTCAATCATCTATTTCTTTATTTAAATTGAATATGTTTTGATTTTATGTTTGGCTTTTTTAAACAAGAGCACAGACATGGTGCCTCCCATCTCAAGCTCTAAGTTAAATATGGTCGCTGAGAGAGAGCTTAGCCGGGCAGTTGAATTACAAATGTCTTTTCAATAAGGCTGAGGTGGGAGAGGAATTGAAAGAAAATAAAATGCAGTGAGCACTTATTAAATATATGCTAATTAGTTAAAATATAATTTAATTTTTAAAACAAATGTGTGAGATGTTACTACCATTTTACCTATTAGGGCTCTTAAATTCAAAGAGAATAAGAAATTGCATAAAGATAAGTAAGTAGTCAGTGGTAGAATCTGGGTTCCCATGTAAACCTTTATTCTGCCAAGGAACATGTTTCTTCTCTTAAACAATAGTACAAGGTACCTATACAGACAACTTTGACTACAGTTCAAAGCAGCATAGCTTTAATATGTGGAGCTAAGAGAGATTTCAAAAATAACAAAATTACAGAACCATGCAATCTTAGTGCTCAGAGAAACTTTGACATCACTTTGTCAAACCTCTTAATTTTACAAAGGCCAACATCCCAGCTCAAAGCAGTAAAATGATTTTATTCACTGTCAAACATAAGTTAGTGTCAGGCTAAATCTAGTCTGGTTTTGTTTAGGACAATTCTTACCTGCAAATATACTTGAGGAGATTATAATTGACCACTGGTAAACTCTTCACCTGCTTTGCTAATTCCTTAACACCCTGAGTATAAAGGAAAAAAGAATAAATATTACCTTTCTAAGTATTGGTCTTAGAATTAAAGCCAATGGGAAAAGAAAACATACAGTGCTGTTTGTTTGTTTGTTTAAATTAATTTCACATATTATCAGTGTAGGATCCTGTCCTAAAAACTTGCTACCATCAAGGAGAGAATGTTAGAATATTTTCAAGGATGTGAAAGGATTTGGAATATTTCCATAAGTACTATTGTAGAGAAACAGATTTAAGTGAGTCCCTTTTAACATTTTAAGCATTTGTTCACACTTGCCTGGAAATGGGAGGTAACCTCAATTGTAATAAGGTTACTGGGGAGAAAAAGTAATGTTGATGTACTGAGAGTCCTTCCCATTTTCAGCATGACCCAAACATAGAGAAACACATGTCTACAGACAAATAAGTCTCTCAAAATTGGTCATATTTAAGACACATCGTTTGGGGTGGGATGCAAGGCTGGAAAGCCTGATCTTTCTGGAAATTTCACAAAGGGATAAAATGCTTTGTTTCTTCTCATTTTAGAACTTGTTCTGAAATATAAATGGTCCCAGAAAAGCTATCGGATGATGTAATCTGATTTGTTCTTCTCCCTATAATGGGCCAGACAGTAAGTATTTAAGCTTTCTGGGACATATGGTCTCTGTCTCAACTATTCCACTCTTCTGTTTTGTGCAAAAGCAATCACAGAAAACATTATATAACAAACAGGCAGCAATTTTGACAAGCTTTCCAAGAAAATCCAGTAGGAAAAAAGGGATAGTCTCTTCAACAAATGGTAGTGAGACAACTAGATATGCCCATGCCAAGGAATGATACTGGACCCTTTCCTTACACTATAAACACAAATTAACTGAAAGAGGAGCATACAGCTTAAATGTGAGAGCTAAAGTTATAAAAAGCTTTAAAGAAAATATGGGAGTAAATATTTGTGACCTTGTGTTAAATAACACCTTCTTAGATATGCGAATAAAAGCATAAGTGACACAAGAAAAACGGGTAAATTAGGCTTTATCAACATTAAAAATTTTTGTTCTTCAAAGGATACCAATCAACAAAATGAAGAGACAAATCATAGAAAGAGAAAAATATTTTCAAATCACAGACCTGATAAGGGACATGTATCTAAATTATATAAAGAATTCTTACAACTTAATAATAAGATAAATGACTGAAATAAAATGGGGAAGTGATCTGTCTATGATGTTTCTCCAAAAAAAATATACCCATAGTCAATAAGTGCATGAAAAGATATTTAAAATCATTAACCATGAGGGAAATGCAACTCAAACCTCAATGATATATCACTTTAACACACATTAGAATGGCTATGATAAAAAAGAGAGAGAACAAGTGTTGGCAAAAGATAAATTGGGACTTTACATGGTGGAGCCTCTTCAGAAAACAGTGTCACATATGACCCAGCAATTCTACCTTCTAGATATATATACTCAAGAGAAAATGAGAACACATGTTTATAGCAGCATCATTAATAATAGCTGATCAGTGGAAACATGTGTCTTGCAACCGATGAATATGTAAATAATGGGATATTAATTAGAAGTAAAATACCAATACATGGTACGATGTAGATGAACCTTGAAAACAGTGAAAGAAACCAATTACAAAAGACAACATATTGAATGATGCCATTTATATGAAATGTCCAAAATAGGCATATTTATAGAGATAGAAAGTTGATTAGTAGTTGTTAAGAGTTGGGAAAGGAGAAGCATGGGGAATAGATATGAAGTTCATGGGGTGATAAAATGTGCTAATATTCTACAATTAGATGTTTTGTGACGGTAGCAGAACTCTGAGAATATAGTAAAAAGCACTGAATTGTACACTTAAGGTGGGTGATTGTTTAATATATATATATATATTGTATCTCAATAAAGCTGTTTTTACAAAAACAGGCGGTAGGTAGGATTTCTTAGGAGTCAGTGTTTGAAGGATTTAAGAGGCACAGCATGAAAAAGAAAACATGAAATAAGTCATTCACTTTGTTCATAGATTATGTGGCACCACAATTAACCTTTTAGGGAAGCATAGTGGCAAGGAGTGCTAATTTTATTTATTCAGTCATATTTTTCTTTTTGATGAGAGAAGGGATTAAAAATGGGACCTGAGTTATGTGTGCCAAGTCTGAATGTGTGTGATGTCAATACACAGAATAGTGGAACACAATCCAAGGATAGCGCAAAGGAAAGAATATAAAGACAAAGAACCCTGACAAAAACCCTCAAACAAAAGCTTTCGTAGAAATAAATGCAGAGACTTACAGCTTCTTCTTCCTTGCTGAGCAGTTTGGCACATGACAGAAAATCTTCATACTTCGCATAAGGAATCACTGGTTCTGGAAGTTCTCGGAGATACAGTTTGAGAAGTGAAGCCACTGTGTGCACATCCGTGTTGCTGTGGAGAGAGAAGTGTGAAAATCATCTTTGGACTGAACCTTATCGTATTTTAATTATTTTTAATCAAATACACACACACACACACACACACACACACACACACATACATACATACACACTAAAGGCTGAGTGCATGAATTCATGCTTGGGTAGGGTCCTTCAGCCTGGCTAGCAACTGGGGCCAATCGGTGGATCTCACCCAGTCTGGGAGGAGGGACTGCAGGAGGTTGGCCAGCTGCAGGAGGCTGGCTGTGGGAGCCCACTGACCACCAGGGGGCAGATCCTGCATTCAGTGTCTGGTCCCTGTTGGTCAGTGCACACCATAGTGATTGGTCAACCAGTTGTTCAGTCAACTGGTTATAACAATCGCTTAGGCTTTTATATATATAGACTAGTGACCCGGTGCATGAAATTTGTGTACATTCAAGGGGGGTTAGAAGAAATAATTTAATATTGCTATTTGCCCCTTCTCTATAATAGAAGTATCAGAGATGAAAGAAAATTAGTAAAATGTATATGAAAACCTTCCTCCTGTCAAAGTCTGGGGCTCACCATGGGACCTAGAGTCAAGTCTCTGCCCACCCATATGCACCTCAAAAATTGTGTGCGACCCAGACCCGGCCAGCCCCCTGTCTTTGGGCTAGATCCAGACCCAGTCAGTCCCACCCTTGTCAAGCCCTGCCAGGCAGTTGGTGTAGCTTCAGGTCCCCAGGCCCAGTGTCAGGATCGGGGGCATGGCCTGAGGTCCCCCAGCCCAGACCAGGGTGGAGGGCATGTCTTGAGGTCCTCCATCAAGCCCTACCAGGTGGGGGACATGCCTGAGGTCCCCTGTCAAGCCCTGCCAGGCAGGGGGGACACAGCCTCAAGTCCCTCATTAAACCCTGCTGGGCAGAAGTGAGGCCTGAGTTCCCCAACCCAGCACTGGGGGTGCACCTTGAGGGCCCCCGTCAAGTCCCACTAGGTGGGGGGCAGAGCCTGAGGTCCCCTGTCAAGCCCAACCAAGGCAGGGGGGCACAGCCTCAGGTCCCCTGGCCTGGTGCTGAAGCACGAGGTGTGGTCTTAGGTCCCCCAGCCTTGTGCTGGGGTGAAACGCACAGTCTCAAGTACCCTGTCAAGCCCCACATGGTGGGGGGCGTGGCATGAGGACCCCTGGCCTAGTGCTGGGCAGGGAGGAGCAGCCTGAGATCCCCTAGCCTAGCACCAGAATGGGAAGCGCACCTTGAGGTCCTTAGTCATGCCCCATTGGGCCGTGGACATGGGCTCAGGTCTCCTGGCCTGGCACTGGGACAGGAGATACAGCCTTAGGTTCCACAGCCTGATGCCAGAACTGGGGGCACATCCTGAGGGCCCCTGTTAAGCCCCACAGGGGTGGGGGAGGGCATAGCCTCAGGTCCCTCAGGTCCCTGCTGATTGCTCATTAAGACTCCTTATGGGAACTTGGCCTCAGCTGTGGGTGCAGCCTTCTTTGTGATGGAATGATGGTCAATTTGCATATGTCCTCTTTATTATATAGGACTAGAGGCCCGGTGCAAGAAATTTGTGCACAGGAAGGGGGTCCCTCAGCTTAGCCCGCACTCTCTTCAATCTGGGACACCTCAGGACCTCTGGCTCCTAACCGCTCACCTGCTTGCCAGCCTGATCCTCCTAACTGCTCTCCTTTGACAGCCTGTTCACCCTAACTGCTCTCTCCTGCTGGCCTGATTGCCTCTAACCTCCTTGGCCCTGCCAACATGGCTTTGTTGGGAAAGATGTCCAGAAGGACATCTGCAAAGTCATCTGGAAGATGTTCAGTCTAATCATCATATTACCCTTTTATTAGTATGGATGCCACCTTGTCCTAAAAATGCAGGTTGTTCCCAGGTTTTCCTAACTTGGAAGGGGAGCCAGCAGTAGCATCCTGGGTTCTGACCAGGGCTTATGAACTTGTGCTAATTTATCTCAGCAGATGTGATTCCTAGAAGACGACTCTTGAATGTATCTTGAACATTTCAAATTTGCCAAATCAACCTCCAAAAATGTTGAACCACTTTAAACTCCAACCAGCAACCATGTGTGTGCCCTCTGTCCCACTTTGATACCAATATCATTGATTTCTCTCTAGAAGTTTCCCTCCTGTCAGCCAAGACTGCTTGGTACTTGAGCCAATCTTACTGTTCAGCTGGGGCCTTGATTTCCTGAGATAGAATTATGGAGGAGGAAAAATAGTTTTCCTCTACCTTTCTGAGTTCTTAGTGGAGGCCCTTGTAATGAAAGATAGATCACCAAGAGAAAAACAAAAGTTCATTAACATGTGTACCTCTTGTATATGTGGGAGATCTCAGGGAAATATGAGTAACTTCCCAAGGTGGCTTAGAATGCAGATTTAAATACCTTCTCCCTAGGGAAAGGGGACGGGAGATGTAGGCCTCTTAGAGGAGAGTAAATGATTTTTAGGAAAGATGAATGGGGTTGGGGGGAAATAGTTTGTAACAAAGTTTGAGTGTGATGTCAACTTCTAATCTCCTGTCCAGTGACAGGAGTCAGTCTTCTCTGCCTGATGACACTTCTCCCACCAAGGGGACCTATGATATTTAAGCTTTTTTTTGGCCAGGGGGTTGGGGAGGTTCAATTTTAGGCAGATCAGGAGACTTCAGTGAAAGCCTCTGCATGCATTTGCTGTTTTTCAGGCATCTGCAGCCCAAGATCATCAGTATAACAACACAGCATATGTTGGGGTGG
Source organism: Lasiurus cinereus (assembly GCA_011751065.1). Lineage (NCBI taxonomy): Eukaryota > Metazoa > Chordata > Mammalia > Chiroptera > Vespertilionidae > Lasiurus > Lasiurus cinereus. The sequence continues at coordinate 50,794,176 of JAAGEH010002528.1, read as the reverse complement.
TATGTTCTCTGACCTTCAGAATAAACCCAACAAAAGCGTCTTTCCTCTCTTAGATGATTTGCCACAGTAGCATTATTCCCTGGAGACCCGGAGATGGTATTCTGATCAGACCTTCGTGGGAGTGGTCATAACATTACCCTGTGCTTGTAGAAAGGTGTGGGCCACATCACTAAATAAACCAGGGCAGTTTTCTCATCTTGTGGAAAGGGAGATACAGTTATGATAGTTTATCTCCCTTTCCACAAGTATCTTACGGGTTTGTATCTCTGCTGTCTCCCAGCAGCCTTAGCACTTCCATCTTGTGTCTTGGGGCTGCTGGGTGCCAGGCCTGTGGGATTGTGTCTCCAATCCACCCCTCCACCTCCAGCCCCAGGTCCACAGTGACTGGACTTGGGCTGCTGGGTGCCTGCCTCCTTGCTGGTTTGTGTCTCTGATCTGCCCTAGCAGCCCCAGCACCACCTGGCCACTGTGGTCCTCGCCATCTTGGTTGGGTTAATTTGCATACTAACTCCTATTGGCTGGTAGCATAGTGGAGGTATGGTCAATCTGCATGTTTCTCTTTTATTAGATAGGGTGTGTGTGTGTGTGTGTGTGTGTGTGTGTGTGTGTGTATCTAAGTGTCAGAATTATATATGAATTTGCAATTAAATCAGTCAATCCAGCTTTTAAGAAATACATAGTTATGTGACAATGCCTACTAGATGCTACTGCAGGTGGGAAGGAAGGGAACATAATAGAAGGACACTTGCAATTCTGGGTGGTTTGAAAATATTTGGAAGTTCAGTATTTTGCTTTTGTAAGTATTTGATGTTAAGTAAAAGTGTTAACTTTTTAAAACAATGAGTATATATCGGATTTTAAATAAAATAGAACACAATTTACAAAAAATACTAAACCTACATATGCGTGAAATTTAATGTCAAAATTAATTACTTCTGAATCTTAACTTTATTTCTCAAAATATCTCTCATTTCTGCGGAGACACTGGTGATTGGCTATAGATACCTGAGGCTTGCCATGACATGCTGCAGCTTTTAAGCAGAACCCATTTTGAAAATGATTGAATATCAGCATGATTGCTTGTCTAATATTCTAAGATAGTTGGGAACACTTAGAGTCTTTTAGAAAGAAAAGGAAGTGCTACAAAAATAAACAATGAAAACTTAACATGAAAAGACAATTTTTATTCTCTGATGAATATTAGTGTGGCAGGATAATTTACTGAAATGTTATTTTATATTTTGTTTTCTGTATTTCCCTATTCCCAGTTAATCAATGAAGATGGCTGACAGCAAAGACAGAAAAAGGAGGGGTTGTCTTTTTCTGTAGTTTTGGTTTTGTTTTTTATCTGGGGGCTGACGGACAGGAAAATGGGAAGGGGTGATGGGTGACCAGGGAGTAAAAAGGTCAGTTGATTCCCAGGAAGTGAGAAGAGTGGTAGTGAACAGGGTCAGGGATTTTTGTCAGTAATGAGAACATATACCCACTCCCAGACTTTGCTGAAGGAAGTGACAAGTCGCCAGAGGGATATACCTGGCCAAGCTGGAACAGAGGCACCGAAATTACCTGCCTCTGTGAATATTCTATTGGCCTAAGAGCATATGAAAAGCAGAGCTGACTTCACCAAACTCAGTGGGCTAAGACATTGGGCATTTCACCTCTCAGTTTGGGTCTCACGTTGATTTCATCAGGCATTTCCCACACAGGAAGTCTGTATTAGATGTTACAGAAAACACAGCAGCGAGGACCCCACTGAGTTAAAGCCTGCTTACAACTTAAAACCCGAAGGAGGGACAGCAGATATTAAGCAGATAATAACAGAAGTTCATAATCACAAGGTGGTAATAAGAAAATATCAGGTGCTATCCAGAGAGGACTAATCTAGAGGCTGTTTCTCTGAGAAAATGATGTTTGGGCCAAGATCTGAAGCATGTGTAAGCATTAACTACGAGAAAGCTGAAGAATAGAAGGAGACCTTCCTGATTAATGCAAAGCAGATAAACAGAGCCTGAGGTGAGAGGAAGCACCCTGTCCTTGAGGAGCTGACAAAGGCCTGGGAGACCAGATCTCATAGTGGGACAGGACCATGGACTTCGCCTCCCTCGGAATAAGGGCAAGGGCAGAGGTTTTCCATTTTCACTTTAAGTGAGTCAAAGGAGGCATTCTGTCAACCATTTTATAGTTATTAAAATAATAAAGGTGACCTGATAGGGCCCGTATGAACTAATTTTATTCTTTCCAGAATTAAGTAACTATTTTTTTTCTTAAAATTCTCAACTGATAAACAATATAGAAGTCATCTCAAAGGTTTGTAAAGAAAATAAAAATCAAATATTCCAGATGTCTTGAAAATTGTGACCAAACTCATTAATTCCTAAAAATACTTTCCCGCAATTTCTTTTTAAAGATAGACCTAAAGTAGTCTTAATGGTAAGACATGAAAGACACTATTTTTTTTTCCTGGCAAACCACTCTACTTCATGCATATCAAAGCCCTTCTGTGTTTCTTGTGCTGCGTTGTAAATCACCTGACTCCTGAAGGTGCAGTCCTCAGTAATAACAAAACCACAAACTGATAGGACAGGCAGTTCAACCAAGTATTAAAATAAACTATTTTCATCTTTGGATTCCACTTGAATCCAAACCACATTCTAACTCAACCCAATTTATGACCGGGTTAGGTTGTGTTCCAAGTCAATGACAATTTTGTTAAGTTATAGGTAGGTACAGAGAGAAATATTAAAATAAAATATCAAATAAGTATAATTTCAATATATGGAATATATCATGTATAATTTGTATGATCACATAGGATATATAAAATGTTTATGAAATAAATAAATGAGACAATAAGAAATAAGAAATATGTATATTTAACAAAAATCTCTTTTAGTATGTCAGTGATAAACTATTCAGTACTCTCCCCAAGCACACTATTTTTAAGGTAACTTGCTGTTTTTTGTTTTTTATTTTTTCATATTTCTTACTGCCTTTGATCAGGTTTTTATTCAAAATTAGCTGTCCAAAGTGATTTGAACTTATGGAATAAACAAAATTAAGTTTAGCCACAGGCTTCTTTTCTTCTGCAGAGGGTTTCTTTTCTGAGGGCTTCTCAGTTGCTGGCTTCTTGGTACCTGCAGCCTTCTTACTTCCTGTTATTTGCTTCTAATGAAGTTGAGCTATAGCACTGAGGACATTTGAACACTAGATGGTGCGATTGCAAAGTTAGACTAATCGAGATGGTGTGAAAATTGTGAGGGATGAAAGGCTGCAGAATCGTTCTTCATCCGCCAGCAATATTCTTAGTTCCAAAGCTGCAGTAATTTCCAAAGAATAGAAATATTCGAGCCATGAATGAAGGTAAGAGATGTGGATTGGGATGATTATAGTATCTCTGCCCTATGGTAACATGTTACATTAGCTTTTTAGCTTCTAGTATACATAAACCCACACATTAAATAGAAATAATAAAGAAAAATTACAATATATTTTCTTGGTTTTTGATTAGCAAATGTTATTAGTTTTTTGCTTAAAGGATAGAACTTAAATGTATGACACTTTTAAGGGGTTTATTAAACTTAAGTTATTTTGTAGGAAAAAGACTTCTACATTCTAATTTTTGGCTTTGTCCTCTCCCACTGAATGCAAGAAGACAATTACTTCTGGACAGATGCCAACATATTTGTTGGTTCTGATTCACTTCAAGAGCTTCACAGTGCATCCACCCCAATGCCAGTATGCTGCCCACTAAGATAGGAAGTCTGGGGTTTCTCTGGGAAAAAAAAGTCACTCTACAACAGAACCACATTGTGCATAGAACTCTCCCTGATAACTCATTATTTAGCCTAATTAAAAAAAATTATTGATTTCTGAGAGGAAGAGAAAGAGTGAGAGAGATGGAAATATCATTGACTGGCTGCCTCCGGCAGGCGCCCTACTGAAGGTCCAGCTTGCAACCTGGGCATGTGCCCTGACCAGGAATTGGACCTGGGACCCTTGAGTCCTCAGGCTGACACTCTATCCACTGAGCCAAACTGGCTAGAGCATTACTTAGCCTAATTAATATTTGCTTAATATATGGCCAATTAAGTAAATACCAATTAAGATGAGTTCTATATTATCTATTCATTTAGAATTTTAAGATAAAAATATTTTTAGTTATGAAGAGAATAAAATTAATTAGAAAAGACAAGCCATACCTATCAGATCACCTCTATTATTTTAATATCTGCAACTGTATGTTAATTGTCCAATGTGCCTAGAAAAACATGCTCTCTTTGCCTCAGAGAAATATATCTCAGTCTTCATCAAAGGGAGTCAAGTGACTGCATTATGGCACAAGTTGGTGTACATGGAGAATTAAATCCCTAACCCAGCCAATAGTAGTAATAACACCAGCAGTAGCATATACCTACGCACATCATTTTGTGCATGAGGCCTTCAAAGCAGCTCATTGAATGGGTTCTGTTGTTAACTCTCTTTGGGGTTCTTGAAAGGAAATTGGACATTATATAAAATTCTCTTTGGCTAATTACTGATATATGAGGGTTTTTAATGTAATACTCTTTAGTAGGAATTCAAAACTATTTGCTAGTGTAAAATCATTATACAAACCTCAGGTCTCTTTCATTCACTGGCAGTACAATCTGTTTTCAGAAGCTAAGATAAACAACCACGGACATTCTATTCAGTGGTAGCAAAGAGGCAGAGCCAGGCCCAGGGATCCTGAGTAATGGAGGTGTCAGGCAAGAAGATGCTCGAAGCATATGCCCCTTTATTGATCAACATACGGGTTTTGTTTACAACCTATATTGTACTTGCACTTCTGAATTCTGCAGTGTTTTCTATTACAGTTAAAGAGAGGGTTCTATGAGACTTTCTATAATTAACCTAATTTTATATTCTCAGAGGTCTCCCTTTGGTCATTCTGAGATTTTTCTAGAAATCACTGCCTCACCATACAGTTTATGAACATTTATGGTGTGCACTGGCCCATGCCACACACTAGGTGAAACAGAGATCTTTTTTTGTCCCTCTTGGTTTTATATCTCTAATCAATCACCAAGACGTTCCCATACCATTTTTCATTCGTTCAGCTTCTTAACATTTTCTGTATAGTATAGCTAAGTCCCTGCCAGGTCTTTGATCTTAAGAATAGTTTTATACTTCGTGAAAGTAACCTGTGCTATTTAGAATCTATGCACAATAGAGGCCTCTTATTAAGCTGAGCAGGGATAAAGAAATCTGATAACAATCCCTCCTAGCTCATCCTCTAGATCCTCCCCTCCTTCTTCGATAAAGAGACCCACACACAGAGATCAGTCCAAATGCCACAGAAATTACAAGCATAATACTACACAGGAAAAATCTTGAAACCTTTAAGCCTTAAAATGAGAAATGGAAATTTTCTCTCCAGACATGAGGCACAGAACATAATATAATCCGTTGGTTTAACTGAATAGAGTGAATTTCCAATGCACCCACATGGAGAGTTATTAAAGATATCGTGAACTTATTTGCAACCTGCAGAGTGAGATAACCTAAAGTTCACTTGGAACTAAGAAAAAATAATGTCATGTCCATAGAACTCCATGAAGATAAGTAAGATGGAAATCAGTCAGCAGCACTACCAAGATAAATACTGCCACCAACATGTCTTAAATAACACATGTTCTGTCAACTGAGTTCACCAAGACATAGAAGAGCATATCCAAAGGTGGTGAATAGTTCCAAACTAAACCAAATGTCTACCAGAAAAGTCTGGTTCTGTTCAAACTTATTTTCTTTTGAATCTGTCAAAACTGTTACACTTTTTGGCAGTGAAACTTGAAACAAATTAAACTGTCCTGTGTTTTTTTTTTACCATTGTGTAAGTGTCTCCAATGAATTATATACAACACCGAAAGACAGTTTTTAACTCCAGGCAGAGTCCTAGACTATGTTGATTTACTGATTGTACCAAACAACTCTTCTGTGTTATGACTGTGGTAGAGAACTGCATGATACTCCTGCAATGGACTGAATTGTCCTCTGCCAAATTCCTGTGTGGACACCCTTGGCTCTGATGCTGTGATGTAATATATTTGGAGGTGGGGCTTTGGGAGGTAATTAGATTTGGATGAGGTCATGAGGGTGGTTTGATGGGATTATGCCCTTATAAGAAGAGACACTAGAAAGCTTGCCCGCATGCATATGCAGTAAGAAAAGGCTATGTGAGTAAACTGGTGAGAAGTTGGCCATCTATAAGCCAACAAGAGAGCCTTTACCAGAATCCAATCATGTTGGTACTTGGATATCACTCCATTCTCTAGAACTGTAAAATAAGTTAATCTCTGTTGTTTAAACCATCCAGCCCATGGTATTTTTAATCTTTATCCTTACCTTAGGATATTTTTTCATTGCTTTTTAGAGAGAATGGAAGGGAGGGAGGTGAAGAGGGAGAGAGGAAGAGAGAGGAGAGAGAGATATATATGACATTGACTGGTTGCTGCGTTCTGGGGATTGGGAATTGAGGATGGAACCTGCAACCCAGGTATGTGCCCTTGACTGGGAATGGAACCCAAGACCCTTTGGTGCACAGGCTGATATTTAGCCACTTAGCCACACTGGCCAAGGCCATGGTATTTTTTTATGGCAGCCCAAACTGACTAATATAACCCCCAAATCTGCATCTGGTGATTTTTACCTCAAAACCATTAATGATTCTATTAGAGTATTAAGTAATAAAATATTAGCTAAAAGACAGATGCTTTTAGATCATGTGGATTTATGAAATATTGTCAGATAAATCAACGAGATGTGGAAGAAACTGATTCTAAACCCTGGTGGTACATCAATGTTCTTCAAAATACTGATGATTGGGTCTTATATATTCTTATATATAACTGGTCTGGGCTGAAGCCTGGGCATTGATATTTTTAAAAAGCTCCTCAAGTGATTTTTATATACTGACAAGATTGAGAAGCACCAATACAGAACATGTATTTGGGGTGGAAAATTTCGAATGAAAGGAGGCAGTTCCAATATGTAAAGGTAAAAAATTTAAATATGGCCACTTCACCATCCACTGGAGCCAACTAGTAACATACTTGTCTCTCTAATGTTCCCTGGCAGAAGAATAGTGAGAGGGGTGCTGTTCATGCTTAAAGCTGTCACACTGCTTTCTTTCCTGCTTCTAGAATTATTATTATTTATAGAAGAATATGTGAGTAGACATCTCCCTTACAATGCTAATTACTGTATTTTCCTGCATATAAGAAGACTGGGCATATAAGACGACCCCCAACTTTTCCAGTTAAAATATAGAGTTTGGGATATACCAGCCCTATAATATGACACCTGGAGTATAAGGTGACTCACGACTTTTGAGAAGATTTTCCTGGGTTAAAAAGTCATCTTATATGCTAGAAAATATGGCATGTAAATATAAACCAACATACCATATACATGAACATGTGCATACACACAAATGTACACACACGCACACATACCCCTGCATGTGTAAAAGATACTAAAAGTAACAAAATATCCTGCTATGCATCTATAGGAAGGTATTACTTTGAGCATCTGAGTTTTGTGATTCCAAATAACAGACCCCTCAAATGGAAGAAAGTAGTACATTCTCAAACTAAAAAAAAAAAAAATCATGGCTATTTATCCATTTGCTACTTCTGACAACTAATTCCCATGAGTACGACTCTCATTTCATTGTGTGTGTTTTTTAATGCCTCACTTGCCTATGGCTTCCACCTCTCTGCCTTATCCTCTGGCCATCATTCTTACTAGTCAGTCCCCAAGCTCTTCTTCCACTATTGGCTCTATTTTCCTAGACTTTATGCACACACCCATGAGTCCAACTACCACTTTTCTACAATGACTACAAAATATACCTCTCTACACCATACTTTTTCATTGAATTCTTAGCTGTTCCATATACTTTGAACTCTATACAAACACAACTGGACAACAACAAAGAAATCCTTGTAACAAAATTATTCTTTTACCATATTCTCAACCATAAATGACATCAGCAGTCACACAAACAAACAACAAACCTAGAAGTCAACCTGAATGGTGCTGTTCTGAGACCTTAAATCTATCAGTAATTAGTGATTCTCCTACTGAGCTGCACAGTGGGATCACCTGGGAAGTTTGAAAATATACTAATGATGGGATCCTACATTTTCTGATGTAATACCTTCTGAATCCATTCCCTTTTCAGCAGTCTCATTGACACAGCTCAAGTTCAGTGTATCATTGACTTCCATTAATATAATAGCATATTAGCTGGTCTCTCTACTACAAATCCCTCTTCCCACCCCCAACCCTCTGAACATGCCCACATAGGTGGTTATCATTGTAACAAATAAATGAAAATAACAAGTAAATGCCTTGTTATATACCTTTTGAATATCATATTCAAATACAAAGGGCAAATGTTTAAACATATTATATAATCAAAGGCTAATATGCAAATTGTCCCCTCAGAGTTTGACCAATTAGGAGTTCAACTACTCGCTATGACATGTGCTGACTACCAGGGAGGCAGCGCAGAATGAAGGAAGGCCCTGGCTGGCAACTGGAAGGCCCTGACCAGCAACCAGAAGGCCCCAATCAGCTCTGATCGCCGACCTTACCCATGCACAAATTTCATGCACTGGACCTCTAGTATTTAGATAATACACATTACACAGAAACACATATGCTTATTTTACAAACTAGTTATTAGAGTTGTTATCACTTAGTTTGGGTAAGAATGTTGGAGAGCATTGATTCAGTTTATAAATAGCCATATTCTAATTTATCTAAATAAATTAAAAATTAAGAACAAAAAATGAAAATAAAATCTGACTTTTTTCATTATAGTACCAAGTTTCTTTCATCAGAGAGAAAAGGCTTAATAGGATTGAGACACTTATAAAGTTTAATGTAGAATATTCAGGAAAGTTCCTATTTAATAAAGTATAACATCAATATAACTATTTTAATAGGCTACCTTGTACATACATATGTACACAATTACAACAACAACCAGAAACTAATTAAAACCTTAAGTGCTGTTAGTTATAACATTAATCAACATGGCTGTAAATATTAGTGAATATGTCCCTCCAAGTCTAAGATTTTGGACCCAAGGTTTAATGTCATATCTAAATGTAATTTAGAAGTACCATTCGAATGCACATGATACATTCTAGTACTACAAATGATATTGTTTTCCAAACTCTTAAGGTCCAAGTTATAAAGATACCATAAATTCCCCTACTAGAAATTAACTCTAAAATCAATGAAGTCCCTTAGATTTTTCTATTAAATTAAGATTCTATTCATATCAATAATGTATATAATTACTTAGAATAAGTATTGACATAAGGAATTGTTTGAATTTCATCAGTGACAAAGAGTTTATAAATAGCCTGTTGGCCAATCACAGAGATTTTATTTGTATACTAGAGGCCCAGTGCATTAAATTTGCCCTCTCAGGGGGTCCCTCTGCCAGGCCTGTGCAGTCTTGGAGCCCTCAGAAGATGATCAACTGATGGCTTAGGCCCACTCCCTGTCTTGGAGCCCTCAGAAGATGTTCAACTGATGGCTTAGGCCCACTCCCTGTAGGCCTAAGCCATTGATGTTAGACATCCTTAGCACTGACACAGAAGCAGGAGAGGCTTCCACCATCACTGCTGCACTTGCTAGCTGTGAACCCAACTTCTGGTTGAATGATGCTCCCCCTGTAGGAATGCACTGACCACCAGGGGGCAGCTCCTGCATTGAGCGTCTGACTTTTGGTGGTCAGTGCAAATCATAGAGACTGGTTGTTTTACTGTTTGGTTGATTTGCATATTAGCCTTTTATTATATAGGACTAGAGGCCTGGTGCATGAATTTGTGCATGGGTGGAGTTCCTTGGCCTGGCTGGTAATCAGGGCCAATAGGGGCTATCTTACCCAGTCCCGATTCGGGCCCATCGGAGCCAGCTGGAAGCAGGGAGGGACCAAGGGAGGTTGGTTGGCCATGGGAGGTTGGTTGTGAGAGCACACTGACCACCAGGAGGCAGCTCCTGCACTGAGTGTTTGCCCCCTGGTAGTCAGTGTGCATCATAGCTACCGGCTGGTGGTCCGGCCATCTAGTTGTTTGGTTGTAATGGTCCCATAGGCTTTTATATGTATAGATGTGTGTGCACATTCACATACTATATATATACTCATTACATGCACATATACTACATACATATATATATTTTGTTTATAGAATTTTAGAAAACCATATCCAATAAGTTCTTGGTTGAAGAAAATCAATCCAGGCTCTTCTTGATTATCTCTATGTGTTAGATTTCTTCTCTCCCCAGTGCCAGTGGACCTTCATTGAATTTATTTATAATTGCTTCAGAAGAATGCTCAAGCTTTCGAGGTTCCACAGAATATCTATAGTTGTCCATGAATAAGGTTAGTTTGCTCAGGATTTTTAATAAACATAGACATTCTGAATTTAGATTGGGAATAAATATAGTATAACACCGACACTCTGGCTGTGCTGTGGAATATAATTCCTTAAATTCACAAAATATAACACATATACCAAGAAATGCAAGAATAATTGAAATTATTGGGAAGTTATTGTCAATTCTTCTGACCTATTTTCAGGTGGACATAAAATAAACTACTCAAGAGATATGAGAAAACTCATTTACATAAAATTTTAAATTATACTTAGCAAATAGCACTTACTATTCAATGAGTAACAGAGCTATAGTTTGAAAGAAGTGGGCTGAGATACTTCTTGCTTAGTTTGCAGTTCTCCCAGAAATGACTCAGAAATAAAGATAACTGGAAGAAATCATATACTAAGTATACTATGATCATGTGATGATCAAATGATGAGCTTTTATTTCTTGCTTAAATGGGATATGCTGTTTTTCCTAAAATTTGATTCCTGGTATACAGACCCTTATATGACTATCAATTTTCATGTCTTTATATTAGTAAACATATGTACCTGAGACTTTATCACATAACCCTTTCTTTCTTCAAGTGTACCCAGGACTTAAAGTGCTATGGGTTGTAATTTTAGTTTTATATGATTTCAAAATCTTGGCAAACAGTTTATGAACTTGGCTTAGCTAAAACAGAGAAGTTACAGCTATATTTAGTTACTTTGCGATTTTATGCTGTCTGCCTACATGTTTTTCCTTCACTAAACTCTGCAGATGGAGTTTCAGGAGAAACAAAGGAATGTAACCATCAAAATACACTCAGTAATTTATATTTTCTGCAGTCTTCAGATTATGCAGCCCAGGATGTTCTATAGAAGCATTATTGATGTTCTGACACTGAGGAGGTATATTACACTAAAACTATTGTTTTAATTTCCTTAACAGTTCTTAAAACACATATACGTTCTTTAATAGTTCTACTTTAAAATAAAATAAAACAAAATATCACAAATAATTTTTCTAGATAATGAAAACTAATTAGCAACCAGTTTTATATATTTCATATATATAATGAATATACATAATATGTTCCTAAAATGACCCTATTGCATGTTGCCCATTTCCTTCTGTAACTGGTACAAGACTAGAGAATTTTGATGATCTGATTCGGGTACTAACAAACGTATATAATAAAGAGGTAATATGCAAATTGACCATCACTCCACTATACAAGATGGCCACCCCCATGTGGTCAAAGATGGCTGTCCCCATGTGGACACAAGATGGCTGCCACAAGATGGCCAGTAGTTGTGGGTGATCAGACCTGCAGGGAAGGGCAGTTAGGAGTGACGGGGCCAGAAGAGAAGGGCAGTTGGGGTCAACCAGGCCTACAGAGGAGGACAGTTGAGAGGGACCCAGGCCTGCAGGAGAGGGCAGTTGGGGGTGACCAGGGTGGCAGGGGAGGGCAGTTGGGAGGGACAAGGCCTGAAGGGGAGGGCAGCTGGGGGGGGGGAACGGGCATGCAGGGGAGGGCAGTTGGGGGTGACCAGGGTGGCAGGGGAGGGCAGTTAAGGGTGAACAAGACTAGTCTGTTTATGGGGTTTTGAGGAAGGGAGGGCAGTTAGAGGCAATTGAGCCAGCAGGGGAGGACAGTTAGGGGTCATCAGGCTGGGAGGCAGAAGCAGTTAGGGGCAATCAGGCAGGCAGGCAAGTGGTTGGGAGCCAGCAGTCCTGGATTGTGAGAGGATTCCAGATTAGAGAGGGAGCAGGCTGGGCTGAGGGACACACAACCAGATGCACGAATTTCATGCACCTGGCCTCTAATAAAGGATATAATGTTCTTTTACAGAAAACTTATATTTTTATTTTATTTTTTAAAAATATATATTTTATTGATTTTTTACAGAGGAGAAGGGAGAGGGATAGAGAGTTAGAAACATCAATGAGAGAGAGACATCTATCATACCTCCTACTGGTTATGTGCCTGCAACAAAGGTACATGCCCTTGACCATAATCAAACCTGGAACCTTTCCGTCCACAGGCCCATGCTCTATCCACTGAGCCAAACAGATTAGGACCAGAAAACTTATTTTTTTTTTTCTGATAGGTAGTAAATACAACCTTTGTGCCTTATAAAGGAGATGAGTAAGTAGACACCCAACACCAAAACCATTGGAGTCTATGCAAAATTTGTTCCTTCTCTGAACACTCCAACAATCTTTTATTACAATACAAAAGCATTCCCAACATATGGGCTAACTGATACCACTCCACTTTATTATTACTACAATGTTCCTTTTGATTAGGCATACAAACACCAATTGATGGATATACCAAACACTGGTTAAGTGGCTATTTTTATTCATAATTTAACCAGGTTTTAATGGATGCAAACTCAAACTTATTCAAAGATAAAGGGAAACTTGTGTCTTCATCAGCATATGTATAAACGATTAGATACACCACCAAGAGAGTAAAGCACAATGAAACAGGACAGATTTCTAGATAACCAACCACCTGTCCTACATACGAGATATTTTTTCTTATGTTTACAAGGGGGTTTCATGGCACCCTTGAGAATTATACCTTTTGTTCCAATTAGACAAGAACCCAAGCATTAGGGGAAGTAGGCCTGCCAGAATGAGTGAAGAGTGACCTGACTGCATTTCCCAAAGTGTGGACCATTCCAAGTCTGGTGCCACACAAAACAGACACTAAGTGACATCAAATCACAGGGAAGGAACACTAGTGCTTTCCCCCATTACCTTTTAATTCTCCTGATTATATCAAATAGGAAGTTCCAGTTGGGAATGAGAGAAGTGCTAAAGTGGTATTACCATTTGCTAGTCTTATTTTTATCAAATAAGGAGAGGGCCTTGGGTCAGAGTCTACGGCAAGCAGCTGTGTTCAGCTAGCATTTAATAACATGCTTTGTAGTCACTGCATTTATGCAATGTTGACTTTGTATCTCTGGCAAATGATGCTGGTTTGCAACCAAAAATAATGATGCAAAGTTCCTTTTACAACAAAATTGACAAAACAGTGAATACATGTAAAGAAAAATATCAGTAAACCTGGTACAGTTGTTATATGGGTATGACCAAAGTCAATGGTACTGTATGAATGACAAGTTTGAGAAGTACTCTAAGATAATGGTCACTAACTCTTGTCATGCCACCATAATATCTAAGAACTGCATCAAAAGTTGGGAATGCTAAGAGTTACCATAACTAACCAGGAGTTTAGAGGGCTAATGCCTCTTAACTTCAGAGAATCATTTAGGATGCTGGAAATAGCCAGTTTACCATCCAGACATTCAGTGTGTAGGGGTCCAGAATGAGTCTCAGCAGAATGTGCCTCCCTGGCATGCAGATGATTTCAAGTTTTTCAAGTTGAAAGCAAAACCCCATAAACTCAAGCGGGTGGGGCTGGGGTGAGAGAGGGAGTTTTCCTCCTCCTCACCTGCCTAAAGGAATTCAAACCAAAAAACCTGCTTCAGGAAGGGAACCTATATTCACCTTAGCACATAGGAATTAACTATGACAGATAGGGAGAGTCCAAGAAAGTCTGTTCAGTTTCCCTCTGTGTCCCATTGTTTCTGGGTGGCCATGCAAGAATTAGTTTGCCACATGTTTGTTCTTTCTTAGCTACCTGTAAATTGCCTACTTTTCCTTTGATTTCCCAGGCCTCTGCCTTCCTCTCCTCAGTCCAGATGGCATATAAGCCTCAATTGCCCAAAGTGCTCTCCAGGTTCTTAGTCTTATGAAACTCCCTGAATGTACATACATAATAAACTTGGTCATTTTCTCCAGGTAATCTGTCTCATGTTGATTTGATTATTAGTCCAGCAAGAACAATTTAGAAGGCTAGAACAAAAATCATCTTTTCATTCTCCACAAGGACTTGCCTTAGGCAAACTCCTGGAAATGTGTTCTCTGCTTTTTATCCACATGACCTTAAGCTACCACTTGCTTTTTTTCACCTTCCTCCACCAATCCCTATCTTTAACCTTAAATATTTCATTCACTCCATCACACAAGGGCTCTACAACATATAATTCGCTACTGAACTATCAGGTGTTTGCTTTCTCACATGGATCAAGGCATAAAAGTGCGATGAAGTACTTTTCAGTATGTTCTAAAATTTCAGCCCATTTTAGAAGCTAGCAAAGTATATATTTCACACATGAACTGAATACCCCAGAAAATAATTTATCTTTCACAGCAGCATAACACCTACCCAGCCTAGTCAGAACTAATATGTTGCTTCTAATAATGCCATGAGGCTGATGATACTTTTTTTCTCATTTCATATGTGAAAAAAAAACAAACAGGCATATCACTTGAAATGAACAATTTCCCTTTACCCCACATTCCTGTAGCCTATAGTCTTCAAACCAAGTTATGGTTTGAAGACATACAAAACTCAACTCAGGATTTATTTTGAATGCAGATTCCTAGGCAGTCTTCAATTTTTAAAATCAGAACACTAGGCAAGGGGGTCTAGGCATTTGAATCTTGAGATATCTTTGTAGGTGTTTCTTATGTAAACTAATGTTTGAGAATCTCTACTATGTCAGTAATGCTCCTCACTTTCAAATTCACCTTTTATAACCCTGCTCAGTAATGCTCAATCCTATATTGCTGCCCAGAGAGTAAAACTAAAATGTGTCTGGCTTTTCTGACTTCTAAATTTTTCAGATGTGGATGTTCTCCCATTTTATTTCTGTAGACTTAGCTTGATTAGTGGTCCTAATTCAGTCACCCAAACAAATAAAACATAAACGAAAGGGGAGACGCTGAGAAGGAGGAGCGGGGACAGAATGGACTGGGTGTGTGGCAGGGCAGCTGGAGTACTAGGACAGCAGCTGTTTTATGGGATTCTTAGACAGAATGTGTAAAATCACTGGCTTCACACAGCCTGCTGTCCTTGCTCTTGAATGCTGTGTTGTAAGCACACAGTTATTTTGTTGCCGAGCAATTAATGCTGTGAGAGTGATACCCACAAGGCCATTTTTTGACTCTATGTTCCCAACTCTTCCAAAATGAATCTTCTTTAACAGCTGATGCCATGTGGAGAGCTCTGGGAACAAGATAACACTTGGCTTCTAATTCGATTTTACACATTCTGTTTTTCATTGTGCCCCCTCAAAGGGGGGAAGCTGAATAAAACAAATGATGAGTTTTAATTCATTTTTATTCCTAAGTAGAAAGAAGAAATGAAGGAAAGAATGGATAGAAACCATTTCTGTTGTTTCTTAATAGTTGACATAAACTGATAAAATACAAAATTTTTCAGGTCAATGTGAATGTCCTTTCTCACAAAGTTCATTTTGGTCAAGGAAACTGTGGGAATATGTCATCTAACTGTAAAACACAGTAAGTCATTCATACATGAGTATTAAACTTGGACCTCAGAACTGTAAAAATAACATTTGATATAATTAAAGAGGAGGAGAAAGTGCATGGTTTATTAAAAGCTGGCCCATGCACTTCCAACCTCTCTACATTCAAATAGTATGTGTTCCAGATTTCTTTTTCTCTATTATCTTTTTCTTTTCTTCCACAGGACAAAATGTTTCTCTCATTCAAATACAAAAATATTATCTTCCAAATGCATCTATAGTTTCAAAACTACAGGCCAATTCATCAATAAAGATGCTTGTCAGCATAGGTCTGATGTGTATAAAACATTGAAAACAACAGAGGGAGAATCAAACAAACTGAGGTACTAATATGATAAATTATTACGTAGTCCTTGAATCATGTTTTTGAAAACTACTTAGTAATATGAGAAGTTGTTCATGATACATGTTAACAAGAAAAGGCAAAATGTAAAAATTGTGTGATTCTAATATTTACACACACACACATATATATATATACATATATATATGTATTTTAATATAGCTATATGCCCAAGTCTATATATCTATGTATCTATCTATTTATGTTACATATAGCAAGAGCTCTCTGGGTCGTTTAATTTTGAAATATTCATCTTTCCTTCATACATATTTCTATACTAGAGGCCTGGTGCACAAATTCGTGCACAGGTAGGGTCCAGCCAGCCTGCTCCGGTTAAGATTGATTGGGGCTGAGCCAGTCAGGAGAGGGGGCATGGGAGGTTGGCTACCCAGCCCTGCCCATGATGGGGTAAGGGGGCAGATCAGGAATGCAATGCAAGTCAAAGTATCTGGTCGTTCCAGTCATTCTGGTCACTTGACTTTTAGATATATAGATTATAAATCATATACAAAATGTTATAATTTAAAATGATTTTAATAACATTTAATTACATTTTAATAACACTTTATATGCTATAGTTTTATAATCTTATTTTAAAAGTTCACTTTAAAAATCTATTTTTAGGCCTTAATATTAGTGCTATAATAACAGTATTATAGCACTACTAAAATGAGAGATTACCATTGCAAAATTCCTGTGAAAATATTTTTTCAACTTTTAATAAGTATAAAAAAGAAAGCTAACTCCTGTTGACTAGTGAGATATAAGCATTATTCAAATAAAGAAGAAAAATATTTTTTTACTCTTGCTCATTAAACATATTTCACAATAAAAAACTTTTGTACTTTGCTTTAAATCCTAATAGTCTATATTTTTAAAGTATTGTTATTGTTTTTAATCATTCTGCTTTTGAGCACAGGTGAAATTAACTTGAACTAGCAAATGTAAATTCTGAAAACAGAAACCTGAGCTAGACTTGGTCATACAAAATTTCAAACTCAGTAAATTAACTAAAAATGTGAAATACTTTCTTTGGATATGGTTCTGAAAATAATCTCACTCTCCTTGGGAAGTTATAGATTGTTTATTTCCCTACCCGTATAGTATACAATTACATTTTGACACAAATATGTTACTCTCTTCTTTTTATCTCACTGTTCAAGGATCTAGGAATCCTTTTTATTTAATAAACAGAATCTGGTAACTTGCATATCTGCCTCCCTATGACTGGTCTCAAACTTGACAATCTATTTATCAAAACAAAAACATTCAGATTGTCAGAGTATAATATTGTGATATGATAAGAAATATGTATATATTTTGGTTTTCATCCCTGTCTTCTTGCCAGAGCTCCTAAAACCCTTACAATTTCCACAATGATAAGAGTAATAGAAGTATTTCTTGGTTATAATATTTGGAGTTTATCCTCAGTTCTTGCATTTTTAGTTCTGGGTGACAAAGATGAAAGGAAAGTCTTTTCTTATTTAGTTTTCCTTTATAGAGTGACCTTTTTAAACATGTAAATAAAATGACTTCATTTGCTTGTTAAAAATCTATCAATAGATTTCCATTTCACTTAGAATACAAACTAAGTGTCACCGAAACTGGTTTGGCTCAGTGGATAGAGCGTTGGCCTGTGGACTGAAGGGTCCCAGGTTCGATTTCAGTCAAGGGCACGTACATTGGTTGTGGGCACATCCCTGTGGGGGTTGTGCAGGAGGCGGCTGATCAATGTTTTTCTCTCATTGATGTTTCTAACTCTCTATCTCTCTCCCTTCCTCTCTGTAAAAAATCAATAAAATATATTAAAAAAAAAAACTAAGTGTCTTATTATACTCTATTGGACTACACAGGACCAACATCTTTAATCTCATCTTTGAGGACTCTATTCATCACTCTTTGTATTTTAGCCACAGTGGAGTTATGCCACTCCAGGGCTTTTGTACTTGCTCTTCTACCTGCAATGTGCTGCCATAGTATATTGTCTTATCATTCATGCTGCACCCAAATGTTACATCCTCAGGAAAGAGGTGTGTATCTTCACCATGCCTTCAGGGGAGGACAGTTGGGGGCAACCAGGCAGGCAGGGAAGGGCAGTTATGGGTGACCGGGCCTGCAAGGGAGGGTAGTTATGGGCAACTGGGCTGGCAGGGGGAGGCAGTTGGGGGCAACTGGGCTGAGGAGGAGGGCAGTTGGAGGTGATCAGGCCAGTGGGGATGGGCAGTTGGGCCGGCAGAGGAGCAGTTAGATGTCAATCAGGATGGCAGGGGAGTAGTTAGGGGCAACCAGGCAGGCAGGCAGGCAGACAAATGGTTGGGAGTCGGCAGTCCCAGATTGTGAGAGGGCAGTCAGACATCCCCCGAGGGGTCCCAGATTGGAGAGAGTGCAGGCTGGACTGAGGGACACCTGCCCCCATTGCACAAATTTCATGCACTGGGCCTCTAGTATATTAATAACACACTAGGGAGACTGATTGAGAAAAAAGTATGTCACAAATTGATAACATTAGAAGTAAAACAGGGGATATCTACAGACATTACACAAAAAGTAAGATGACAATAAATTTGAAAAGTTATATGGAATGAACAAGTTTCAAGACAGATATAAATGAAATGATATAAGAAAAAGTTAGAAGAGCCATATCTAAGATAATGTCACTAATAAATTTTATCAAATTTTATGGTGCAAATAATACAAACTCATACACTTTTCAGAAAACAGAGGGAGAGAGGACACTTTCCAACTAATTTTGAGGCCAGAATTCCTCTGGTAACAAAAGTAGTCAAAAACATTACAAAAAGTATTTGGCCAGTATATAGGTCCAAAAATCCTTAACATATTATTTGCAAGTCAGATATAGTAATATATAACAAGGATAATACATCACAACCAAATATAGTTTATCATAGGAATATAAAGTTGTTTTCACACTTGCAAATCAAAGAATGTAACTCATAACATTAATATAGTAAATGGAAAATATATTGATAAAATACTAAGTTAAAATATATTGAAATAAAATATAAGGTAAAATATATTGAAATATATATTGAAATAACACCATTTTCCATTTTTAATATGAAAAATCTTTGCTACACAATGTTAAATTAATAATATTAAGGTAAAAATTATTTATTTTTTCTACTAAATTAGAGAAAGGAGGTAATTCACAAAATAATAACAATGTTTAATTCTTAATTTGCTGTATATTTTCTCCTCTGGAACTTCCATTATTTCCTAACTTTCACCATACTATACTTCTTGTTTCTTTGTAAATTTATTCTGGGTTAAGATAAAGGTATCAATTTAAAATCTAATGCTTCTTACTATCATCATAACAAATAATTATTTTTAATTACATTGCCAATATCCTAATCTTATCAATATTTTTAAGATCCCTTAGCTTAGGTAAACAACTTAAAAATCAAACAATGGAAAATTTGTACTTCAAAAGTTCACTTTCCCACCTTAGTTGGTTTGGCTCTGTGGATAGAGCATCAGCCTGCAGACTGAAAGATCTCAGGTTTGATTCCAGTCAAGGGCACATGCCAGGATTTCGGGCTTGATCCCCAGTAGGGGATGTGCAGGAGGCAGCCAATCAATGATTCTATCTCATCATTAATGTTTCTTTCTCTCTCTCCCTCTCCACCCTCTCTGAAATCATATTGTTTTAAAAAAGTTTCACTTTTCCTATGTTAAATACAGTTTTAATTTAGAACCAAAGGAAAATAATCAATAAAAATGTTCTTAAGGGTGCCCCTGCCCAGTGTGGCTTAGTTGGTTGGACATCATTCCATGCACCAAAAGGTTGCTGCTTCAATTCCCAGTCAGGGCACATTCCTCAGTTGTGGATTTAGTCCCAGGTCTAGGGTGCTTCTTGGAAACAACCAATCTATGTTTCTCTCATATGGATGTGTCTCTTTCTATCTCTCCCTCTCCCTTCCCTCCTCTCTCTAAAATCAATAAAAACATATTAAAAAACCAACAAACAATGGTTTTTAAGGGGTAAAAAAAGCATAGAAGAGAAAAGACATCTGAAACACCAAATCTTTGACTCTGCAACTTAATAAAAACAATCCATAATTATGTGACCATATAAATAACATCATCTAGACTATTACAACATCAGTGACAGTGTCTCGGCTCACTGCATCCTTTCAGTTCAGATTGAATTTCCCAGTAAAAGATGGTTAGTAAAATCTTAAAAGCTACCTGTCAAATGATGGCTTCTCTCCGCAGTCAAAGGCATCCTGGAGCTCCTTGACCAGGTTAGCCTGGCCTGGCAGCCGGAAGAGACCCTCTTCCTTCAGCCCCCTCTGTCGGATGAAGTCCACGCACTGCTCCACCAACATGGGAGCAAGGCGGTTCCCATATCTCTTCTCATAACGGACAGTTTCCTCCAGTTTCTGCCCAAAGATGCCTGAAGAAATGAAAAAAAAAATCACAATGATTTTCAGAAATGTATCTGATGCTTTTAAACCTCAATGTAAAGGAAAAAGAAAGATTGGAACATTAGCAAGCATTTCACATTTGATATCTCACATTATTAGAGAATCAAGTTCAAGAAAAATAACTGTTGCATGTTTAAATTATGTAATACCCCAGTGATGGGTGGGGAATTATTTTAAATTGCAAAAGTGAGTAAAATAGCATATCTTTTTTGTGCTTCAATATGGTAATGACTAAACTGTACCTGTGTATGCCATGCAGCGTATCAGCATTTCTCTCATTTAACACTCACAGGACTGTGAGGGAGGTACCACTGATATACAATTTTTAAAAATATATGTTTTATTGATTTTTCACAGAGAGAAAGGGAAAAGGCTAGAGAGTTAGAAACATTGATGAGAGAGAAACATCAGTCAGCTGCCTCCTGCACAACCCCTACTGGAGATGTGCCTGCAACCAAGGTACATGTTCTTGACCGGAATTGAACCTGGGACCCTTTAGTCTGCAAACCGATTCTCTAGCCACTGAGCCAAACTGGTTAGGGCCAATATACAATTTTATTGAAGAGGAGACTAAAGCATAGAAAGAATAAATAATGTGCTGAATGTCACACAGCTAGTAAACAGTGGAGCCAGGTTTGTTTGCTGCTATAGGATTCAGAGTCAGTCTGCTATAACACAGCAGCTATAACACAGAGCTGCATAGTGTGCAGAATTACTAAAAACTGAGCTATCAAGGAAGTAACCTGCCAGCTTGCTAGCTTGCCTACCTCAATTATTATTGTCATACTAGGATGGGTGATTTCTGCTGATAAAAGGTAAGTTTATGAGAAGGTCAGAAAAACAAAGAACGAAGCAAAAATCTCTGAATATTTTTGAATATGCTACCCAAGGGAACTATTTTTTTATGTAAAGAGCTATGCCTACTTAGCAATACCATATGTAAGAGTTATGGCATATAGACAGTAGTTACATGTATTTGCAAATTCCTGTGGAGAATCATTGTTTCTCTTCTAGATCTAGTCACGATAAAAATGATAATAGATGTACACTTCCCATTCTATAGCACGGAAACAGGATGTCCCAAATGTCTCTGGCTTGCAATGTTGGTGTGAGTTAACCTCCTATAGGAGAATTTTTTATGAGGAAAGTGAGGGGGGGAATTATTTTTTTTAATTTTTATTTACAATTTTTTTGAGGGAACAGTGAAACTTTAAATGTTAAAATTAATAAAAAAGAACAAAGGTTATGAGCTATTCCTAACTAGCAGCATAGAAAAAAGACAGATTGATTAGATTTTTAATAGGAATATTCTCTTTTATGTGAGTCTGCAAACAGCTATGCCCATTTAAATTTCCAGTGAGGTTTCATACTCCCTGATAAAACCCTGCTGGAATTTCTGAGTGATGACAGTATGTCATGCATACTTCCCCTAAAAGAACATTGTTGATGTCATAAAGCATTACCCAGGACATAAGTTTTCATTGGACTGAGAAAGAAAATCTCACAGGTGAACTTATACCTGTGTGAGGCTGTTTAAATTGGGGAAGGAGGGAAGGGAGAGGAGGGAAGGAGAGGGAAGAAGGAAAGAGAAGGGGGAGGGAAGAGGGAGGGAAGAGAGAAGAGGAATCTAAGCAACCTTCAGGATTTGTGAGATTCCTCCTTTACTGTGATTTAAAACCCACATAGAGGCAACTAGTGAAGTTAGTGAATGTGATCAGACAGATATATTCAAATTCCATTAATTCTAAAAACAAATATACAAATAAACAAATATATGGCAAATCATTTTGGACTCTCTGCACCCTGTAAATTTTACTTTGCTCCTGGTATCCCAGGTATTACTCTGGCTTCAGTTCATACCTTTCTATCTTCTTGCTTACCTACTGCCGTTTGGCCTGTGATACCACCATGCCACTAAAATAGCTTTTTTAGCCCTAGCTGGTTTGGTTTAGTGGATAGAGTGTCAGCCTGTGGACAGAAGGGTCTTGGGTTAGATTCCAGTCAAGGGCACATGCCCAGGGTTGCGGGCTCGATCCTGCAGGGGACATGCAGGAGGCAACCTATCAGTGATTCTCTCTCATCATTGATGTTTCTATCTCTCTTTTCCTTCCTCTCTGAAATTAATAAAAATATACTTAAAAATAAATAAAAGAGCTTTCTTAGAAACTTCCTAGTTGCCAAATCATTGATAGCTTAATTTATTTTTGTAATACTTTATGCCTCACTCTCCTTAAAATTATCAATCTTACTCTTCTTCCTGATACTGTTCACATGTCACATAATTCTTGCCTTCTAAAATAGTCTTCCCAATCTCCTTTTTTATATGCTACCTACTCTTCCTTCTCATAGGTTTGCTGGTTCTCTGGGTTATGTCCTCAGCCCTGTTTTCACCTTACTTGTCACAATTCCTTTGGAAGGCCTCCACTTAATTTCACTGCATATCAGTTATTCCCAGATCTGTGTCTCAATTTGGGACACTCTGTAGTCTCTAGCATTACATTTCTAAGTGCCCATTCGAACCCTAAACATGGATATCTTCAAGCTCAAAATGTCTAAAACTCGCTCACTCATCCTTTCTTCAAACATGTTCCACTTCCTATAGTTCTGATTTTAATTATCAGTTCCAGCTATCCATCCCCAAATCATGGAAGTGCCAACTGAGAGCCATGCTAAATTCTTCCCTCCTTTACTACCCTCATTCACTCACCAGGTTGATCCTTTCCAGAGTCATTACTACTACAAGGACTAGATTCTCAATATTTCCTAAATTATTTTTTGAAGAGTCCCAGATCCAAGTGCATGCTGCCATAGTGATCTTCATAGTATTTAAATTGGAGCGTGGCATTCTTTTGCTGTGTATCTTCCAATGGTGCCTATCCACTGGCCAACTAAACTCCTTTGCATGAAGTACAAAATTTCTTCAATGTGATCTCTGTCTTTTTTCACCATCTTTTTTCCATTAACAATACTTAGGTGATATCCATTATATGCTAGGCACTGTGCCACATCCACCCTCATTTCATGCTAACTATACTGAACATTTTGTTGCTTTCTTCTAGAGGGTAAGACCTGCAATCATGAGTCAGCCTAGAAAAAGTTATCCTGCAAGATTCAACTCATATCATCTCCTGTGTTAATTAAGTCTTTATTAACATTCCCTCACCCTCATCCCGGAGACAAAGCTTGATAAATTTCTTCTTTGATTTCTTAACATGTTGCTGTGTAAGAATTTTCTGAGATGACTCTCTGTCCTGAACTAGTCCCTCAAAAGAGGAATGTGTTTTCACAATTATTATAGTAAGAGAATTAGTTTACATTTATTATTATTATTATAAATAATATTGAAAAAACAGTTGTATACTATATATCTATCTTATGAACTTCAGAGGGGCTTAGGCAATCTTTATGATGCCATACAAGGAATAAAATGGGGTGGCATCAGATCTGAACGTTTCCAAGATTCATATTCCATTCTACCATGCTGCTCTGATCTGATTGTGTCTGTTGAAAATTCCTATGTTGAAAACACAAGGCCTGAGGTGATAGTATTAGGAGGTGGGGACCTTTCAGAACTGATCAGGTCATGAGGGCAGAGCTCTCATGAATAGGATTAGTGCCTTTATAAAAGGGACCCCCAAAGAGCTCTCTCATTTCTTTTCTTTATGTTTGGTGAGAATGCAGCAAGAGACTGAAAATTGGCCACTGGGAGGAGGGCTCTTACCAGAATATAGCCATCCTGGCCTGGTGTCAGAGTTCCAGCCTCCAGAACTGCGAGAAATATATATCTGAGGTTTACAAGTTACCCAATCTCTGTCATTTTGTTATAGCAGCCTGAACTGACTGAGACACATAGGCAAACTCTCTTGCTTCTATCCCTGAGACTTAATACTGAAGTGAGTAAGGATTGAGTGTTTGTAAATATTTATAGAATTAATGAGTTCATTGAAGAAAATTATTTCACCCCCTCAATTATAAGAAATATATTAATAACTTCCAAGTAAAAGGGAACTCATCAATAGTTCTCAGGTTGTGGCATTGATTTCTATAAAAACTTAAAAAAAAATCCTTAGTTTGCTGACAAGAAACCAGAAGTTTAAAGGCATTTTGCTTATTGCTTCAATTCTTTGTTATCAGTTATTTTTCAGAGTTCACTATTCCTCCCTTCCTATAAATCACATGCTGAACCATAGAGAGAATTTGCTTTTACTTATTCTTCTGCTACTGTAACCCTGGTAACAGAATAAGTCTTAGTACCAGGACTATAATATTTTTCTATTGAAAATGAACATTGACCCATGGTAAATGGACAAATCAAAATAAAAGACATCTAAACTAGTATAGAAGCAAAACCAACTAAGGCTTATTTCAGACTCACCAGCATTTCTAAATAGACAACCAATCTCATATGATAGAAAATGTAACCAAAGGAGCTCAGAATCTGTAATAACCAATAAATTCTTGACAGAATCTTGACTCTTTTTGTAGTCAGAGTGGGAAAGGAAGGGGAAAAATGAAGGCCTGGAAAAATTAAATGTAATAATGTGAACACAGTGACCCAGTGGCCTAGATCTTAGACCAGCAGAGTAATTACTAGTATAGACACTGTTTACATCTTGTACAAGCCATGCAATTTAAATGCATTTTTTCATGACACCCACAGACATTCTACAAGGAAGTTGCTCTTCTACAAACAGACTCAGAGATGTTTGGTGACCTAAAGTCACACACTTGGAAAGTGGCACATCTGGGGTACAAATGCAGGTCCATATAATTCCTCTTCCCCCTTGTTATATTAATTCAGTTCAGACATACTTTTGCATAGTGATGGCCACTCTCTTTTCGTAACTTCCAAAGGTTTCATGTAGTTCAGGGAAATTACTACCTTTGCAAATGAGCCCATAGTCAAGTTTTTGTTAATGGGCTCCTCAGCCATCACCCATAATTCAGTTTATTGCTTATCATAGAGTAATTACTTCTTTCTATTTTTTTTTATCCCCAAGGAGTCTGTGAACTCATCCCCAGCATCACTTGATAGATGCTCCATAAAACTTCTGATATATGAATTAGTGAGTTCTTCATTTATAGTACCATATAAAATTATATGGATTTGGATAATAGCAATCTGTTGAACAAATTAATTTCCATAGTGTAATTACAACATGAACAACATACAATAATCTTTAAAAAACATATTAGTTTTATCCATCAACATTATAAAGACATTTTGCTTTAATTCCTTATTGCTTATAGACTAGCAGGAAAAGATAGATAAGAATACTATTGTTTGCCACAAATCTATCTTTTTACATATCTTATTGATTTTTTACAGAGAGGAAGGCAGAGGGATAGAGAGCCAGAAATATTGATCAGTTGTCTTCTGTACACATCCTACTGGGGATGTGCCCGCAACCAATGTACATGCCTTTGACAGGAATCGAACCTGGGACCCTTCATTCTGCAGGCCGACACTGAGCCAAACCAGTTAGGGCATAAATCTATTTTAGTTTTTTTACTACAAAAGTACATACAGCACTTTAAGATGGCTATGAAGATAAGGTGGCAAAGTGGCAGCATATATGAAATATAAGGGCTGCAGGGTAAAGAGTATGATGCATGTTCATTAAATCTCAATATAGAACCAGAGGCATGAATAAATGGAACAGATTGACAGAGGTCAGAGGGGAGGGGTGGGGAAGACTGTATGAAAGAAGGTGAAGGCATTAGTCAAAGAACATGTATGCTTAGCCCATGGACACAGACAACAGTGTGGTGATGGCCAGAGGGGATGCAAGGGGTGGAGGTGGGCAAAGTGAGGGGGTAATGGGGACATCTGTAATAGTGTCAACAATAAAGAAAAATATCATTATAACATAATTCATAAAAGAATATAATGGATGACGAGACAACAGCCAGCATTTTCTTGAAAAGTTTAGATAGACAACAGAGTAGACAGAGCATCGTAACAGAGAGGACTCAGTGAACAAAAGCAAAAAGGTGATATAGGAGATGTGTTTAGGGAGAAAAAGTGGGCAGTCTGAGGAATTGGGGTTTATTCGTAAGGAATAGTTGGAATTGGCTAGAAAGTTTGATAATTATGTGAAACAGGTAAGACTTCCTTTAGAGACAACCAGGAGTTAAGAAAATGTTCAGCTGTGGAATGCCGTTGACAGTACTGCTTAGGAATACCTATTAGGTGATGCTTTACAAATGGACTGCATGCCCTGTCCTGTTTTTTTTTTTTTCTCAGTGTTTGAAGGATTGGTCTGTGGACCAAAGTGTCAAAGTTCCCCTACTCAGGTAGGGAGGCAACCAATCGATGTATCTCTCTCACATAGATGTTTCTCTCTCCCCCCGCCCCTCTTCTTATTCCTTCCACTCTCTCTAGAAATCAGTGGGGAAAATATCCTCTGGTGAGGATTAAAATAAAAACAAAAACCCTATACAAATGGACTGTATGTGGTAGGAATTTGTGAAGAATGTTGGGGATGGAAAGAGGGAAGAATGGGTGCTGTCTTGAAGAGCCACCTTTTAGGTTAAAGTAAGTTGTGTGCATGAAGCAACAGAGACTAACATGATGGAAACAGAAACGGAGTTGAAAGCATACAAAGAAGGAAGAAGCTAAGTGGTTATGTATGGGGGCGGGGGGGTGGTTCAGGGGAGAAGCACAAGAAAATGAATGATGACTTATCTCCAAGAACAGGGCAACTCAGGACAAAAACAAAACAAACAACAAGGTAAAGTTAGGGTTAAAAATTTTCTTTAGTCTTTCCCATGATCACAATAACCTTAAACCAAGCAGCCTATTACAACTAGAAATTAACACTAACATTCATGATCCCAAGTGTTACCCACCCCCAGGGAATCAAAAGACTGGTTGTGCTTCGAATATTAATCTTAACGAGGTAAAAAATAAAATAAAATCAAGAGAATAAAAACACATTGTAATCTTTATCTCACCGGAACATAAACACTTGAGTACCCCAATCCCTAGCTTCCTGCCTATATTTGTATTTCTTTTTCCTAGATTTTTAAAACCACTGGGAAACTTTTTAGTGACCTATTGGTACCTAAATAAAGACAGAGGAAGATGGCAAGGACAGAAGAGTCTGAAGGGAAAGGAGCCCCGAGAAGGTAGTTACGGCTCACACAGCATGCAAGCTCCAATACCACCAGGGCTCTGGACACGTGGACTCCATGCCACACTTCATTCCGCGGGTGTTTCTAAAGCTGCCGGTCTCCTCCATCCGCCTGCCCTTGACAACAGTAAAGGATATGCCCTAAATGTGGACCAGGAAAAGCAGACGTCACCATTCTTACGTCTGGGCGCTCGGCCATGATTCCTGCCCTCTCCCTTTGGCTTTCACTGAAATGGCTTAAGCTGATGCTCTCCAACCAGCTTGGGAGAGGAACTCAGAAACCAGGCCCACTTCTTGAACGACTAATTGCCCAGGAGATTAAACAAAGCACAAAGGAACCCTCTCTTCTTAAGGTGGCATGGTTTGGGAATCCAGGACTGCAAGAAAAGTTCATTCTTTTCAGTGCCAGACCTTAAACAGCCCGTGCTGCTGGCTGCTGCTGACCTGAAGGACTAGGGCAGCAGGAGACAGCAGGCCAGCAGCCTGCACCTCTTCCCTCCCAGAGCCCCACTGAATCCCGCTCCCTGTGCTCCTGCAGCCAGTGGGCTGAGGGAGGCTGGGGTGCACTGACTGGCTCCGGAAAAAGGGAAAGGAAACTTCCAGCAACAGAATGCTTCCTGCACCTCCTCTCTTTTATACTTCTGACAGAAACCAGAATGCAGCTTTGTAAATTAAAAATCTGTTAATCCTTGACTCGAAAACTGAGCATTCCTCAGATTACTGCAATTTTGCGGAGAGAAAGACAGTGCTTTAAAAATAGCCCGCAGGAGGTGAGAGACAGAAGCTGCTCCCTCAGGAGTGCCTTTGCCAGCCCAGGGGAACTCTCTCTGCAGGCTCTGCCTCCTCTCACTGGTGTTTAAGGAGAAAGGGAAGAAGGCAGAAGGGACAGCCCTGCAAGCCAGGAAGCTTGCAGATCCATTATACTCCACTATTAAAGGAGAAAAGGTGATTCAGATAATAAAGACCTTGCTCTAGGCTTCAAAAATACATTAATTGTCCCCAGAACATCTCATGTTACAGAGGAAGAGCAATAATCCGGAAACGTTAGATTGTCTCTGGTATTTGGATCAACCTGGTTTCATATCTGAGGAGTGAGGGAACTAGAAGAGCGAGTGTCTTGTAAGCAATTAGTTCCTAGTCTTTAATTTCTATCCTTGTCTGTTTCTCTCTCAGTGCTGCAGTCTTACAGTAACCCTAATCTGTGTTCTATCACCCTGTTCTGAAATCTCTATAGTTCTCTAAAATGTGAGACATGTTCATGTAATTATCTTTATGGATGAGAGAGGAATAAAAAATTAACACCTGAATTCCTTGCTGATAACATATGCTAATGATCCTAGCCAGACCTTGGCTGTTGGAAGGGAAAGACTCAGAAGGAAAAAGGTTTAATTATAAAAAGTTCTCACTGTATTTTTCTTTATATAACTAAGTGGTTTTTCTTAATTCTCTCTTTGTTGTTGTTGGTGGTGGTGACTAAGTAGAGGGGGTTAATAGGTGGCAGATTAAAGAAAAATAGAAGAAAGAACGACCTTGGATGTTACTCAGATCAGCTCCTGATTAAGTTAGCTCTCTGTACAAAACATTAAAATGATAATTACCTAGTTCCAATTTAGATAATCATTTCATTTATTATTCCCATTTTGAAGCAAAATAAAATGTTAAAATCTTTTGATATATTATCACTTTCTAGAAACATTCATTTTACTCTATGCTGTGTTCTTTAACTCTCCCTTCATTCATTACTTCAGAAATGCCTTAGTTCCTTTTACTGATCATCAGTTGTTGTGTTCCCCCACCTCCCCACCCCCCGACACCCCTTATTTCTGATAATTCCTAGCTTTGGCCCCTTCCAATGCCTCCTCTTTGGGAAGTCAAGGTGACTTCTATTCCTAATCAGTATTACTCAGTGTGGCTGAAAGCCTCTGGCAAAGGTCACAACAACTAACCTGATTATAAACATTTTCTCAGCAGGGGAGGGGAAGCAAGCACAGGCAGTTAGAACCAAACCGATATGATGGGAGAACAGAACGGGATTTAAGAGGGACTCATTTCAATGGGTAGCAACATGGCTGCTTGATTTGGGTCTGGGAACAGCCCAAGGTGGTCGTGGTCCCTCCTATCAGGATGGTCAGCCCAGTCTGTATACTTCTCCATCAGTCAATCGCTCTCTAGCCCCACCATTCTGTAAGCCCCACCTACCCAGACTATCCGCAGGCAGCAATAAACAGATCAATCTGAACCTTGAAAAATCGGTCTAGACAAGCCAAGACACACGCAAATCACTTCTGCACAGTTCTAATCTCTTGGTTTCCAAACTCCCATTTTATCTGAGCATAAACAGACCTTAAAGCATCAGAGAATATATGCATACTTTTAAAAAGGACATTAACATATCATCTACCTACCTTTCCGAAAACTAAAACATCTTTTGATTCTTCTGTATGTAGTTTTAGGAATGAAAGGAGTTGATGCTAAGGCACCCGAGGGGCGGCCCGCCACGTTTCGGTCTTCAGGCATCATACAGGCCCAAAGTTCTGACAGGCTCAGCTTCCTTTAAGACCTGCCTTGGTAGGATACCCCACAGCCACTCCTTCTCATGTTTGTTTATTTGTCAGGTTTTAAGTGCTGACTCCTACAACTCATAGGTTTTTATCCTCCAAGTCCTGAAACAGGAGTAAGTTACCACCTCTCATTTACTTCTTTTTGGAAAAAAAAAAAAGCACACTTCCTTTTCTCTCGCCTAATCCAGAGAGTTTTTAAGGTTTTCTTTTCTTTTTTAAAAAAATTTCTGCTGACATTCCAAAATATCAGCAAAAAGAACCGCAGCAAGTAAGCTGCGGCTCCCAAGCACACAGCAGGATTTTTTTTTTTTAATTTTTTATTAAGGACTGTCTTCTCAGCTGGAACTGGGGGCACTGAGATTCTTCTGGAAAGGTCAGCAAATTAGGCACGTGCAAGGGGACAGAGCAACAATGAGGAAAAGGACCCTGAGAAATGCCTCAGGACCATCCTTGCTGGCTCCTCTCCTCTGAGCAAGGGGGGAGGCAAATAAGGGCACCTTCTCCAGAAACACTTCAATGCATGACGGATTCTTTGCAAAGGGCTCCCCTGTTCCTTTTAGAGCACCCCCTCATCCTTGGACGCTCTCTGCAGGCTTCTCCTCCCTTTTCCCTTCCATCTTCAAACTCCGGCGGGGGCTTCCAGGGAATCGCCACGTCAGAACAGTCAAGTGCTGATTCCTGGAGACTCCTTGGGTCCTCGGAAGAGGCAGCTCTGCGGGGAGCCTCTCCCCTCCTCCGCGCCGGCTCCCTTTTCTCAATGAGCTGGGCGGGAGCTGGCAGGGCTGCGGCTGCCTCGTCACCACTGCTGTGGCTGCTGCTGCCTTCCGTGCCACTGGTCACATGCAGCAGGTGCAGTCACAACAGTGTGCAGGAAGGAGGAGGGGGGTGAGAGTACCCCGCGGTGCGAACCCCTTTTTCTTCCTTTGACTTTGAGTTCACTTCCTGGCCCTTGTCTGTGCTGCATTTTTCCAGCCGGCTGCATCATTCCCCCCAGAAATCCAACAGCACCAAGCCATCCCTAAGTGGACAACATGTTTGCCCCTTCCTTCCTACATCTATTTTCTTCCTACACAGGGTTTTTAAAAAGCATGCTTTGCAATTCAGTCTATTTGTGAGTGCTGATTTAAATGTTCAAGCCATCAAAACATGTGATGTGTATGTATTTGTGAAAGAGAAAATATTCTTAAATGTAGTGACAAAAAAACCTGCAGGTATACTCACAAAACAACTCCACTCATATAGCATTTATATATAAGTATATTTCTCTGGTTATGGTTTGAAAACCAATCTTGTTTGCAACTTTCTCCCCTGCTCTTGTATGCATGCTCTGCACCCAGCCCCCAGGTCTACCAACCCTCTGGTCCCACTCACTGAGCAATTGACTCCTGGGTTAATCATTCATCCACCTGGCTGTTCCAGGTGCAGATTTGGAATGCCAGTCCTCTAACCTCAGCTGACTCCCCCCCCCACCCCGCCTGCCTCCACCTCTGTGCTCCTGCCTAGCCATTCAGCAGCAGCTTTCCAAAATTGAGAGGAGTACTAATGAGACACTCCCTTTAGAAAATCATTATTCCATGCCCAGGTAGGAATACTTTGGCACTGCAGGGATCATTCTTCGTTATTCATGCCCTCTGGTACAAACATTGTTCTCAGCTCTGTGTCGCAGCAGGTGGCTAGGAAAATAGGAAGTCACAGAGTAAAGCTCAGTACTACCAAGACAGTAGCAGGGTTGGGCTGGGAGGGGCCCTGGCCCAGGGAACACTTTCCTGACCTCAGCACTGGCAGAAGAGAACATGTGGAATCACAGGACTACAACTGGAGTGAATCCTAGTAAAAACCGTGTTGTCCCCGATTTCCTTATTTCACAAATGAGGGAACTAAAAGTGGGTGTCATTTATCCAAGACCACACAGCCGGTCTGTGTCAGAGGCTACTTAATTAACCCTGCTGGCCCACACGCCAATGATTTCTTATGAGGATTACTCACATTCAGCAGTTTTACTGTCTTGGTGCGTCTCTGACTCAACTCTTTTCATAAGAGACAGACACACAGGAAGAGCCTGGTTTTATGGGTAAAGTTAGGCTAATCCCACAGATCACCCTCCTCAGACCCTGAGTGAGGCATTTCCATATACCTTACTTCAACAACAATTGAAGAAAAAAACTGAGGGTAAAACAAAACTAAACAAACAACACCCCTAAACTTTTCCATAGCTAAATCAATATTTTGACATTCCAACTTTGGGATTTGATGGTCAGGAAGAAATGATGTGGCTGCCCGTCAGTACTGTTAACAGGCCATCACAGTTTCTGGAAAATTGCCAGCAGATCTCACAAAGCTGAGGCATCTACATTCAATACCAAACTTTGTTATCAGGCTAGGTTGCTAAGAGAGAAGGTCTAGTTCACCCATTCCATTGGTTCTCTTTCCCCATTTGGTTAGTTGTTGTCTAAATTTTCCTTATTTAACAAAAAAGAAAACCCTACATTTTATGGTTTTCACTTGACAGTTTTTAATTTCAAGAGATTGAAAGCCAGGTAAGCTCCCCTGGCTTCTCCTCTATTTTAATCAAATGTCTATTATTGGAGTAGCAAGGGAGGAAATATTTTATATGTACAGTATGTGCAACCTGAACAAAGATAAGCTTAGGTGCCTCATGAAAAATCTTTAACTTTTTAAAAATATAGTTTGTGAAACTGCAATACAGACAATAAAATGCCCTCTCTGTAATAGACATTTAAAATATATCCAAAGGTAATATACAAAAGTCGATAAACCAGGGAGACATGTCACTTTCCAAATGCCATTTAATCAGTGATGACATCAATCTTGGAGTGGTGAGGAGGATGTTGGAAGTCAAAGAGGTCTTCATTTAGGATCAACAGGGCCATAGGTTCCATACAGTGATAAGGGAGAAAATGTATTCTCTTATGTAAGGACCATGGCAAAACCCTTCAAAAGAGCTTTATTGAATTATCATTCACATATCATAGATTTTCCCATTTAAAGTTCACAATTAGATGGCTCTTAGTATACTCTCACAGATAAATGAAACTATTATCACAGTTAATTTTAGAAAATGTCATTACCTTCAGAAAAGATCCCATATCTTTGGCTATTTCTAACTATTTCTCCCTTACCACTCTCTTATTCTCCCATCTCAGCCCTAAGTAGCCACTAATCCCTTTCCTGTCTCTATACTTAGATTTCCCAGTTCTATACTTAACATGAATAAAATAATAGGATATGTGGGCTTTTGTGCCTAGCTTCCTTCACTTAGCATCATAGTGTTTTCAAGGTTCCTTCATGTTATAGCAAGTGTCAGTACCTCAGTCTGGCTGAATAATAATCTACTCCATGGATGTTAGTACATTTGATTATCTATTGTCTGCTGATGAATATTTGAGTGTTTTCACTTTTTGGCTATTAGGAATGATGCTGCTCTAACTATTCATGTATAAGTTTCTGAAGGATATATGTTTTCATTTCTCCTGAGAGAAATAAAATGTTAGGTCCTATTGTAACTGTGTTGAATCATTTGAGAATTGGTAGACTTTTTCAAAGCAGCTGTATTTTACATGTCCGTCAGCAATATAGGAGGGTTTTGATTTCTACACATCCTTGCCAATGCTTATTATCGGATTTTTGGATTCTAGCAATCATAGTGGGTGTAAAGTGCTATACCATGGCGGTTTATATTTGCAGTTGCCTTATGATTAATAACTGCATAGCATCTTTGGATTGAGCATCTTTTCATATGCTTATTGATCATTTGTATATTTGCCTTGGAGAAATGTTTATTTGGATTCTTTGTCTATTTTTAATTGAGTCAGATTAGGTCCAAAACTTGATTTGTCTTTATTATTGAGTTGTAAATATTCCTTATATACGTTGGATACAATGTATGATTTGCAAATACTCCCATTCTATGGGTTATTTTTCACTTTCTTTTTAAAAAATATATTTTTATTGATTTCAGAGAGGAAGGGAGAGGAAGAGAGAGAAACATCGATGAGAGAGATTCATAAATCTGCTGCCTCCTGCACACCCCTACTGGGGATCCAGTCCACAACTTGGGCATGTGCCCTAGACTGGTATCAAACCTGGGACTCTTCAGTCTGCAGGTTGATGCTCTATCTACTGAGCCAAACTGGCTAAGACTTTTTTCATTTTCTTGATGGTATCAATTCAGGTATTTTTGAAGGACTTGAAAAATTTTATTCATTCAAATTATCACACTTAAAAATAAACTTTTGCTTTTAATATAATGAAGAATATACTATCAATGAGACATGGACTTGTAATTGTGTTTTTTTTGTTGGTTTCGTTTTGTTTTGTTTTGATTTTTTTACTCCCACAGTAGAAGTAAGATATCACATTATTGGGCTTAAAAGCAAGAGGAAGCTCAAAAGTCAGGAGAGCTGGGTTTTCTCCTGGTTCTGTTATTCCCAGAGCACCACTTGTCAAGTTAGTTCTCTATGCTGGATCTTACTGACCTAAGCCATAAAATGTGGGGTTGAACTAAAACAGTGGTTCTAAAATATTTTTACTAAGTGGGGAACTTATTTTCATTAAATGTTAAGTGAAACCCTAATACATAAGATAAATAAGTTTTAGATTTCAAGCTATATTACAAAGTGACTGTTCTCAAAACAGTCTGGTACTGGCACAAGAACAGATATATAGACCAATGGAATAGAATAGAGAATCCAAATATCCACCCAAACCACTATGCTCAATTCATATTTGACAAAGGAGGCATGAACAAACAATGGAGTCAAGACAGCCTCTTCAATAAATGGTGTTGGGAAAATTGGACAGATACATGCAAAAAAATGAACTTAGACCACCAACTTACACCATATACAAAAATAAACTCCAAATGAATACAGGACTTAAATATAACACGGGAAACCATAAAAATACTAGAGGAATCCATGGGCAGCACAATCTCAGATATATGCCGAAAGAACTTCTTCACTGATACTGCTCCAAGGGCAATGGAAGCTAAAGAAAAAAATAAACAAATGGGACTACATCAAAATAAAAAGCTTTTGCACAGCAAAAGAAACCATCAAAAAAACAAGAAAGACCACTGAATAGGAGAACATATTTGCAAATGTTAGCACTGATAAAGGTTTAATCTCCAACATCCACAGCCAACATATACAACTTGATAAAAGGAAGATAAATGATCCAATAAAAAAATGGGCAACAGACCTAAATAGAACCTTTTTGAAAGACGACAGAAGGAAGGCCAAGAGACACATGAAAATGTTCAAAGTCACTAATTATCTGAGAGATGCAAATCAAAACAACAATGGGATACCATCTCACACCTGTCAGAATGGCAATCATCAACAAATCAACAAATGACAAGTGTTGGCGAGGATGCGGAGAAAAAGGAACCCTTGTGCACTGTTGGTGGGAATGCAGACTGGTGCAGCCACTGTGGAAAGTAGTATGGAGTTTCCTCAAAAAACTAAAAATGGAACTCCCAATTGATCCAGAAATCCCACTCTTAGGAATATATCCTAAGAAACTAGAAACACCAATCAGGATTTATGCACCCCTATGTTCATAGCAGCACAATTTACAATAGCTACAATTTGGAAATAGCCTAGGTGCCCATCAGCAGATGAGTGGATCAGAAAACTGTGGTACATCTACACAATGGAATTCTATGCTGCCATAAAAAAGAAGGAATTCTTACCATTTGCAGCAACCTGGATGGAACTGGAGAGCCTTATGCTAAGTAAAATATGAAGGAGAAACACCACATGATCTCACTTATTTGTGCATAATAAAGAATATTATAAACTGATGAATAAAAGGATAGATACAGAGGCAGTAAAACATCAAAATGACTGTCAAATTACAGCAGGAAAGTTAAGGAAAGGTGGGGTAGATAAGAGATTAACCAAAGGACTTGTATGCATGCATATGAGAATAACCAATGAACCAAAGACACTGGGGGGTTAGGGTATGCCTGGGAGGTGGGGGGCCTTGGGAAGATATGTGTATACATGTAACACATTAATAAAAAAATTAAAAAAATAGAAACTACAGTGTATGAACAAAAAAAGATAAATAGGTTTTAAGTTATATAAATTTATTATTTGAAACACAAATTAATAATATTTCTGTATAATTTAGTCAATGAGCATAGGGGGATGGTATTGATGCAAACATTTGAGACCCATGAATATGAGTGACAGTTGGAATCACTGTCAAGATTTTGTTCAGTTCTATACTCTGTATTAACTTTAGAGAATTCTGATGTTTAGGTAAATCACAAGTGATTTCTCACAAATTGAATGAGTACTATAAAAGCTTGCTTTGCAATCGCATGATACTCTTCAATTAAACAAAGAGGGCAGAAGATTTATTTTTTGGTGCATTGTTTCTGTGATTAGTACTATATGCCAAAACATCTCTCTTGAAAAGTAAATTTTAATCAAGCATTCATAGGATAAAGTATATAAGCCAATCATCTACTAGAATATGCCTTCCAGGTTCATAAATTTGAAGATTCATTTATAGCTTTTGCCTAACCCCATTGGGATCATTTCTGATACTCTTGAGCTGATAGGATCTCTTATGGTCACTGATTTGGTAAAGCTTTCTGAGTCTCATTCATTTTTTCTTGAAAAAAGGATAG
Organism: Lasiurus cinereus; assembly: GCA_011751065.1. Lineage (NCBI taxonomy): Eukaryota > Metazoa > Chordata > Mammalia > Chiroptera > Vespertilionidae > Lasiurus > Lasiurus cinereus. The sequence goes on along the minus strand of JAAGEH010002528.1, from coordinate 50,757,191 downwards.
ACAGAAGAAGAGGAAAGAGAGAAAACAGGACATTTGATGGAAATAATCCCTCATCTCAACAAAAATACCTCCTTCAGCAGATACTAAGATTCTCCTGAACTAAGATACCCAGAAATCTCATAACAGGTCTCCTGTTTTGAAGTTAGATACATCCTCAGGCTCCCCACAAACCCATACCCCTGGAGGTACCAGCAAACCTCTAGCAGTAAAGTATAGATTCCACATGGGTAGTCATGTGAAGGGTCCTCTGATAAGACACTGGGGTAGGGATCTCAGTCCCATAGTTCTCTTTGAATGTTTTTTACAGTCACATCAGATATTTTAGTATATGAATAGGATTGCCATATAAATTGTCACCCAAATTGAGATACTGTGGGAGTGAAAAGTAATACTATCAATCATTAGCCTGGGACAACAGTTGTAAACCAGGTTGTTGCCAGGCAAACTGGGGTGAAGGGTCATCCTGGTTAGGAATCAAGTTCTCCCCAACAGAAGATAGTGCTAAAAAACAAACGATTGACAGATATGTATCACCAATCTGGCAAAATATCAACATGTCTTCAATGAATGTTTACTATTTTAACCTGAACCTGATGTTTTAATTTTTAAATGAAGCCTTTGAAATTTTTCTAAAATGTTAAGTGGTTAATCAGCCAAAGGAGCCTCTGATATGTTAAGGGGAAAAAAATCACTTCTGAATGCAGGGTACTGACAATATGTAAGAGAATATAAAACAAATATGGAAACTGTAATTGTTTTACTAAATATGAATTATTTAATACAATTTATTTAAACTACAGCAATATAAAATAATTAGTCTATATATTCTTGGAAATACATGTTGGTTATAGATGAATACTTTAGAGTTATTTTATTGGTTCCATTTACTAAATGTTTAAATAATTTTCCTGTCCATATTATTCTATTTTATATTCCTTGACAAAGATCATTTCTGTCACTCTTTTTTCCTCCTTTTAGTTCTATTCATAGTATCATTTTGTTTATTCTTCATATGGTTATTCTTCATATGGTAAACTCTCAACCCTGTATTAACTAAGATTTTTTTTTTACAAATTTATTATCAAATCCACAAACTTCCCTGACACAAAGCTTTTTTTTTTTTTTAATGCCCATATTCATCAGATCTTCATTCAAAGCTTTGCCATTCCTTTGTTATGTTATTGAACATCTGGTGATTTGGGATCTCTTCTAAAGCTACTAGTCATCTTTTTTTTTTGCTTCGTATCTACATATTCTTAACTAATCTACTTTGATGGCATCAGTCTCATAACTATTTATTGTTAGTGAAATAAAATAATAAAATATAATCTCTTTATAATTCAAGATATTCATGGGAAGTTGGTTATTAACGATAATGCCTCAATGAAACTTCCAATTGTTACTTAGATATGTGGTTAGCCATAACATAAAATGGTTTACTATTTATTTTAACATTTATCCTTTTGAAAATAGGAGCTAATAGTAATATTAGCTGTAGGAAAGGATGAACAAGTTTGGTCTACTTCTCCATTTTTCCATGACTGAAAAATATACTCACCTCCTCCAAAAGGTCCCCATATGACTCGGCGGATGGACTTCACCCAGTCTTCCATATCATTCTGGGTGCTCGCCATGAGGAGGTAGCTCTCATGATTTGCTGTCATCCGTTCTCGATCGCCTCCTGTAAGAAGATGGTCACCCATGAGAATATGCTCAGCTGAAGATTCCCCATCAGCAGCCTCCTAGGGAGTTCCTGACACACAGATGAAGGCAGCCCCAGTACACTAGGTTCTACCCAATGAATTGGAAATATTTCAACATGAGGGGAGGGGATGAGGGAACCTGCTTAAAAAGGAAAGAGTCTTATGTTTCCAAGGGAAAGCTGGAAAATAAATATGATTCCCCAAACAAAGCCTGCCTTTTTGTCCTAGCAACAACCCATAGGCCTGCATTAACTCATAAGCCAATCTATGCACACTGCACTGCTGAATAGGGAGAAACCACAAAAGCAAACTGAAAGATGGAAACGAGATCTGCAGAGCCTGGGATTTTGTCTGAAGCAAGTGCATGCACAGTGAGACCACTAGCACGGCATGGGTGAGCTGGGGAGTTCTAGGAAGCAAAAGAGCCACACGAAAAACTTTTGACCCCAAGGTCCTCCTCTATTACTCTGTCCTAGCAGGGAAGCCTTTCCTGGAGATCATACCTTCAGGAGGGCAAACAAAGAGGAGAAAAGATACAATGCTGGCCAGTCACAGGGCCAAATCAGTGCCTCCACCCCTATGGGCCTCACTCTGAAGAGTGAGATTTAGGAAAATCCCAGTGGTGCCTCCATGCAAAAGGTTGGTGGACTAATCAACATTTAATTTTCACTAAGTGTTACAAAATGAGCAACCTTGGGGTGAATTAATTCATGTCAAAGTGCTTTGTTTTGTTAAGACTGTTGTTTGTCATATGCATTTCAATGCCTTTATGAGGTGCATGCAGACTCCAATTTACACACTGCCTTTTCTTGCACATCCAGTCTATTTCCCACGTATCTCTGAAAGCTATAGGCATTTGAGTTTGTGACCTCTGAATTCTATGCAAATGCCCCAGGTTGAGAAATACAACTATTTTACCACTGCTGCAAATTTATAGAAAAAGAGAAAAGTTAGAGAAGTGAAATAACCTTAAGCCAACCAAAGAAACAATTACATAGGTATTTTACATTTTAATACCACTGGCTGGAAATGGGGGAGGGACCAAGTAGCATATCAAATAGGTTTTCTAATGTCTACAGGTCTCTGGAATAAACAAGACTAGCCATCTCATATTTTAAAGAACATCTTGCTATCAAGGAAATAATGATACTCTTATACCGTTAGGTAGATGCTTGGTCAACTATCACTTTAAACAACTTTTACCAGAAAAAGCATATGTTCAGGAATCAAAGAAAACTCTCCTAAGCCCTGGCCCAGTAGCTCAATTGGTTAGAATATCTTCCCCATACACTGAGGTTGTGGGTTCAATCCTCAGTCAAGGCCCATACAAGAATCAACTAATGAAAGCATAAATAAGTGGAACAACAAATCGATCTATCATTACTCCTTTCTCTCTCAAATCAATAAATAGTAAAACATTTTAAAAAGAGAAAGAAAACCCTGCTGAAATTGTAATTCTACCTTATATTAGCTGTTTGCCTTCTGGGAAATTACATAATATCTGGAAACTCACTGTTTAGAAATAATAATCTCTATATAATAACCTTTCATGAGACATTAAATGCAATAAAGTAGAAATACCAGCACTATGTTAAGCTAAAAGAGAAATTCTGTAAATATTAATTCAGTCTCATTTTACTACCTCTCATCCCTAAAAATGCTAAAAGGACATATTATACTTAATTTTAACTGAGAGATATTGTCTAGTAAGTGCTTGAGAACAATTTGTCAATAGTACACATATACAGAGATTTTTAAAAGCCTACCTCTCTTTGATACATAATAATACACATAAAATTATGTCCTGTATATGTATGTAACTATGCCATACATATGTATGCATATAAAGTGGCAGAAAAAAAACTGAATGACAAAAAAAGGTGCTTCATTTAGTATGGCACAGAACTATAGATTTAGTTTGTCTTCTGATCCATGCACACTACAGCATTGGGCCAAAAAAAAAAATTACCATTTGAAGTGAGAATATTTTAATTATTCTCTTTGCCAGAAGGATGGCTGGCAATTCGGACAGCAATATCCTGCTGTGCCACTCCTGGCCCCAGTAGAAGCAGCCCTGATAATGAGAGTGAGTGACAGTGGCTGCAGTTTCTGCCTGAAAGCAGAGAAAAAGGAGAATGATGAGCAAAACTGGCCATTATCCCCTGACTTTTCATGTGATTCTCTATCTCTGCAGGTGGTGCTGTGTGTCTCACCCTAAAGCTCATTTAGACTGCCAATCACAGGTATGACAGCCCATCTGTGAATTTCACTCATGGATACAGAGCTTCAAACCTTAGTGTATTAGCAAGAGAATGGGAAAGACTTAGAAGAGGCTCAGTGAGAATGTAGACTGGTAAGAATGCGATGAAAACAATTGGAGGCATTTATATAGATATAAACTAGATATTCTGTACCAAAAATATGTGATTTCTAACCAGAAATTCTATCTGTTCTAATCCATAACCCTTCAGTTTTAAAAGCCTGCTACTGGTACTGCACCTCACAATGGAGGGGGCTCAAAAACAACTTATTATTAAATACCTGGTTAAATAAATGAATAAACTCAATATTGACTTTCAACCATGTGAATCAAGTTTTACTCTTGGTTAATCCTTTATGGGGGTTAATCATCCATTTAACCATTGTGAATCTCAAATTCTTTTCAAAGGTAAAGTTTTAAAAAGCAGCTTTGAGATTTATCACTGGAGAGAGTGTCATTGTCATCTTCAATCCACACATATGCATGTATCTGTGTCTACGTTTATATTATAGCCTTTATACACTCTCCATTCTTAAATTCTGCTTCAACATGAATTCCCATGTAGTTTTATATTTTTATTTTTAATACTGCTTTCTATGAAAGTAGATTGTACACATTTTAAAGGACACAATGTATTGGTCAATTATATCCAACTTTTAGAAATTAATTCAGATTGGTGCAATGCTTTGGTGACTGTTAATACTTCAAGCATTTGTGATGTAAAGTTAACTAAATAGGTTACACCATTTAATTTTACTTGTTTATGTATGTAAATGAAAGGATTTGTATAGTATTTCATTAGGATCTTCTGTATATTTGGATTAGATATAAAATTTTCTTTCCCAGAAATAAAACATATTCTCAGAAATAAAATAAATAATTGACATGTTTGCTTCTGCAAAAATTTAAAGATTATGAAAATTTTCATGAATTTAATAGACTAAGAAAAAGCTTAATTTAAAATTAAAAAGCAGGCTAAAAATTACATTAAAATAAAAGCACAGTTAATTAAAAACAGGAATACAAATATCCATTAATCATTACAAATTAATATTTTAAAAATAGTTTTTGATAAACAACTTTGCAAATAATTTATTATTATTATTTGTTTTAATCTTCACCCAAGGATGTTTTTATTGATTTTTAGAGAAAGAAGAAGGGGAAAGAGAGAGAAACATAGATGTGAGAAACATCGAACCTGCATCCTAGGTATGTACCTTGTCCGGGAATCAAACCTGCCACCATTTGGTGCATGGGATAACATCCCAACCAACTGAGACACTGGACCATGAATCCAAAGACTTTTTACAATTTTTAAGACAAGTATCAGAAATGGTATTAATATTCCTTATGATGCAGTCACTAAATTAGGGTTTTGAAGAATATTTATTAATACGAGTTTTTATTATACAAAAGGAAGTATACACATTTTATACATGACATTATCTCAATTTTCATATCATTAGACAGCCAGATAAATAAGATACTAGGTTGAAATACTCAATAATGTTAATGGTTATCTCTAAATGTTAGGATTAGAAAATTTTTTTTCTCTTCTTTTGTTCTTTTCTGCATTTTTCAGATATTTACCCATTTGTTGTTACATAATACAGGTGTTATTTCAGATGTTCTACCATATATTATTTTATTATCATAAATATTATTGAAATCAAATTATAGGAATCATATAGTCAAGCAAACACTAATAAAGAAAGCCAACATGAGCTGAAGATAATTATTAATCTCACTGAGTGTTGCCTAAGATGCCTCACTGCGAACTCTCACTAATTTTCCTTTAACCTTCTTCCTCTCTCCCCCACACTGACCCAGAGCACCTCCCAAAAAGAAGATTTGGAACAAGAGACCGATGTTGCTTAAAGTGCAGATGATACCAGGTAACTAGCACCTCCTCAGTAAAAGAGAGATTGCTACTACTATGTGTATTACCTTTCTTAAAAAATGTATATATCTAGTTGAAACTGGTTTGGCTCAGTGGATAGAGCGTCAGCCTGCGGACTGAAAGGTCCCGGGTTCGACTCCCGTCAAGGGCATGTACCTTGGTTGTAGGCACATCCCCAGTAGGGGGCATGCAGGAGGTGGCTGATCGATGTCTCTCTCTCATCGATGTTTCTAACTCTATCTCTTTCCCTCCTGTCTGTAAAAAATCAATAAAATATATTTAAAAAATATATCTAAATAAATATTTCATTGAATTTATTATTTAGAATTTTTCAAAAAATAGCCACCAAAACAGTTTTGTTATTTTTTCTATTGAAAAAATATTGTAAATTGTCAAAATTATGAAGTAAAAAGCCAAACAATTACTTAGAAGTGATGTATTTATATGTGTGCCATCTGAGTAAACAAACCTTTAAAGAGATGAAGAGAATGATTTGTCTGTATTTGAATTTTAAAACAAGTTGCTCATGGGAAACTGTGGTCATAGGCATTTGGGTTCCTTTCCAAACAGTTCATGAACAGACCTGAGTACATTGCAGCAAATATCTCAGATACTGTTAATAATTTCAAGGGTGAACTGTTTCCTCATTCCCACGTACAAATCAGGTTAAAGCTAGACCTATTATACTCTCAATTTTATTATAGTTAAGAGAAAAATATTTCAACATAGTAAGTTGGGTTATTAATTTTCACTCATATAACTACAAAGTCTTTTATTATTGAAGCATTACTTTTCTCAATACTTAATTTAGGTCTTTATTGGTAGTAAAACTCTAAAGATAAATTATAAGATATAAAGTAAATTCTGAAGAATATCAGTAGAAAATTACTGAGATGGAAAAATACAACTTTCCTTTTATGGAAACTGATACTTGGAAAACAATCAGTTACATGAAATTAGAAGCTTCTATGGATACTATCACTTCTTAATAAATAATAACAATGAATATAATAAAACAACACATAATTAATAAAATAATGGCAGAGAAAAAATAGGTGTTATATTCAATATCATATTTAACTTTTTCATATTATTTTGGCTATTATAGAGATATTGTTATCTGAAAATTAATAATGTTGTATGTTTTCCTAATTAAAATTTTTCCAAGTATTTCTTCCTCAAAGGTTAATTTCAAAAATATCAAAAGGGCAAAACTTCAGTGCAATCCAGTTCATTCAATGCAGAAAAGTTGCATTACTCTAAAATTAGATTTTTGGATATTTTAAAATCCCTAAACTAGAATATGAGAATTAAGGACCCAGTGGCATTAATAATTATTCTGTTTGTATATTTTGTAATCAGTACCACACACTAAAGAGATTACTAAATATTATTTTGCATTATAATAAAATTAATAAAAAATAAAAAAATTAATGCCACATTTAATTTAACGAGTACTTTATAATACTGTTTTACATATTTCTTATAACCCCTATACTAGTCAAAATCTCTTTGTAAGAATAAATTATACTACAATATATAGCTAACTTATGTTTAAGGTGAAAGTAGGTATATAATGTTACATTTATACATATATTTAAATGCATGCTTGTTAACCAGTTATAAATTGATGAGCACTTATTAATTATGGTAGGTTTCTAATAATTAAATTTAGAAACAATTTTGTTTTGGGGAATCTATCTACTTGGCTACAGACAGAGAAAGCACTGAACTAAAAATTCTATACTATACTAGTTATTTCTGGTTGTCTTACCTCAAACTTCATTATAAAAAAATAAAAGATGTGAGAAAAAGTGCTTTCTGGATCAAATTACAAAAACATATACGTGCTTATAAAGAAACTAGAGGTTCGGTGCACAAAATTTATGCACAGGAGGTGGTATCCCTCAGCCCAAGCCTGCACACTTTCCAATCAGGGACCACTCAGAATTTCCGACTGCCAGTTTAGGCCCAGTCCCACATCCTTCTTGCAATCCAGGATCACTGGCTCCTAACCATTCACCTGCCTGCCTAATGCCATCAACTGCCCTCCCTTGCCAGCCTGGTTACATCCAATGGCCCTCCCCTGCCTGCCTTATCTCACCAATTGCCCTCCCCTGCAGGCCTGGTCACCCCCAATTGTCCGCCCCTGCCAGCCTGATCTCTCCACTAACTACTTTTCCCTGATGGCCATGGCGTTCACCCCCAACTGCCTCTGCCTTGGCCTCCACTACCATGGTTCTGTCTAGAAGGAAGTTGGACATCTGAAAAATGGCCAGTCTACCTGGTCTAATTAGCATATTACCCTTTTATTAGTATAGATACTGAAAAATTACTAAGAATTAGGTCAATGAAACCAGATTCAAGTTCAAATTAGTCACTTACTAGTGGTGATATCCCTATCTTTAATTGAGGGTAACAACACCTGTCTCATAGCTCTATTATGAATGAATTGAATGAAAAATGCCACAAAATATGTTGAATAGTGCTTGGAACATAGGATGCTCTGCCCAGATTATTATTGACATGCATAATAATGTTAATCTCCTAAATTTTTAATATTTTAAATATTTGTCATTTGAAGTCTTTAACATACAGGAAGATAGATTATCTTAGGGTAAATATTCTGAATATATTTGTAAAGAAAACCCCCTTTTTTATTAAAGAAGTATATTTCTTTATTGATTTCAGAGATGAAGGAAGAAGGAGAAAGAGACAAAAACATCAATGATGAGAATCATTGATTGGATGCCTCCTGCATCCCCCCTACTGGGGATCAAACCCACAACCTAAGCAGTGCCCTTGTCTAGAATCAATCCTGGGACCCTTCAGTCTGCAAGCTTTTTCTATCCAATGAGCCAAGCCAGCTAAGGTAAGGAAAACACTTGTATAGGAAATTAATTATTATTTATGTTTAAATTAAATATTGATTTTCATATTGGTCATGTTTTAAAAACAAGTACAATTGTGATATACTTATTTATAAGTTATTAACAAAATCTTTAAGACCTTGATAGACAGAGTGTATATTTCTACTAATTTTGACATTTCTTGGACTTATTCTTTCAAAAAAACTTTTTGGCAGAGCACAATTACTCTAAAGATGACATAATTTGTTACATTTTAGATACTATTTTTCCATATTGTATTGGGCTATCAATAGGATCTCAATTTAAGTCCAACAATATATTTTGACTTTCATTTATGTTAGAGACTCAGAATCTAGTCACTTCCTTCTCAGCATCTTATTAAATTCTGATTAAAATTCCCAACAGCAAAGGTATCTAGAATTTTAGTCCTTGTCTAGTTGATCTTGGCTTAGTTTGGGAGATCAATGAATTCAAAATTTTATCTGATTGATATAGAAGTCAGATAGGTAGAATAAATTACCTATAGAGTCAGATAAGTTTAGTCCAACAAAGATGATACAGATTTGTGTCCCAAGGGAAAGCAAGTCCCAATGCAATAATTTAAAACTTATAATAAATGGAATACCATCTATAGTCAAAGAAACAAAGCAGAGTTTGCTGACTTGGACAAATCAAAAATCAAAAGCATTTTTCCTATGAGGAGCTCCCTTACTGCAAATGATGACTTAAATATTGAGAAATATTAGAAAATTTGGGGTTATTTTTTGATATATTGAAATTTATACTTCCCAGGACTATGCAAGTAAACCCCCTATTGCAATGTTTCTTCAAGTGTGATGCAACTTTAGTCTACCTGTCTAGGAAGATAGGATACATCTGAGAACTTGTTTAAACTACAAATGCTTGGGCCCAAGCCCGAACCAATTGAATCAGAAACTGGTGGTGAGACCCAGTAATCTGTTCTTTATAATGCCTGCTATAGGATTCTGACACAAGCATAAAGTTTGAAAACCACTCTTGTAAGAGAATTTGCTCTAGTAGGCAGAGGCTATACATTTTAGAATTTATGTATTTCAGCTACATTCATCCTATTAGCTTGTATCCATGTTTTATTCTTTTAGTCATAGCCAGCCAGCCAGAAAGTACTAACTTTTAAAACTAGGGAGCATATAACTTATCTAATTGCTTATTTGCATTGTAAATGATTAACACTCTGCAACTAGCTTTGCAAGAACAAGTCATTCAAGTTGCGATTACTGAGTCTAACAAATTTGTGGGCCTCATGTATTAAAGATACCATACTTTATCAGAGCAAACATTAGAGCATTTCTCTCTGCATTTAAGTACAATGTCAATATACGTCTTCCCCTGACACCCAGAGTTTGATGAGTGAAATAGAACATGGGTGAATTTGGGGAGACATGCCACTCTTGAAGATCTAGATTAGAATGCTGAAATCCATTTTTAAAATCTCCTAGTATCCTGCTCCCCTTTTTGTTATTGAATAGCACAAGATTGACACTGCAGGGTGATTTACATTTTACAAATTACTTTTATATTCCTTTATTCATTTGGTTTTTACAATACCCCTGGGAGGTAAAGCAGAACATTCATTCATTTATCCCACACATCTTTACTGAGCACCAGTATTGTGCCAGTTATTATTCTAGGTTTTCAGGATATAGCAGTGAACAAAACAAAGGCTGGAGTTTAGAAGTGAGGTCTGGATGGCAGATATAGTCATCAAGGTGATGGTATTTCAAAACATGAATGTGGATGGGGTCCCTTGGGAATACTGTAGCAAGATAAAATTCAAGTGAACTCCAACATTTATAGAATGAGAAGAAGAAGAGGAATCAGCAAAACAAATTGAGAAGATACAGTCAGAAAGGTTGGAAGAGAAACAAGGAAGGCTGGGTGAAGAAGGTGATCAGGTGGGTCAAATGCTGTTAAGAGGTTAAATAAAATGAGAACTGAGTACCCACTACTAGATTAGAGAAACAGATTATTGGATTAGGCAATATGGAAATTATTGGTGACCTTGAAAGACTGACCAGACTAACACAGCAAACAGAAAAAGCCAATATCAAAACCTCCTCTAGGCATTTTAATGTAGAGAAAAGCAGTGGATGGATCTCAGAGTCATGGGGACAAAAGTGTCTAAGATGAGAAATATCGTAACGTATTATATGCTTATGGAATTATTCACTGGAGAGGGGAAAAATAATGATGTAGAAGAGATGAGGTTTAAAGATTTATTCACATTTCTTTAATAAAGCTATGATCATAATCCCTCATGCTCTTTAGAATCTTTAATAGATCAATTAACATAAATGATTTCTGCCAAAAGTTTGTTAACAGTTCGTTAAAAATATGTAAAACATCTAGAAGAGGTATATTGAAAGAAAAAGAACTAGTATTGTGTAGTTAGTCTCTACACAGGTCTACCTGGGGGCAAAATAAGAAAGGAATGGTGTTAAATTCATAAATCATTTTTCAAAACTAAATTTTTCTATATTAATTTGAGCACAATTTTTAGTATTTGTGCAATAGGAGATTTTGGGCAACTTAATTTAATTGGGACAATATTATTATACAATATTAGTTTTAATTGTCACAGTGTTAATTACTAACTTTACATAGCAGCTTTATAGAATATTTTGATATATACAAAAGAACTCAAAATTTAAAATAAAATACTATAATAGATTGTAATTAAATTATACCAAACAAGAAATGGCAACTAGTAATTATTCTAATAATATAAAATTTAAAGAAAGTCTTTAATTCAGTTTGAATTTTTGTTCTCTTAAACAATTAAAATATTTTCCAGCATATAAAACGACTGGGTGTATAAGATGACCCCTGACTTTTCCAGTTAAAATATAGAGTTTGGGATATACCCACCCTATAAGATGACACTTGGCATATAAGATGTCCCCCGACTTTTGAAAAGATTTTCCTGGGTTAAAAAGTCATCTTATACGCTGGAAAATATGGGCAACTTGACAATTGGAACACTTCACTGTCCATCGTACTTTAACTCTCACAGTTCATGATTTTCTGGGTGTTATGAGCTATAGGGTGCATGTTTGGGAAGGTTAGACATAAAATTTGTCTTATGGGTCTGATATTTGAACTCAGCCCTTCAAGTAAAGGTTCACTGTTTCACAGAGCACACAATTATACAATGTGTCAAAATCCTAAGACTTTCAAAAACACTGATGTTTCAGGGATATTTTTAACTAGAGGCCCATTGCATGAAGATTCGTGCAATAGACCTTCCTTCCCCTGGCTGCCAGTACCGGCAGTCCTCCTGCACCTGGGACCCAGGCCTTTGCTCCAGCTGCAGTGGAGAAGCCAAGCCTCTTTAGTCTTCAGTTTTCAGTCATCTTCAGTCTTTGCTTGGGACAGAGCCTTCAGTTTTTGCCTCCCTCTCCCCCCCCCCCCGCTCTCCACCCCCACTTCACACCTGTGTATGCAAGTTAATCTGCCATCTTTGTTGGGTTAATTTGCATACTCATTCCTGATTGGCTGGTGGGTGTCATGGAAATATAGTCAATTTGCATATTTCTTTTTATTAGTGTAGATTCCACTAATAAAAATAATTGTGAATTTCCCTAATTTGCTTGATCTAAACACATTACATACTAATTCCATGATTTCTTCAATTATAAGCCATTTCCTCAGTCAATCTTGAAAAGAATCTCTATGTTCACTCTGCTAATTCCTTAACCTATGTATGGAGTGAGGGGACAATGGTATGTAAAATGAGAAGTATTAAAGAATGTTGTATACTTATGGGAATTATTCACTGGAGAGGGAAAACTTAATTGTCTCATTCTATTTACAAATAATTCCAAGAACCTGCAAAAAGGCATCAGGGCCACAAAGTCACATGTTCCTATAAAGAATACTACTCCATATCTGCTTCTTAATTCAAGTGCTTATATATTCATTTAGAAAGGTTAACACTGTCAGAAGGACTAAGTAGACTTTCTCTTTTTAATTCTCAGATTGCTGTTATGAACACATTTTAGGAAGACTTCTTTTCAAATAAACATATATGAATATACAATTTAATAGCCATACATTTAGGGTTGCTATGTCAGATAGACACATTATTATTAAATTAGTGGCCAGATGCATGAAATTGATGCATGGAAAGGGTTCCCTCAACCCAGCCAGTACTCTCTCCAACTGGGGACTCTTTAGGTGGATGTCTGACTGCCTTCTCACAATCTGGGACTTCTCACAACCACTCACCTGCTTGATCACTCCTAACCTCTCTGCCTGACTGTCTGATTGCCCCTAACTGCCTCTGCCTGCCTGTCTGATTGCTCCTAACTGTCCTCCCCTGCCGGCCTGGTCACCCCCAATTGCCCTCCGCTGCTGTCTGATCTCGCCCCCAAATTTTCTCCCCTGCAGGCCTGATCTCACCCCTAACTGCTCTACCCTATCAGCCTGAATGCCCCTAACTGCCTCTGCCTGCCTGATTGCCCCTAACTGCCATCCCTTGCAGGCCTGATCTTGCACTCAACTGCCTTCCCCTGATGGCCTGATCTTGCCTCCTACTGCCCTCCCCTGCCAGCCTGATCACTCCTAACTGGCTCTGCCTTGGCCCCCACCACCATGGCTTTTTCCAGAAGGAAGGAAGTCAGACATCTAGAACAGTGGTTCTCAACCTTTCTAATGTTGTGACCATTTAATACAGTTCTTTGTGTTGTGGTGAATCGTAATGTAAATATCTGTGTTTTCTGATGGTCTTAGGCGACCCTGCTAGTGGTTCTCAACCTGTGGGTCACTGCTGTAGAGCCTAAGACCATCAGAAAACAGGTCACGACCCACAGGTTGAGAACCGCTGACCTAGAAGGTGGCACGTCAATCTGGTTTAATTAGCATATTACCCTTTTATTAGTATAGATAGATTATATAGGATATGATTTCTTAAATGGGAGTCCTCCTTTTTCAGCAGGAGGAGATGCTCTTGGCAGACAAAAACACATAATTCCTATATTGGGACTGATAGCCAGCCATATGCTATATACTACCAAACTGGTCATTAAAAAATTGAACCACTTTCTTACACCTTACACCAAACAGCTGTTGCACTTAAAACTCCTCCTCAGCCCCCATCTTAGGTTCTGCCTTCACAGTTCACCAAGATTAGGTTCTGAATGCTAGTTGGTTCCCAGCATTAAAAGCTCTGCCTCCTAGGTAGCCATTGGCTTCTCGTAGTTCACCCAGATTTGGTTCTGATTGGTCAGTTTCTATTACAGTTAGTGTCTCCTGGCCTAACTCCTGGCCTGATCAGAAAGGTAGGGCTGATCAGCAGCCACCCCGGCTGCTGGCAAGTGGGCTGAACTGCTGACCTCTCGCAGAGAGAGAGAGAGGTACAGCTGCTGGCAGGGCCTGGAGAGAAAGAAAGGCAAGAGCTGATCAGCAGCTGCCACAGAGGCTGCAGATCAGACCTTTTTTCTCTCTCCAGGTCTCACCAGCAGCTCTTTCTCTCTCTCTCTCTTTCTCTTCTTCTTTCTCTGAGATGTCAGCAGCTCAGCCTGCTGGCCAGTCCCCACCCAACCGAGCCTGATGCACACGCAGTTGGGGTTTGGTCATCCCTTCAGTCATTTTGAACATTACGGACCCTGGCTCTTTATATATATAGATGAGGATGTTGAATACCAAGTGTGGTATATGTGTGTGTGGAATCCAAATAATAGAAATAAATTTTTGAATTTATAAAAAGAAATTATGAAATCTAACAGTTTGGCTATAAATGGATAAGTACTCATTACATTACTTGGAAGATTTTGGTAAATCTCTGTTTGCCTTGGAAGGTGACAGAAGTACTTGGGGAAATTAAATATATTATGATTAAAAACAACCCCAAGATTTCAATTAGTATATAATCAGTGTTTCAATATTGAGAGAAATTTTGACAAATTCACAAGTTAATTGAATTTTAATAAAAAACAAAAGCTATTTTTAAGTCATAACACAAAATTTATTAGTTTTATTCATAAAATAACAAAAACTAGAGTTGTATTTGAAGGTTCAGAAAACTCTAGGGTTCCATATCTTTAATTAATAGAATATTAGAGATATTATGGAATGCTTGCCTAATGAAAAGCCTTTCTTACACAATTTTAAAAAAATTTGATAGATACAAATTAATTTGAATGTTCAGAAATATATAAAATCCAACTTTCTAAAACACTAAGCTTCTTTGTACTCCAAATTGGAATCAATTGGAGTAATTACATCAAAATTATTATAGAGGGGTTTTGGAAGACTTTTTAAAAAGTTAATTTCATAATTTTTGATAATATTAAGTAAGCAAATGGATGAAAATATAAAATTAAATAAGCAAATAGATGAAAAGCTGAATTATCCCTAAAACTATGACTTCCCCAAACCATATGCATGTAACTGAAAACATAAATATGGAACCTTATGTTTAAAAATTACTTTTAACAAATGAGAACAATTTTAACCATCATAAAGCTGAGAAAAACTTAAAATAGTTTAGGAATTCCTTCCTATTAAAATATTCCCACCTATTAAAATAATTTGCAACTATTCCAAAACTAAAAATGGTGATTGTCCTTAGCAAAGAGAATTATAACATCCACTCAGAGTATCAACAAGATGTTAAAAATTTTTGTATTATCCACTTACCAACAAATACTCTAAAAAGTAAAAAAATTCCCCTAGCTTTTACATGAACTTTAGATAACTGAATCCAAGTGAGAACTTTCTAAAATTAAAGAGGAAACAAAGGCAAGGAGAAACTCCTAGAAAAAACTGTTTAGAAGCTCTAGAAATAGAATATTAAGTAATATTAATATAATTAAGCAATATTGTATCATTTTATATATTAATTTTCAAATATAGTAAAAATATCTACTTCTTTAAATTCCTAAAGCCCAACAATTTTTCTAAACATATGAAATAAATTAAAATTAGATCCTGCCTGCTGATAGACTAATGCTGTATATCTCATAATTTTAAATAAAGAGTAATCAGCTAGACTCCACAACTTAATTCAACTCAGTATACCATTATTAATTATCATTTAATGAATACCCACAAGTACATGCAACAGCATTAGAAGTTGGTAAACCAGCTGCTATTTGGGGCCTGTAGTCTGATTCATAGATAATTATCATCTTAATCTGGCTAAACTCTGAATACAGATTGGCAGGTTGATGGGCATATTGTTAAACAGAAGCAATATTCCTAAAAGCATTCGATGAGAAATAATGGCATTATTTTTTAAATATAATGTAAGAAAGCCACCAAAGAGGTAATAGATACATGTTATCTTTCCTGATCATTTTTGTTGGAAGGTGGGGGTTTGAAGCAATGGCATAAAATAACTGGATAGGCACACATCATGTGCATTCATATTCACCAAGATAGAAAAAGAAAAGGCATATAAAGTCATAAATGGAGAATGTTTTGTAGTTGAAAGCAAGATTAAATCAAGGTCACTGACTTTCTCTTCAGTAGAATCTCTAAACACCTCAAAGTTAGCAAACTCAATATTTTAGATATGACCCTATTCAGAAAATGTGAAGGGACTAGTTCTAATAGTTGTTGAAAGATTTTTCTTGAATAAATGAATGGAGATTGAAGAATGGCATGACTTAATTCATTAAAAGTTATTACTTATTGCTCTTCAATATGTACACAAACTAGACTTAAAATATATTGAAACTCACATAGGAAGAGGGTTTGGTGATTGACAACATATTACAAAGGAGACGGGAAATATTCTGTACCAAAACTGGATGTTAGCAGAGAACAACCATAAAAAGGAAACAATGGGATGGATTGCTTATAGACAGACTATTCAAGGCAATAGTTATCATATGACTCCAAGATGGAAAGTTATTTGGTTGATGATTAGTTATTTGTTTTTTACTTTTTAAAATAATTCCTTATTGTTTAAAGAATTTATATATGATCTCCTATTGTCTCACATTGACCCATTTTTATCTATAGTTTATCAGCCTAATAACAAGTTATTATTTCATAATCTAGAATGAAAATTTGAAAATAACAGTCTCTGAGTCTAAAGAAAGTGCTCCCAACAATTGGGCATAACTATTGGCACTTTTTATACATTATTTCATTTAATCAGTAGAAGTAATCTGTGAGGAAGGAATTACTTTGCTTGTTGTAGAGATTATAAAATTGAGCATCAGAGAGATTTTATTCATTTATCAAAGTCACATAGCTAATAAATGGCAGAGTTGGGGTTTATACAGGTTTCAGATTGACCTCCAAAGTTTAACCCCCCATTACTCTTGGTTTCTTCAGGGTCACGCTATGCTTTGTTACAATTCACCTGTGCTCACTCCATAGCATTTTCTTCTTCCTTTCTTCATTGGGATCTTTAAAGATCTTACCCAAATGAGAAACCCTGCTGACTCTCCAAGTAAAGTTGTCCTCACCCCTGTCACCTACAGCACTTTGCACCTATCTCTAGTATAGCACATATAACATTATTTTATAATTCAAGTGGAATGGCATAATATAGGCATTTGACTTACTGAATTAAAATATATGTGTTTATTACTGATTTTTTAAATATATATTTTATTGATTTTTTTACAGAGGTAGGGAGAGGGATAGAGAGTTAAAAACATCAATAGGAGAGAAACATTGATCCTCTTGCACACCCCTCCACTGGGGATGTGCCTGCAACCAAGGTACATGCCCCTGACTAGAATCGAACCTGAGATCCTTCAGGCTGAAGGCCGACACTCTATCCACTGAGCCAAACTGGTTTTGGCATTAGTGATTTTTAAAAGACAATAACACCCTTAGTGGCACCAAATTTTAAATATCAGAGTAGGTTCTAGTAAGAGATAATATGCCAGATTATCTTCCATATACCCTTTCAAATACACTCTCTGCACTTTTCCACCTAGCTCCCTGCCAGAGACTAATTTGTACAGATGATAGTAGTGGGCTCCCATCCCTATAACTTTTCACAGGGTTTGGCCAATGGGCAGCCATGGCAGGGGATAGCAAGGAAGAAGAAACATGAATCAGGATATTTGTATCCCTGCTCCCTAGCTCTGGAGTTGTCCTGGGTTGGCTCTGTATCTTGATCAGAAATCAGTTCCATCCCAGAAGACTGTTCTGGATGGCACTCTTCTTCTTAGTCCTACTAAGACCTCTCTGTCATTGTCCCTTAGACTGTAGCCTGGAAAAGCTCTTTCGTTATTATTAAGCCCAGGTTATTCCACTATTGTTTGTAATCCCCCTGGACCTCACCCACACTTTTCTAAGTGATACCTTTGTATAGAAACCTTCTTCAAATTATCCTAATTTGAGTGTGCTGTCTTCTTCAGTTGGGACTATAATTAATACAATTAAGTTTGAATAGGAGATGCATTTTGCACCCTTTCAATCACAAAATTACCTTTACTTCTAAAAGCCTAGATATTTAGCAACTTCAGTGCAAATGAAAAAAAAAGTAATAAACTTACAATTAGTTAAATACCACACCTTCTTAAGCTTTGTGTACTTGTACTGCCAAGACACTGTGAAGAATATAAAAGGAAATTCATGACATGCTCTTCCCACTGGGACATTATGATCTTATTAAGCATGAATGAAGAAAATTATAAAGTGTGAACGGAACACAGGTGTAATCCTGTGTGCTACAGAGAATAAAGGATATTAGTTATTAAGAAAGGAATAAAGACGAACATGTTATCACGAAGAAGGTTCTGAGAGCAGGAGAACTTGAACTGTGTTTTGATAAGTAGTCTCAGAGTGAAGGTGGTGTTGCAGGCCAGGAAGGACTCTATGCTCACGTGGAGCTCAGTGTGGTTGAAGACCTTACTTCTACAGGGAAGTTGTCTTGTGTTGAGTTGATTCTCATAGGCTCTGGACTTCCTCCAGTCTACATCCATACTCAGAGAAGCTCCCTTACCCTGACAAGAGCATTCTCTTTTGTCCCATTTCCCTAAGCCTTCCTTAGCTCTTCCTGTATATTGCCATCTTTTCCCAGGATTATTGTTTACAAATAATTGTTCCATTATTAGAAGATCCTCAAGATAGAGTACCACAAGGCATCATTTTTTAGATGAGTTCATCTAGGCAACACTACATGTCAGGCACCACGCTTATTAAGAACCATGAATACAAAGATGATTCAGTCACAATTCTTGTTCATAAGTAGTGTGTCATCTAGTGGGGAAATTAATAAGCATAAGATCTCCAATTTCTAATCCTAACAAAATCAGGGTCATTGTGGGCAAATACAAAGCTAACATGCACACACACAAACATATATACACATCATTGAAATGCACACAGACTTTCATACATATCCACACAAGTACACCTTGGCTGATTATTATGTGTCAGACAGGAATTGATTTACACATGAGCTAATACAAAAGAGAAAATATATAATGTTGAAATCATCCAGGAAATCAATTTCAAAAAGAGTATCAAGTGCAGGATCATTGATAAATATCAAGATAATACTTCTTTTAATCAAATTCATCTGAATATGTCTACTTAGGTTTTATAAAATGAGTCAAATGAGAAAATATATTAAAAATTGAGATAGATGTAAAATTTTAAACAAAATAAACTAGATTTATTTGCCTATCCATTTGTAAGTTGGCAGCTACAGAAATGCCAAATGATAAGTTGGCCACAGAGGGGCTTTTTTTCTTAGAACCTAGAAATATATTAACACTAGGAATATATTAATAACTCCAAAGGAACACAGTGGTAATTTGAAAATCCAATATGGGAGCTCAGATTTTCATCAAGACTGAGTGAGAGTCCTTATTTCATAGCAAGACGTCTGAGCAAGCAAAATTTCATGCAAATCAGATTTAACTTTCGATTCATTTTGCTTCTATAATAAAAATGAAAAAATCAGTCAGCTTCTTGCATATTCAAAGTCCTTTTCCACCAATATGTGCCCTTCTGCCAGAATTCTACACTTCTTATTTAAAATAAAAGTAATTAAAATGACTCTGATTCGTGAAGAAGAGAGTGAACTCGTGGATGAGGAGATCCTGATAAATATAGGATAGCACCCATTTTAGGTAGCTTAGCCACATCTCCCATATCCTTCTCTACATAAATTTTGGCCAGGAATCAGTTATTAACTTCCAATAATGCTGATAATCTTAATGCCCAATACTATGCACTAAACAACTCCAATGCTAGTAATGATGAAACTTAGAGATCTAAACCCCCATTTCTGCCAAGTGAGCACTGCCTTCCAAACGACATGATCATCATCATGTAACTGAATATAAGAAATACCAGAGAGTGATATAGCAGCTTTTGTAAATGAGTGATGGGTTGTATGATGCTAGAAAAATCTATAATGTACACTTTGCATGCTAGTAATGTTAAGCTATAATTCTGAAATATCTCGAATAGGTTTTCATTTTCTCTCTTTTGTAAGCTGAGTGGAAAAAAAAAAAGCCTGCCTATTCTCTCTTTATTGTAAGGCTCCTGCATATAATACAACTCCTGGACTAAACAATGTCTTCGGCCTCTCACACCAGGTTAAATACAGCTTAGCAGTGACCTTGGTGCCAAGAAAATGAGCCAGTGGCTTTATTTCAGCTTCTTCTTGGCAGATGTCCAGTGTACTAATTGGCACCCGGGTGACAGCATCATAAAACCAACCAAGGTGAATCAAACGTGGAAAGTAACCCATGTATACAATATCAGATCATCTATATACTTGAAATCAGGCATATGAAGTTTTATTTTGCTTTGCTTCACTAAATATGAGTGGGAAATGGATTGCTTCTGACAGTCCTGCTATCATAATTTCAGATAAAATGCTCTTTGTATGTGTTTAAGAATAATGTGCAACAGAAGCTCAGGAAGAAGACAGATGTTCAATAGAAACCAAATGCAGAGGAATGTTCTCTCCACAGAACACAAGGGAGACCAGCTTTTCATTTATGTGCTAACATTTTCATGAATATCACTGGTTGATTAGCAAAGGAGTATTTTTAAAAGGGAAGAAAGAACTGGAACAAGTGAGGATGAGGCAGAGGAAGGAAGAAGAGGGAAAGAGCATATCTAGCTTGCATATAGATCCTATGTAATAAAAGCCTAATATGCTAAGTGTTCAGTCATCCGGTTGTCTGTTCAACCAATCAAAGTGTAATATGCTAATGATATGCTAAGGCTGCTCAACTGCTTGCAGGAGGCAGACAGTTGACTGGTCGACCAGTTGCTATGATGTGCACTGATCACCAGGGAGCAGACACTCCAACCAGTAAGTTAGCTGGGGTCCAGCTGATCGGGCCTGAGCAAGATGGACCAGATACACCCTGGAGTCCTCCTGCAGTCCATCCCCCACTGGCTAATCTGCACCCTCTTGCAATCCAGAACCCCTTGGGGGATGTCAGAGAGACAGTTTAAGCCCAAGGGCAGAACATCACTATGACGCACACTGACCACCAGGGGGCAGATGCTCAATGCAGGAGCTGCTTCTCGATAGTCAGTGCACTCCCACAGGGGGAGCATGCTCAGCCAGAAGCTGGGCTCACGGCTGGCGAGCTAAGTGCAGTGGTGGTGGTGAGAGCTTCTCCAGCCTCTGGACTGCAAGAGGGCACAGGCTGGGCTGAGGGATCACTCCCCTGAGTGCATGAATTTCATTCACTGGGCCTCTAGTAGGATACAAAAATGTCCATTATCACAACTACTTTTCTTTAAATCACTCCAAAAAATAAATAATATTTCTATAAGTATAAGAGGATTTAAAGAATAGCTCCTCTACTTAAATGAAGAATGTACATACTGTGCCTAGCTTAGTGATGGGCCCACGTGACCTAACAAAATGCTGTTTAATAAGTCACCCTTATTTGTCCTTTTCTGGAAGGAGTAACTGATGATTCTTTGCCTTCTGTTTTTACTAATATTTTGCAATGGTAAGGAAATGCTTCCTTTCTCAGAACTATGACAGTATCTCTACCTACACACCCAGAGCTTCTCGACCCTTTTTCTAATGCCAGAAAAATGCAAATTAAATGTAACTTAAACTTCTTTGAGCATATCACATTTAAAAAATCAAGTAACTTATTTAGATAAGTTCTCTATCCTCTGAGCCTCCTCTGAGCCTAATTTTAGATTATTTCTTTTTATTGATATGAGAGAGAGAGAGAGAGAGAGAGAGAAAGAGAGAGAGAGATGACAGAGAACCATTGATTAGTTGCCTTCTGCAGGACCCATACTGGGGATCGAGCTGCAAGGAACTGAGCTGCAACTGATGCCCCAACATGAATCAAACTGACCCAGAATTAAACCTGCGACCTCTTAGTGCACAGGTTGATGCTCAACCAACTGAGACACAGTGGCCAAGGCATAATTTTAGGTTTGATTCTACAATTAAAGACAATAGTTAAGATTTGTAATTTGTTTTATTTTACCAGTCTATTTTAAAAGTCTTATGGTGTAAGATCACTCAGCAACAAATACATTTACTGGCAAACTCCAATTCAGCAGGTATTTAATAATATCGTGACAAGAGCATTTTAATAATGTTGCTTCACAGAATCACTATTCTTTTTAGGGAAGTGTCACCTAAACCACTAAAACAAGTTAATTGATTAATTGTTTGTTTGCTTTCTTCCTCATTAACTCATGCCCTGAGAAGATAAATCAGACACAAGTAGTGTGAATCTTTAGTGTTTCATTTTATGTGCCACGTTCATTAGGCAGCAGAAATACTCCATTTACAGAAATACTCTAAATCAAGGTAAAATAATTCTCAGTAGCTTTGATACTTGCACATTTTGAAAAGCATCATAATCACATTGCATTGAAATGCAGGATTGATGTAAATAATAATTTGGATCTTGTCACATTTCATTTAGCAGCATTCCTCAAAGGATGTTCTATAGAATAGGTTTCATGGTCTAAAGATGACTTGTGATAAAAAAAAATATATCAGAATCATATACATCTGAGAAACTACGGGTCCAACCAAATTAAAAAGATTTCCGCTTTGCAGGGCTTCTCGATCTTAATATTTAGAAATTATTCTAAAAAATCTCTAAGGAAGGATAATATGAAGAGGATCCCTTATAGACATGACCATGGAAAGTTTTCTTTGCAAATAATTTCGAGTGATTTGTGTCTTATGGAACACACTTGGGAAATACTGACTTTTATTCCAGTCACTGTATTGTACAGATGTCTGGGGTCACAAACAGATCATCTGGGCAGGATTTAAACAACTGGCAGCCCTGGTCTAATCCAGAACAAGTGAATCAGAATCTCTGAGAACTCAGCTCGGAAATTTATATTTTTAAAAAGCTCTTAGGGTAAAATTTTTGATGTTTTAAACACCCATGGTTTTATTTGTTTGTTTGTTGCTGTTGTTTTAAGAATGATTCAAACTGTAAGCAGTTTTAAGTCTTCAGGCTGTACATTGCAGTAGTTTCACTTTACTAACAGTGGAAAGTTTCTAGTATATCTCTCTGTTTATGGTTAATTTAGTATGTCTTTATACTTACTGAACTAAATTGTCCAGTGCCACTAGATTCTGGAAAGAACACACTAAAACATGACCGCTATACAATACAAGCATCCCAAGGGGAACAAACTATAAATTGTTAACATACATGATATTAAAGGTTGTTTTAAACTGCAATAGCCTCACTGCAGTAAAATCAAATCTAATATGTACCAGGGCTCTTAGCATTGCCACAGGTCCAGCTTAGATCAGAGACTTTTAGATTTTAGATGCTTTTGACCAAAGATCAAAGTATTCAGTTAATTAGAAAAATTCTTTGACCTTGTTCCCCTTTCTCACATGAAGTATAAAAGTGTACAGAGTTTCTCATTTAAGAAAAAAATTAAACACAGTGTTTTTGATCTTTTCAATAAATCAAAAGGAAAAAAAATATTTTCCAATAAACCCTCAATGACATCCCAGCTTTATTCTTAAAGTACACACAAAAATAACCTGTTTACTGGAGGAAAAGAAAACTGGATTAAGCATCAGAACAATTAAAGCCTTCACCGAAGCCCAGATTAGTTTCCACTAGAAAATTTTAAGTTTTTATCAAATTTCAAAACTCTGGTCAGATCTGATTGGCTCTGCTCGCCCTCTTTTCCAGACAGTACTGATGGGTTTTCAAAAGCAGATTTGTGCCCCAGCCCAAGGGGAACATGTTACAAATAAGGACAACCCTGGTTACCAGACCATGGAGGTTTTAGTTTCTTCTCTCAGCCAACCTTAAAAACAAGTAGGCAGTTCAAGCTGCATGGTTATTTGAGACAGAGGACTATGGTGCTATATCAACCTGCATTGGAATGTAAGTGTGAAGGCACTTCAGCCACTCAATGTTACTATTTGGAAACAAAACTTCCTGGGAAAGAAAATACCTTCATCTCTAAATTAGACATAGCAGTGAGCTTCAGTTGTCAACCCTGTGCACTGAATGCACAGATATTTTGAGCATCCTCAGGAGCCTCTACCACAATGGAAGGCAACCATATTAAATATACTATTAAATATACCCGGAAGAATGGGGTTTGGTCAGCATAACCCAAATGTCATTATAGTTCCATAGATTGCCAATAGAATGAAGCATCTTTTCTGGGCTACAATAAATATTTACTTTCTGTTTGGCAAATAAATTACTCCTTCTCTTCACACTGAACATTCTTGAAAGAGCAGCATTACAATAATGTTGTTAAAGCAATTTGGCTTAATTGCTTCCCCATATATGTTCTCAAATTCCTTGCTAAGTAAATCACATGCATCTCTCAAGAAGGCAAACTATCTATTGCCAAGTACATGTTATCCATGTTCATCAGGTTTTCAATATGTTAATGAGATTCCATATTATAA
Source organism: Lasiurus cinereus (assembly GCA_011751065.1). Classification (NCBI taxonomy): domain Eukaryota; kingdom Metazoa; phylum Chordata; class Mammalia; order Chiroptera; family Vespertilionidae; genus Lasiurus; species Lasiurus cinereus. Next base: position 50,732,587 of record JAAGEH010002528.1, on the reverse strand, counting down.
AGTCCAATGCAAAAAGTTGGTCATCCAGCCCACACTAGTGTGATTCAATTGGTTGAGCATCATCCCATGCACTGAAAGGTCACTGGTTTGATTCCCAGTCAGGGCACATACCCACATTTCGGATTCAATTCCTAGTTGAGATACATATGGGAGGTAATATGGGAAGCAACAAATCAATGTTTCTCTTTCACTTTGATGTTTCTCTCTCTCCCCCTCTCTTTTCCTCTCTCTCTAAATAATCAATAAAAGAACATGTTTTGAACTCTGGTCATCCAATAAATGTCCTACTGGTCTACTATTTTATAGGTAATTGGAATATGAGAATAGAGATTTCTTATGGTTTCAAGGTAATCTTGTCAGGCATTGTGTGCTTTTTTCTCCTTGGTTTTCTATAAGGGACTCTGACAAGAAACAAATGGACACACCGTTCTTAAAATTCCTGCTCCTTCAATATAAAGGAGTAATAGCAAGTTAAAATAAAGACAGGTCTCTGTGAATAAATAACTGCCTTTTATCAGCCTGCAACTCAGATTTGTAAATCACTTATTTTTCCCATATGCTAGAATTTCTAGTACCAAAAAGAAGTTAGAAAGTATGCTCTATGTAGACGAAGTTAAGTAACTGGCCCTGAAAAGATTCTCTTTACCCAGGAGGAAATAAGGTGATTGCATTTAACAACTTTAAGTATGCATAAATAGTGACAAAGTAACTTTGCCTTTAAAAATGTGGGCCATCGTTGCAACTCAGAGGGCATATTGTGGGGGGAAAAAAAGTAGTATTTATTGTTTGTCCACTCTGCAGTAAACACGGTGCTCAGCACTTTTGAATATTTTATTTAATGCCCATAATAATTCTGCAATGTATAATTCAGTATTTAAATTCAAAGTCTATTATACAGATGAAGTAACTGAGGATGAGAAATGTTCAATACTTCAGGGACATCCAAGAGTCACTGGTGAGACACTGATACTTACTCATTTCACTTCTCCACAGCTGAGAATTAGACTATTTTCCTTCATGCTCATGTTGTTTCAAATAGGTAGCAAGTTTTATGAAGTAACAGTAATAATAAGAATATGATTCAAGGAAAGTAGCGGCAACTGAATTTTGCTTATACTTACTATTACTTTGGCTTTTCTAATTCAATGACTCAGAATACCATAATCTCCCTTCATAACACTTACCCCATTCTTGACCTTTCCTTCTCTCTTCCCAATCATAAAAGTAGAACTTGCTATCAGCTAAGGTCCTTCTACTTATCTCTCTTCTCTCCTTAGTCAAATGCTTGATGCTATAATATTTCATTGTTCCTAAACGTCTACTAGGTAATCCAAGAATAGAGAGTTGGCAGATGGAATAAACTTGGGATATGTATAATACTTTGCCCTCCTTGAGAGATGAAGAATATTCATTAGATATTGAAAACTTTGAAGTTATTCATCAAGAAACTTGCATAACACTAGTGGTTTTTTTAAATTTAATTGTTCTGAAAAAAATTTACTCCCTTTTAATTATGGGGAAATGATTGCAGGAACTCAGTTTCACAAATATTAATATTTTGTATAATATACATATCAAAGGTTCAAATCTGCTGACCCCAAATAGCCTTATACATCAGTAAGACCAAAACACTTATTTGTTTAAATGCCACCAACAAAACTGTCCACAGATAACCTGGTATGGAGATGTGTGTTTAAGTAATTCATTTATCATATTGTTGTATCAGCAAAATGTGCTGTTGTGTAGAAACTTTAAAGTCACTTGGTAACTAACTTTGCTACACTTGGTAGTTCCTAAGTGAGCAAAATTTACTGTATTCTTGATAGGGCATTAGGAACATCTTTTCCCCGAGAACTTCCAAGAAGATCAACAACATCTATGGACAAGGGGACTTAATCAAGGAAACAAAAAATGTAGTTACAGATGACAAAGTTTTGCCAAATAAGCTGAGAAAAAAAAGAATAGAAGGGAAAGAAAAGAAACAAAAAGAAAAACAACAGAAAGAGATAGATGGGACCTTGAGAATGGCTGCTTGCCATCCAGAATAGAGTAATTCTGAATTATTTACTCTGCAGTGTATGGATGAAGACAATTCCACCTACTTCAACAGACATACCTTTAGGACACGGAGTTTTGCAGCCTTGACATAATAAAATCAAATTTATAGAAAAATGTCTTCACTAGCTTTTATCTCATCAATGCTTTGGATAACAAATGTTCTTCATTTCCTGCTATAAAATAGGTTTATTATTACTCACAGAACCCCATATTTTGTGGCTAATTATTTTCTGGCATGTCTGCTCACTTCAGCATTTACCAGCTGGGTAAGTTGTGTTCGCTGCCAAACCCATTTATGTAAGTCAGGTTTCTTTTAGATGTCATAAAATATTATTCAGTTAAGAAACTTGCATAACTTGATATGCACTAGCATTTCCTAAAATTATTTGATCTGATACATTTACTCCCCTGCCATACCTAGGGGCAAATGGTCTGTAGAATTTAGTTTCATGAATATTATTTTGTAATGTATACAATATGAAGTGTTCAAATATGGATACAAAAACTGAGAGAGGTGTTTCTGTGAAAACTATTTTTATGCTTGCTACACAGGATTGACATAAAGTTACTATTAAATTAGATGTGAGAAAAACAGCACCAATTATTGGTTTAATAAAATCGTATCCTTTTAAAAATATATTTCTTTATTGATTTCAGAGAGGAAGGAAGGAGGAAAGAGATAGAAACATCAATGATGAGAGAGAATCATTGATCGGCTGTCTCCTGCAAGTCAATCATTGATCGGCTGCCTCCTGCAAGTCCCCCACTGGGGATTGAACCCACAAGCCAGGTATGTGCCCTTGGCCAGAAGTGAACCTGGGACCCTTCAGTCTGCAGGTCAATGCGCTATCCACTGAGCCAAACTGGCAAAGGCTAAAATCGTATCTAAATATACCTGAATTTAATATGAAATTATAGTGATCTAAAAGGGCTCACATTACTTTAAAAATTATTACAAGTGATAAATTATAGGAGCAGCTTATGCAAAAAGAAAAGAACACCAATTAGACCCCTGATCAAAGAAAATAAATTGAACTCACATGCAAATTGGCAGATGCATATATACTGAAATATTTTACCCTATATCCTATCTAATAACAGTAATATGCAAATTGACCATACCTCCACTATACCCACAAACCACATGTGGAGCAAGTATGCAAATTAACCCAACCAAGTATGCAAATTAACCCATGGAGAGAGCAGGAGGCTTGGGTTTCCTTGGCAATGGACGAAGCCAAGCTTTCCACCTGCCCTGGAGGGCCCAGGCCTCCACTCAAGACTACAAAGTTTCAATTATGGAAGATAAATAAATCCCAGATACCAGGGCCTCCACTTGGGTCACCAGGGGTTGTGGCCAACCTGCAAACCATCACAGGCCCCTAGCCCAATCTGCCCCACACTCCAAGGGAACCCCCTCCCTGATCTGGGACACACTTCAGGGCAAACCAGCCAGCCCCCACCTGTACACCAGAAAGGCCTCTATCCTATCTAGTCCTCCTATCTAATAAAATAATAATATGCAAATTAACTGTCACTCCAGCACACAAGATGGCTGCCCCCATGTGGTCAAAGATCCTGCCTCCATGTGGACACAAGATGGCCAGCAGGGGAAGACAGTTGGGAGGGACCAGGTCTACAAGGGAGGGAAGTTGTGGGTGATCAGGCCAGCAGAAGAGGACAATTGGAGGGACCAGACCTGCAAGGGAGAACAGTTGGGAGTAATCAAGCTTGCAGGGAAGGGCAGTTAGGGATGACCAGGCCAGCAGTGGAGGGAAGTTGGGGGCAACTGGGCCTGCAGGGAAGGGTAGTTGGGGGGGGGAACCCAGGCCTGCAGGGGAAAGCAGTTGGGGGGGACCAGGCCTGCAGGGAGGGCAGGTAGGGGCAATCAGGCTGCAGGGGAGTGGTTATGGGGTGATCAGGCTGGCAGGCAGAAGTGGTTAGGGGCAATCAGGAAGGCAGGCAGGTGAGCATTTGGGAGCCAGCAGTCCTGGATTATGATAGGGATGTCCGACTGCCCATTTAAGATTGGGCTTAAACGGGCAGTTGAACATCCCTTGAGGGGTCCCAGATTGGAGAGGATGCAGGCTGGGCTGAGGGACACACATCCTCATGCATGAATTTTGTCCACCAGGCCTCTAGTAATATAATAAAAGCATAATATGCAAATCGACCAAACAGTAGAATGACTAGTCATTATGACACACACTAACCACCAGGGAGCAGACACTCAACACAGTAACTGCCGCCTGGTATTCAGTGCACTCCCACAGGGAGAATGCTTGTCAGCTAGAAACTAGGCTCACAGCTGGAGAGTGTAGCAGCAGTGGTGGGAGCCTCTCCTGCCTCTGCTGCAGGCGGGTAGTAAGGAGTGAAGGGTCCAGACTGCAAGAGCCCTGGACTGCAAGCAGGCATAGGCTTGGCTGAGGGACCCCACACCACACCAGTGCATGAATGTTGTGCACTGGGCCTCTAGTGTTGATATAAAATGTCTGTGCTGTACATGTATTATTTCACAGTTCCCTACTTTAACCAGATTTTTAAGTGGACTAATTATCTGAACATGTATCAGTCTAAATGTGGTGATTAAGAGGTCTTCAATTGTATGGCTATGATGTTATCCAAGCTTATCTTATTAATATCTGCTCTTCTTTCTAAAGTAACCTGTCCTTTTCTGCTACTGCAAAAATCAACATTCAAACATAGTTGGAATTTGGAAAATTGATTTTGATTAATGCAAAGACATCAGATCCAGGATACCAGCCTCAGCAACTCTGGTCCTCAGGAGAATCACATGACCTCATGGTGCAAGAAACACTCTTTTGTATGAAGAAAGTACTGCTATTAAAAATGATCTGCAGGAAAAGATTACCTTAAATTTCACACATTATTTTTTTTCATTTAAATGCATATTAATTATGCTTAGTACATACTCTATTTCTTTCCAAACTGTCAGTTTAAATGATTAGCCAAATGCTGCCAGACCCATTCTGAATAATTAAGAGAAGAAAATACACTGAAAGAAGGGGAAAAAAATATTTGACATAAAAATATGTAAATATATAGATAAATCGGTGAACAGTTGTTATAGACCAACAACTATGTTATGTTTTCTTTTCAATAATTTCCGTGATTACTCTAACTTTGCTTTGCAGATTGATAGCATAAACATTTTAATAGACATTTATTATTATTATTCTGGTTTCTTTGTTATGTTAGCCATTTTAATGTTGTAGAAATTATCAGATATTACTACACTAGTATGTTTGTAATCCTATTTATTCTGTTGCTCACCACATCTATACTAATAAAAGAGAAATATGCAAATTGACTATCACTTTATGACACCCACCAGCCAATCAGGAGTGAGTATGCAAATTAACCAAACAAAGATGGCAGCGGCCCTGTCCCCCAGCCACTCTGGGCCTCTGGGCAGCATGCATATAGGCACAGAGTGGCCAGGTGGGATGGGATGCCTGCTATAAGGGTGAGGGCAGGGGGTGGAGGGAGTTACAGGAGCTGTGCTCCAGCTGGAATGAAGACTGAAGGCTCCAGCCCAAGAGAAGATGGAAGGCGCTGGCCAGAGTGAAGGCCTGGGTCCCGGGTACCTGGAGGAAAACTGGTGCCAGCAGCCAGGGGAAGGAATGCCTGTTGCACGAATCTTCTTTCAACAGGCCTCTAGTTTAAAAATATTGTCTTAAAGAATATGGGCTACTTTTAAATAGGACTCTATATTATAAGTGGAGATACTAAGAATCACAGATATTTTAGGAGTTTGAATAGCATTAGAAAGAAGCTAGACTTTAACTTGACTGTTTGAATTAAATTAAATTTTACCTGGGAATTGACCAGATACTATAACAAAGTATATATTGTTTCTGTTCTGGAACTTATTATTTTCTTAACGCATAATATCAGTCTCATTCCTTTATCACTGGATACTATCTTAATACTATTTCATCTCTTAAAAATAATTTATTCTTTTGATTCTGTTTCTACATGATCAAAAATTTAAATAAAAAGTAAAGAAAGAGTGACCTCTGGAAGTGAATGGATGAAGCGAAGTTGGGAACTGGAAGGCACCACTAAGCATTACTTGTAACACAGCCAACTTCACTTACTGATTAACTAACCTTGTCCTAAAGGCAAGGGAGGTAAAACTGTATTTTAATCGCCAACATGATTTTATTCTTTTATTTGCATTCTATAAATTAATTTCAAGCTATCTATCTATTCTAGAACATTTTATTCTCTCCAAAACATTTTGCTTCACAAATTAGAGATTTCCACAAATGAGGCAAAAGGAGTTTTGACCTTAAAGCCACTTATGAACAATCTGGTACTTTAAAATTATCAAAACAGTAATCTGATTAATTTTTTAAAAAATATATTTTATTGATTTTTCACAGAGAGGAAGGGAAGATGGATAGAGAGTTAGAAACATCGATGAGAGAGAGAGAGACATCGATCAGCTGCCTCATGCACACCCCCAACTGGAGATGTGTCTGCAACCAAGGTACATGTCTTTGACTGGAATCGAACCTGGGGCCTTTCAGTCCGCAGGCCAATGCCCTATCCACTGATCCAAACTGGTTTTGGCCTGATTAATTTTTTAAAATGTATGATTCAACACTGTTATGCCTAAAGGCATTTACAAAATGATCGCACTCATTGGGGGATAATAAAGAATATTATAAACTGATGAACAAAAGGATAGATACAGAGACAGTAAAGCTTCAAACAGACTGTGAAATTACAGCAGGAAGATTAAAGTTAGGTGAGGTAGATAAGAGATCAATCAAAGGACTTGTATCTATGCATATAATCATAACCAATGAACATAGACACTGGGGGGTTGGGGTATGCCTGGGAGGGAGGGGGGCAATGGGAAGATATGTATAAAAAATTAATAAAAAAATGTATACATAAGTGAAATACCTATAAGTCTGAGTGAAATAACTCTATAACTTACTTCTGGATGTTTGTATTTTCTGAAGAGAAGATACAAAATCCCAACTCTGCCAGCTGTTCCATTGTCATGGTTTGACTTGAAAGTGTCAGTCGTTATTCATGTCCACATCCTGATATTCTTCTTCGTAAATAATTTACCAAATGCATTTTTCAGTCTCACATGTAACCTAGACTAACTTTTCTGACAGTGGTATTTCATCAACTCCAGTCTGGAGTAGTCATCTTATTCTTTAATCAATGAAGAGCCATGCGGACATGTGTATATAAATACATGCATAGGAGGCTATGGAGACATGGAGCTGCTAGTGATCTGTGCAAAGGGCCTAGAAATAAAAATTCTGTTGTCCACTCAGGCAGAACATGTTGGGGTTTTATCAGATTGTCCTGTGTCCAGGAGGCATATAATACTGGGAAGTTGCTAAAACTCCTTGTATAAAAAAAGTTACTAAAACTCCTTTTTCACTTGTATTAAAATGTAGCTAATAAAAAGTATTATATTCATTTCATATGTACAACATAGTTTTTCAATATTATACTTAACTAGGTGATCACCATGCTACGTTTAGTAACCACTGTACAAGTTTATTACAATATTAAGCTATATTCCCTATGCTTTATGTTATATCCCTGAGACTTATTTATTTTATAACTGGAAATATGTATATTTTATTTCCTTTCACTTTTTTTGACCTTGCCTCCACCTCCACCTCCTTCCTCTCTGGCAACCAGCAGTATGTTCTCTATGTCTATGAGATTATTTCTGTTTTGGTAACGTTTGTCCCTTGTTTCATTTTTTAGATTCCAAATATAAGTGAAATCATATCCTTCTCTACCTGACTGATTTCACTTATCATAATATCCTTTAGGTTTGTCCATGTTGTCACAAATTACAGTATTTCATTATATATATATATATTTTTTTTTTTTCAGAGATGAAGGGAGAGGGATCAAAACATCAATGGTGAGAAAGAATCATTCATTAGCTGCCTCCTGCATGTCCCTACTGGGGATGGAGCCTGACCAGGCATGTGCCCTGACCAGGAATCAAACTGTGACCTCCTGGTTCATACATCGACATTCAACACTGAGCCATACCAGCTGGGCAGATTTCATTCTTTTTTATGGATTATATATAAGAATTTCTTTATATTCATCTACTGATGGACACTTAGGTTGCTTCCATATCTTGGCTATGTAAACAATGCTGCAATAAACATGGCAATGTATATATCTTTTTTAATTAGTGTTTTTGTTTTCTTCAGATAAAAACCTAGAAGTAGAATTAATGAGTCATATGGTATTTCTACTTATAATACTTTGAGGAACTTCCAAGCTGTTTTCCATAGTGGCTGCACCAATTTGCAATCCCACCAAGAGTGCAGGAGGAGTCTCTTCTTCACATCCTTGCCAATGTTGTTCTCTTAACAAAAGTATAATAATGTGATTTAATAAAAATAAAAACAACTATACCAATAGTAGTTAATAAGCAGGAATTTCAAGAAAGATAGTAGCAATTCAATGTTTTTTAATCCAATTTCATTTAGAGATCTTTCCTACCCTCCCTCCAATCCCCAAATCAACAAACAGGAAAACCTAACAACAAAAAAGTGAGTTGTAAATTGCTGTATAGGAAACATATTGTATGCCTGCTCCATCTTTATCCCCTTCAATTTATATACACACACAGAACTTTATTTTCCCCTCAATCATTTGTCTCTCTCTGCCTATCAATTTGACTGCTTGTGAAGTTGAAAAAAAAAAGGAGGAAAAATAAAAAATCAAAGGAGAAAGAATATGTGATAAGAAAATATAATTAGATAGAAAAATAAATGAGAAAGAGCAAACTATGAGAGCCACAGGGAGAGAAATGGAAAGCCACTGGCTTCAGTGATAATATTAAACCATATATTGGAAGCCACAAAATGGAGGCCTCCCCAGTGATCTAGCCCACCACATTAAAATCTAAACCTGTCAGGCCGTACTTTCTGGAAACCCTTTGTTGTCAAGGAAATCTAAGATTAATCACCATCAAACAACTCAGCTTCTGCTAGCTACCTTCCCCTGGAAAACAACCTGCCAGTCTCATAAGGAAATCCCTGCCTTCCCAGCCAATCAAGACCTATTTCTGTATGCAGTCGCTAATGCTCTATAAAACTTGCTTTTCTCCCAAATCCCTTGTGAAGAGTACTCCATGTCTGTGAGGTACTGCACTCCCCCAATCCATGGATATATCCCCTCAAATGAAGGATATCAAACTCGTCACTAAATTGCTTTGGTTTTGTCATTTGAAAATGGTTGATCACCATTTCAATTCCTTGTGAAATATTTGTCTCTCTTTTTTACATAGTTGAATACTGGCAAATTATCTGACTGGTATCACAGATTCAATTACTCCTTTTAAAAATTTAGGAATAATAATAGTATCAATTATTTGTAATTCCTTAACCTTAGCCCATAGATAGATGTCTAAACCTGGTAATATCTTGCAATCACATTTACCACTCTACTGAATAACCCATGTGACAGAAAGAAAGTTAGTACATACATATTCCTTAAACCAAGCATATAAACAAACTAAATAAGAAAAAAAATTATTTGTATGCAGTGTACACAGTAATTTTTCCACACATTTGCCTTTTGAATTAATATTTACTTGAAGTGGGTGATGCTTCTGTTTGCAAACTTATCAATGTTCACACTACCCTGTTTCCCCGAAAGTAAGACATCCCTCAAAAATAAGACCTACTTCCAGTTTTGCCTCTTGTGTAATATAAGGCATCCCCCTGAAAATAAGACCTCCTCGATAATAAGGCCTCCCCCGAACATAAGGCCTCCCTGGAATATAAGGCCCCCGAAGCTACAGTAAGGCATCTGACTCCTGATTTAAAGAGACCTCGCACTGCCTGAACAGCTCCAGCTGTGTGCTGCGGCCAATCTATGAGCTGGTTTGTGAATGACAACTACTACCGTACCATATACAGATAATAAATTTCCTTTATCTTTTGCTCAATAATAAATGTGTACCATTTTCTTCTTCATGGAAAAATAAGACAACCCCTGAAAATAAGACCTAGCGCATCTTTGAGAGCAAAAATTAATATAAGACACTGTCTTAGCATAAGGCTCTCCAGTCCCATCCAGGTTGTTGCAAATGATAAAAATTCCTTCTTTTTAATGGCAGCATAGAATTCCATTGTGTAGCATTGTGTAGATGTACCATAGTCTTCTGATCCACTCATCTGCTAAGTGAAATAAGCCAATCAATGAAGGAGACACACCACATGATATCACTCATTTGTGGATAATAAAGAACATTATAAACTGATGAACAAAAGGATAGATACAGAAGCAGTAAAGCATCAAACAGACTGTCAAATTACAACAGAAAGGTTAAGGAGAGGTGGGGTAGATAAGAGATGAACCAATGGACTTGTATGCATGCATATAAGCATAACCAATGAACACAAGACACTGGGGGATTGGGGTATGCCTGGGATGGGGGGGGGCAATGGGAAGATATGTATACATGTAACACAATAAAAAAAAAGAAAAAAAAAAGAAAATCATATCATCTAGTCTCCAAAAAAAAAAAAAAAGACACTGTCTTATTTTCGGGGAAACAGGGTAGCATTCAAACTAAGAGCATGGCAGAGCTGGAACTGGAATTAATTTAATGTCACCTTATATCCTTCAAGAAAGAACTCATCCCAGGTGAAGTGAGACTGAAATACCACATGTGCCCCAGGGAAACAGGTGATTGCTAAAGAGGAGGAAAGAATCATGTGGCACAGTGTCCAAAGCCTTTTACTCACAAAGTACATATACAATGCCTAAGGTGAAAGGTTTCAACAGAGACAGAATAAAACCTAAACGAGATTTTAAAACCAAACTCCATACAAGAGTTTGAGAGTTCACAGAAGCACTCTTTCTAGCCAGCCTTCATGGGCTTCAAGTTTCACTCTACTATTAGAGCATGGTAAGTCATGAAGAGAACATAACTTCTTGAACATCAATGCAGACCAATGTACCTTGGAACAGAAAAAAAAGAGATAAGTGAGATTTATAGTAAAAGAGATCCCTGAAGCAGTAGACAGTGACAACTGCAGCAATGGGATCTGAGGACAACTGAGTAGCAAGCATGGAACACGGCAGGGGCTTCTGAGCATATGTCTTGGGATAGAGGAGCTTTAGCTTCTATCTCCAAAATAAGCAAAATGAATGCATTGTATTTGCTATGCAAATGAAATTTCAAGAAGAGAAATCTGGCACCTGCTTCTAAATACATTCTACCCATGAGCCACTTCTATAAGAAATTCTACAACAACGCTCTCAGGGGAGACTTGAGGAGGCTAGAACTTCCCATATGGGATTCAGGGTGACGGGGTCAAAACAAGAGAAATAGTTTTATCGATAGGAGATGGCCACAAGATAAATAGATGACAGTTTCTTTGAGATTAAGGAAGAAAATTCTTTCATAAAGTAATAAAAACATAATTAAGAAATAGTAATAAACCCAGAGAAGGTAATATTAACCTGATAATTGCAAAACGATATTGGTTACTCAATGTCAACAAAATAAACTATGGAAAATATTTACATCACTGCATCAAAACTTAAAAAATTGGTTTAAATATCCCACCAAATATTCTCTTTATTTAGCTATACCTGATGTCAAAAAGTATGTGCTTACTTAGGCATGGGGACTCGTTCTGTTCTTGTGTTTTTGTTTCAATAAAGTAATTATTCTTATGGATTCAGTCACGGAAGCCATTAACTTTACATTGATGTACCCTCTACCATGGAAATTAAAGTAATTGATCACAACAGGCGGTGAGATCTATATACAACCTCTGGAAGAGGGAAATGACCTATAAATCTTTCAGACAAGTTTTGGGAACTGGCATTAAATTTCCATATATTAAGGCAGGCAGCCCTAAAAACATTCAAAAGGCTAAGAAATAAGTTGTGAATGGCCTAGCACTAAACTATTTGAAGCTGGTTTGTAGATCATTAGTCTTCTATATACTAACTAGTTCAGCAAAATTCCCACGTAATACTCTTCATCCATATACTATATCTTTTGTATCTAGAATTGACTCTGATTTTGTATCTGAATTGACAAAGACAGAAGTCAGGGTGGATACATATTAGGGGATTAGAAATTAAAAATATGAATTCTTCCATAAAATATTGATTCAGACCAACCAACAGTTGAGAGAGAGAAAGAAAAGAGAGAGGGAGGGAGAGAGAGAAAATTACCCCAAAAGAATTTTTCTCAGGAAAATAACAAAAGATGGAAAATCCAGCTGCCCAGCGTGCATGGGACAAATTCATGGTCATTTATATGTGTGTCTTTCAAGAGTGTCCGCTGGCGATCTTCTTTGGGATAAATGCCTTTAACATGAGAAACTAGTCATAGCCAAGAAAAATTTCTACAGACTATGCCAGTTCTGGTTTTAAATTCACCAGTGTAAAATTCTCTATGGCAAGCTACAGAAGCTGGCAGCAATAAAAAAGTGTATTATGTCCTATATTTTGATTCCTTTACCAATTCTCTATTTTATCTCCTGCCTGCTAAATATTTAAATGAAAAATGTCAGGTTTGGTTATCAGCTATCCTTAAATTCTTAACTCATTCAACTTTACCTAGAGTTGACAAAGGAAGATAACATTTTCATTGTCACTATATTGTCTGTTGTGGATGAGCCTGTTGTTCCTTCAAAGACCAATGGAAGTACGTTACATTAGTCGTGCTAAGACAAAGAAGACAGAGAGTAGACTGTATACACTCTCCTGAACTTCTCCTTTTCTTTCTGCTGTGTTTTCCTCATCCTTTCCTTTTGGTACATTTTTTTCCTGTCTTCCCTATAAAAAATGACCCTTTTCTTGTGTAAGCCTTTTCCTGAGGAATCTTATTTACTCTTATAAGCTTGGCTATTAACCCTGGTGTGACAGTTCTTAATTTAACATCTCCATGTTAATGTAGTTGAGAGATATACTTCAAACACAGAATATCCCTAAATTTCACCTCAAGGCCTGTATTTTCTCTTGTCTTTCTTATCTTACTTGAAGTTACTCCAGTTCCATTGTGCAACTCTTTAATCTCCCCACTGAGGTCCCAGTCCTAATCAGTCACTTAATCCTGTCAATACTGCCCCCAACATCTCTTCCCAGTTCATACCTCTCACCAAAAATGATGCCCACTGACCTGGTTCAGCTGTCTGTATCTCTCACCTAGATTACTGTCTACTTGGGGTGACCCTTTTGCTGACATTGTCTTTCAGCAATTCCACTGCACACTAACCCATGTAATCCTTAGGATAGACATTTGTAGAGCATGCACTTCCTGGTTTCTGCCTATTCTGTTCCGGGGATTTAAAAGTAAATGAAACAAAGTTTCTGCCCTAATGGATTTTATGTGCTATTGTCATAGATTCAACTTGATAGATACTCTGATTAAAAATCTTAGCTAACAATCCATCATCAGAGAATTAAAGCTCCCAGTTCTAGAGGCATGCAGAGCCCTTAACAATCTGGCTTCAAATACATTTCCAGTCCTATTTGCAATCCCAACCTCACTCATCTCTCCCTGTGTTTCTAAGCAGACTCTTTTAGCTGCCATTGTTTGTCTGAACATGCTTTTATTTGTTTCCTCCTGAACCTCTTTATTTACTTGCAAATTTAAGACCTAGCTGGAAATGTTCACCTTCAGTGAAGTTGTCCTCACTCTCCTAGCCAAACTTCTTTGATGCCTCCTCTGTGGCTATGTTTGTTCCTGCCCTTTTCACCTCCCATATTCACAGAATAATAGAATTCCTTGCCTGCATATCTGTCTACCAGGCTGTCATGTCATTAACTGTAGGGAAAAAGATGTAGTCATCTTTGTATCTTGAGTCCCTAGCAAAACTTATGTCTTGATAAGAACTCAGTAAGGGTTTGTTTAAAGAACAAAATACATACACACACACATACACTAAAAGCAAAACAAAACAAAACAGCGAATAGAAAGTCAACGGCAGGGAAATTTTCAAGGTTGAAAGCTTTGGTAATAAAATAATTAACTGCCTTTATTTTACACTCAGTAAATGCTATAAGGATTAGGTGTCCTTGTTAACTGACAGCTAAGAGGAAAGACACTGATTGCCCCCAACAGACCTTTAATCCATGAAATGATTCATTTGCTTAGATCTTTTTTTTTAAGCTTTTCTTTCCTAGAGCCCCGACAGCATTATGAGGAAGAAACTATATATGCATCTTTCACAAGAAAATAAAAATTATAATTGCCTTTTAAGCTCATGGATTTAGGAAATTAATAAAAAAGAGGAAAGAAGAAGCAATAAAAAAATGAATGAAAGGACAATAAAAGTCTCAGAGCATCAATATAGGATTTTGCCAGGACTCAGATGACTTATGTATAGATGAGGCATTTTGGGGGATTCAGAAATATTGTGCTGATGCTATTACTAAAAACTGTAATAATAGAAATACCTGGAAGCATGGCTTTATTAATAGAAGCGGTTATTTGTTTCTTTTTTGTGTGAGTTTTTTTTTCCCAAGATTGTTAGTGAGAGATCAAGGAAGAGAGAGATAAAATTGGAAAATCGACTAGAGAGTGAAACATTGATCAGCTGCCTCCTGCTGATGCTCCCCTACTGGGGACAGAGCCTGAAACCAGAGCATGTGTCCTGACAGGGAATTGAACTGGCAACCTTTCAGTGCATGGAACAATGCTCAACCGACTGAGCCATAGAGCCAGGGTGAATATTTACCCGCTTGAAGCTTTAATTTTTTTTTCTTTTTGACTGCTGTAAAAAATGCTGCTCACAGCAAATAACTTAATGCAATAAAAATACATCTAAAGCTATAAGCATCACTTGCAAATAGCAAAAATAGAACTTTAAAAATTACATATTCACTAAACTACCCAAAATATTCTAATGAGGGCCTCAGAAGTTAAAGACCACACAAGATAAGATTTATTTTATTACATTTGTGAATAATTAGAAAAAATGCATTATGTACCAATTTTCACAAAATATATGAAATTACAGAATATAGACTACTTGTACTAGATAAAGAAGGGAAGGTGAAAGATAAGGGGAAAGAAGATAGAAACAGAAAGAGAGGGGTTGATTTACATGCAGAAATTGGACGGGAGTGCTTCCTCTGAACCCTAGGTAAAATTGACTATAGAAAAAGAGAATATGTTAAGCACCATTCAGACTTGTCAATATGTATCATGTGATCCAGGGAAAATTATGATTCATACATGACCCAGAATATTCTCTAACTGTAAGAGAAAAAGTCAACAGATTATTTATTAAAAGCCTAGGTGGTCTTTGCACCCTCACATGATGCCCTCATGTCATCACAAGATGGCCACCCTAAGATGGCTACCACAAGATGTTGGCAAGGGAGAGCAGTTAGGGGCCACCAGGCCTACATGGGAGGGCAGTTGGGTGCAACCAGGCTGGCAGAGGAGGGCAGTTGGGGGTGATCAGGCCAGCAGGGCAGGGCAGTTAGGCGTCAATCAGGCCAGCAAGTTGGCAGACAGAAACAGTTAGGGGCAATCAGGCAGGCAGGCAAGCAGGTAAGAGCCAGCAGTCCAGGATTGTGAGAGAAATGTCCAACTGCTGGTTTAGGCCCGATCCCAGTTGGACATGCCTTGAGGGGTCCCAGATTGGAGAGGGTGCAGGCTGAGCTAAAGGACACACCCCATGCACAAATTTTATTCACCAGGCCTCTAGTCTATATAATAAAAGCCTTGTGACCATTATGGTGGAACAACCAGAATGACTGGTCACTATGATGTGCACTGACCACCGGGGCAGACGCTCAACTCAGGAGCTGCCCCCTGGTGGTCAGTGCACTCCCATAGCTGAAGTGCCACTCAGCCAGAAGCGGGGCTCATGGCTGGCGAGTACAGCAGAGGTGGCAGAAGCCTCTCCCACCTCCATGGCAGCACTAAGGAGCGGCGAGCCAAGTGGTAAGGAGCAAGCAGGCAGGGGATCAGGAGCGAGAGTTCCCAGAATTTGAGAGGGATGTCTTACATCCCCAGAGGGGTCCCACATTTTGAGAGGCTATAGGTCAGTATGATGGACCCCTCACAACACACACACACTAATTTTGTGTATCAGGCCTCTAGTATATAATAAAATCTCTTATTGTTTCTATAATGACCAACAATAATCTTTGTGCACACAATAAATACTTTCTGTGAGTCACTCTTTTTTAAGCATTATCATATCAAAACATATATGAACTATTGTCATATCTATGTGAGTGTATGGAATTAATTTCAACTGTTTTCTTTGTAGTTCTTAGTTTTAGCTTCAGTATTTTGGCTACATTATGACATGATTTTAATTTGTAATGTATTTACCTATTTGTGTAGTTCATACTTTCAAAGCTCCAGGAATATGTACAGATTTTTAAAGTGCTGTTAAGAAATAAACATCAAATGACTATCATTTCCTCTCTCAATCAGTTTGAGTAGCATAAACTCAAGACTCTTGTTTTAGCAGCAATTTTAGAGGAGACACATAATCTTGCTCTATGCTGTAAAGGTGTAATACTTTCAGGACCATTTCCTGGTGCACTGGTTATCCATTGATAAAGTGCATACCTTCACATGTCATGATGTTAATCTGGAATCAGGATGAGAAGTTCACTGCTGTGTATGAATTAGTTAAGTAACTAAAGCTATAATTTCTATTTCAATCAGGAAAAAATATTTATGATTGTTCTGTGAAGTTTACCACATTGTAGAAAACAAATTATGTTGTCAGATAACGAACATAGCTAATTACTAAATTTTTGCTAAAAACATGACTTGCTAAAGAGTATATTCTAGGTCCTTAAACAAAAAACCATTTCTGAGTTTCAGACACTGCTAAATTAAAGATGGAGCTGAACATAATCTCTTTAGGGTATTTTGAAATAGCATAAGGTGGTTCTAAATTCTGTGTAGCACTAGGATATTGATGTTGTGAATTTAATTAATATTTATCTTTAATTTTTGGACAAGTGCAACAGTAAAATTGATTTTAACTCTCTATTTCAAATTTCTCTAACTCAGGGATTCTAATTTCTAGCAGTGCTTTAATTATGCAGAATGTTTCTCTCTTAGGCATAAAAATAAAAGACAATCAATAAAATATCAACCAACATATTTTATCCACTTTAACTTTAACTTTAGATAATGAAAGAGCCCTAATAATTAAGAGAAATAATCCCTCTACTAACTATAATAATGCACTATTTTAGTTTTCCATATGGTTTCACACATGAGAAATTATCAAATATTTGAAAGCATATGGAAACCCCATGAAAAACTGTATCCCCAATTTACCAAAGATAACTCAAAAAGATGTAAAGGAGTGTTAAAATTAATAATATTGTCTGTTACTTTACAATTTAAGCTATACAGTGTCAGAGCAAACAATGCTTTTGACATATTTCAAATGTTTATATTTTAGAGACTCTGAATAACCTTCAAAAAGATGTTCTTGAAATTTACAAAAAAATGACTAGTGCATTCCCTGAGAAAGTTAATAAAGCCCCCAAGCTGTGTAAGAGTTAATAGTTATTTACAGGTTTCCATAGAAAATGTATTAAGAATCAGAATGTGTAAAAATGGTCCTTACTTGAAGAGCACAATTTAAAGAGACTACAGATAAAAACATGTATTTAGAGCTCTAATTATGTAAATAGACAGCAAGTTTCCAGAGGCAAGTGCAAGCCTAAATGAGGCTCTCCAGTGGATTACAAAACTAAAAGGCTGGAATGGTTTTATAGCACTTACCACACTTTAATCAAGACCACAAAATCGCACATTAATAGAAAGAATCACGAGGCACCTAATATATACAACAAAGAAACCAAATCCTAAAAGGTCTTCCACAAATACATTGGCTAATAATGAATAAATCAATAAATCTGAGCAGACACTGAAGGAAGGCTATTTGCCTTAAATGGTAAAAGTATCCTCAAGTCTCACTTTTTTCTGATTGCTTCTACATGGTGACCTCAGGGTACTCTTGGAGTTTCTCTGTATTTCCTGACAGACATTAAAAAAATCTATGTAATTTTGAAATTTCAAAACCTATTTTCATCATATTTAACTGTATAGAAAGTAGCAAATTCTAGAGGTTATATTTATACAAGCAATTTATTTGTGGAGGCACCAAATAGTAAACCAATACGACTTTAAATAACAATTTTAGTTGATATAGCAATCTCTCTTTGCACCCCAAGCCCCCAACTCCCAGCCCAAGATTTCTTTATCAAAGCTTCCATGTATTTCTAAGAAGAAAAAAAAAATTAGTGATTTACCTGCCATATTTTCTAGAAGGAAGTCAAATATTCCACAACTAGACAGTTTCAAAAGCAATCTCCCTTCATTGTAGGTGTGCTTATGAAAAGTGGGTTCCTTTCTAGACTTCCAGAAGACACCTAACCAGATTAGAGGTTTGATGACTTCACACTCATCTCTCCTTTTATCAGCTAAGGGTGAGAGACTAGTGACCACACATAATACTTCTGTAACTTCCCCTTAACAAATGTTTAGAAAGCTAGTCTTGACAGAAACTGATTACAAGGATAAAAATCACACCCCCTTGTCTCCTCACAACAAAGGGCTCAACAAGGAGAAGATTAAAAGACAGGCTTTGAAGTGGCTTATGGTCCCAGTGGTCTTTAAAGTCAAAATAGGGACAAAGTTTTCCCCCTCATTAACTTTTAGCATTTTCTGGTTTGAATGGACTGGAATCTTCTGTGATCAGATAGTGCTTACAAGGGATTGTCTGAGAAAGTTTTGTTTGAAAAATAGGCTACAGAAAATAAATTGGAACTGCCAATTCACTAAGTAATGATTGGGGAAGTTGTGTTAATGAAATAAATACTAAGCTTCTATCGTTATCAGTTACAACTTAACCTACATGTTCTTACCCACGGGTTAAGTATTTTTTACTTTTTATGAGAATAGATGCTATAAATAAAACTTTCATACACTTACTCTCAAAATGACCATAGGAGTTTTAAGCGAGCAAGATTTTTTTGTTGCTTAAATTTGTACTTTGTATATATAGAAATTGAGGACTAGGGTGTTTTTCACTAAACATGCATAAAAAACTATGGAACAATGTGCAATAAAACTAGAAGAGCACTTTTAGTATACTTAATAACATAAGAAAAATGTGAGGGGAAAGATTACTTAGCTTCTCAGTTTGCACTGTATTTTCCTGATGTCTTTGTATATATGTGTTTGGATATTTTCACTACATGACCATATCATTTTCCCAGAAACTCTCACCATCGTTGGCTCCCAACTGTGTACTACCTTGTTTTCTTTATTTTTCAAGGCTTTGTCATTGGCTCTCTTCACGCAATGATTTCTTATTTTCCTTCTCCCATGGTAAATGTACCTTGGCAAGTGTACCCTGCCATTTGCACCAGCGAAACTAGATGGCCCTAAATAAGCTTGGTTATTTGTCTTTTGAGTCTTTGTTTATGGCATTCCCACTAGTTGGAAGAATTTCCTAACACAATGTTTCTTCAAACTCGGTTGCATACTAGAATCACTAAAGCCAAAACCGGTTTGGCTCAGCGGATAGAGCATTGGCCTGCGGACTGAAGGGTCCTGGGTTCGATTCTGGTCAAGGGCATGTATCCTGGTTATAGGCACATCCCCAGTAGGGGGCATGCAGGAGGCGGCTGATCGATGTCTCTCTCTCATCGATGTTTCTAACTCTCTATCCCTCTCCCTTCCTCTCTGTTAAAAAAAAAATCAATAAAATATATTTTAAAAAAAAAGAATCACTAAGAAAAGAAAGCATACCATAACATACTTAACAAGCAGTTCAGGTGATCTAGTTGATTCTGATATTCAAAAAGGTTGAAAATCACAAAAATCTATCAAAATTCTCCCCATGGCTTCAAACCCTTTTATTAAACCTTTTGTCCTTATGGTCCATTTCATCTTTTGAAGTTCCTCTTCTTGAAAATTTCCAATGGTCCTTACCAAATTCTTATTTGTATGCAGACTTCTACAAGCCCTCTTATTCAATGATAAGCTTAAAAAAGAACAGGTGTCCGTCACACTAACTGTTCCATCTTTAAATCCCTTTATTTCTTAGAGTTATTCCTACTGATTTGCTTAACCTAAACCATTTGAACAGAGAGCAGGGAGTATTTAAATACCTTCAATGTCTTTCCTCACCAATCTGGGTCAACCCAACAAAGTCTTTCTCCCAGATGGCAGCTCCAGGCAGCTGTATAGTCAGGATTTTTTTCTTCCCAACACTCTGGTCTCCAGTCTGCTCTGGACAAAGCCTACTTTTTGGTTTCTGCTCAGCTCTCATTGGAGACTCTAATTTCATTCCAGGACCTTATTTCAATTGCTGGGATTTGGACAACCCTACACTGATCTTGGTATTTCGTTTAATGCCACCACTGTCCTTTATACTGTTAGCTACATTCTAGCCATCTAGTAGGAACTCCAGACATTCTCTTGGAAAACCTTTGCAGAGTACTTCCCAAATCCCTTGGTATGTAGGCCCTGTATCTCAAAGTACTCACTAAGCTGATGGTCAGCTGGACCAGCCTCCTGGTGGTTCTAATTGTAGAAATTATGCAAGGTCCCCAATATATCCTCATCTACCCAATGTGTTTTGGCTCTTAGGAAGTGCCAAGCATTAAACTTGAGCCCTAATGTGGGAAAGAACTGCTATCTTTGCTGTAACATCACACAAAGTACCTGGCACATGCTAAGTGCTCAGACTGTTCTGAATATTTTATTAAAGTATAAAATATACAAGTTTATCTTTTAAAATTAAATCTCCTTTATGTAAAGTTTCTATCTTTCCCTCTCCTGGTTCATTTCACACAAACATTTCAATATTTAGAATTTTAAAAATAGAATACAGAAAATCACAAGGATTGTTGAATTCATAGTTATCACTTCACAGATCAGAGATGAGGGAACAAAAGTGTCTAATGAACTGCCCAAGATCCTACAACTAGTCAGTAGTAGAGCTGTAACTTAAATTGAATTATCAGGCAGTTCTAATGATGAACACAGAGTCATCAACTGGAAAACTGGAGAAAAATACTATAGGTGAACCACTTAGAGACTAAACGCTTTGCATATATTTTGCCATCTAATTCTCACATCTTTATAGTAATGATAACATTTGCACATTTTAAAGAAGAGAAAACATATTCAACAAACATAAAAGTTTTTCCCCAACCTAACTAAACCAACAAATTCTATATACCAATTGAAAGCCAAGTCTATCTAGCTCCAGAACCTAAGGCTTTCCATTGCTCTCCTGACCAGAGAGGGCTGGAAAGAAAATCTAGCATAAATTCTTGATTAAACTCAGAAATTCACCAAATAAAATCCCTGAAATAGGACCTTATGATTTTTAACTCCCTAATCAAACTCCAAATTCTTATAAGAATATGTCTGATGGCATTTTCCTTTAATGAGGTTCAATATGAATAAGGAAGACATACATGCCCAGGATTCCAGGCTGCAAAGGACTACCTGACAGTGATGCTCAGTGGCAATGCCCATGGAGATTTAGCAGTGCTGATATTGGTATGAAGACTGTCATCATTCTCATTTTTGCTCTGTTTTCTAAATGCTCTACATTTTGAGTAATAACTTGTCCTAATTTTATGGAAAAACCCAAGTCTTAATATTTTCATTCACCAAATTTGCAAGGCACTGAATTTTTCAGGAAACTTTATGAAGTGCCTAATTTAATCACCCAATCTTCAAATATTTTTGGCATGTTTTGTAATAAAAAGACAATCCTATCTAATAAAAGAGTAATATGCAAATTGAACATACTTCCACTACATCATCAGCCATGCCCACCAACCAATTAGGAGTGAGTATGCAAATTAACCCCAACCAAGATGGCTGTGGCCACGGAGAGAGCAGGAGGGAGGCTTGGGTTTCCCCAGTGATGGAAGAAGCCAAGCTTTCCACACACCCTGGCTGGCCCAGGCCTCCACTCAATGCTACAAAGTTTCAATGATAGAAGATAAATAAATTCCAGCAAAAATGGGGGCAGCCATGGAACTGGACAGAACAGGAGGCTAGGGTTGCCCCTGATGATGGAGGAAGGCCTTTAATGCTACAAAGTTTCAATTACAGAAGGTAAATAAATCTCAATAGAAATGGCTGTAGCCCTGGAGCGAGCAGGAGGCTTGTCTCTGTCCCAGGCTACAAAGTTTCAATTGTAGAAAATAAATAAATCCAGGATACCAGGGCCTCCGCATGGGTCACTGGGGGGCATGGCCAGCCTGAAAACCACCACAGGCCCCTCACTCAGGCCATCCCACACCTCAAAGAAACCCCCACCCTGATCTAGGACACTCTTCAAAGCAAACCAGGTGGCCCCCACCCATGCACCTATCTAATAAAAGAGTAATATGCAGATTGATCATCACTCCAACACACACGATGGCTACTTCCATGTGGTCAAAGATCCTGCCCCCATGTAGACACAAGATGGCCACCACAAGATGGCCTGCAAGGGAGGGCAGTTGTGGGTGATCAGACGAGCAGAGGAGGGTAGTTGAGAGGGACCAGGACTGCAAGGGAGGGCAGTTGGGGGCAATAAAGCCTACAGGGGAAGGCAATTAGGGATGACCAGGCCAGCAGAGGAGAGAAGTTGGGGGTGACTGGGACTGCAGGGAAGGGCAATTGGAAAGGGAGCCAGGCCTGCAGGGGAGAACAGTTGGTGGTGGGGGGGACCAGGCCTTCAGGGGAGGGCAGTTAAAGGTGACCAGGCTTGCAGGGGAGGGCAGGTAGGGGAAAACAGGCTGGCAGGGGAGTGGTAATGGGGTGATCAGGCTGGCAGGCAGAAGTGGTTAGGGACATTCAGGAAGGCAGGCAGGTGAACAGTTGGGAGCCAGCAGTCTTGGATTGTGAGAAGGATCCCATATTGGAGGGGTGCAGTCAGTTATCCCTCAAGGGGTCCCATATTGGAGGGGTGTAGACTGGGATGAGGGGCACCCTCCCCCACCCCCTGTGCATGAATTTTATGCACCAGGCCTCTAGTACAAATTATAAAAGCACATGCATATATTTGCACTGGACTGCATGGTCCATTTGTCTTATTTTATTTCTTTTTTTGACTGAGAGGGAGCACAGTCAACCACTGATCCAGTCTATACGACCTCACATGGAAAGGAGTGAATAAAAGCAGACATCAACTTTAGTGTGGACAACAGAAGTGAGGAACTGTCAAGAAGGCGTCAGGCACAAGACAGGAATACCAGACACATACACTGAACTAGAAATGCATGAAATGATGCCTCATGAAATGGATGCTTTGAAATAAAAAGCAAGACAGACATGGGTCATGCAGCATTTAAGAACGGGATCGCTCATTCTGAACATTCTGAACACACTGTGGCAACAGACATCACATTCCACTCTGGTTAGTTTTTACTGCCCTCCACTCCTGTGTGAGCTCTGGGGGCAGTGGACCATGTCTAATTCAGCTCTGTAAATCCTCTGCACTTGGCAAAAGCCCTGGTACATAGGAGACGATCTCAAGTATTTGCTGACTGAATACGTGATTTATGGATAAAGATGTGTGTTCACCTGAAAAGGAAACAGGGCAAAAAGCACAAGAAGAAAGGAGAGATTAACATTTATCAAGTGGCCATAATGTGTTAGGAGAGTCAGGTATTTTATTACCCTAAATTATTCTTATACCTATCCTCTGAGGAACATATTGCCACTTTCATGGAAGGGGAGCTCAGAAGTTTATTTGTTTGCCCAAAATGGAACATCTGGTAGGTAGCTGGCCCACACTCAGGCCTCTCTGCTCTCTCCTGCTGACAGTAAGGGGTAGAATCTCCATCTAGAGTAGCTGTAGTCACAAACCACAGGCTTTCTATGGAAAACACTAATGCCAGCCACAGAATTGTCTGAAGTCCAGATTACCAGCATTATTATGGTGAACTCTAACTTCTCAATCAAGGATGAAAAATCGGTCATTAGTAACTTACCCTCCCCACCCACCTACCCCCATTTTTTATTTATCCCTCTTTATCTTTATAGCTCAATTTCAATAGATACATTTTAGGTTGTTTGAGATATGTTTTAAAATGTAGAGAGCAATTTCTATTTTAATTTGTTGATTGGTTCTGTCTCCAAAATGTAAAATATAAGACTCAGGAAATTCAAATGTTCTTGTAAAAAAATAAAAAGTTTCCTAAGTTCAAGGTCCCTGGTCTCTAATCAAAACATAATGTATTAGATAAAAACAAACACTCATTCACCCTGTTTAAAGTTTATGAGTAAATAATTCATGTATATTTTTATAATTCTCCTTGTGGATATATTGGTAATGTAGATTTACTATATAGTGCACACTAGACCTTGGTTAAATGTCTGATTTAAAGAGCAAATACTGGCTATTATCATTATTTTTTAATGAAAACTATTTATGTTAACCCTCATCTTAGCATAATAATGTCACCCAATAATTAGGAGTCTGCAGACATAATATACTAGGTCTCTTTGTTGGTGAAAGGAAGGGTGATTGTGCTAGCACTGCTTTGTCCCTCAAGTAGAGAGGAGCTAATTCTGAAACAAATAAACCTTAAGTTTCAAGGTCCTTGAATTGCATGAGCCTTTTTCCAAGGTCCTGGCTAGGCTATAGCAATGTGCTCACATGGTCATATGTTTTTGTAAAATTCACAAAATTAAGATATTTTTGTCACAATCCATTTCAATTTACCAACCATCACACTTTTCCTTGATCAGGTAATACCAGCATCTTTTTTGTATCCTGATAAGAGGAGTTATATTGGGGATTCATTTAGCTTAGGTTTAGTGTATATGTATGCATACAGTTTAAGGAAAACTGGATTATCTTTTCACTCTTTAGAAAGTGATACTACAAAATAATTTTCAAAGACTTGATTAAATAAGGTACAAAGAAGGTGTGTTGGGCATTTTATATGTAACAATCCGGCTATATTTCTGGATTCGTGATGTTTCTGGGCACTTGTCAGATATCAATTTTTATTTTCATTTTCATGAATTCTTTTTCATTCTAAAACAATAGTGGATTTCTTATTTATAGTTTTATATTTTTTCTTCTAACCATCACTCCTGAAATGTATAAAATCTAGGGCCTCAAAACCTGGAAACACCTAACTCTGGAGAGTAACCTGAGACATTTGTAGAGCTTAAACTCTCGGCTCTGTAACAGAGTTATACACATTCCTTTGAATAGATGAGGAAATCAATACCCTTTCTCCCAGCTAGGAATTATTTAAGAGATCTTTTTTCAAAGGAGGGAATAAATAGGAATAACAAGTTTAATCTCATATCTACTTGATAATTCCTCCTCTTATTTCAACATTACCCCTGGTCAGCAAACAGAAATACAATTGTACCATTTAGTACATACTATTCAGTACAAGGAAACTTGAAGTAAATAATAAAACAGAGTATACAGCCACCTTTAAGACAGAGAAGGTATTCTTTTTTGGCCTCCCCCAATTTCTTCTCCTTAATATGCCTGAAAAATATTTCTTCCATGCACAATATCAAAGAAAAGAGACCTAACATCTTCATTAAATAATTAGAGAGTTGGTTTTGAATATGCTCAGAGCACTAGGTAAATCCTATAGACATCTATCCTAATGTACAAAACACCTGCAACTTCTAATCATGCCTATGTTCATGTCACCCCCAAAGATGTAAGTTCTTGGAAAAGAAACATCTATATTAATTAGTGGACTTTAATTCTAAAAATGTTAATTAAACTTTTAAAGTTAATTAAATTTATTGCCATAAACTTTGAGACAATATAGACAAAAGGCCGCCATACATAGACAGAGTACAATGAGAGGGTTCACAGATGAGAGATAAAGATCAACAGTGTACTCTCTTGCTTACATTTCTTCCTGGAGAGCAAAATCAACAACTGAGGTCAATTCATTTTATAGCTATACCTAACGAGGGAGTTCTACTGCTTAAATTTCAACCTTAGGAAAAGAGGGGAAAAAAAGATGAATCCTATATAGTATAAGAAAATGTAAATAACGAGAGCAATTTCATTGTTCTCTTGTAATACTTACATTATTGCTAATGATAATAACAAGAGCTAATATTTATTAAATGTTTTCTAGTGTCAAGCACTTTTATAAGAGCACTACATGCATCAATTCAATTAATCTACACAACATTTTAGGCAGTTACTATTATCATCACCACTTTTCAGATGATGATATTGGCACACAAAAAATAAAACAAAACAAAAACTGCAAGATTTTACTCAAAAACACAAGCCACAGTGCTGGCAGATCAGGATTTGAAGTCCAGACAGTATAGATGGATAACCCCGGCTCTTTGCTTTTAGGCCATGAGCTGACTTCCAGGCCTTTTCTAAACGGAATTCTCATTTCAAATATTCTACCCTGAATCCTTAATACAATTCTGTTTCTCTGATATGTGCCTCATCTTCAGCTTCAGAAAACAGAATTGCCACAAATCCAAAATAATCAACTCCTTTAGCAGATGCTCCTGTTAATCTTATAAAAGACAAATAAAATGATTCAGAAAATTTGTGTGAAAATAAATCTGTTCCTTTTCTTCAAGTTGGTATAAAAAAATATACTCCCTTTTCCTGTTCATCAAGTGGGTATCAAATCTTGTCAGCTTTAAGATTTTTTTTGTTAATGCTTTTCTGCTAGACCAGGACTGTAGTAATTTAGAGTTAGGTGATCACAGCAGACACCACTCAGATGCAGCTGAAAGCATCATCTAACAATGCCTGGGAGTTAGAGCTAATTCAAGTGGATTACTGGAGTTCCTTACAAAGAATAATAGAAGCTGCATGATAGTGTGACCTATTTGAAACGACAGAAGCTGAGGATTGGCTATATCAACTATTATTGACTAGCTCCTGATTTCTAGAGACTGAGAAAGCAGGGCTCTTTGCTGGCATGGGACAGGGCTCTGGGCAATCAGCAGTAAGCAGACAGCACAAGGAGTGAATGCAGGGCAGTGAAAAGGAGAAACACGTGGCTGTTGGCTCCCTTTTGTTCACCTTCCTTGTTTTGAAGCTACAGTAGCTCATTTGTGTTCACAGGGAAAGCATAGGAGAATTTCTGAACAGCAAGGGCCACTGAAACACCTCTAATAACCAACCATCTCTGGGCTCCTGGTTAGGTCAGAAATAAACCCCTATTATTTTCAGCATTGTGGTCGTGTCCTGTTTTTTGTTGACAAGTGCAATACTAATGGACTGACCTTGTGGGAAAGGAAGGGTCAGTATAGACCAATGGAATTGGTAAGGTATCATCCATCGGCAGTAGGTAGTAGCAGGTACTGAAGCAAGAGCATTTATCATGTACTTGTGTTTAGAAGATGGATCCTGGCAAAATGTAGAAGATGAGTAAAAATAAGAGTTTGTGATCTCTTTTCGAGTGACCTAGTTATGGTTGATACTTAAGAACAAACTTCTAATTTTAGAATAAATTTAGTTGACAGAAAAATTGCAAAGATAGTACAGAGTTTCCATGTAACTATAATTAATTAATATCTTAGATTAGAATATCATTAATATGGTACATTTGTTTGTTATTGATTAACCAATACTTATGCATCATTATTAACTAATGTCTATATTTCATTCAAATTTCCTTAGTTCTTACCTAACCCTTTTGTGTTCTGGGATCCTGCTCAGAACAACACATTACATTCAGTCATCTAGTTGACTTTGGCTTCTTGTGTACATGACTATTTCTCAGGCTTTTTTTGTTTAGATGACCTTGACCGTTTTGAGATGTATTTGTCTGACACTTTTTCTAATATCCCTCAATTAGGATTTGTCTGATGTTTGTCTTGTGCTTAGCCTAAAATTATGGATTTTGGAAAGAAAGACCACAGAGGTGAAGTGTCCTTTTCAGTTCATATCTCATTAGCTTTCTTAAAAGTAAATGGAAGCTTTTACTCTCTGGCTATTTGAAGATTTTCTGTCGTTACGAATGACACAGGAACTATCTGGACCAAAACAGACTACTTCAGTGGAAACAAATGGTCATAAATATCCTTCACTCAGGAAAGGAAATAGTATCCCAGACATAAATTCATGAAAAACTCGCCAAAACATATAAGACCATACCAGATGTCACTTTTATATTTGCATTTAGAACCCTTTTTGGTGGTGGGGAGACAACTGGCTTTGGCCTGATATATAATTCTTTGGATTAGGCAAAGAAAAATGAACCCAAATGTAGATTGCAAGACATGGTCTGTCTGAGAAGACCTGGAGCAAATAGTGAGAGAAACACAGGACAGAATGAAGAAAGTCAGGAGGACTGCAAAAGCCAGTGCTGGTGCTGGCAAAAGTGACCTGGAGACTGGACAACAGAAGGAATAAAGAACTGTCAGTAAATGATTACGCAGATTTTTCATGAGAGGAGTAATAAATTAAGAGTTTTTATGTGTCTGCTTGTTTAAAATATATAAAAAGTAAATGTAAGTGCTATTCCAGCTTTGCACAAAGGTTGTGGGCAATCCTTCCCCCATAACTTCCTACCTTTCCTCCCTGCTTAATAGTTATCTCAGTTTCATAACATCCCCAGTTGGTCACTATGTTCTTATTGTACTATAGTCAATGGGAGGAATGTAGATGCCTAATAGTTCAGACTTTCCGATTAACAAAACTAGCAAGCATAAAACAGAAAACCAACTTTATCCTACCCACATGAATTATAATCACCACTTCTATGCTCATATCAGGCTGCACACTTTCAACTCAAATAAGATTTTTGGGAAGGGTTACTTTTTGCTGCCGTATATCATATAAGTATTACAAGTAAACTCTTAAGGAAATAAATATAGATAATTTACATTACCTAAATTACTATTGCCTCCTAATAATAGCACTAGGAATTGACATTGAGAGTTGAATATAAAAATAGTATTCTAAAATGGAATGGGGGCTGAAACTTCTAGGCACTGTTATGTTTCCATTTCATTCCATTCAAAAAAAAAAAAAGCAGTGAGTGATTTATTGACCAAGCATTATGACCTGTACTATTTTGAGGAAAAGAGGATGCTCCAGCAAAAATTAAAGAAAATCATATGTTTATTATTACTTAATCCCAGGTCAACTACAGTTATTACCATAGGTCTCGTGTTCTTTTAATGTTGACATTGAGTATAAATTTAGTAGAATCCATGACAATAAGCCAAATTGTTAAATATAAAGCAACAGCATCTTAATAAAATAACAAATTAGAAGAAAATAGAGCTCTTCAGTTGACATTAATTTTTTTTTTATTGAAAATGACTGTCATGTGCCAGGTATTTTACAAAAACACAAGTTATTTCATTTCATCCTCTCACTCAGTCTTCCTGAGTCAAGTGCTTTAAAATCCATTAAAATAAACAAAGGTGATAAAACTTTCAGAAAAGTACAGGTTTAAAGACTTTCCAACTAAAATCCATATAGCATGAAGAACCACTCATGTGCAGTATACATTGGGATCCCAGCAGGAAACAGCACATGAATATTAGGGTAATCCATTGAGGGTTTAATAGAAGACTATCCCCAAAGACATGCACAGGTAGTGAGGAAACCACAGTGGCACTACTTACTCCAGGATACAACCAGCCACAGGTGAACCACTCTACCCTCCACCCACACTGAGGAAGTCAGGGAAATTGACACAACACCACTATTCTCCTCCCTCCACCCACGACTTGGTTAGGTTTTCCACAGGCCAAATCCAACCACAAGGCAAGGAGAAGGGAGGCATAGAGGGTGGTCTTCACAGCTCTGCCCTCTAGAGCAGAGAACAGTATGGAAGTGGATACTGAGTGCATCAGGAAAGGTAGATAGAATGCTGACACTTCTCTAACTGTTGGTCTTAACACAGAAATCACATGGAGTTCACATTCATTTAAGTATTTTAACTGCTTATCCTTCTGAAATGAGACTTGAAAACCAGTGGCAAGAGACCTTCTCACTGAATCTTTTGAAAGGTATAAGAATCAAAGGTGAGTTCACTCAAGTGGAAAAAAAACAAACACACAAACAGAAAAACTGCTAAAAGCTCTAGTAGAGCATTGGTGGTGGACAAAGTAAGCCAGAGCAAGGCCCTGTAGTATGCAAGATGTTATTGGGAAGTCAGGAATCTCCAGGCATAACTTGTTTAGTGAAGCACTTCTGAACCATGAGCAGTTGTTCCAGGTTTCTGAACTGTGGCTGTGCTCTGTCACTGAATGGTTAGATGTGTTGAGAAAAGTGATTGAAAAGCTTTGTGCCTTTGTTACTTTTTCTACCTCTACCACAATGCTGAATATTTAATATTGCATATGTATTTATTTATCAAATTAACATTGTATCTGACTAATGTAGAGTGAACAGGTAAGTAAATAGGGCCAGCACAGCAGTAAGTGTTAGTGTGAGAAACACAGAGCTGGTGAATGACAAAATATATCATTATGCTAAGAAAACATGAAACACACTGAAAATAGCTGTTTCCAACACATATACCCATTTTTATGCTCATTTTAACGGATTTTCCTTCTGGTTTTCTTTTCATTGTCTTGTCTTCCAATATAAATTGGCTAAAATCTTTATAACTACACAGGGAACCAGTTCAATATAAATGCAACTAATAAAGTGTTAAGCTAACTTTTAATATTTAATAATAAATTCAATAATTCTTTGAATGTACAGTCATGCATCATATTCTGACATTTCAGTCAGTGATGGACTGCATATTTGATGGTGGTCCCATCCTATATAATAAAAATCTAATATGCAAATCAACTGAATGGTGGAACGACCAAACAGCAGAACAACCAATGGAATGACCAGTTGCTATGACATGTACTGACCACCAGGGAGCAGACACTCAAAGCAAGAGTGTGATATGTTCTGAGAAGTGTTGAACATATCAGTACTTATGGGAGTGGGGAGCAGGGCAGTCAAGTGAGCAGCACCAGGCCAGCCAAGGTGGGTATAAGCAGGGGCCCCTCAATCATCCCACGGGTTGCCTCACATAGTGAGGTGACCAGCGGCAATGATGGAGGCAGAGTTAGCAAGTGGGGAGTGCCAGGCCAGACAAGACGGGTGCCATTTGCCCCACAGATCAGCCCTGATCTCCCGCCAGGTCTAGGGACTCTACCTGTGTAAGAGTTTCATGTACTAAGCCTCTAGTAAGATTATAATGGAGATGAAAAACTCCTAACACCTAGTGATGCTGAAGCCATCCTAATGTGATAGGGAAATGCATTATTCATGTGTCTGTGCTGATGCCGGTGTAAACAAACCATCAAAGTATAGCATATACACTTAGAGCAGTAATGTATCCCATTTAGGTGCATGAAGTACACTCTCTGATTCACAGAATAATGAAATAGTCTTAAGGCAGCATATCCCCATTGTTAAGCAGCATGTGACTGAATTACAGATGCTTTCTACAAAAGAATCCAATTTGAATTCTTTCTTAATATAAACGTTCTTATTTGAAATGAATCATTCCTCCTATTTGCATACATGTTGATTTCAACACTGCAGGCTTACTTCTTTAGTAAATTAGACAATTCTGAAAAACATAAATAAAATACAATATGTTTCCTGATCATAGTTTTGTAATTTATTAAAAGTAAGGAAGTAATTTTACCTCACCTGCCAACTCATAGAATCTTAGGATTTAATTTGGCCACAATAATTATTAACTCAGAAAATAAAAATTTAACTTAAAAAAACTTGCTATTCATAAAATGAAGTAGAATAATATTGCAAAGAGATAAATAAACATTCTTCTGAAACTCAACTCAACAAGAAAGCAAAAAAAAAAAAATGTTCTCCAAGAGGAACCAGCCAACTCCATCCACTCATTTCCCCATCTGTGCCAGAGGAAGCCTGCAAGTGCTTCTTAATGAGTGTTGGATGGGATCTGGTCCATTTGCTCATAGAGCTGAGACTACACATGAAGCAGGGAAATGGATGAGGCATATGGAACTTACTCATTTCAAATGTATGCATATTCTCAAGACATTATTATAAATGATTTATTTTGAAGACATTTTAGTGAAAAACTTTAGCCAGAACTCCTCCATTCCTCTAACACAGTGGTTCTCAACCTTTTTAATGCCCCGACTTTTTAATACAGTTCCTCATGTTGTGGTGACCCCCAACCTTAAAATTATTTTTGTTGCTACTTCACAACTGTAATTTTTCTACTGTTATGAATTATAATGTAAATATCTGTATTTTCTGATGGTCATGACCCACAGGTTGAGAACCGCTGCTGTAGAGCCTAAGACTATAGGAAAATACAGGTATTTACATTATAATTCATTAACAGTAGCAAAATTACAGTTATGAAGTAGCAACGAAAATAATTTTATGGTTTGGGGTCACCACACCATGAGGAACTGTATTAAAGGGTCGGGGCATTAAAATGGTTGAGATCCACTGCAGTGAGTCTAACACATAAAAAAAAAAAAAAAGCAAACAAAGAAGAAAATTGAAACCTCCTTCTCCCTAATTGGTCTGCATTTCTGTGTACTTCCTACTGCCTTTATCAATAGCAAACAAGTCAGGCTCTTGGTGACACCTCTGAAGGGCTCTTACTCCCTTATTATCCTCCCATTCATACGTCTCAATCCCCACCCCAAACTTATATTCTGTGTCTGTTTATAAAAATTATCTGAATTTCCTCCTTTTCAAAAGTTGCTCATTCACCATAAGTTTGGTCTCAAAGTTTTTGCATAAATGTCTTTGCCAAGTCAGAGGAAAATAATTCTCTTTTTCTTAGAATATACTAAATTTAAGACAAACCTGTACCAAATTTTACATACCTAATTCAGTCCTCTTAATATGACTATACTGTTTTCTTTGGCAAGGCTACACTAAATTCAGATTTTTATTCAAGGAGTAATAAGCTGATTTCTAAAAAGTAAACACTCAACCCAAACCCATACACTTAATTTGACAATTCAAGTTTCCTATGTCATTAACATTGACAAGATGAAAGTATTGAAGTTCAAGTATATGTAGGGTTCTTTATTAAACATTAGGGAAGTAGTATGTTATAAAACAAAGTCTACAGTAATGGTAAGCACTAAGGAGAGGATAATAATCTATGCCGCCAAAACAATGCTCAGACAATGAACTAATCCTCTCTGGGCATTTCTTATGCCAGGCACAGTGCTAAATACTGAAACTACAAAGATAAACAGACCAAGTTCTTGTCTTCATTGAGCATATGTTCCACATTGGTGACAGATGATTTTTTTAAAGGCTACAATATCAAGTAAAGAAATAACCAAATAAGTAGAGATCGTGGTAAGTGCTATAAAGGATTTATATAGGGCTTTGTGATAGGAAATAATGGGGTGGTGGCCGGAATTATTTAGGGTGGTTAATAAAGGCCTCTCAAAAACTGAGACCTGAAAGAGAAACCTGTCAGCCAAGATCAATGGGCCTGTGGGGAGGCAAGTGGCTCCAAGTGTAAAGTTGAAATCCTAAATTAAAAAAAAAAATCTTAGTGGTGTATCTAGGAATTAGCAAAAGGTCAATTTATCTGGAACATACATGCCATGAAGGCAGTGGCCTAAAATAAGGTGAGAGATGGATCTTTTTATGCTGTGACTCTAGGTCATGAAAAGGAATGTGGACAGTTCCAGGCAGGAGAGGGAAGGATCTGATATTTGCTTATTTTAATGGTTGTTTTGTGGAGAATGTGTTTGAGTGGGAGAGAGACATGCTAGAAGGCTATGGCAGCACTCTAAGTAATGGTGGTTTCTGCCACAGTGATAGCAGTAACTATTAATACAGTTGAAAGATGTAAAATGTAATTTGGGAGTAAAAATGATAGGAGTTGTGAATGAATTGAAAGTGAGAAATGAGGAAACTCAATCAAAGATCAGATGGATGGTGTTGCCACTTAACAAATTAGGAGAAAATAGAAAAGGAACTGGTTGTGACATATAAGTTGCATTTTGAAAAACTTGTGTTTGTGATGCCTACTAAACAGAAGTTGGCTCCTCGAATCTGTATATTAAGGGAGAGGGCTGGGGTAGAAATTCAGAAGGAGAGATTCGCTCTAATGGAAGAGCAGCTGGAACTGCATAATCAAGGAAGAGTAGGACTTAGAGAAGTAGAGAAGGAGGAAGTCATTCAGGGTACTTAGAGTTGAACTAATTGTGAAACAATAAATGGTAAGCTTAGCTGCCATAGAGTTTTCATGTAAAGATACATTGAAAACAAAATGTTAAAGTAATAGCAGGGGCCAGATTGAAAGAACTTTTAAATTCAACCTTATAATTACTTTTATTTAATTTTAACTGAGTGGAGATGTAAAGTGGGAAGGGTATATAAAAGAAACATATTATTAAAATAATTATGACTAATTACACTAATAAAAGAGAAACATGCAAATTAACCATCACTCTGCTATACCAAGCCATGCCCACCAACCAATCAGGATTAAATATGCAAATCAACCCAACCAAGATGGCAGCCAGCCATGGAGCTGGAGCAAGCAGGAGGCTTGGGTTGCCCAGGCAATGGAGGAAACCAAGCTTCCCGCTCACCCTGGCCTGCCCTGGCCTCCACTCAAGGCTACAAAATTTCAATTATAGAAGATAAATAAATCTTAGATACTTGCTTCCAGCTGGCCCTGGCCTCCTCTCAAGGAGGCACAGAAAAAAAAAATAGAAAGAAAGAAAGAAAAAGAAAAAAAGGAGGGGCTGGGAGCTTGGATCACTGGGAGTCGGGGAGGTGATCAGGCCAGTATGGAATGGCAGGGGCTGTTGGGGACAAGCAGACCAGCAGCAGAGGCAGTTGGGGGTGAGCAGGCTGGCACAGCGGGTAGTTGGGGGTGATAACGCTGGAGGGAGGGGGGGTCATTTGGGAGCAAGCAGGCCAGCAGGCAAAGTGGTTAGGGGTAATCTGGCAGGCAGGCAGGTAGGTGAGCAGCTGGAGCCAGCAGTCTGGATTGTGAGAAGGATGTCTGCCTGCCAGTTTAGGCCCAATCCCTGTAAACAGCAGTAGGACATCCTTTGAGGGGTCCCAGATTGGAGAGGGTGCAGGCCAGGCTGAGGAACACTGTCTCCCCCATGCACAAATTTTGTGCACGAGTTCATATATAATTTTTGGAGGTAGGGAAAACTTAGTCTGATGTGGGAATTTCTCAAGTCATCATTTTAGTGAACTTGGTGTTAATGAATGTTTGAGCTAAGTTGGTGGGTACAGAAACAGAAAGAAAAAAACAATATAGTACAAAAAACAAAACATCAAAAAGATTTTGTTTCTGCCCTGGCCAGTATGGCTCAGTTGGTTGATCATCATCCCATGCACCAAGAGATGGCCAGTTCCATTCCCAGTCAGGGCACATGTCCTGATTGTGGGTTCAATCCCTAGAGGGGGGCCTGCAGGAGACAGCAGATCAATGTTTCTCTCTCTCCCTTTCCCCTGATATCATTCTAAAATAAATAGAAATACCTTTAAAAAATATTTTGTTCCTGAGATATCATGGTGGGGGTGGAAATAATTTGGTAAATAACCATTAATACTCTTCTTCTTACTTAAATATGCAGTGTACATTGCCAATGAGCCCAAGTCATATATATCGAATGCTTTGCTTTATGCTCTGTTTCCTCTGGAATGGCAGGCACTACTTTACAAAGTGGTAATCATAGACATCAGGACAAAACTGGTCATTGCTGGGCCACAGACATTGCAGCATAGAAATAAGGAATGTTGTAGGATCAGATTCATATCTGCAAGATCTGTACATCGATGAAGGAAACATAAAATGAAATGTGTTATACACCCCTCAAAGTATAGCATTTAATATTTCCTTTCACCTTCATATTAGGTATGTTCTTATTTGGGGAGGGGATGATCACTCAAATGTGAATATTCAAAAGTATATGAAATAAACCAGTAATGGAAAAAATATTGTCACAATCAGGAGCTAGCTGAATAGCAAGGCAGATTAATAGTCATTTTTATGTTCTTAAAACAATACTTGGCCATAGACAATTCTTTCCTTTTGTGTGTGTGTGTGTGTGTGTGTGTGTGTGTGTGTGTGCGCGCTCCAGTTTTATCATCTACAAAAGGAAATCATCTAATCTAGTGAAGTTGGAGCGGTGTGTGCGTGTGTGTGTGTGTGTGTGTGTGTGTGTGTAGGCAGAATACCATATATTCTTATAAGAAATGAAAAAAAAATAGAGAGGGATAATATAAATAAAAAATAGTGCCTCTTAGCAAAACAATATTAAAGACAATGCATTGCTTTAAAAGCATTTTATTCAAAATATCAGTTAAGAAAAAGTTGGTAATATTAATAAACAACCTGCTCACAAAATATGAGTAGAAAGAGTGAATGTCATGATTCACTTTAACAACTAATGAAAAAATACGATGGATGCCAGCAATTGCCTACTTTCATTCTACTGGTGATTGACAAATTATTTTGTATTGCACCTAGGGTACAATATTAAATCCATGCGTAGTCATTTATCACTTTATGGCTGTCCTGTTCTCAGAAGCTTCAGTTATGTTTAATGCCTACCTTCCTTTAGTAATTGGTGTTTCACTCAAAGTCATCTATAATAAGCTAGCCTTAGGTTTTGAAGAGACACATGCTTCTAGCCCCTCTAGACTATTATGCTGGCGATTGTACCATAATGGATCCTACAATAAATGGTTGAAGAGCTTCCCCTGGCTAAGAGGGTTGACAGGTTTAATATTAAGCCATAATGAAGAAGTGTCACAAAAATATCATGTGTACTTAGTATTTGGTCTTTGTAGAGACCATCTCCGTAAATCTCGGTTCCTTCTTGGCATCTTCCGTGTTTTCTCTGGATCACGTGTTAATGTGCCCTCATGGGGTTCCACATTTCAACAAGTCACCCTGTTTCCCCCACCTGTCTACACACTTGCTTTTTATATTCTCCATAAATAGCACCTTGTCCTGTAATTCATCTTCCATGCCTCATTCATTCTAAATCTAAGCTTCTTGGCTCTGTTTCTGCCATATTAAAATACTTCCCCTGGCAAGCTCAAGTTTAAAAAGAAAATCCATTTTTCTGATTCTTTTGACATGAGCTTCTGGGTGTTTTTAGAATTTATTGTTCACTCTCAAGTCAATACTTCTATGATACCATCATTAAATATTAAAAGCTGCTTAGGGCACATTCCTTATCAGAAAGCTTTGCCCTTATATTATCAAGGAGAATGATACTCTCTTGAGAGGAAACTTGAATTATTTTTAAACTGTAAGCTCTAAAATTCGGTTTGCCACTTCCATGTGTTAAGGAAGAACAGAGTACTGGAGACTAAAAGATAACTAGGGGAATTCAAAAGGAAGGTTGTCCATGGCTCTCTCTCTTTCTGCCTGCTACAAAACTGCTCATTACTAACCTCAGGCCCTTAAACAAAATAGGAAGTTTGGAATACTATCCTTTCCCATTTCTGGATAATTCCTTCTTAGAACCACCCTAAGAGGCAAAGCCAACTTGAAGAACCAAACACGTGATGTTTTATTTTAATGTTTGCACAAATCACTTTGTCTTAATTTATTGAACTCTCTTCGTGTGAACACTGCTTAGTTGCACAAAGCATTTATTCATTTTCAGGTAAATGTTACTACTGTGAAGGGTGAAAAGGAGCAAATACATCACATTAGCACCAGGCACCATTTACTGGTAACCTATTACTGAAAAAGCGAGGAATTGCAAAATAAATAGCAGAAAATATTTTGTGTAATAACATGGATTAAATGAATTGTGAAAGCATTATCAGTCAAGTAAAACACTCTGTGGATGCACTGGTCACTGAACATGAGGTCAGGGGTCTAAAAACCTACTAAGGTATCCCTGTTGCTTTGCTCTTACTTCACAAATGTTAGAGTTGTCTCCCTATTCCCCAAAGCTTGGAGCAGTGCTTTGTATAATTTGGTATTTAACAATAGTTCTTGACTGTTACATAAGTGAATGAGTAATTGAAGAATTGCATGTGTCTATGTGTCTGTTCTATTTATTCTATATTTTTCACAACTCTTGTAGTAAGAACTTATTTTGTGGTAGATGCTGAAAATCAGGTTAAAAGTAATATCTCTTCTACTTAAAGTGCTTAATTGCAAGCAAAAGAGATTTTAAAAAGTGGCCAAGCCCTAGCTGGTTTGGCTCAGTACATAGAGTGTCAGCCTGTGGACTGAAGGGTCCCACATTTGATTTCAGTCAAGGGCTCATGCACCAGTTGCAGGCTTGATTCCCCAGTAGGGGGCGTGCAGGAGGCAGTGATCAATTATTCTCTTTCATCATTGATGTTTCTCTCTCTCCCTCTCCCTTTCTCATTGAAATTAATAGCCGAGACCGGTTTGGCTCAGTGGATAGAGCGTAGGCCTGCAGACTGAAAGGTCCTGGGTTGGATTCCGGTCGGGGGCATGTACCTTGCTTGCGGGCACATCTTCAGTGTGGGGTGTGCAGGAGGCGGCTGATCGATGTCTCTCTCTCATCGATGTTTCTGACTTTTTCTCCCTCTCCTTTCCTCTCTGTGAAAAATCAATAAAATATATTTAAAAAAATAAATTAATAAAAATATGTTTAAAGAAAAGCAAAATTGGCCAAACAAAAGAAGACTTATTAGAATATGTTATGGCTCAGAATCAATGGGAGGATGAAGCTCAAGCTTTAGAGCTTCAGAGGGTCAGAAAAGTAGTTAAATAGAAATAAAAAGCAATAATTAGGAGGCATAGTAACAGGTCTACTACAGTAACTAAGCTGTTTCTGTTGCTTCCTCTGCTAACCACTGTTCAAATGTCTAGCTTCCAACCGTTTCTCCCTGTCCACTGTATCTTAAAACAAAAAGCGAGCACCATATTGGCCAAAATAAATCCATGTGCCTATTCTCTGCCTCTGTAGTGCTGGAGGATTAAGGGATTTTTCTTCCTGAAGAAAAGATGTAAACCAATAATTTTCCTAACACTAAAAGTGTACAGAGATTATTTCTAAATAGGAAATGAAAGTATTATGAGGAGAGTAAGTGGAATCTAGAAAACCAAAATATATATTCATTTGTTCTTAACAATTTATCTGACTTTATAAACAATGCTTTCTTATTCTTGAATAAACTGTTAGAAATTGAATATATGCAATGCATTCCCATGTTTTCAGAGAGTATACTATTTGAGTATTACTTGTTACATTATGCATTTACTTTTGTATCCATTATAAGATTTTCGATGAAGTTTTTAAAATGAAATTAAATAGTTATGGATCACCTTTGATCTGTTTTCCTCACAGTCTTGATATATCAAGGAAATTTGTTCTTGTTAACAGTTTTGCTCATTACCCCATACTAGTAAATTCCCGAAGAGCAGAAACTTTGCTTTGTTCACAACTGTATCCTTAACATCTAGAACAGAGCCCAGTACAAATGCTCAGAAAATACTTGTTGAATGTTGATTTCTTAAGAGCATACATTCCAGGATACTTCCTGCGTCATTGCTTTGATACCACACCCGACAAAAATGGGAACAAGCTAGGTATCCAGCAAAGGAGAAATAATCAACACATTTTTGTACATCTGAATCTCTGAGATGTGTATGATATATAACATTTTTAGAATGTGAGTTACCAAAAATACTTAGAAGGTTTTGTTGAATATTATGTGTATACATAAAAGTGGTAATAGAAAAAGATAAGAAAATGTTGAGAGCTTATCACTAAGGATGAGTTTAGAAGGGAATAATAAGATACTTTCACTTCTTATTTTATATATATTTTTAAAAACGCTTTATTATTATAAAAGTGTAGCATGTGTATTGTAAAAAAATAAGAAAGTACTAATAAGCAAAACTAAAAAAAATTAAAATATTAGATTTTCACTATTATCTTAGTAATAATGTCCTTTTGTAGTGTTTGTCCTTTCAAATCTTTATCTTTATGTATTTATGCACAAAGGCATATATATTTTTTACAATATAAGCTCATTCTATATATGTGGGTTTTCTAGTAAATAATACCTTTTCATTTCAGTAAATTCTCATCATCGAATATGTAAATATATTTGTAAATTATAACTCATTGAAATTAAATTTTTGTTCTTAGAAACAGACAAAAAGACAAGCTCCAAATTGAGCAAAAATATTCATAATACATATATCTATATGACAGAAGACTTCTACCCATAATATATAAAAACCACTTACAATACATTAGTAAGAAGGTATGTCCTTTAAAATAAATGGACAAAATATATGAACAGTTGACAAAAAAAGACATATGATTGGCCAGAAAATACATAAACAGATACTCAATGTCATTATTTATCAGAGAAATGCAAATTAAAACCACAATGAAATACCACTAAGCTCCTATTAATAACCATAAATTTTAAAAAGACTGACATTAGCAAGTGGGGGCAAAGATGTGAATCAACTGGAACTCTCTTCTACTAGTGAGAACATAAAATGGTTCAAATCATTTGGAAAACACTTGGCCAGTTTCTCATAAAGTTAAAAATATACTTAACAAATCACTCAGCCATTCCACTCCTAGGTTTTCCTCAAGAGAAATCTAAATACAAGTCCACGAAAAGAATTGTTCATGAATGTTCAAAGCAGGTTTATTTATAAAAGCCTAACACTCAATCAATGCTATTAAAAATTGGTTTCATATGAGGGCAATAAATTACTTCCAGAGGTCAAGTCCAAAGCTGACCTCTGGACCATTCAGATTCTTCACATAGTAGACTATTATACTCTCTGAAATTTAAACCTAGATATGCTGACCCTACTACATTTGCTTATTTGATCAAAAGTAGGATCAGTATGTACAGGCTTAATTTCTCAGTCTTTTTCCTATGTACCCAATCATGTTTGATTCCAACATATTGGATTAAGATTTTATGTGGTTTAGGGATGAAAAGAGTGGATTTAGAGTCTGACAATTTTAGTTTGTTTTTTTTTTTTGGCTCAAGGTCTCTCTATTTCTTATGCACACTTTATGCACAATAATGTCCAACTATTTGGGGCTAGTAATATAATACTAGACAATTCACAGGGTTACTATGACTGTTAAATGAGGTAATGCAGAGAAAATTGTTCAAAATGGAAAGAGCTCCACCAATATTAGGTATTAGGTACAATCTTCAGGGCTGATGGCAGGAGGCTTCACTGTAGGCACAGGAAGTAGCTGACACTTCTTTACCTGACACAACTTGTATGAGAACAAAACCAACTTACCACAAACCTAGTATCTTGAAGAGCATGGAAGTTTTGTAAATAGTCCTTTGTTCTGTAGGACAATTTCAGACATTTAGAATTACCAAGTGTTGCTATTGTTTTTCTCTCAGAAATGCTGCCTACTAGGTGCTGGAACTAATGACAGACATGGTTGAGCTTCTAGTTCCTATGTTGTGAAAGAATTCCCAAAAACCCCATTTGAGGTGGCAGTACTCCAGGGTGAAGTGCACACACCGTGTCTAAGCTCACTCACTGGCTGGGCAGGAACACCAGTTGCACATTAGAACTGTCCTGGAGTAAGAAGACACAGCCACTAACTATGAAGCTTCTGGGATTTTGAGGGTAAAGGAAACAGGAAAAATAAAAGTAACAAGACAGAGATGCATTTAGGGAATTTTGAAACTTTCCAGAAGGAGCTATAAAGATTTAGAGACAATGTTTTATAACACCTTTAGTTTATAAATGAGGTGGGAAAGGAAGTGAAATGGAAAGATGGGAAAAAAGAAGGAGTGATTTTCACCAAACAAGGTTGACCAATTTGTTACTTTTAGAACTTTGCTGCTTATCTTTAGTGTGTGTTTTTTTTTTAATTTATAGTGTCTAACAATATACCAGTACCAATATCCAAATAGCTCCTGGAGCTTAAATGTTGTCTGAAAGTCTTCAGTCCATAAGAAATCAACTTTCTAATTTTTCAGTTTTGCAAATACAAAATGCTATTTGTCAAGTATATTTAAAATACTATTAAAATAAATAAAAATGTTATTATATATTGCATATAAAGTTTCAATTCATATGGAAAAAATTTCTGTAGCACTTCTCATTTCATAAAATTGTCTTCCTTTTTTTAAAAAAATATATATTTTATTGATTTTTTACAGAGAGGAAGGGAGAAGGATAGAAAGTCAGAAACATCGATGAGAGAGAGACATCCATCTGCCGCCTCTTGCACACCCCACACTGGAAATGCCCCCGACCCGAACCTGGGACCTTTCAGTCCTCAGGCCGACGCTCTATCTACTGAGCCAAACCGGCCTCGGCTGTCTTACTTTTAATATACATAATTTAAAAACATGTATGTAAATACAAAATTTGTCTCATTTATATCTCCTATGAACAAAATTACAAATGAGAAACATTTCATCTACCAGCTGGTGTGTTTCTTTCTATCTTGGCTACTAAAGTAGACATAGCAGATTTGTAATGCTGTGAAGACAGTGTAGTGAACTGGGAGAGAAGGTATTGAACACAGATTAGACTACTAGCTCTGCTATTTATTAACTGTATAATCATATGTAACACACTTCACTCGCTTATTGTGACATGTCTCCATCTGAGAACAAACACAATTCTCCTGCAGCATTGGGAAGCATTGAACTACTAAACCTGGGACTTGAGGGGTGCGTCTTTTTCAGCCTTACCCTCCACATACCACCACATCCTGGCCTTTGAGCTCTAATGCTGTGAATAAACAGATGAACACACATCTTCTCTGACCTCAACCACCCTCCTTGCAGTTCCTCCAACAGGCCAGGTACCTCCCACATCTGAACCTATCCATTGTGGCTCTCTCTGCTTGGGCAGCTCATCACACAGCAAGCTGCTCTAGGCTTCCGCTTACATCCTATATAAAAGAATAACCTGCTCCACCCATGCCATGCATTTCCCTTACTCTGCTATATCTTCCTTTGTAGTCTTTACTTACCAAAACTGAACCTGGGACCCTTTAGTCCGCAGGCCAGTGCTCTATCCACTGAGCCAATCCGTTTAGGGCAGATTTGCCAGTTTAATCCATTGTTATATCCTTATAGTATAATAAGAATAATACTTAACACATAAATGTGAATTATGTGTCATAACGAATATTTATCAAATGAATAAATAACAAATCAAAGAAATTTTCTAGGGGTTAAAACCATCAGGTGATACTTTACATTTTCTTATTATAAATTCATTGCAGGTCATCAAGTAAATGGTTAAAATCTAGATATTGAAGCATTATGTTGTGATAAATGTATTGATTAGAATTTTTTTCCATGTGCTTCGCAAAGTTTTAGTAGAAATATGACATACAGAAATTCCCAATGGAATTCATAGGGGTATGTGTCCTCTAAATTCCCCCTTTTGTTTCTAGAACTAGTTGGCATCTAAGATCTACCTGAAAAAAAAAATGTGTAAATTTAGTTTGCTTTGGTTGAATTATGTTCTAGCCTCTGCAAGAGTTGACCTATAAGCTGGTGGTAAAATTATTGTAAATCTTTCTCTGATATTTTATTCTGGGACATAAATAACAAAATAGTTTTAAAGGTGGCCCCAAGACTGAAAGGCAACATACTATTTAACTATATTTCAAAAATCAAACTGTGAAAGTCTATTTTCTTATTGCTTTTCCTAGTTAAAAGGCCATAAATCAATTTTTCTCAATATCCATGGCATAGTGGTAAAAAAAGTACTGGAATCCTGACAAATTATCTTTATCCAAGATAACAGGGTAGAGTGAAAGTTGGTTAAGCACCACACTGCAATGTCTGAGAATGATCCCATTACCATTAGGTAAGAATTAATTGATCATTTTATAGTTTTCCCAATAGTGAATGTAAAGTGTGGACTTCAGAAGGGCACTTACCTAATCCTAATGATCGATAATAGGTGATTTATGTTGTACAGTCAGATTCATTTTACAGCTGCAGCAATTGGTAAAATATTAAAGTAGTATTTCTCAACAAAAAACATCATTAATCAAAAACCCTGACTGATGGTCAAATGTTGAGTTTCCCAGGCTCTGACTTCAGTGAGAGCAGAGCAGGGGTGAAGATAATGTCTTGTGGGAAGGCAACTTTTATTTTTAATTGTTTTGCCTCCCAAGTCAATAACAGCCCCATAAAATTAAAATAATAAAAAGATAAAGATCATATTTTTACTTTAAAAAATATAATCATAAATCTTTATTTCCTCTTAGTAGCTAAATAAGCTTTCTAATGACTGAAATTTCTGCTATTTAGAAAAAAGTAAATCCTAGTGTAACCCTCTCAATTCCCATCAGTAGAAACTTAAGTATTCTTAACTTTATGAACATAGTTGGGAACTTCTAATCTGCAACTTAGCACGTATTATTTATATAAGACAATTGTGTTGCTACTTCTCCTTGAATGAGGTGGATGCTGATAAAGAAACACTGTTATATCTTGAATGTGTGCCCTCAAAACTTGTATGAAAGGGAGAA
This sequence comes from Lasiurus cinereus, assembly GCA_011751065.1. Lineage (NCBI taxonomy): Eukaryota > Metazoa > Chordata > Mammalia > Chiroptera > Vespertilionidae > Lasiurus > Lasiurus cinereus. Next base: position 50,688,069 of record JAAGEH010002528.1, on the reverse strand, counting down.
GGGATATGAAAAGCAGAGAAAAATTCTGGGGAGCAAATGCAAATATTGTACTTAAATTCTACAATATTTATACAGATATACAGTAATGTTTCTACAGTTTGAGAGCAAGATAGATGAGTGAGAATGGGGTTCTGCCACTTGCTGCTTAATCTCTATTGGTCTTAGTTTTTAATCTTTAAAATGAAGATAATAGCAACAACCTCCAAAATAGTTGTGAATAAAATTAATTAAGTAAAAACATAACACAAGTTGGTATTCAAATTTGTGTGATGAATAGAGTCCCGGTGTGCATAATAAAATTTTTACAGAGGTTACATAAATTAGAAACAATTCAAATTATATTTAGAATCATAATTATGATTTAAAATTGTCAGATGTGATAAAGAGAAATTTAGAATAATAGTGTTTCCTTTATTGCTCAGACACTATTCAATACATTTGACCTGCAAAAGGAAACACACACATACACACACACACACATGTGTACACACACACACACACACACTGTAGTTGTCACTTGCTGCAAGGTTGAAGTTGAAGTGATAAATCCTATAAAGTATAAAACAATTCAGGTGGAACTAATACCAAACTAGCATTTCCCAGCCGCGTGGTCAATGATACATCTGTCAAATTGTTGCCATGCACCAGGACATCTGAAGGGATAAATTGGCCATTGGTTCCATTAACCTCACTGCAATCTCTAATAACCATTTCCACATACATACATCTGCAATGCCCCTGCCTCCTCAAAGACTTCAAAAGGCTACTATCATTTCCACATAATGCAACTGGAACAAAAATTTAAATTAAAAAAGTGGAATTATGAGTTGTACCAACAATGTTATTATACTGATAAAAATTTTCTAGACCTTGACCACCAAGTAAATTATCTAAAATGCAAAATACAATTGTTATTACAATTTATGTAAGACATATTGAAGCCATTATTTTAAAAAAGGTATAAAATATATTTTATCTTCTGTTTTAGATAAATACAGTGCTTAAACATGTCTTTAGTTACTAAGAAACTATGTTTGTGGTGTGGTGTGGTGTGTGTGTGTGTGTGTGTGTGTGTGTGTGTGTGAATTGCTACTAACACTTGCTAACTAATACTGTGGAATAAAAGGAAGATTAGACATTTTTTAATTTAATTCCCCAATTGCAAAATATCACTGCAAAGCAGCCTAAATTAACACTTTGTAACTTTTGTACTATCACTCAATGAATATTTATTAATGGTTTATTGTATATTGGTAAAGAACTGTGTACTAACAATGCAACAGTGAATAGAGCCGAGATCCTAGCCCTCAAGTAGCAGACTCTATTGGAGAATCTCTATTTCTTTAGAATTTTGTGCCAGTCTTTACCCATTAAGTATTCTCCATCTGAATTCCTAAATCTATTTTATAACATTTCCTTGCTGCAACATTATGTATAAAAGTTTGTTAATAATACTAATACACCTAATAATAGCAATGTTGATAAAGATGACATAGGTCAATGTACATTTTGAATCAAAGCCAACATCTATAGTACATTAGGAAAAGAACGAATTATATATAGCTAATGGTTTTTAAATGTTGTATTATATAGTTAATGGTTTAAATTTCCAACAAATTTTCTAATTTTATTTTTTTGTAAATAAATGGATTTCCCAAATATTTCATAGTACCCTTTTTTGGATAAAATTATATTTTTGTCATGATAAAACATAACTCTATTGAAGTTGATTTTCCTGACTTACTGTAATCTTTTCAACTTCATAAACAATGTACATTCTCAGACATTTCTTGGATATGAAGTTGTGTTCATTGGCCTCGAGTATAAGTGAACGTGATTTGAAAACTAAATCCATAATAGAGGTACATACCTCTAATACAAATTAATCCCCCTTCTCTGTGGTACACCTTAATGTGCTAAGTTCAATATATATATAATCTAATAAAATAAAATGTTTTGCTCTCTTTTTAAAGACAAATATCAGTACACACATTCTCCTGTTCCACCCTACTCACTAACAAAACACACACACGACATACACATATTTCCACATATACACATAGACATGTTTACTGGAACACAAAACAATGTAGAAATTTTACCCTTGAAAACAATTGAATTTTACTTTAATTACAGTTGCATATCTTTGTAATATAATAATACTGCAATATCTTCCAGGTCATATTCAATGTCACATAATTAATTCTACAGAATTAATTACAGAACAAAGCATATTAAAGAAAATTTTCTTCCATTATTAGTGAAAATTACATGAAAAATGTTGACTCACAAGAAAGATTTAGCTTTAAATGAACAAACCTTCCATAACATGTTAATCCATACATATATATACATTTATATTTGTGAGAAAATATTTTAAGTTATTATTTCTAAAGAATCTTTTTTTCTATTCTTACTTTTATTATATACCAATCTCTAAATTCAGATTTATTCTGTCAACTGGAATTAGTAATCAAGCAGTTAGTATTCTTTGATTTAAACTTAATTATCTAATTGGCTTAGGAAAATAAACATTATTGTATTTAGAGGATTATAAAAAACACAATCTGTCTTCTGATCTACAATGAATGAAGCAAAAAAGTAAAGTCCAAAATTATGATTTTATTATCATTTTCTTTCTCATAATAAGTCCTCTTTGCCTCTTTTTTTATTTGCTTCTTAATTTTGAAAATTAGCTTTGCCACTTACCTAGCTGCTTAACCCTTCCTCATCTGTAAATCAAAGATAAAAATAGAATCTAGAACTGGAATGCAAGTTACCTTACAAATGATCCAGTTTTTTATTTTAATTCTGTTTATATTTATATTATTAGATAAAGAGAATACAAAAGAATTATCTGACTAACATTGCTAAGGCAGTATTAATCTAAATAGAAAACCTTAGTGTATCATTAATCCAATCTTTTTAAATATTAAAGGCAGTCATCAAAATTCTAATAGTATCTTGAATATTTAACTTGATAACGACATTACTTCCCATGGGTTCTTTTCTTGTGGACATTAATGAGAAAAAAAGTCTTTGCATTTTAAATTTTTTCATGCACTTAAAATTTCTCACTTAGGTATATAATGTTCATCTCTTCCACAGTTTTCCTTTCCCTTATTATCTTAGTAATAAGGATGATATATGAAAAGTTATAAAGAGAGAGAACAAAAATGCAAGTAAAAGACACAAGCAGCATTTGAGTAAATTATTGATGGCAAAAAAACAAACAAAAAATAAACACACAAAAAACACCCTAAAAATTAGAGGCCAATTATACATAGCATTTGCTGACTATACAACTTTTAAATATCTTAATATGAAATGTGGTATTTCTTAATGTGATTTTTTTTATTTTTACTACTCATCCCAAATGGCCAATGATGAGTATATTTAGCATCATTAAAAGCAGTCAATGATGTGGCCTGATTGATTTTGTAGTCCGAATCCCATTCACTACCTGCAGGTTGTTTGCTGGGTTATTTGACCTCTCTCATTTCTGTCCCCCTTGTGTATATCAGGGATTTTCATACCCTCCCACCATCAAGTAGGGAGAACTAAATGAGACAAGTTACACAATGCACTTGGCACAGGTAGGTGCTCAATGAACATGAGCTGCCTTCCTCTTCCCCTAATGCCAGCTGCTGGCAGACCACATTCAACAAAAAAGGAAGCTATGTTCGTTTTCCAGACAGCTGGTAATCCAGCCTCACAAGCTTCTACAAACAATGCTGACTTATTTTTGCCACAGCTGATGTGTGTAGAATATGTCTTGCCAGTTTTCCTCATGGGCTGATTTCATGACCACAGAATCACTGACTTGTTTTCCTTTATTGCTCCTCATTTTATGGGACCAGATTGAGGTAAAGTGGCAGTTCTCTAATGTTTTACACATTTCACAGACCTGGAGGACTTGTTTTATTGTTTTTGTAATAACAATAATAAAAGTGTTTTAAAGTGTTATACATTTTTCAGTCCTCACCACAACCCCATGATGTATGTTATTAGTACTTCCAATCTGTGAATGAGGCCACTATGAAACACAGGTTAAGTAACCTGTCTGCCTTCACCATGGTAGCAGAGACAGAGTCAGCACGTCAGTGACATATCCTGACTCCAGAGCCTGAGCTCTAAACTCATAGAAATGAAAGGAGCCTGGCTGGTGTGGCTCAGTAATTGAGCATTGACCTATGAACCAGGAGGTCACGATTCGGTTCTCAGTCCGATCACATGCCCTGGTGGTGACCTCACCCACCAGTGTGGGGTGTGTAGGAGGCAGCCAATCAATGGTTCTCTCTCATCATTGATGTTTCTCTCTCTCTCCCTCTCCCTTCCTCTATGAAGTCAATAATAAAAATATATTTAAAAAAGAAGAAGAAGAAGAAAAAGAAGAAATGAAGGGAGAGCTGGATTCACACACAGGGTGAACATGGGTCTTAAACTCTCCTCTGTTTACCAATGCACTCAACAGAGGGATCAGGATAGGGGATAGAACCCATCTCCCAGCACCTGTATGATACAGATTATGCTTTTATTTCTTAGAGAGGACATGTGCATCTCCTTTATCCGCTCAAGTTCAGCACCTACAGCATGTATGTCCAACAGGCAACACGATGATGACATCTAAAATACCCCAGTTTCAGAGGCACATTCCTGCTCCTTTTTGTCTTACCTACGGGAACGGGACTCAGAAGCAGACTTATGTGTAAATGCCTGGAGTAATGTCTGGTACTTAGTCAGAGCTATATTATGTATTATTGTATTATTTTTGTTAATATTTTAATATTATTTATAATCCAGAAGCTGTACAGCATAGCGTTTAAGAGCCCAGATTTGGGAGCCAGACTGCCAGTGCTCCAATTCTAAGTCTACTCTTTACTAGCTGAGACCTTGGATAAGTCACTTAACCTATTCAGTTTCCTCACCTATGAAATGAGAAAACTAGAACATATCTCATTGGACAACAATAAGAATTACTTAGAACAGTTTCTGGTTTATATAAACCCCATTTATTATGTTATGTGGCTTGATCCTATTCAGTTCAGTGAATCTTCCCATCCCATGATATTAAAAAAAAAAATTGGCAAAGGAGCCACCCTCTCTTTCTGTGCTGCATTAATAAGGACTCAACCTAACCCCTGCTAAAAATACAGAATTTTGAGTTGAAAGAGACCTAAATGCACATTGTTTTTAAATTACTAGAAATATTAATTGTGGAATAAAGTTCCTCTTTTATCTGGTGCTTGACCACAGATTATTCACTTAAAAAGGTTAAGATATATAGACATTCAAATGAACTGATAGACCCTTCCATTCTTACTCATATTCTTACTTCTTCTATTATCCAAATTTCAATGAGGGTATTTTTCATCATGAGATACTGTAAATTTTTAATACATGCACTCTAATGGACATACAGAAATAGGCCCTACTAAATGAAAATATCCTACTGAATGATTATTCTGATCTCATTTAAAAACTAACAATAAGTAGGTCCAAAATGAAACTGAGGTAATAAGAATAACATCTTTTGTGGTTTCTCTATTAGATATTACAGTAGCTAATGTATCCATTTATTCATACACTCAGTGTGGGAGTGGGGTGTCCCTCAGCCCAGCCTGCACCTACGTGCAGTCTGGGAGCTCTCGGCGAATGTCCAACTTAGGCCCAAGGAGTGGGCCTAAGCCAGAAATCAGATATCCTTAGCACTGCTGTAGAGGCAGGAAAGGCTCTCACCACTACTGCTGTGCTCTCCAGCCATGAGCCTGGCTTCTGGTTGAGCAGCGCTTCCCCTGAGAGAGCGCACTGACCACCAGGGGGCAGCTTCTGACCCCTGGTGGTCAGTGCATGTCATAGCAACCAGTTGTTCCACTATCAGGCCGAAACTGGCCCTCCAACATCCTCCGAGGGTCCCGGATTGCGAGAGTGTGCAGGCTAGGCCAAGGGACCCCACTGGTGCACGATCAGGGTGGGGAGGTTGGCCAGCCAGGGAGGGACTGCAGGAGGGTTCCGGGGAATGTTCTGCCCATCTTTCTCAGACCTGATTGGCTGGACTCCAGCAGCAAGCTAACCTACAAGTTGGAGCATCTGCCCCTGGTGGTCAGTGAACATCATAGCATCTGGTCGACAGGTCAACTGTCTGCCCCTGGTGGTCAGTGCATGTCATAGTGAGTGGTTGAGTGGCCTTAGCATATCATTACTATATTAAGCTTTGATTGGTTGAACAACTGACCGGATGACTGGACACTTAGCATATTAGGCTTTTATTATATAGGATTTTGTTTTTTGGGACCTCTTTTATTTTAAAGTTTTATCTTTCCATTTGTCTTCATGTGATATAGGTTCTACAACCACAACTTCTGGCTGAATTAAAATTTTAGGGAAGCACAAAGACTATGAAACAAAAAGACAGAAATAAAAGAAGCAAGTGTTCACATGTTTTTCATCATTTAGAAAGCAATGCTATAAAATAAAATGCCTTTTTCCCAATTCTAGGGGTTTCTTTTTCCTCTATGGATCTCATTTCAGGATTAAGTTGTATGACTCAGCAGCTAAGTCAACTCAAATTATAGATCAGATTGGCAGAAGAGAAGCAACCTAAACAAAGTAAGTAAAGGAAAAGGAATGTGAGCTTTCTCTGCATATAAATGATCTTCTGAGTTCACTTCCAAGGAATAATCAACAGTAAAAGAGATGAATAATAATTGAACCTGAACTCCTAAAATTATCCCCAGAGATCAATATTCTCTTTATAAGTAATAATGGCATAGCTGTGTTGGAACAATGGCCCATACTTACTACATGCACATATTAATGAGATTAATAGGCCTAGTCTCATAAACACTGTGCTTTTTTTGTTCTTTATGTTTGAGGATAGTTTTATTCTATGAGCTAGAACAACTATTCTCAAAGTTTAGTGTAAAAACAGAGCACTTTGAGACCTAGGTAAAGATGCAAATTCAGCAAATCTAGGATGAGGTTTGAGGTTCTGCATTCTTCACTCCTAACCAGCACAGAAGTGACATCGATGTTGCTGGCCCATTGACCCCATTTTGAATAGTATGGAGATAATAAAGCAGCCAGTCCTATACTCTGAATTTTCCTAGGTTCTCTCCTCATTGTCACCTTTCTTGAACCAAGGTTATGGGTTGAATTGTGTGTCCACCCAATATATATATTTAAAGTCCTAATCCTAAAACTTTGATTTGGAAATGGGGGGGGGGGTCTTTACAGAGACGACTAAATTAAAATGGTAAGTTCTAATCTAATATAAATACTGGTATCCTTATGAATTCTGGTGTTCTTATAAAAAGGGAAAATTGAGACACTCATGCACAGAAGGAAGATGGTACAAAAGACACAGGGAGAAGACAGCTGTCTACAAGCCTAAGGAAACTGAGATAGGCCTGAAACAGGTTCTTTCCCCGCACCTTCTCTGTTGACTTGCTAGCACTTTGATTTTAGACTTCTGGTCTCCAGAACTGAGATATAATTAAGCAACAGAAAATTTCTGTTGTTTCAGCCACCCAGTTTGTGGAATTCTGTTATGGCAGCCCTGTGAAAAGTAGCATAGCTACTGTATTAACAAATTCCCCATGACACCTCTTCCTTCTCTCTGACACACAGAGAGCATTTCAGTACATCACAAAATTTAGGACCATGTGAGGAATGTGAGGCCAACATCCCACACATAGAAAAGGCAACACAAAGGGGTAGGTCATGTTTCTCAGGGTTGCCTAAGATGAAAGCCTGGGTTGGTCCTATAGCTGTTGATCACTAAACAGGTTAAATGTTTTGTTCATGGTGTCTGTTGTTAATGCCCCTTAGGAGTCAAGAAAGTTGGCTCTGAATACTCTCAAGGGATATATCTTGAAATTTTTGTGAATCTCTAAATTCTAAAATACTTCCATAGAATATAATTTCCTTCAGGAAATGAAGGAGAACTAAAAACTTGGGGTGACCCCTTATTAATTTTGAAAATACATGCCTAAAGTAAGTTACAAAGGCATTGAAACAATTTTACAAATCACTGTGTTGTTGCTGCTGCTGTTGTTTCACCACACATTTGGTGGATTTATTTTGACAGAGATTGACCAACACTGCCAAGTTTGCATTCCATGATTTATTCAACACTGTAATTGTCTATGAATTCCCATTGAATTTACCTCTGCTCATCCTTTGTGCATCATTAGCAACTGCTTTTCTTTTCTGAGACATTTTTCTACAAAATCTTTCACATTATGAAAGCTATTAAGCTTGCAATGAACATAAGTATAAAAAAACAACAACCTACACTGATTTATATGTGAGGGTATAGGCAAGAATGAAATAAGCTAAACTCACTCACTAGTATCCCTACAAATCATCCTCACACCAAACATGATCCAAACATATTCCTCAGCAAAAGGCCAAATTAGTTACAAGCTATTATAGATCTTTGTTCCATTTTAGAAGAGTAGAAAGTCATGCTTACAAGTTCCATGAAAGTCTAGTTCTTGATTGTTAAGTTCTTGATTGCAACTCCTAGCCAGTAGATTTCTTTTGAATATAATTTATCCTATTTTTTATATTGTCCATGGCTCCCATCTGGGGGGTGGTACCACTCCCTCGAGAGGTGTTTGGAAAAGTGTAGAAATGATAGGAGTGTTTGAGTTTCCACAACAAATGGAGGGAGTTATTGGTACTTAATGATAGGAAACTAAATAAAGCAAAGCAAGAGATAATAAATGTTTGCCCCTCACCAAATGCCAAAGGCTCTTCTATGTTGAGGCCCTCATCACATTTGGACTTTTTTTTTTCTTTTTTCAGATTAATGTTCTTTCCAGTTTAAGCTCTGAGTTCACCTTTTAACTTCTACCAGAAACCACGCTGACTTTATACATCTCTATCGCTCAGAGTTGACAGGTGTGTCATTCCTTTGTGTGTCCAAAGAACACTGGTTTCTCACTCTACCCACTCTATGGACTGTGCTAAAGAACATACTGTATTACCCTAGCTTGTTTGGCTCAGTGGCTAGAGCATCATCCTGTGGACTAAAAGGTCCAAGGTTCGATTTTGTTCAAGGCACATGCCAGGGTTATGGGCTCCATTCCCAGTGTAGGGCATGCAGGAGGCAGCCAGTCAATGACTCTCTCTCATCATTGATGTTTCTACTCTACACATACTGTATAACCAAAATATCTATTCTTCTTGGTTTGTTGTCTTGTTTTTTGTTTTTGTTTTCTGTTTTGACTATAATAGATAAATCTGACCAATACAGTATAGTTCAGTTGATCATCTTAGAGGTATTTTTAAGTATTTTTATGTACTCTTTCAGTTCCCTCCATCATTACTGTTATTATTTAATTCTTTCCTTTATCCATTCATTCTTTGAGCATAATGAAGCACCTTCTATGAGTAAGATATTGCATTAGGCCCCCAGGGAGGAAAATTATATACAATGATAATCAGGTCTTGCTTCTGTGACAGTCAGATTTATTCTGTTTTATCTCTCATTATTTTTCACTGTTTTGTCTGAAAACTTTTCCCAACTTCATCTTTTTGCCTGATGTAGAAAAATCTCATGACTCATCCACAAAATCATGGCAATCCCATTTGCTAAAATAGCTCTATTCACAACCTATACTGATTAGCATATATATATATATATATATATATATATATATATAATCATTTTCACCCCCAAATATGTGACTTATGAACCTATTGTTGATGTAAAAACTCTGACTTAAAAAGGTAAATAACTTCCATAGTCAAACAACTTGTTTGTGGATTTTAAAACAGGTCTAGCTGACCCCAGTGACTGTATTCTTAATGAATATAAAATAGTCCTGATAATTAAAATCACCTTCCTGTGACTGCCAGTGAACTTTAAATGCCCTACTTTCACATTTCAGTATAGACACATTTGGCATTCAGTCTCAGTGCCCTGACCAAATTCATCATGATTGTTTTAGAAACGCGTTATACCTTCCAAGTTTCTATTAAAACTAAACCAAAAAAATGCTTAAAAACTTTTCTGGATTTCTTAGCTAATACAAATCCACAATGCAGAAATTCCAAATATAACTACGTAGTCCTCTGTGATTTTTCAATGCCTGCAGGCTTTGAAGTGCTGTGGACTTGCCTTAATCTGTTGCTAGGAACATTGCACATTGCTCCAAACAACCTGCCAGTCTGAGAATCCTAGCGTGAGTGACATAAGTGTTTCTTTTATCCAGGTCAGAGGATAGTGTGAGGTGGTATGAGAGGTCACGAGAGGGGAGGCATTCCAGGATAAAGAAATTAACTAGCGGAATAGGAAGTGAAAAAAGAAGAAAGAATCCACAGGCCCTACAGAAAAAGCTTTCTAGCTGAATCGCTTCCGTTCCCCACCATCCACACACTCCTCGAGAGCTTTTGGAATCAGTTCAATCTCCTCTGATAACACTTCAGAACCGTCAGCACACAGTGTCTCAGTCCCTTGTCTCACCAACACAAATCACAGATCAGAACCTGCAGATGCCAGAAAGGGATGCCACTCTGAGGCCTTAGTCAAGTGTCAGATTCAGGAATCCGGGGACATAAGAGCAAGAAATCAATCTATAATTTTCCCTTCACACTTTTCTGGCTGCAGAATAAAAACAAAGCATCATCTTTACATTAAAAAAGAAATTAGGGATGGACATTCATACCTTCTTTGCTTGTCTTTATCTCAGGAGCTTAGGCATCTGGAACATAGAGGATTATGGGGCTGATGGTACAGAGAAAGAACCACAGCTTTGTTTTAGTTTAATTTTAATTTTTATTTTTCAATTATAGTTTACTGTCAGTGTTATTTTGTATGTGTTTCAGGTATACTGCACAGTGGTTAGACAACCATATACTTTATAAAGTGCTCTGCCTGATATTTCCAGCACCCACCTGGCAACCACACCTATTACACTGTAATTGACTATATTCTCTATGCTGTACTTTATATCCCGTGATTACTCGGTGACTACCAATTGGTACCTCTCAATCCCTTCACCTCAAGAAAAGATACCTCCTTTCTGCTATGGTCACTGCCATGACTGCCACCAACCTACACCCCTCTCAGGCAGTGGGATGCCATTTCCATACCTGCTCCTTATCGCCTTGTGACATGGTGAGGACAGCATCAACTCTGTGAGAGTTAGCACACCAAAGCCCTCTTCTAGCACACAAGCAATTTCATGTTTTGCGTCTAATTCTTTGTTCAACTCCTTTAGAATTTATTTCAGTATAAGGGATCAATTTTTTCCCCTTAAATGGATATCTAGTTGAATCAATGCCGACTGTCTACTCAAATATCCTTCCCTCATTGTTTCAAAGTTTCATGCTTATTACACACTAAATTCATGTGGGAAACTTGAATAACTGAAGTGAAGAAACTAAATAGGGAGAGTTAAAGATTCCATGTCCTTTGAAACACTATATATATATATATATATATACACACACACACACACAAAATAATCTCTATTAACATGTCAATGTGCTTTTATAAGAGTCCTTAGTTAAGTGAAACTCATTCTGTAAGAGAATAGCATATATATACTTTCTTCTTCCCTAAATGTTTAAAAGTGAAAAGGAGAAAGGGGAAAACACCATATTTCTGAGGTTTCTTCTGCCTTGAATAAGCGGTTATTTTCAACACATGCTCATATATTCTAATTTTATAAATTAATTATTCTATTTGACTATAAAGATTCTTTGACCCCTCTATACATTGCTGCTGACTCCAGGAATAGGAGTATTATGAATGACAGTTTTGCCAGTTAGGCTGAAACTGAACTGCTACCTAATTTGTGAATGTTCCTTGCCACATTTTATGTTTGCTTGTATGCGCATGGTTGTTTATGGCAATTTTTAAATAATAGATCAGCTTTTGTTTAAGCAACATAATCAACGTATTTTACTTTTCTGAACTTCTTTAGCATATCAACCAGACTGGAAACAGGATAAAAAGCTCTTAAGGGATCTGAAAAAAATTCAGCCAAGGAGTATGGTTGATTTAATCATTTATTTGTTCATTTAACAATTATTTATTAACTAATGCCTGATGATTCAAACCAAAGGTGAATGGTGAATGTCCAAAGAAAAAATTCCTTTAATGATTCTAGTCTAATGAGGGTTTTACATGAATACCACTGTGCAAGCATTTATTGCCAGTCTCTAAATCAAATGGCACACAGGTGTATGGGACAAGTAACATGTACCTTGTTATTCCGCAGAGGATTTGATGATGGTCAACCCTTTTGTTGCTAAAGTACTGAATTAAAAAAATAAAACAAAAAACAGAAACAAAGGAAACAAAAACTTTCCTGTAGTTTAGTAGGAGGTGTACTTGGATTACTGGGAATCTTGGGTGACCAGAGACTATGGTCCATAGTGGACTAACCAGGTGAATACCACACTTGGCAAGATGATGCCAACTAGTCTGTGCCTGTTTGGGTTTGTTAATTTGTATTACTCATGCCTTTTTATTTTCTGCATTTATGATGCTTTGACATCTTGGGTCTTGCTGACCCTGGCAAGGCTGGTCCTCCCAGGGCTAGCCAATTCCTAAAGATAGCCAAGACTCACCTAGGAGCATGTCTTTTATGTACAAATAAATCACCTCATACCCTAACTTTCTTTATCTGGCTTTTTAGTCTCTGTCTCCAGTGGAAAATCACCTGTTGCCTTCTGCTCTCACTCCTGCTACCAAGATCTTGCAGCCCATTGGTCCACTAAAGAGCCCAGTGACTGGCCTCAGAAGGACATCCTACAGAAAAATAGTCATATCACACACCTCGCCTTTCATGTTCCCTGGGCTACTTGCCATCTGCTCTACATACCTTGAGGCCAGGTATCCAGAAAACAAGAGACAGCCCATGAGGTCCTAGAGCCTGCTGAAATTATTCCAACTGGCCACTCCTAAACCTGCCTACCCTTCCTTGCCTGTTCCTTCCTGAGGGAACTATAGTAAAAGCTCTTACCCACTTTTGCCCCTTCCCTCTAACCAAACATGGTACTCCCCATGTGATCCCTTTGTGGCATGACATGCCTGGCTTCCTGGGAACTGTCAGCAACAACCTTTTTCAATGGGAATCATCTCTTGATCTGTTGGTGTCACTCTACCTGAAGAATAATAAAACCTACCATTTAAAAACACAGTTCTTCCATAAACTTATAAAGAAAAGGAGACACTACTAAAGTTACAAAATAATCTCTATTAACATGTCAATGTGCTTTTATAAGAGTCCTTAGTCAAGTGAAACTCATTCTGTAAGAGAATAGCAGTTAGAGAAGGGACAGCTTCTAGTTAGTTTTATAATCTATTAAAAAAAATAGTCAAAGCATGCTGATGGTTAAAATATTCCATTAGAGGAGAGCATATAAAAGTCTTTCTTTAGGATTTTGATAAGTTGGAGTAAAATTCTTTAATATTCCATAAAATCCAGTATGCTATAGAAAATTTCAAAATAACTTCCTATTGATGGTTTCTTAGCCATTAGAAATATTTGGAAATTGCAATGAGATGGTCTTAAAGTGACTATTTGAATTGTATATTTATGAGAGTCATTTGGCTATTAAAATGTAAAAAATTTCATTCAATATTAATATTTTAAAAAATGATTTGCTGTGTGTGGTAGGGGGTAGCTATTAGAGGAAGCCTGGTTGGACATTGGGATCAAATTTGAAGTCTGCCCAATAGAAATGATCCAAAGGTTTTAAAAAAATAGGAACTGTATTAGTTGTAAAAATAAGTATTTGAGATAAATTACTTTGGTTAGCCCTTCCTGTGGTGGCCAAGGATAACAGATGGTCATGATCTGGTCCCATCTTCCAGCACTCTTCCATTTCTTTAGAAGACACACTGGATTCTGGGCAAAAGAGGCAGACTGCTTGAGTAGCCTTACAAAAATGCTTTTTAGACTCTGTCTCCAATGGAAAATTGCCTGATGCCTTCTGCTCCCACTCCCGCTGCCAAGATCTTGAAGCCCATTGGTCCACTAAAGAGCCCAGTGACTGGCCTCAGAGGGACATCCTACAGAGGAATAGTCATATCACACACCTTGTCTTTCATGTTCCCTGTCCCAAATAACCCAGGCCTGCTTTAAGGAATCCAAAATCCAGAAGTAATAGTTAAAAGCTGTGTGAGTACCCATTACTTCATCTGAAACTACACTACTTTGGGAGGAGTTAGTAACCAATAACAACAACAACAACAATAATAATAATAATAATAATAATAACAATAATAAAGAACTTATCACCTTATTGATAAGGTAAAGAAACAGAAAAACTGCTAATAATGCTTTAAGCCAACCCCATATACTATAAGCATATTTAACCTCAATTTATCAAATGTCTTTGTGAAAGTATAACTATGTCAGTATGTATAAACAATTGTTGATAATGGTTTCCAAGCCTAGTTAGAAACTAGAGAGTAAGAAGCATGAAGAGCAGAAATGCTAGGTGAAATAGACACGACCATCCCCTGCTTGGGAGCCATTTACCTCGTTCTTTCCCACTATCAACCCCACATATCTGTTCACAGAGGGGGCAGTGATCTCTTGATTTCAAGGGACGTGGGTCTTTGCTCAATCCCAAGGGACAAATCACAATTGCTTTCTCGCCCAGGCTGAAGAGATTGAGTGTAGGTCTAAAGAAAGCAGGTTCAGTAAATTAGGGACTTAGAAAATTGAAATTCTAGAATAAGAAGGAAGAAAGAGAGAGAGAACACATTGTGTTAAGAAGTTTAAGCTTTTAAAAAAGAGATACTTATCAACTATATAAATAAAAGCTAATCTTTTTCTTTAACTAGGAAGTTTAATTGCATAAAAGTAAATGTGTTTGAACAGACTGGCATGTGCTTCAAGGTCAGTACCTATAATCTCTAAACCCTTTTAAACCTCTTTGCATGTTGCAGTAAGCTAGTTATCTAAAGAATAAACACAGACACAATTCAAGGCTTTTCTTGGCTGTTTACATGGACATGGTTCATCAAATATATGATTAAGTTTCTAGTCTTTTTGCACAGAAGGTAATCATGGGTGCAGAGGGACACTACCTTGGACCACAATCATTGAGATGTGAATATTCTTGTGTTTATAACATAGTGCTCAGAGGCCCTCCGTTACATCATTCCAGTCATGGTGATCAAGTCATGGTATACCCTTAGAAAGACATAGCCAAATGTTAGGTCATGGCAGCAGCAAACCAAAGCAGTACAGGTTCCAATAGAAACAGGCCAACCATCGATCCTTTGTACAGCTCCCAAGTTACACATCTTTTAAGAAAACTATTACTGTTCTTAACTTTCAAAGAAAGTGTGACAGGGTTGGAGGTGGGTATTTCCTGCGCACCATTCCCCTTGCTCTAACAGAGTCCAAAAACAAGGAACTATGAAGAGGATGTCCAAGAAATTAGCAGTCTGAGTATATGTAGCAATGGGTGACATTCTAGTTTAGAATATTAGATTCTTCTTTCTAAACTGACATCATTCCAAAGTACAACAAACAACTTTGATATTGCATGTTAGTTGGTAAGTGTTTTGAACAATTTCAATGTTCACTGCACTTGAATATAACTTACTTTACCTGATTAGTTTTCAAATGCTGCCCAAATGGAGACCAACTTTAAAATTGACATTTTAAAAAAAATTCTAACTTTACCAATCTCAGAAACAGAAATCAACTTAATTAAGACAGACCAGTACTTTCTGCAGGTTGACAATGTGTTTTATTAAGAATTTTTGCTCTTGGTTTCATTTTTGCTGACTCTGAATTTTCTTAAATATGCTATTGTTCTTTCCTTAGGTCTAAAATTTGAACAGCTGAAGGACTGTTCGGTATTCCATCATAATTACTCCTCCCATTAGCATATTATCTTTTCCCTCCATCTAAAATTTTATAGCTTTTTGAACTTTTCTCTGACCCATTTATACCAAATACGTTTCTCTTTTCTAGGCATGTGTTTCATGAGTACAAATATCCTATATATTTACTTACATACAGCAATACAATGTATTGCTTAGATTTTTGTGCAAGTTCAGGTAAGTAGGTAATACACAAAACTGTTTCAGGAGGAAGGCCTGCCAGGTTACCCTGAGCACATTCTGGAATCCTGCTGTGCTGATCATGAGTACACACCTATATCCCACATACCTGGTGCACACAGCATGTGGAGTTCCAAATTCAATTATACTAATAACAGAATAATTATAAGTACATCAAAAGATAGCAAAGTATTGTTTGGTTTTCTTTTGGTTTCAAACAGTTGTGTGTTTTCTTTCTAAACACACACACACACACACATAGACACGCACACATACACAGCAATGGCCAAACAGAAGTTTTCATTTTGATAAGCAAAAACATAAAACCTAAGCCATTCCACTCTTCCAAAGTTTCAAACACTAATATGTGGGTGAACAAATAACATACCATACCAAGTACTCCAAAATCTAGCAATTCAGATTTACATCTAAAGCAGTTGCCATATGCTTTCAAGTCAGCACTAGGATCCTGCATATGAACAGCTACATCATTTGGCAGCAGCAATTAAGGAAAGAATCCAAGAAAACAGCACCAAACTGATCACATTTCAGCTTAAGGGGAGTGCTATGTCCAATCTGCTGCCATGATTTGACAGGATAGAAAGCTGAATGGATCATGTCAGAAAACAAGGGCATAAATAACAGCACACATAGTCTAGGACCTGAATTTGTGCTAATATACATATTCCCAAATCATTAAACACAATCAACAGCAATACCTGGCAATTTGTCTCCAAATTAATGAAAAAGCACCCAGCTCTCACCTTGCACAAACACACACTCCAGTGGTCAGTGACAAATGCAGGCTGCACTTGCAGGCTGGGAGACACAGCAGCTGCTCTGTCCTGAGCTGCTTAAAGCACATTTGAGCCCAGCAGGCTCGGTCCTACCCTCTGTTGGTTTGCTGCAGTTTCTCCCATGACTCCATCACCCAGGAATGAAAACCACGGCCCTCTCCCCAGCTACTGAGCTCAGGTAAAAATGCTGAGTCCTGCAAGGTCACCACAAGGTGAACACAGGCAAAAGGGGTGTACGAGGAAGAGGAAGAGGAGGGATCATCAAGGGAAGACCCTAAACTCCAGACACCTTGCCTTTCAAGACATTCTAAACTCCATAAATCAGAGCTGTGACAATTATCAGAGAAGCAGTAAATTTGATGGCACTGAGCCAATCTCTTTCTCTTCCCACCCTCTCTCTCACACACACACATACACACACACTTCCACAAGACATTCTAATTGCCCATACATCCTTCTTAAACCAAAACATATTTGCAAGCCCTTTCTAGGGAACAAAGCATAAAGAAAAGTCTTAGAAAATTGAATATTTACCAAAACTCAAAATAAAATAATTTTTTTAAGAGCAAAATTATTTCTGGTCTATAAACTAATTCATATTATTGAAGTCTTGCTTTTTGTGTACATACTAGAATTATGCAAACACCACCCCCATATTAAAAAGATAGCAAAAATGTATTTACTTCATAGAAGACTGTCAGAATCAATTACAATTTCTCATAAAAATTCCTCACATTTTTTCAAGATTAGTCTTGACTTCTACACATTTAATTTGGGGCTATTTCAAGAAGGCATTTCTTGTCTAAAATATAATCATTCAGCATGTATATGTTACAGACAGATACAAACATACATATAAATGTTTCCCTGTAGACTCTCTCGGGTCTTAGTTTCCATATTTTGGTTTACCTATCAAAAGCGAAGAAGTAACAATTTTTAAGCTTGCAAGTATATTACAAAACATTATTTCTGTTAGCTGTATATGTTTTCTCTTATAGGCATATAATTATTTACCTATATTTAGATCCACAGCTTTAACAGGAAATTATTCTAACTCTTCAGTCACTTTCCTCTCTCTTCCTCCAACCACCATATTCACTAGCTCTGTGACTTAAGCAATTAATCTACTCCCATGTGTATTAATTTTATAATCTACAAAATGGGGATTCGTTACAAGTGTCTGCTCTGTCTACAACGTGGGCTGGTGTGAGGATGAATAGAACAACGTATAGGAGATAGTACTTCGTAAATTGGAGTGCCAGGAAAAAAGAACTTACTATTCTTTTCTGCCTTCCATTGTCCTTGTTAGAACTGGGACTACTGAGTTACTTTCTGTGTTTTCAAGAGGACTCGGCTTCACAACAGCGTTTGTTTCAAGTGGGCTATAAATAGAGTTCAAGATTTTACTGCACTGCTGTCCTTCTTGTGGCGGATCTAGATGGCAGCAAGCACATGGCCACTCAGTCAGTGAGCAACATACGTTCCACCTGCTCTCTGTGGCAGAGCCAGACCAGCTGAAACTATGATAGAAACAGTTCACAGGTTTGGCTGTTTCACAGTTTGCCTGGTGTCCCCAGAACTCCTGAGTTTGAGGGGCTTCTCCACAGGGGTTAACGGAAGGGAAAGCTTGGGGATGGAATGCCAAATTCACTGCTAAGTTAATTCAGTAATAAATGCTTCTGGGTATCAGGCTAATGTTCCTTTATGTATGCATTATTCAGACATTAGGTTGTTTCTGGTGAGGGTGGGAGTGGGCAAGAGAAGGGAGACCAGTGGGGAACAGGAAAAGGACTCACAATGTGAGCACCTGTCTCCTAATACACACAGGGCTGGAGCATCCTGGATGTTACCTCAGTTAATCCCCACAATAGCTATATCAGGTTGCTGAAATTATTGCCATTTCATAGATGAGAAAAATCAGCCTGCAAACTGCTACCACAAAAACGTTTGAGCTCGAATTATAATCAAGGTCAGCATGACCTAGAGTCCTATATTCACAGTAAATATGTTAAAGTATAACTTTCTCAGACAGAAAATGAAATAAAGTTTGATTTTTATAAAATGTAGAAAATTTTAGAACAAAAAAGATATACTTCGTTCTTTCAAAAAACAATAGTCATTTTAAGATATAACAAATAAAACATACATCAATTTTGTTAATATGTGCCAATAGCTCTTTAACATCAAATAAAATAAGTGAATTCAGAGGCCTTTCTCTATGGCAAAATACCTGTTTTCCTACATACACTCAATGCATTATGTATTTTATTTCAATCTGTTCAAATGACTAGATCCTTAGGAATGTCCATAGGAAGTGAGGCAATCTCCTATCCTTAAATGTAGAAGAGAAGGCATTTTTTAAACTGTATTTGGAGTACAGTAGAGGAGTCATAATTTTCAGTCCTCTGGGTCTGAGGATGTCAATAAAATGCCAGGTTCTTTCTTGCAATGTTATTGGAAAGCTGGAGGCAGAGTCTGATTGCAGCCTACATGGTACACGTGTCTGCTTTCCCCTTTCCCAGTGGCATTCCCAGTTATAAGAGTAGCCTTGGAATTGTATCTGCAAGCCAGCAGTCTGATTCATAGCAAATTCTCCATTTCTGCATTCAATCTCCTTTTTCCATAGTTTTGCAATCTTTTCAGAGAACACCATTCTTTGATCATAACTTGCTTCTGCTTTTAACATTCGCATCTGCAAAGTGCACCATCCAAAATTCCTTCATGAAATCTGCATCCTCATCCTCCCCAAACCTAGCCTTAGAAAGAAATTCACAAATTTGAAACTCTTGCAGAGAGAAATGGTTTGTTTCAGAAATTTTTATTAAAAAGAGATTTGTACCGGTATTCGGGCCATTGCTAAGTTAGTAATACATCAAAATAAATGGTGGATAAAAAGAATAAATATGTATACTTGAATCTCAATTGTCCATGTCAAATTGTGAATGAAAAAGAAAACCCCAAACACTAGCAGTATGCTAAATAACCAATCAACTCTCATCAAAGGAGGTGAAGGGCCTTCAGCTATTTGGTGTTCAATTCATTGCTCCTTTTGCTTAAAATATGCATTTAGACCCTCACTACAACACACTTGTTCTAGTGGCATCACATTTAACTATAGAACAAGTAAAACAAAAAAGAGTTGATCTGCAATGACATATATAACAAAGAGCAAAGTGGAAAAGCTGCTTCTCTCATTCCCAAATCCATGTTATTCCTGAATGCAGAAAGGATGAAAAAACAACCCACAGTCTTTGTTCTTATTTGTTTATTTGCTTAATTTTTGTTGTTGTTTTTTTAATTAGACACTATTGCACCATGCTTTCAATTATTTCTCAAGTCAGAAATGATAAAAATGAAAATATAGTTTTGGTCACTTTCTTCAAATTATTTTTCTAGCCCATTAAGGTGTTTGTTTTTCAAACACTGCAGCTAGTGCCTCCTGAGTGTAATTCTACCACAGAAAACAAGAGCTCAGGTCTCCTCCCTTTCTTTGTCTCAAGCTTCGCAATTCTTCTGTTGGATTTTAAGAGCTTCATTTCAGGAACACGTATTAAAATAACAATAATAACAACAACAAACCAAAAACACTTGCATTGAAGTTTACACAAATTAAGAAGAAAGGCCGAGACCGGTTTGGCTCAGTGGATAGAGTGTCGGCTTGCGGACTGAAAGGTCCCAGGTTCAATTCCGGTTGGGGGCATGTACCTTGCTTGTGGACACATCTCCACAGTGGGGCGTGCAGGAGGCGGCTGATCAATGACTCTCTCTCATCGATGTTTCTGACTTTCTATCTCTCTCCCTTCCTTTCTATAAAAAAATCAATAAAATATATTTAAAAAAAAGAAGAAGAAAGCATGTGAAAGCAGGGGTTACCATTAGTGATCCAGTGGAGATCAATGTCTTGGTTTCCTATTTGGTTCTTGCTATCTTGCCCAATGATAATATCTTCTAGATTGTCCTAGTGGCAGTGTTTACCTTCACACAAATATTCAAGGTACTGGGACCTGAAATCCTTTGAATCTTTACACTTAGGGTGGAACTGGGTTCCCGGATGAGTAGGACAGAATTGTTTCTGGTTTGTAATCTAATGAGAAAAGGTGTTTTCCTAACACATTTTTCTGTGCCACTCCCTTCAGTTTGATTCCTTTTCTTAGGCCTTAGAAACAATTCCCATGGTAATACCTATAAGCCATGGAAAGCAAATGCTGTTTGAACATTGGTCTTTTGGGAAAAAATTTAGAGTAATCTGAAATGTGCAAGCTTTTAGCATTCCAGACACTTTGTATGAATGCTTACAAATATGTGACTTCTCAATCTTTATATAGTTAAAACTGAACATTTTCTATGCAGTCATAATTTACTGTATCTTAAAAGATAACTTTGCTTTTCACTGGATGGTGATTATATTTTTTGTTTGCAAAAAGATCTATTAATGCCTTTCCTACTCTAAGATGTGAAAAATCATTGTCCTGGTTTTCCTGAAAGCTTTCCTAAATACCAAATAGTTTAGAAAAAGAAATACTTGGGAGTATGAATAAGGTGGAGAGGGGAACCTGAAGATTATCCCTTCTGGACATTTAAAGTGATATAAAAATGTACAGTTAGGCCCTCGTCAGTGTGGCTCAGTGGATAGAGCATTAGTCTGTGAACCAAAAGGTCATGGGTTCGATTCCAGTCAAGGGCATGTACTTCAGTTGCAGGGTCCTTCCCAGCCCTTGCCTTGGTCAGAGCTACTGCAGGAGGCAACCAAGCAATATTTTTCTCTTACTTTCTCTCTGTCTTCCCCTTTCTCTTCCACTCTCTCTAAAAATCAATGGAAAAATATTCTCAGGTGAGGATTAAAAACAAAAAATGTATAGTCAGGATCACTGGAGATATTTAAAAGTTTTGTAAAAATATAGTGTTACAGTATAATTGCCACCCTTCACAACACCACAGAACATTATAGGCAGGTAATCTGCACAAAGGGCTCTCAGCCACCTGGCTTCCGAGACTGGTGATCACAGCCTCACTGTGTTCACCCAGAGTCCTTCCGTAAGAGCTCCTTCGGGAAGTCTGGGACACATAGGAACAAGGGTGCTCCTCTTTTCCATCAAGTGAATCCTTGAGGGAAAAATCTTCCAAAACTTCCATTGCCCCTGATATATCTTAAGATATATCTATATGTCATGGTATAATAATGATTGACATGTACAGCACTACGTTAGGACTTTTAAGACTCTTTACTGTACATTTACTGAGTAAGCATATTAGAAAACAGTGTGTGCAATGTTATCTGAATTTTATAATAGGTGTTTAATAGTGTAGAAAAGTATGTAAAATATATATGACAATGTTAATAATTTTATCTCTAAGTAGTGAGATTGTAGCAATTTTCTTTTCTTCTTGATCTTTTTAACTTTCTAAATGTTCTGCAATGCCTATTACTACCATGAAAAAAAGAAAGATAGAAAGAAAGGAAGGAAGGAAGAACGGAAGAAAGGAAAGAAGGAAGGAAGGAAGGAAGGAAGGAAGGAAGGAAGGAAGGAAGGAAAAAAAGAAAGAAGAAAGGTAGAAAAAAGAAGAAAGGAAGAAAGGAAGGAAGAGAGAAAGGAAGAAAAGAAAGAAGAAAGGTAGAAAAAAGAAGAAAAGGAGGAAGAAAGGAAGGGGGGAGGGAGAGAGGGAAGAAGGAAGGAAGGAAATAATGAAGAAAAAGAAAAGAAGTCTACTAACTCTAGTTCAAGATGATTCAGAATCTTTTTTTTAACTTCATTGTTGAAAGTATTACAGATATTGCCCATTTCTCCCTCTTTCTTAAAAATACATTTCTTGAAAAAGCTAATTCACCATGCTTATAATCGTTACAACTCTCACCATCTGCATTAAAAATATTTATGAGGACACATAAAACATTTGAGATGCTATAGTATTATACATAACATAAGGAAAATATAGAGTAGTTGGTTTTATTGATTTTTAGAATATAAAAAAGGGAGATAAGCAAAATAACAGACATATACCTGTATGTAAAAATATAGCGAGAATGGATATGGTACAAATATAAATAGCATGATATATATTCATGAATACATAATCGTAGTTTGGGGTCACTACTTAATTCTGAAAGGGGGAAAGTAAGCAGACAGTATATACTTGACCAAGAAAAGCTATTGTCTTCTAAACAATGACCTAGCCTTAGCACATCTTTTAGGGAGATCTTTCTAGTAATGGCAATACTAATGTCTTTGGAGATAAACAGGGTGCCTGGCTGAGAGATTGCATTGCTGATGTTACTTAGGCCTTACTTGCACCTCCATTTGTGTTCTGTATACCTTTCTGTCCTAATTGGGAGCCATTTGGTAGAGAACTCAGGATTATAAGAATATCCAAACATCATCCTGTTAATTAAATGGCTGATTCCAGTCCTCAATGTGTATATTTCTTGGGAACAAAAATGTTGAGCACAAAACTCTAGAGGCCAGTGAAGATTATTTGGACTCAGCCTAAAATTCATCCACCTGTTAAGGTTTTATTTGTTTTCTAAAATAGCATTTAAAGAACTAAACAAACAAACAAACAAACAGACTTAACCTATAACTTGAGCATTTAACTTTTTGTTAATTAAGTCATAGTCATGTGTTTATTTTTAAATTGAAATAAATTTTCTTAAAATGCTCATATGGAGAAAAAGTTTCATGAACTGAGCAGGGTTCTACTTCGAGAGAATGGGTTTTACTCTTTAAACAAAAGGTCAATATAAATGAAATTAAGAACTTACTATGTTCTTCAAATATTATTGAGATAGAGGCTCAAAACTATGTAAGTGTGGCATTTTCAAAATAACAATTTCCAATAAATTACCTTAAGGAAAACACTAAATAGTACTTTTACTTATGTTCTATCTTTATTCAGGCTGTAACTAAACAAATTTCTATTTGCATTATTCCTACACTTTAGTTGGGCTACAGCTAGAATTTCAGTTATTTTTGTAAGGTAAATAAAGTTTGAATGCACTTATATTTTATTTGTATGGAATGAGCTAATATAATTTACTAACCTTCTTTTTGGTTGATTAAAAAATAATTGAAAAACTGAATTTATGCATTCATATAGAAATAATAGTAAGATACCTGTTTTATGGGTTCATTTTATCATGAAAAAAAATATATATATTTTAGTTTAATCCATTCAAGGGGAATAATCACTCTATGTACCAGTATCAGCACAAAGGACAAGTTTCTGCTTAAAGTTAAGTATCTTAATATTAAAGAAAGTGATTTCTATATCCCTTTCACCAGTACAATGTTTGTGTGTATCTATCTACATACATTTATACATACTAGAGGCCTGATACATGAAATTCGTGCACAGAGGGGTGTGTCCCTCAACCCAGCCTGTACCCTCTCTAATCTGGGACCCTTCTAGGGATGTCCAACTGCCTGTTTAGGTCCAATCTCAAATAGGCAGTCGGACATCCCTCTCACAATCAAGGACTGCTGGCTTCCAACTGCTCACTTGCCTGCCTGTCTGATCACCCCTAACCGCTTCTGCCTGCCAGACTGATCATCCCCTAACCACTCCCCTGCCAGCCTGATCAATGCCTAACTGTTCCCCTGCTGGCCTGATTGCCCTAACCGCCCTCCCCTGCTGGCCTTGTCCCTCCCAAATGCCCACCCCTGCAGACCTGATCCCCCTCAACTGCCTTCCTTCCCCTGCAGGTCTGATCACCCCCAACTGCCCTCTCCTGCTGGCCTGATCACCCACAACTGCCCTCCCCTGCCAGCCATCTTGTGTCCATATGGGGGTGGCCATCTTTGACCACATGGGGGCAGCCATCTTGTGTATTGGACTGATGGTCAATTTGCATATTACCTCTTTATTATATAGGATAAATATGTATTCCAAGCTTTATCCATGTGTAGAGTTTTATATGGTTGTAGTCATAGTTCCCACATATATATATTTACAATATTATTTGATTATTTTATAAGCATTTGCCTTGTATCATTAAAATAAGATTTTGGAGAAAAAACTTTATAAACTGCAAAATATATAAATAAAATCATAACTATATTTGTTACTTTAAATGCCTGCATAATAATATTTTGAATTAATTTATGATATAGGTTATTTATTCATTCTTCTATAGTTGAGCTCAAATTCTATTACCAGTTTTTCTAGTAAAATTACACTATTATACTATTCAAAATATGTTTTCCTGTAGATTTCTTTTTTCAAAGTCTTCTCTTAGAATAAACTTCTACAAAAAAATCACTAGGTTAAAAAGTCTATTATAATTAAGGGGTCTGTCTTCTTTTTAGGTGCCAAAAATTTGGCATATATTAGTTTTACAGTATCTCTTTATGAGATGGAGGATGGATGAATAAGTACATTTATAATTATTTGTTTTAGATTGTGTTGGATATTTTAACCCACATGCCAATTTTCTGTATTCTGTTGGTCCAGGTTGTTTGTACAAATTTTACAACCATTTTTCACCTTATCTCTAGAACAAGAATGAACAATATTTTATCTCAGTAACACACTAAATATAGGTGATGCCAATCTTATTTCATTTATACATGCTAAGTTCTAAATAACTACTTATACAGTCTATTTACAAAAAAAACATATATTTTACTCAAAGAACCCATTGTAATTTTTACTTTTGAAATTATATGTGTGGGTTCTTTGAAGCTTGCTGAAAGCTTGCTTTCCTAAACTTAATTACTTTGGCTATTTCAACAAATAACTTTAAGGAATTAAACTCAAACACAAGGCGGTATTTTCATTCAATAAGTTTGCAACAAAATAGGTCATAAGGACATAAATTCTGGATATGCAGGAATTTCCTTAACACTGGAATCATATAGCACTAATATATTTTTATTTGCTTTTCTTTTCTCTATTATTGCCAAGTTGCAAGGGGAATTAGAGAAATAAGAATCTAAAGTACCTCCAAGAATCAGAAGCAAATGGAAAGATATCCTTTTTTGGTGGAAAGAGACCTGGCATGGGGTCAGGTGAACTTTACCACTTACCAGCTGAGTAACCCTTGGTAAATCACTTCTCCTTCTCTCTCATTTTCCCTACCCATCAAATGAAACTCACATCATATTGGATGTTGAAATACCCTATATACTGAGAATCTAAGGAGTTATTATTTTTATGATAATCTACACTAAATTTTATGAATTTGGTATTACATTGATTTGGACATAAACTCCATGATTTTTGTGGCTAGTCAAATATAAATAATAACACAATATAAGATACTAGGGACCCAGTGCACGACATTTATGCACTGGTGGAGAAGGGGAGTGGTGTCCCTCAGCCAGGCCTGTGCCATTTCATAGTCTGGGAGCTCTCAGGTGATGTTCAACTGATGGCAGAATGGGGAGCGGACCTAAGTCGCAGTGGGACATCCTTAGCACTGCTGCGGAGGCAGATTGCTGCATTTGTCAGCAGTCAGCACAGATTGTGGCAGAGCTGCACTCCCCCTGTGGGAGCACACTGACCACCAGGGGGCAGCTCCTACATTGAGTGTCTGCCCCCTGGTGGTCAGTGCACATCATAACGACCAGTTGTTCTGCCATTTGGTCAATTTGCATATTACCCTTTTATTATATAGGATTTCCATCATGTCATATCAATATTTTATTCATAAAACAAAATATAAAGGAATGATGTATAAAAAAGCTGAATTTATAAGCATTTTCATGCAGCTTTGCATTTGCACAACTTTCAAACTAGCTAAACAGTGGTCCTCAAAATATTTCTTCTGGTAACTACTTTCCTCCTCAGATCTCATGACATTTCCCATTAAAACAACAACAAAATAGAAACTATATAAAGGCAGACAATCTCTTGTGAAGAGGGCTACTGTGACATTTTGAGAGAGAGAGGGGAAGGCTAGGAGTGAACAAGTGAGCACAGGCTCTACTGAAGGCAATAAACATCTCTACCACCACAGGGGATCAATAAATGTTGTTAACTGGCTGCAGAGAAGAAAACAAACAGAAGAAAGATTTCACTGAGGTGGAAAAGGGCCTGCTGTTCTTGAGCCCTATTTCTCTCTAATGAAAAGATATATTACCTAAAACTAGTTTTCACTTTCTCACCAAAGTTCTAAATGTTATGGTCAGCAATATTAGAAGCAGAAGGATGCATTTCAAGGGATCTGCTGGCACCCAAGGAGGTCCTTGGATGATAAAACTAATCACTCTGCTACCTAAATGTCTTAAATGTTTCCTTTCTGATTTACATGGTTCCAAATTAGGCTAAAATGGACAAGAAGATGAAAAAAAAAAACATGTGATATCAGAAGTTTCTTCTTGACCTTTTGGTGAAAAAACAAAAACAAAAAACAAGACACAAATTATGAAGCAGTGACTTACAGAGTATAAGAAAAATGACACTTAGGAAATTCAGTATCCCTCTGCCAATACATTAATATCATTCAGTAAGTGTTCAGTAAAGCAACATTTTCATAGATCTAGTTCAGTGGTCAGCAAACTGTGGCTAGTGAACCACATGTGGTTCACGAGCTGGGGTTTGCTGCTCTGTTGACTAATGTCGCTCTGTTGACTAATCATAAGGAACAACAACAGCCTGTAACTGTTGGAATCGAGAGTCTAGGTAAGTGGTTGGCAAACTCATTAGTCAACAGAGTGGCAAACTGCTGATCTAGTCCTAAGAGAGATAGGAACTTGTATTTAAACATTGAGCATTATAGTAATATCTGATACAAGTTATGCTAAGAATTTTATCAAAACAAAGTTGTTAGTCAACTGGGACAGATTTTAACTGATCTGGGGTACAGAGCTATGATTTTGTATTACATGTCTCATTAAAAGTCTTTACATTGAAAGGATTATCTCCACTTGGGTTTAAACTTGGGTTTAATAATATAATCAGATGTAAAACTCCTAATTCTAATAAAATAAATTCTGTGGGGAAATTTCCACTATTCACAATTCAGTAAGTTTCCTACAACTACATTTCATGAGTTCTCTCCTAATTTCAATTCAGCATTTACTCCCCATTTATAGATATAATGAATATCTGTCAAGTAAGACTTATTTAACTGTTTAGGAAAGTTTCAATTTAAAGAAATAGATTTTAACTTACAGATATGAAAAAGACTTCAAGGATTGGACATTTGAGGACACTAATAACATTAAGTAAAGTCATCCTATCTAATAAAAGAGTAATATGCAAATTGACCATACCTACATTACACCCACAAGCCATGCCCACCAACCATGCCCACCAGCCAATCAGAGCAAGTTTGCTAATTAACCCAACCAAGATGGCTACGGCCACAGAGAGAGCAGGAGGGAGGCTTGGGTTGCTCCTGGCGATGGAGGAAGCCAAGCTTTCTGCAAACCCTGGCAGGCTCAGGCCTCTGCTTAAGGCAACAAAGCTTCAATGGTTGTGCCAGCAGAAGGCTTGGCTCTGCTCCAGGCTACAAAGTTTCTACTGTAGAAGATAAATAATCCCCAGATACCAGGAACTCTGCTTAGGTCACCGGGGGGCGTGGCTGGCCTGCAATCCACCACAGGCCCCTCGCTCATGCCATCCCACACCCCAACGGAACACCCGCCCTGATCCAGGACACCCTTCAGGGCAAAACAGCTGGCCCCCACCTGTGCACCAGGCCTCTATCCTATCTAATAAAAGAATAATATGCAGATTGACGATCACTCCAACACACAAGATGACTGCCCCCATGTGGTCAAAAGATCCTTCCCCCATGTAGACACAAGATGGCCACCACAAGATGACCAGCAAAGGAGAGCAGTTGGCAGGAACCAGGCCTGCAAGGGAGGGCAGTTGGGGGTGACCAGGCTGGCAGAGAAGGGAAGTTGGGGATGACCAGGCCTGCAGGGAAGGGCATTTGGGGGGTACCCAGGCCTGCAGGGGAGGGCAGTTAGGGGCTAACAGGCTGGCAGGGGAGAGTTAGGCATCAATCAGGCTGGCAGGGGAGTGGTTAAGGGGTGATCAGGCTGGCAGGCAAAAGCGATTAGGGGCAATCAGGAAGGCAGGCAGGTGAGCAGTTGGGATCCAGCAGTCCTGGATTGAGAGAGGGATGTCCAACTGCCTGTTTAGGCCTAATCCGGGAAATTGGACATTTCTCAAGGGGTCCCAGATTGGAGAAAGAGCAGGCTGGGCTGAAGACACCCTCGTCCCCATGTACAATTTCATGTACTGGGCCTCTAGTGTCTGTGTGTGTGTGTATACACACATATACATATATATATATATATATATGAGCATTTGAGTCAGGCCTAGAAAACACAATGAGATTTTCCATTTAGTTGTTATTTCTACTTTACTACAAAATTCTGTCTCATGATTTCTACTCAGGTAGTTAGCTTGCTCCAGTCAGTCAAAGCAAGGCAGTTTACTGGCATAGATGAGTAAAAAACATATGATTCCTATTGTTCCTATGCTTACCTCCTACGTGAACTTTGACCCATTGAGGTGAAATGAGGTGGTTACTATTCTGTTCTGGTCTGTGGTCTTGTCTTTCCAATAAGGAGCTTGACTATTTTTTTTTTATTTTTATCATCCTGGAATTAGGTAGTTTGTTCGTTCTTTATTTATTTAAAATGTTTTTATTTATTTCAGAGAGAGGAAGAGAAAGGGATAGAGAGATCGAAACATCGATGAGAATCATTGATCGGCTGCCTCCTGCCTGCCCCCTATTGGAGACTGAGTCTGCAACCTGGGCACATGCCCTGACCTGGAATAGAACCTTGACTTCATCAGTTGATGCTCAACCACTGTGCCACACCAGCTGGGCTGAGGTAGTTCTTTAAAAAAGAAAATAAAGCCAGAGAGAGGCTCTCAGAATAGAGGAAGAATTATTTTCTGGTTATCAGGCTTAGTTAGGTTGAAGAATATGAATATCTAGAAAGTCTCCTAAGTGATAGGCTCCAAGATGGTACCAGCTGCATCAAAACAGAGGAGAGGCCATGGTGCAATCGGGGTAGGTCACCCTGGAGAGCAGATGGTATTTCATGGCCTGTTGTTTTCCTTTGTTCCCATGGGTGCTTTGTAAGAGCCCAGTCTTATATGATGCGTCCCATTGGTTATAATAGGGAAGGTGGTATTAAAAACTATAAAAACACAAGGTCTAATATAGTTCTCATAGGATGACTGCAAAGAATTGATGCAAACACATCTCCTGAAAGGAAGGAAACACTCAAAGC
Organism: Lasiurus cinereus; assembly: GCA_011751065.1. Lineage (NCBI taxonomy): Eukaryota > Metazoa > Chordata > Mammalia > Chiroptera > Vespertilionidae > Lasiurus > Lasiurus cinereus. Next base: position 50,658,028 of record JAAGEH010002528.1, on the reverse strand, counting down.
TCTAAGGAAAAGAAGAGTTGAAGCTGTGTGGCCCCATGTGAGATAGTCTTTATTGACAACATGAAGAATCTGGTTTTATTGTGAAGGTTGGGAGTAGTTTCCATAAAGCAAGGGAAGATATTTTGTTGTTGTTGTTGTGGGAAAAATATATATTCCTATTATGTGTTAGATTTAGCTAGATTTTGAAGGAAATCTGAAACCTAGTTGATATTATAACAATAATAATAACTTTAAGATATTTATTTCATACTTATTAATGCCCTCACCATGAACCTATGTTTGACAGAAACAAACAGCCAGGTTTATTTTAATTAGCCATTATTATTCAATAATTATGGCATAAAAATATATAAAAAATATCTTTTGGAAATTCTCACTTACTTGGAGCTCTGATTCATTTTGTTGAAAAAAATTATTATAAAGGAAAATACTAATTATGTCAGCATCTTTTATTTCTTTCTCTTGCACTAAAGAGTGATATGAGCCGAAACCGGTTTGGCTCAGTGGATAGAGCATCGGCCTGTGGACTGAAAGGTCCCAGGTTCGATTCCGGTCAAGGGTATGTACCTTGGTTGCGGGGACATTCCTAGTGGGGGCGTGCAAGAGGCAGCTGATCGATGTCTCTCTCATCGATGTTTCTAACTCTCTGTCTCTCTCTCTTCCTCTCTGTAACAAGTCAATAAAATATATTTTTTAAAAAAGAGAGTGATATGAGCATAGTTTAAAAAGATGCTAAAATTAATTTTGCATATAATATATGTATTAAGTTTTCTTTAAATGCTCCTGATAATTTGGTACCTATCTACATGATAATAACACATGTGAAGATCTTTTCCAATCTGTAAATACCAGTAGTGGCTCTTAATTAGGGCTGCATCTTCACTATTAATTTTTTTATTGTGTTACATGTATACATATCTCCCCATTGCCCCCCCAGGGACACCCCAACCTCCCGTGTCTTGTGTTCATTAGTTATGCTTATCTGCATGCATACAACACTATTAATTTTTTTATTTTACTTTTTACTACACTGTAAGTGGAATAAAATGATAAACGTTTAAGAGATGGCAAAAGGGAAACAAAATTTCACAGTAGAACCAGACTAGAAATTTTGTCATAAAGATCAAGTAGCATGAATATAAGAGGCAATAGATTTGGCTGATAATAGGGTGACCTCCTTGCTTACTAGTTCTCTTTGGGCTGAGCATTTCATTGCCCTTGACTAGGATTCTGTTTCTATCCATATACACCAGCTGCTAGATCTCAAGTTTCAGGGTGAACTCACCCCTTGCAAGAGGAATAATGAGGAAACATCCACTAAAATTTACATAACTTTAAAATTACTAAAAATATTTTATAGCACTTACAATTCAGCATCTTGAGACATTCTTTTTGACCTATTTACTAGCTATATCTCTAGAGGTCATTTCAAATGCTGACATTTTTAATAGCCAATAAACTTCTCAACAAATCTTAGGATCTCAGCATTAGAAAAGATGCCAGTGGCCATGTAATTCAAATTCCTATCTCATTATTAAGTTAAGAATATGATTGAACAATATTTTTCCAGTTCACTATAGTAGACCCTTCATATCGGAAGAGAGAATTGTTCCAACCAAACCTTTCATGAATACAAAATGTTTAAACAGGTATTATAAGTCATGAACCTTCAGGGTCACTTATAAAAAGTAAACCCACCAAGTAAACTTTGAGAAGGTGCTGATTAACAGATGCATTACCTTCATTGCTCTTCTCTGTATTAACAATTTTAATAACATTTAATTTTTTTGAGAATAACTCAAATTTCTAATGAACATTTGTCATAATTTTATAGGTCCCTAAAGAGAAATGGCACATTAGAAATGTTTTTGTTTGATTGGGGTGAGAGAATGAAATGTTGGTATTTAGCCAGCTTGTGTTAAAACTTAATCTTTCTGAGAACTATTTATTACATTTGCTAAGTAGAGCAACACTAGAATAGATGATATAACAGAAATTTAAAGATTTTCTTAATAAATCATTAGAAAATTAAATTGTGCTAAGAAAATCCAGAAAACAAAGAAACTGAGGCACAAAATAACTCAGTGACTTGGCCAGGATCACTCAGCCAGGTGATGTAGAGGAATCCATGAGTAGTAACAATTCACCTGGCCCTGGAGTCCACACTGCTGCTGTGCTTTGCTACATTAGGAAACACTGATGCATATGCATGTACTTGGCTATAATTATGATCAAGAACAAAATGGATAGCATGCTATTAGCACCATGTCCTTCAGAGCTCTGGCATTACTCAAGATATTATCTCTGTTATTTCACATGTGAAGAAATTGAATCATATAAAGGTTAAGGGCATTTTTCAAAGTCACAGCTATTTTGTGCTGAATATTAAAGATCAAGAAGATATTGTCTAACAAAGTTGGTAATTCATTTATATCAAAGGCAAGGCTAAAAGTTTAATAAAGGAAATTTCAGTAGTAATGTCTATCACTTAAGGGGCGATAGTTAGGTTCCAAGGACTTTACATACATTCCTATTACCCTCTCATCAGCCCTGTAAGGAAGATACTCATTTTCTCTCATATTATAATCATGTTACAGATGAGAAAAATTGAGTCTCAAAATTATGTATGTAGCAGGTGTCAATCAGGATTTAACTCCAAAGATCATGTACTTTCAGATGTACCTTTGGGAGACCCCAAATGATATTCTAATGCAGAAATTGAATACAGGTAAAGATAAATTGCTTACTAGACACGTCTGCTTTTTGCAATCTCTCTTTGCCATCAATCTCCCCCCCCCACCCCCTATGCTACTGATCCACTTCTACCACTTATCCCTCCCTCTGGTCTGTAAAACTCTATCCTTGTCATTACATTAAAAATTTTCTTTATCTTTTAAGGTTGCCTCATCCGAGTTTTTGAGCCAGAAACTTTATATAATAATAAAGGATGTTAGAACTAAGCACTGGAGGGTCCTAAAGTAGATTCAACCCCTGAAAAAAAAAGGAGGGGTGAATGCTAAAGATTGCTAAATAAACTTTTAAATGCATGACTATATTCAGTTGTATTGTAACATTTTGTAAGTGACTAAACCTTGAATGGAATAAAGTAATTCTGTCTTACCTGGAATACTTGTTTAATGAGTTACATGAATAATTCATTTACAGGCTTCTTCATTGACACCTTGACATATCAGTCTCTATATAACTAGCTAGATATTATTGTCTCTTTTATTAATTTTATAACAATATCTTTATTCTCACCCAATTCAAATAGAAGGGCTAGCTTATTTTTGAATTTTAATTCCTTTCATTACCTAATACAGAACCCCACAAAATGTTAATCTTGTTGATAATGGTGGCTACATACTTGTCAATAAGTGCTTATAGTGATGGCTAAAGATCTGTATTAACCCTGTTTGAAACTATATAAATATAAGGTCCTTCTGTCCTAAGCCAGCTACCTTTGGAGATGTCATCTCCCTTTGTTTACTCCAAACTGTAATAGGCTGTCATTATGATTGTCTACCCAAGACTTATGACAGTAGCTAACCTTCAGTCTGATACAACGTGGGAGGGGTTGTGTAAAGGATTCTTTCATGATCCTTCCTATGACCTCCAGGAAGGCGAGTTCCCAGTTCATATGTAACAGAGTTTGTTTTCTGTCTACAGATTCGTTTTTTCAAATCACCTACCTTGTTTCTTTCATCAAAGAAAGCCATTTTTTGCATTACTTAATTGCTATTCCTTTGGGGTCTTTTTCTTTGATAATTAAAGCATCAATTATTACCATATGGACATGGAGAATGCAGAACAGGACTAAAAAACATGTCATTCAAAATATCGAAACAAGACTGGGAAAGAGCGGTCTCACCAGGGCCAACTTTCTGTAACTCTAGACCCATAGTTCACACTCTCAAGATGATTTTTCTTGATCTTCCTTCTTTCTGACAACATTTAAGAATAAAATATTATGAACAGAGGCAGAGAGAACATGGAGTGAAGGTATTAACTTAAAATGAAAAGCTGGTAACCAACAGTATACTAGTAATTCATTTTACCTAAAAAAAATAATAATAATAATTCTGTCTGAGGCAACTGAAGGAACATTGGAGAGAATAGGATGTTAAGAGTGAGGGATTCACAGTAAATGAAGAAACGTTAGTATAGTAGAGTGGTTAAAGCTGCTGAAAAGAAGCCAATCTAGAGCCCAGTGCTGCTCGGAGGAGAAGAGGCAGCACCTGCCTGGATACTGAGTTAGAATGGCAAGTCTGAAAGTGTCCATTTATGATCCCTAGGAGTGAACATTGAGAATCTTGCTTTCTATTGATGCCTGCTGCATATTTATTTTTTCCAAAAGGATCACACTGAAATAAAAAAGCATATTTTTGGAATTGACCAGAACACACAAGAATGCTGACCATCGGGTTTCTTTCATTACACGAAGAAATAAACAACTGTATAAAACTGTCAACAAGTAATTAAAAAATATGTATAAGGGTTAGTTAGGAAGGAAAACTCTTCTGCTCTCAAGAAAGACAGATCAATGTTGTGTTACAAAGGCCCAGAAAGAGGAAAAATGTTTGGGGTATCACCGAGGGAGGAGTCAAGAGATAAAGAGAAGTACTTGGAGGGATGCACACCAAAGTTGCTGACATTAGGAAGGATAAAGTTGCTGGAATAGTGAGGCTTAAAATGCCCCAGGGAGAGAAGACCAGAGGAGAATGATGACATGATATAGCTTTGGGGGCAGCCCTGAGACCCCTGGGCTCCAAGGGTGGACAGAGCCTGAAGCCCCTAGTGAACTTTGGAACAGAAGCAGCAGAGACATCTGTCATCAGATTATTACACTGACCGTTTTGGCCTGCTTGGGTTAAAGACCTGTGAGTCCTCTCTATGAAATTTTAACATAGCCCCATTTTGGGAGGTAGAAAAGATGGCATGAGGTTATTTCTTACATATCTTGGTCACTTGGATTTCAGAGGTTGAGTTAAAATAATCAGAAAAACAATAGAACTATTTGGCACAGAATCAGCAGTGGGGTAAAAATTACACTGTCACCGATAGTTTTGTTACTGGCAGTGTTGGAGGCAAAATTGGACCTTGGTTCTTGAGTTTGGCAAAGAAAGAATGTAGAGGCAAAAACTCAAATTATAAGAGAAAATTTATTTAGAAAGTTATAGAGGTAGAAGAAGTGAGCCAGCTGGGTTGCATAGGATCAGGAAACAAGTTGCAAAAACAAAGAAGGACCCTTGAAACACAGGCAAGGGAAAGCAAAGGTCATGCACCTTGCGGGGGGAAGGAAATGGGGTAGGGAAGGCATGGGTTTTAAAAGCTGAGCGTTGCCAAAACTGGTTTGGCTCAGTGGACAGAGTGTCGGCCTGCAAACTGAAGGAGTTCCAGGTTCAATTCCGGTCAAGGGCACGTACCTTGGTTGTGGGCATATCCCCAGTAAAGGGGGGGGGGTGTGCAGGAGGCAGCTGATCGATGTTTCTCTCTCATCGATGTTTCTAACTCTCTATCCCTCTCCCTTCTTCTCTGTAAAAAATCAATAAAATATATATATATTTTTTAAAGCTGAGCATATAGGGGATGTCTTAGAGGAGGATCTCAATAGAATGTTCATCAGCTTTATGAGTTTTATTCCCTTAACTTCATTTTTCCTTTGGTGTGGTTGGCACAAATGGCACTAATTGGAGTTCTGTGATCTATCTCCCTGAATAGGATGGTTTAAGCTTTTTACCTTCTAGTTGGGGAAAAGAAGTGAAAACCATTTACTTGTAAGTGTCCTTGGTTAGGGAAAATAGGATTTTGCAATTTACCAGATGGCTATAAATTGCTTGGTCATTTAATTATCTGCCTCAGTTTCCCTATTCCAACTGTCCTGGCTTAGTAGCCTGTCTCAATTATACAATTCTTCAAGTAAATTTATGAAAATAATAATTTAGCCCAGCTGGCATGGCTCAGTGGTTGAGCATGGACCTATGAGCAAAGAGGCCATGGTTTGATTCCCGGTCAGGGCACATGTTTGGGTTTCGGGCTCAATCCCCAGTGAGGAATGTGCAGGAGGTAGCTGATCAATGATTCTCATCATTGATGTTTCTCTCTCTCTCTCTCTCTCTCTTTTTTCTTTCTCTCCCTCTTTCCCTCTCTCCCTCTATCGTACTCTCTGAAATTAATAAAAATAGATTTTTTAAAAGAAAATAATAATTTAATAAAGTGGTGGAAAGTTTTTCTTTTCTTTTTAAATATGTTTTTATTGATATCTTCAGAGACAGAGGGAGAGGAAGAGAGAGAGAAAAACATTAACATGAACACCCCCTGGTGGGGATCAAGCCCACAGTTGGGTATTGTGCCCTGACTGGAAATTGACCAGCAACTTCTTGGTGCATGGGTCGATACTCAACCACCAGGCTCTTCCTTAAAAGTTTTTATTTCTTAACTCCCATTTTTGTGCTTGTGTTATCAAATATCAAGGAATCAAGTAGCAATCTTATCTTGAATTACTCATCCAGCCCACAGTTTAAAAAAAATCACTTTCACAGGGAATGATTAGTACACAATTGAGTATGTCATTTGCCTTGGGCATGTTAGAACTGTTTCTTAAAGCCTTCTCTTAGATGTGCTGAAAAATAGAATATCTGACTTTAGACTATGTAATTAAATTAATGATTGTCAAGCAATATTGCCAAATACAAAACATTGTCAATAATGACCCTGCTATACACACTAAGGGACAAAAAGCTTCCACATTATTGGCAGAAAGCATGACTTTCTTGCTAAGGTGTAGGTGATAGAGTAACCTACTTGCATCTTCTCTTAAAATCTACTTCAAATTACCCTCTTCCTTCACCTTAAATAGATCAGTGAGGGAGTGGGGTTCATAATGAGTCACCCCAAGATGTACCTCTGTGATATGCAGATTGTTTTGAGCTAAAGGTCACTTTAGCTACATGGTCAAAAGATACTTCTGACCTCCCTTTATCTGTCTAGAAGAACTTGAATTAGGGGCCTTGCCCATAAGAGATCATCAGAAATAACTTCTTTTGATCTATTTGAAGTATAGCACAAACAATTTTTTAACTAAATGTCTCTTCTTATCATCTTGCAATAACCCTTTGAAGCCCCTAAAGTAAATCATTACCTCATACCTAGCTCAAGATATCTTATGTACTTCAATTCCCCATTTCTATCTCTGAACCTCTCCTGCATGTGGGCCTCTCCCCTACATATGTATGTGTTAAATTTGTTCTTTTTCTCCTGCTAATCTGTCTCACATCTACTGATTTTTAGAGCAGCCAGAAGAACCTCGAGGACAGAGAAAAGTTTCTTCTTTCCCAGCTTGTGGAAGCCAAAGATGATGACTTGTAACTGATTTGTCACTCCTTCCAGTAAGGAGTGAAACTTATTCAATTGGGAACCATCAAACTGAACGAAATTGGAACAAGTTCACCTTCTAAATTCAAAGTTCATGTTTGCTGAGGACCCCTGAAAGTCTGGTCAAATGAAACTGTTAAATGAAGTAGGCTGTTGGAATGTCATGAATACAATTCTGCATGTGCAAGAGATAATTAAGGCTGTGTGTGAAAAAGAGATACTTAATCTAGGATTCACAGATTTAGCGTAAATGGTCTTCAGAGAGTCTCCCTCTGAAGAAATTGTATTCACAATTCTGTGGTTATGTACACAGTGAGTTTTTCTAGGGAGCTCATTGAGAATTTACATTAAGTTTCCAAATACATTTGTTAGAAACCACTGTCAAGGGTTTGGGCATGGTTGGTTCTGGGTAACCTCTTCTTGAAGCTCAAAGTTCACCAACTTGACTCTATGGAGCTTGTGAAAGTAATGAGTGCTAATGGAGCATTAATAAAGAGCCAAAGGGAAAAAAATGTGAAGCTCAGGAAATTTACATTTTAATTCTGGAACACCTGAATGAAGTATTTCAAATTATAAAGCCTTTGCTCCTAACTCTACACAGCAGAAGAATCTTGGGGGATCAAGATGAATTTTAATATAGCCTCTAATCAACACAGCTGAGGGGAGAATTTTATATCTTTCTATTCCAGATGGTGCCTTTTTATCAGAGTTCCACTCCTTGGTGTGCTTAGTTAATTAAAGTCCTTACTGCTTGTTAATGACAGATTTGTGCAGCAAAAATTACTCTGGAACAGATGTCGGCAAATTTATCAAATTGGCTAGGTAATCATCTTATCTTCTCTGAAGGACTATTCCAACTCACCCACACTGAACTTTCCCAGGACTTAAATATCACCTGTGCCTTTAATGCTTTTCAAAGGGAGGCAATAGGAAGGGGAAGACCAATGGCATGCTCTTTGGCCAAGGTTACCTACTTTGCAAAGGAGTAATCAGTAATGAAGGCATTGCAGCAGTTTCCAAGGCAACAGTACCAAGATGATATACAGGATGTCCCAAAAAATGTATATACACTTTAATAGCTGGTAACTCCATTTGAAAACAAAAAATATTTTAATAAACACCACCTTTATAATTATTCAAAGTGTGTGTATACATTTTGGGGGATTACTCAGTATTTAATACGTATTTATTTATTTGTGAATCTAGTTATTTTTAAAAATTAAATTTAATGGGGTGACGAAGGTTAACATGGTTATATAGGTTTCAAGGACACTTCATCTATATAGTGCATTGTGTGCCCACCATCCAAAGTCAAATCTTCCATCAACATATATTTGTGTATTTTACCTTGTAACCTCCTTTCCTCTGATAACTACAAAACTTTTGTCTGTGCCTATGAGTTTTTATTTGTTTGTTTTTCTTACTTATTCATTTGTTTCTTTCATTTTTATATTCCACACATGAGAGATATCATATGGCTCTTAACTTTTCCTGCCTAACATTTCATTCAGTATGATAATCTCAAGATCCATCCATGTTGTCACAAATGGCAGTATTTGTCTTTTCTTATGGCTTTGTAGTATTTCTTTAAAACATTTTTTTATTTCAGCGAAGAATGTAGTGAGAGATAGAAACATCAATGATGAAAGACCCTCACTAATCAGTTGCCTCCTGCACGCCCCACATGGGGATCGAGCTTGCAACCCAAACAAGTGCTCTGATTAGGAATTAAACCATGACCTCATAGGTGGAGGCTCAACCACTGAGCTATGCCAGCTGGGCTGGCTGAGTAGTATTTAAAACAAAAAACTCATACAGAGAACACCAAACAGTCCATTCATACAGTGGGCAGAGGACCTGAACAGACGCTTTTCCCAAGAAGACATACAAATGGCCAACGGATGTATGAAAACATGCTCAACTTCACTAGGTATTAGGGAAATGCAAATCAAAACTACAATGTTATACCACCTCAGACATGTTAGAATGGCTATTAGCAATAAGATAAGTAATAACAAGTGTTGGAGAGATTGTGGGATAAAAGGAATCCTCATTAACTGCTGGTGGGAATTTAAACTGGTACAGCCACCATGGAAAACAGTATGGAGGGTCCTCAAAAAATTAAGAATATGACCCAGCAATCCCTCTTCTGAGTATCTACCTGAAAAATCTGAAAACATTTATGCACAAAGATATATGCACTTCTGTATTCACTGCAGCATTATTCATGATGGCCTAGATGTGGAAACAATGGAAGTGACATTGGCTAAATGCTTGGATAAAGAAGATGACATATTTTTATGAAACTCTCCCAGTAATTCCCATCATAGACTTCCTAACCAACTTACATTACTACATGCTATAAACTAATAGCTCAAATAAACTTTTATCTCAGATCTTTGTTCCTGTTTTGTCTGTATATACCTGCAACTAAAATGGCAGCCTAAAACAACCAAAGATCAAAGTAGGGGTGGGGTGGGGGGAGGGGGGAGGGGGATGGATGAGACACCATTAATTAACACAATAAAACAACAACCAAAGTCATGACAGGTACCTTGTCTCACCTCAAAAGCTCTATGGATCTCTGAACTCAAAATTGTAGAGGCGGTGGTAGGGTGTGTATATGCGAGCATTTGAATACTATCTGTTCTTTGGAAATTTCAAAACACTGTATATAGCTAATGCCTTCAAAAGAAAAACCCAAGAAAAGGTTAGAGTAGATAATTTTCATTAGGATAAGATAGAATACAGCGATTTAAAAAATATGAAGCCGCCGAGACCGGTTTGGCTCAGTGGATAGAGTGTCGGTCTGCGGACGGAAAGGTCTCGGGTTTGATTCCAGTTGGGGGCATGTACCTTGGTTGCGGGCACATCTCCACTGTGGGGTGTGCAGGAGGCGGCTGATCGATGTCTCTCTCTCATCGATGTTTCTGACTTTCTATCTCTCTCCCTTCCTCTCTGTAAAAAATCAATAAAATATATTTTAAAAAAAGAAAAAAAATGAAGCTTTATAGATGTCAGATATATTTTTAATCATCTAGGTCTCTTAAAGAGAAGACAAACTGTTTTTTAGTGATTCATATAAATCTTGTTTCATATAAAGTTTTATATTTAAAATTTGCATAGAATATATTGCATTTCAGTATATATGTATTGCAGTTATTGGCATAAGTACAGGACATTATACAAGACTTGTTGTAAAGATGAGGAAGAGCTGCTGCGCCGAGACAACGAATTACCATATTCACCAAAGTTACTGGGGCTGAACAACAACTAGACCCTGAGTTGCTTTCATATCAAGCTAACCTATCTAATAAAAGAGAAACATGCAAATTGGCTATACCTCCGCTACATGCCCACCAGCCAATCAGGAGCAAGTATGCAAAGTAACCCAACCAAGATGGTGGTGGCCACGGAGCTGGAGCAAGCAGGAGGCTTGAGTTGCCCCTGGCGATGGAGGAAGCCAAGCTTCCTGCCACCCTTGCCTACCCTGGCCTCTGCTCAAGGCTACAAAGTTTCAATTATAGAAGATAAATAAATCCCAGATACCTGCTTCCAGCCTATATTTGGGTTGCCAGGGGGTATGGCTGGCCTGAAAACCACCACAAACTCCTCTCCCAGGCCACCCCATCTCCCAAGGAAACCCCCACCCTGATTCAGGACAACCTTCAGAGAAAACCAGCCAGCCCCCACCCATGCATCAGGCCTCTATCCTATCCACAAGAATAATAGACAAATCGACTCTCACTCCAATACACAAGATGGCTTGTGTCCCCAGGTGGACACAAGATGGCTGCCACAAGAGGGCCAGCAAGGGAGGGCAGTAGGGAGGGACCAGGCCTGTAAGGGAGGACAGTTGGGGGCAATCAAGCCTGCAAGGAAGGACAGTTGAGGGGGGGGACCAGGCCTGCAGGACAGGGCAGTTAGGGGTAACCAGGCCTGCAGGGGAGGGCAGTTAGAGGTGACCAGGCTGTCAGGCAGAAGTGGTTAGGGGCAATCAGGAAGGCTGGCAGGTGAGCAGATGGGAACCAACAGTCCTGGATTGTGAGAGGGATGTTTGACTGCCCTCAAGGGGTTCCAGATTGGAGAGGGTGCAAGGTGGGCTGAGGTACACATACTCCCCCCATGCACGAATTTCATGCGCCAGGCCTCTAGTTTATTATAAATCTCATAATAATAAACTCTACAAAGCCTTAGTAAAGATTTTCCTAACTCTAACAGTATATATAATCCCACTCCATAAAATCATATTTAAAGAATTTGTCTATTTATAAAAACAGCCTCACCTGGGACTAGAAAGAGAGTGCTTACATTTACTATAAATAAAAAATGTGTCAAAGCCATTGGGAGCCTTTTACTCTAATACAAATATGCCAAGAGCCAGAGCACACTACTTTCAAAGTCACGTTATATGATGCCCCCTGGTCGGGTGCACAGTAAATCATGCAGAAAATAGGTGTGAACTGCCTTTTAAATTGCCAACCTGGGCAAATAGCAGAAGGGATATTGTGGCTATAAATTATAGAAAAAGAGAATCTCTTAACATTTAAAAGGTTTAGGGACAAATTAAGCTCCAAGATCATGAAACATAAGGGAATATGTGCAAACACAAAGAGTAAAAAAAAAAAAAAAAAAAAAAAAAAAACAGAGCAAAATGAGTTTCATAAAAATATATTAAAATTGTTCACTGTGTAGGCATGGAAGTATTATCCTAGTTCCCTGGTGGTCTAGTGAAAGTTTTCCTGCCTCTCTACCTCTTCACCCCCACAATGGGAACAGAGCTCTGGAAGGGATCCATGATAGAGCAAACACATTGAGCTCTATTTTAGTTAAGGAAAATGTTACAAGCAGGTAAGCACACCTTTCTATAGCTCTGGTATTTTCTAGTATTTAGAAAACTCTAGTCATAAAAAGCTAAACGAGTAGAAGAGGTAACTGTAACTCTCCATGTACTCATCAGTCAAGCACAGAAGCCAGATCCACTTGTGTCTTCCAAAGTTTGCATGAACATACCCACAAATACACCGCTAGCAACTACATGTTGAACTCCTATTGTGTGTCAGACAATTTATATATCTTCATCTATCACTTGTTTTGCCCTTACTCCATATTTTAATAATAATTCATGTTTTGCAAATGTGGAAACAGAAAGTCACGAGTGTTACATGATCTCTAGAAGCTTTGCTAAGGAGCTGACTGAATCAGTCTGTCTAACTCAGAACCCCCTCATCTTTTACACTCCAGTGTGTTGCCTATTGAAATGGTCTAGATTTGCAAACAAATTATTTTTCCAACTGGATATTAGCTACTTTAATTGTCTTGATTCCTTCCATTTAAAACTAAAGTACTGTTATTCTTTAGCCACTATTTTTAATAAGTCAATAACCATAAAACATGACTATTTTTCTAGACAGGTGCTATTCAATTCTTAAGTTAAACTCTGCATGGGTCTACCTGAGAAATTATTCTCTTGCACAAAAGCAAAGAACTAAACCAATTTTACAGGGTTTATTCTGTTTTCTGTTGCTTTCAGTATAGCACATTTAACTTGAGAAGAGTACCTAAAAAAACATTTCTTAGCTCAGCTCAGCATCACTATAATTTTGTCATTTCCAACATTTATATAAAATGAAATCAGTAGGCAGTCTGTTGAAATTAACTTTCCCCCTCAGCATAATGCCTTTAAAATCACCCACATTTTTTCTGTATATTAATAGTTTATTTCTTTGGATTGCTAAGCTGTTTCTGATGACATACATGGACCACTACTGCTGAGGGAATGTTAAGTGAATATGGCTTCTCATCTTTGATAAAAACTTTACATTTATAATTTTTTGACTCAGTTTGAACAGAAATCCTGGCTTTAAAACTTAATGCTGACAGTGGTTTTTTTTTGTGTGTGTGTGTGTGTGTTTTTCTTAGCTAAAGTCAAGGGAGGCAACTAAACTAGATGGCCTTTAATTTCATTCAAGCTTTCAAACTTTGTATAAAAATGATCTTAGAAAATTAAGAAGCTCCAAAATATGTAAGGCATATTTCTAAGGCATACAATACATTCTTCACCTTTAGTACTTCTGTTATCAAAGTCATTTTGGCCTACCCCGCACAACCCACATTAATAAAATAATAACACTCTGATTAGGGCGTGGGTAGGGAAGTATAATGCAAATGAGGGGGAAAAAATCACATCCCTCCAGCCACACTGATTTTGGGGTGGCATGTGGCACAAGTCAAGCTAATCAGAGTCTACAATACTCAATAATGGAATTTTGCTACAACTGCTAAAAAGAGAAACTCTTTGGTTGCTAAATCACAATTTGGAAGCAGCCTGACTACAATGAAACCACTCCAGAGGAAAGTGATACAGAGAAGTGAGGAAAAAAAAAATTCTCATTTCAATCTTTGGAGTTTGCCACATTTGCTTTAAATTCATCCTTTCTGCCTGCTCTGTGAAAATGGATATGGTCCCTTTTAATACCTTTTCCTTTGCCAGCTAGCACCATGCTAAATTCTGTCAGTAGGGGGTGTGAGGGAGACATTCAGGAAAACAATACTTTTTTTGCTTCCTGGTTCCTGGGTGTTGGCTGTGCAGAAATGCAGCTGCCAGCACCAGTTCCTCTGGTGCACACCTGGCTTCCTCAGTGCATCCACAGCCTCTTTAGCATCAGGAATCTGCCACTGCACACTGGCCTGAACATTCGGTGGCCAACTGCTTCCCGCTGGACCTCAACCTTTGGTTTTGCAGCAAAGTGCCTCCAGTGAGACACCTCGCCATGAAATTTCTGTCACCAGAGAGTGTATTCAGGCAAGTCCCAGAGAGAAAACCTGTAGAAAGTTCTGCTTGTGCCCCAGCAGTCAAGTGACTGCTCAAGGATGCAGTGAGGCAAGACCATGGTTTCTCCATCAAGGTCTGAATCTCAGCCTGGGAGGTGGGCTATTCCTTGGATGCTCCATCTCACCCTGGAGTTGTGGCTACTCCTTATATCTGCTATGCCTAAATTCTCTAGAGTTCTTTTTATTCCATACTAGCCAATCAATGGATATGCTAATTTTGTTTTATAGTTAATAAATCTTTATATTAAGCTTTCCCTGTTCACGTTACTCTGTGGTTTCTCTCTCCTGATTGGACCCAGATTGATACGCCAGGCCTGAAGGCTGAGCCACCCTTAGACTTCTCAATTTTATGATCTGATAAATTCCATTTTTGCTGATGTTGGCTATAGATGGGTTTTATAACTGGAACTAGAAAAATTTAATACAAATAAGATCTATAAAATTAATAAGGTTAATACAGAGAAAATGATCTTAGAAAGTTTTATAAATATGCTAGAAGCCTGGTGCATGAAATTTGTGCATAGGGGGTGTGTGTCCCTTAGCCCAGCCTGCACCCTCTCCAATATAGGACCCCTTAAGGGATGTCTGACTGCCTGTTTAGGCCAGTTCCCAGTAGGATCGAGCCTAAATGGGCAGTCAGATATCCCTCTCACAATCCAAAACTGCTGGCTCCCTACCACTCACTTGCCTATCTGATTGCTCCTAACCGCTGCTGCCTGCCAGCTTGATCACCCCTAACCACTCCCCTGGAAGCCTGATCAATGCCTAACTGCTCCCCTGCCTCTAACTTCCCTCCCTTGTCAGCCTGATCACCCCAAACTGCCCTCTCCTGTTGGCCTGGTCATTCCTAACTGCCCTTCCCTGCCAGTCTGATTGTCCCAAACTGCCCTCCCCTGCTGGCCTATTGGCCCCTACTGTCCTACCCTGCAGGCCTGGTCCCCCACAACTTCCATCTCCTGCTGGGCATCTTGTGTTGGCCATCTTGTGTCCACATGGGGGTGTCAATCTTGTGTTGGAGTGATTGTCAATTTGCATATTACCTCTTTATTACATAGGATTTTATAAAAGTAAATTGAAATTCAAATTTAATTGATACAGATTCCAATTCTAGCAAACTTTTTCTCAGCTACACAGGGATAATATTATATTGATAACTTGGAATATGCTCTAAATTGTGTTTGTTTTTTTAAGCTATGGATAAATTTCATAATTTTGAACCAGGGCTTTAGTATAAGGGACTAGTTTCATTCAACACACTTTAGTACATGCAATGAAGAACCTGCCTCTCAGGAAACTGATAGAATTTCTCTCTCGGGGTGAATCAATTTAATCAAGTAAACATTAAGGAATTAATGCACTTATATTGATCCAGAGACTATCCAACATTAACATGTCTGAGTGAAATAATTTAATATAAGATATAGATACAGTAAGCTGAGTATCCTTAAGCAAAGAAATACTACAGGTTATTTTTAATTTTGGTTTGTGCTTTTATTATTATTTGATGTATGCACAGAAGTTGATTCTTAGCTGATTTTTCTACTATGCCATATTAATTAAAAAAAAAATCTGTCCTATTTTTAGAATAGACATAAATGGTGTAGCCAAATTAAGCATTCAAAGATAACAAGTTCTAAAAGATAGTCTCCTAGTGACAGATTCTGAGAGCCAAAAAATAGGAAAGAACACAGTGATTTGTATATAAATACACAATCATTATTGCATATCTTCAAATTTCCAATTAACTAAGATGACAACAAGCAAAAGTGTTCTAGATAGAAGTAGCCATTGGAATCAGGTCAACAAATATTTTAAAACTTAAAGAAATATTGACTAAAACCCAAAATAGGTAGAGTGTAAAACTCCCATTCACAAGCCTTCAGTGTCTGCTGTCTATAAAGAGTGGGTAGGTGGAGTCACCAGAATTTTAAGAGTCTCAACTCAAAGCCCATGTTTCTATGACTGATATAAAGGGCACAGAGATCATTATATGACTAAGGGGTTCCCAATTATTTGGATTAGGTATCTTACCACTGAATTTTGAAATATTACTGAGATTTGATATTTTCCTGGCTAATAAGAAGTTCTGTTTTTAAGAAGTAACTTGATTGGTTTCTGCCATTAGTATCTCTGAATTTTAAAGATATGTAGAAAGAATTCATGCATTCTTCTCTTACAAATTCTTTTGATGTTTTCAAAGAAAGGTTAAATTGATATTTAAACTGAAGTGTTGGATACTTAAAACTTGGTCTTTATTAATCAGAAAAAAATGAATTAGATAGTTTTCCTTTTCCAATCAGTTAAGAATGTATTAATTTAGTCTCATGTCACTATAAATAGAAAGTTTATGTTTCTGTTATCATATTGTCTTTTTTTTTTCAATTGCATTCTTCTTAATCTAACAATAAAAGTGAAGTAACATGTTACACGAGGGGATATGAAAAAATAAAACAAGGAGTTCCAGCAGGAGAATTGGGCCTGGTGCTCTGAGAACACTGGAAAAGAAACCGAATTACCTTTATTACACTTATGCTTCCCGCTAAAAACTTGACATGTGTTATTTTAGTAGGCTCCACGATGGCTTTGTAACAATGGCATTATTACTCTTCTACAGAGAAAAAAACTGAGGGCCAAAATAGTTAGGACTCTCGTTCTAACCCTAACTTGTCAAAATCCACAACCCATGGTCTCTCTATAAACCTTGTTCTTTCAATGGGAGAAAGAAGAAGAGGTTAGAAAACAGAGCCAAGATAGAGAATGATGAAGAAAAAGTCATTAGGTTGTTAACATATTTTTGCCTGTGGGTAAAATTGATTCCTTTGTATGAACCTTGTATGAATTTCTATGTCAATGTACATATCAATTCTGAGACAGATACCAATGTTAATACTTTAACAGGCACTCAGATATTCCTCTCACATGTGACAGTGTGACAGTGTGACAACAGGTAATACGGATTGAAGAAAATGTGATAGTGAGAAGCGGCATCCTTCTGTTTACCTGGTGGAGTTTCCTTGCAACTGGATGCTGTCTGCTCCTTATGAAAATATATATATATTTTTTGGCTAATTAAACAACATTCCTTTGGCCCAGTCCTTATACCTCTCAGGCTGGTTTTTGATGGGGATAATCTGAGAGGTGCTGGAGGGCAGACCTTTATTTTGTTGGCTGGAGAACAACATTACACTAAGTCACTGATGAGATGAAACAGAGGGTCAAACCTGGTGAAAGGCTATGTGACTCACTGGAAAGATCACAATGGGAATTCTCTAAGATGGTCAAGATAATGTTTAAAAAATATTCTGCAATAAATAGCATATTTTAAAAACACATACTAACATTTTGTTTGTGTGTTACTTGTTATTCTTTGTTCTTTTTTGATTATGCCACTGCCTTCACAACTAATGTTACAAAAGGACACTAAAAACATCAGCAAAATAATCTTTGGTGGCAGATCTCTTTTACATTCTACCACACAATTATTTCAATGGAATTCAGATATCCTCTAGAATCTATAAACTGTACTACAAAAGACTCACTCAACTACCTTCAGTAGACTCAAACAACTATAAAAAGAGGAGATTATTTCCCCCCAAAGTTCCAGATTGCATGGTTTGGTTTGATCTCCTCTCTATGATATGCATTTAGATTGCTTCATTACGCTGTTGGACATGCCTTTTCCCCTCAGCATGAGGAATACTATTGCCTAAAGAAAGTGGCAGGAGCTAGATGGCCCTGTTAGTCATTACCTCATACTGTTAAATAAATTACATTTCTTCTCAGGTGAAGCCTAAGTACATTTCTTTAAAAATCCCGTTATTTATACCCCTATCATTTTGCTCTTCCTCTCTCATGTTATACAAGCTTACAGTGATTCATAAATTCTTAAAAAGAGGACACTGTTTCGGGTGTGTTTTGGGCAACACGTAGTAAACCATGGATGGTGGATTAATATTGGAGAAAACATACTTAGGAACTTACTTGTTTCTTCTTTTCAATGTATGCATAAGAACATTTTATTTTTGTGACAGGAAACAGCCAAACTTCATCCCATCCCATATTTTATTTGAGATAAAAAGGAGTATATATAAATTGAGGACCATAATTTTAAAGCTTGGAAGTTTGTTTAAAAATAGAATGTGATGGAAAAGAGTTTGCCAGGTATCATAAACAGAACTAAAAGAGGAAGAAATCTCTTATATTTTTATTATTCTGTAGGAAATAAAGCTTACAATCTTTAGCAAACACAATTTGGATTTATCTGGACTATGTTTTTCAAGTTTGTTATAAACCCAACTCCAATATTTTGAAACTATGGCTTCAAATCAAAGCATATATCTCTAAGAAGCAATTCTTTTATGATCTGGGGATAAAAGACAAGCTCAGCTTTGTTTCCTTTAAAATTCCTCACTATGAATGTTATTATAAATGAGCAATTATAATTATTGCTGGCAGTTTTTGCAATATACATTTTAGAGATATTTCATAGTCAAATAAGTATATCAAACTTGTTATGTAGAGCACATATATTCTGTACTACTTCATGGTCATACAAGTAGAGGGTAGTGAATGGTGTGTGCTGCAAAATTTATGACCTTCTGCTAAGACAAAATTTCATTCTTTAAAAATTTATTGCTGCTTTATAACAGGGAGCTAATTCTGCTTCTTTTATAGCTGTCAACTCCCTATTTATCTTACTGACTCTAATTTATGGGGCTAGGAAAAATATTCCTCCATTTCAATAAAAATGTCTTTCACACAGAAAAACAGTGATATCTCTGCATACTATGACATTTTTGAAACTAATTACTAGTAAATGTACAGAGAACCTAAAAAAACTCCAAATATTAACTAATAGGTGTAATTTGTTGATGTACTTCAGTGGTGTACAACAATGAGGTTGACAGATATTTGAACGGTACTATAAAAAATCAACTTTATGATCTTAAATTTCTGAAAGAGGAAATATAGAAGCTCTTGAAGATCAGATATATCCTAAGAAACTAAAGCCAAATAAGGAAGATGTTGGGAGAAAACACATATAAAAAGTGTTTCCTGAATGATAGAATTTTGGAACATTATTCATAAATACTCATAATATCCCTAAAAATACCATCAAGGTGTGTGCCAGAGTATATGATTTATCTTTTAGCTAATTCTACCTCCTTTCAAGGGAAAAACCACAACATTAATTTTAAAGAGTCTGTCTATGCAGATGTAACCAATGGGGTACTCCCACAGGTAAGCTAAGGCTGATTTCCTGAAAGCTTATCTCTAGTCATATATATATATATATATGTATGTGTGTATGTATATATATTATATATATGTGTATATATATTATATGTATATATATTATATCTATATATATATGTGTGTGTATATATACATATATAATTTTTATTTTTTATCCTTTTTTGATAGCTACAGAGCATTTTGTCTTTGACTTTTGAGTTTTTTTATTCCAAAGAATACTGAAGGTCTGCCTGCTCCATTCTTGGCTTTGATTTAACAAACTTTGAATAATGGGTAGAGAGAGCTGAGAGAATCAAGGAGAATAAAGTGCTTAAAAAAGAAAAGGGTGATTTTTAAAAGTAGGAAAAGAAAAAGGAGGAAGGTGAGAAACTGGATTTCAGGAAGAACAATTTTGAGAGACAGACTTTGAGACCATTGCAAAAATAAATTTTAAGAGATATTAACAACTATTTCAGAATTGAAACATACTTTAATACACTTTATTAAACTTAAAAATATATTTATGCTGAGTGATTTTTTTAAGCCAGTCTATGCTATGCTGAGGCCATGTGTGCCTGGATTTTTGTACAGATAATGAGGATGTATCATGCTCCATTTTTTTCCTTATCCTTGATTTTAGAATGTTCCTTCAGGAACAATATATCCTGAATTCTCTTAATCCTGAGGAACATGTTTTCTTGGAAATACAGTTTTTAAATTATTAGAACTTTAACCCGGCCAGGGTTGAGCACTGACCTTTGGACCAGGAGATAAGGTTCAATTTCCCATTTCGGGCACATGCCTGGGTTGTAGGCTTGATCTCTAGTAGGGAGTGTGCAGGAGGAAGCCAGTCAATGATTCTCTGACATCTTTGATGTTTCTATCTCTCTCTCCCTCTCCTTTCCTTTTGGAAATTAATAAAATATACATATTTTAAAGATTATTAAAATTTTAGATTTTTATTGAAAGCATGGCATTAAATTTTTCCATCTTTGTATTTTTAAGTATAAAACTGCTTCAGGCTTATTTGAAAAATTAATTGTTAAAAGGCAAAGTACAATCTCCATTGCATTCACCCCCATTCTCATTTTTCTAATATCATCATTATTGACAGTTTTGTTGTATATTCCTGCTCTTTACATATCCCATACTGAAAAAAATAATCAATACCATTTTTTGCATTTTAAGCTCAAACCTGATCCTACAATTGAACTAGCAATCACAATTCTTTCTATTGTACTAGTTCTAGAGTTCCTTTAAAAGATCAACAATGCACAATCATACATATTAATCATCTTCAGCCTTACTCGGGAAAGCCCCATTTTCTATCAAAACACTTGAAGTGTTTTGTTTGTTTGTTTTTTTTGTCACCATGTTTATGTTTTTACTAGTTAGAACTGGCTAAGTGATGTTGCACTAACAAACGATTCCATAACAGCATTTATTCCTGACTTACACTATTGTCTGTTGTGGGTCAGTCAAAGCCTTCACTCATCAGTCATTCAGGACCCAATACTATGTGCTTCTACTTTTTCAGAGCAGTGGGAAGGCACACAATGATATGAACAGTCGTATCTAAACTTCTAGCTGGAAGTGAGACACATCACTTCTGCTCCTTTTTCATTGGCCAAAGCAAGGTGCAAGGCAATGATTAATTTCAAAAGAGGGGAAAAGTTTAGTTCTGATGTGTGCTAAAAACTTTGGTGGGCACAATATAATACTCAGCATTTTTTTTTGGTTCAACTCTCAAGTCTACTTTTGGTAAGGACCAATATTTTACATTATTGCTTCCTATTTTCATCCTCAAATATGTATTTTTGCTTTATGTGAATATGTTTTAGGAGAAGAATTCATAACATGAACATAAGGTCATTATCACAATGTTTTTATTGACTTAAATTCCAAAAGTTAAATTCCCCAAATCTCACAGATTTCCCAAATACAGACATTTCATTCCAATTCTATCTGCATTTTTTAGACAATTAGTTTTATATATTATCTCATGGAGTTCTTTCCTTTCTGCAATTCTTTGTTTGTTTGTTGGGTTATAAAAGGTAAATAACAGAACAATTTAAACCAGCATTGGGTTTTCAAAGCATGGCATAAGCTTATTTGACTCGTATAGACCTTAGTAATAATAAATGTTTACTGATTAGTGGTTAAATGCCTGATGTATTTATTTTTAGGCCAGGTTTTCATTTTTTCCAATCTAGTTCATGGAGAGCAAAATCATATGTGAAACAGTCACACTGAACTTGGCCAACAACAAAAGGCTATGACTATAGTGCCTGGAAGAATGCTTATTCGTTATTCCCTAGACCAGCATATTTCTCAGCACAGACAAGAGCATATACTGTAACTATGGAAAATCTGGGGAACTGGAGCTCTTGAAAATACCATTTATGCTACATCAAACTTGAGCCTACTCAGGCAATGTAAATCTTTCCCATATGTGATGACTGTTTGCTGCCCAGCTTCCAATTCTAAAGGACTCATAAACATCCCAAATACTCCTTTTTAATTTCTACCAGGACTCTGTAGCTATCTTATGCTTATAGTTGAAAAACACATACACAGTTCTCTAATAAGCTAGAAAGAGAGATATTTCACTCTGGGAAGAGGAAAAAATACAACCTTATAATTCAGGTATAAATTTAAGACATTTTTATATTCCAGGATAGATTTAAATTTCAATAAAAGTAAATTGCCCTTTAAATTATAGACACAATAATATTAAAGACTGCAAAAGCACTATCTATCTTGAATTTTGAATTGTATTCTAAGACTCTCAATGTTTTGGCCCAGTTTATAGATATGGGGATATTCACAGGCCAAAATCAAGATATATGATGTAAGAAAGAATGACTTGTGCTCCTACATGGGGAATAAGAGGCAGTCTGAGAGATGTAAAATGGCCACTGAATTAGTAAATTTCTCAAGGCACTTAGATGACTTAAAACAGTATTTCTTAAACTGTGGTCCATGAACCACCTGTCTCATAATCACCTGGAGTTTCTGTTAAAATGCATAGTCCAGAGCCCCATACCAGGTTAATGGAATCAGAGAATGGGCAAGGACCCAAAATCTGCATTTTAAGTTCTCCAGGTGATTTTTTTGCACCTGCAAAAAAGAAAAAAAAATCTAAATCCACAGATTTATTGAAAGAAGACAGGAGAAAAGAATATTTTAAATTAAAGCCTTAAAAAAGATGCTTCAGAAATTCAGGCAATGAAGCAGTCTTACTTAAATCTTAAAGTAAGAATCTCGTATTCTTGGAATAGCAAATGCTATACTGCTGGTTGAGTAAGACATCTCAAGGGAATTTTAAAGTATTCTTAACATCACATCTCAGGCCCAGCAACAGTTCCCATAGGGAATGCATTGAAATCCTGTCACTGACTTCGCCATCCCCATAAAGTCATCCAGTAGTCGACCATGACTATCAGAAGTTCAGAGCAGACATACTCCTGCAGACTACTTGGATTTCTCTGATTACCAATACCTTTAATTTTCTTCTTTCTGCTACCACACTGCTAGTTCAGCCATACTCCACATTCTCTAGGATCAGATTTGGGGTTCCTTACTATAACCCGAGTTTTTTGCTTTTTCTGGTGTATTTTTATCTAGGATCTAATTCCCAGTTGTTTAATGAAACTACATCTTGCTATCCATTTCAATCTTAAGAAGAGTCCTCTTCTCTTCGCCAGCCAATCTGCTGACTGATTTCTCTGAAAATGAAAGCAAAGCCTGATGCACCTGTTTATTATACCTGATCTTTGCCTATCATCTTGTTCACTCTGGCTGGATGGATCTCATTTGCCACATCATGGTGCCCTTGATGTTCACTGCTTCCCCAAATTAAACCACAATGTTGTAAACCTGTGGGCTGCTATGCCTGGCTTTTCAGAAAAGATTTTCATTTAGAGCCTTCATTTGCATATAGTGACAATTTCCCACCCCACCCATGTATACAAGTCTACTTCTGCATACCACCCCTCTCTGTCTATAGCCTGGGTAACAGTAAACTGGGCCACATCCAGTCATTTGCCAAGTTTTGGCCAAGAAATTCCACAGATGTCCCAGAGGACTGGTGAAAACCTAAATAGGCCATGAGTTTGGAAAAATTTCACAACAGTAAGATGAATAAAGAATTTCTCAGGACTTAGATCTTCAGAGGGGCATTCTGGCAAGTCCAAATTTAGCCTTTATTCTGTGAGTAAACTGTAAACCCCTCAGAAAGCCAGTAAGTGATTTATTTTTTTCTTTCTGTTTTTGATCTCTTTGGAGTCCATAGATACTGAGCAGATGTTACTTTTGGGGCAGTTTAATTGTGCTTTAAGAACATGAGTAAGGATCACTCATTACTAATAAGGACTCATTTTATAAGGAACTTTTAACCAGGCAACAATCCTTTTGAGCAATTTACCAAAAGTTCATCATTTGCTCTGTGTAACTTAAGATAACTTCAGTAAGGATTAGAAAGATAGCAAGTTTCTGGTCCTTAGAGATTAGAATATGAATGAAACAGAAACTAAAGTAGGAAGCTCCATTAAGAGGTTGAGAGTAGAGATTTTTCTATAAGATTACTCTTCATTCCCTAATCCTTTCACCTGTATAGTCCAGACCTAAACAAGTCAAATCCTACACTTTGTCTTTCTAACCTTGATATTCCTCCCTTCAAAGAAACAGAAGTATAATTCAGACTTTTGATAAACTTATAAACCATTATTTCTACACTAGCATTTTACAGAGTAAAATAGATAGCTAAAATAAATTTGTTATATATATATATATATAACATGAAATTCCTGAAATTCCTAAAATAAATTTGTTATATATATATATATATATATATATATATATAACATGAAATTCCCAGTGCATGAAATTCCTGCCTGGCTTGTGCCCTCTTGCAGCTCAGGGGATATTTGACTGACAGCTTAGACCTGGTACCCCCAGAGAGCGGGCCTAAGCTGGCAGTCAGACATCCTTTGCACTGTCACTGAGGCAGGAGAGGCTCCCACCATTGGCACTGTGCTCACTAGTTGTGAGCCTAGCTTCTGGCTGAGCAGAGTGCACTGATCACCAGGGGGAAGCTCCTACATTAAGCACCTGCACCTGGTGATCAGTTCACATCATAGCAACCAGTTGTCCTACTGTTCAGTCAATTTGCATATTAGCCTTTTATTATATAGTATATCTTACAGAGCAGGAAGGAATGAATATTGTTCTGCAAAATCCAGTATATAAAATGTAATTTTCTTATTTTTTTTTAAATACTGTTTGATGGCAAAGATGGCAAAAGCTTAATCTTGGTTAAACCAGAGTCTCCACTTTCCTGGGACTGTATAACCTCAGGGATCTCCAAGGTTGCATGTCTTGGATGGGGGAAAGTAGGGATTCCTTACATAGTCATCATCTTCCACACATGGGCATCTCTGAGATGCTGTTTCCTCTTTTCTTCTGTTCTTGGTCACCAGTCCACAGATCCAGAGATTAAGTCCTCCTTGCCGTAACTCCCACCTCCTCTGGTTTGGCTCTCACTGTCCCTTCTCTTACCCTCTTGGCTGCACACAGGGCATGGGGATAGGTGGAGAGGCTGTTTTGGACATGTCTGCCTGGATACCCAATTCTAAGACCTGCTATCAAGCAGAAAAGCACTAAAAAATGATTCTGAGTTTTTTAGCCTTCATGTGCTTCACACAGGAAGTGATTCACAGATTCCTATGCTCTTAGATCTCTCCAGTCTGATCCAATTCTTCAGTTCTGTCTCCCACATGCAGCTCAAGGAATGGTGCCAAGGGTGGCAGTATATGGGGCCTTTACTCAGAATCCTGTCATCCTGCAAGAGCTCAAGGTCACCTTGTTCCCTCTGATTCTCCCCTCTGGACCCACTACCCTAAGAATCATTATCTGCTCTTAGCAATGGGATTGAGAGATCTGTTTTATTTGGTTGTTGTCATTGTTGCTATAATTTAAACTTTAGATTCTGAGGCTTAATTGAGTTTAGCCTTTTGAATCTCAAAACTGTTTTAAACAACAACAACAAAAAAATCCAAAGTACTTTTTCTTCTGAGTCATTATTTTCTGAGGCAGTATTTTTGTAAAATAAATGAGATTTGAGCGAATGTAAGGAACAGACTCAGTGCTGACATTCAAGAAATACTTTGAGATGTTTACTCATGGTTTAAGTTTCTGTCATATGGAAGGGCTGCTGAAACTCTGACAAATCTGAGCAAGTTAAGAAAAGCAAAGTATAATAAAACAATAGAATGCTTATCATCTTTATTTATAATAATAAAAGGCTAATATGCTAATTATATCAGATGTCCTTCAGGGCGTCATTCTGGACATCCTTCTGATAAAGCCAGGGCCGGAGGGAAGCAGCCCAGATCCTGGGTGCTTGCCGGTGGCCAGAGAAGGGAAGCACAGGTCCAAGGTGCTGGAAGAAAGTTGACGGCAGCCAGGAGAAGAAAGGCCTACTCTTGTACAAATTTTCATGCATCAGCTCTCTAGTTATGACAAAATATATGTAGAGCAGAAATCTGAAGTATTTCACCAAGTGGGAATAAAAGTAAGCTTGTGTTTTTTGTCTCTGTCCTTTTACATCCCAATGACTGACCAGGTATCTAATCTGAAAAGCTGACAAATACTTTAACATATCCTTGAGTGAGAACACCTCATACAGGATTCATACACTTTTGTAACAGTAAGACTAGAGAAATATGGGGTTCTCTAATTGGCCATTCAGGTGTCAGGCACTGTGTTGAGCACTGATCATACAAAAATGGAAGACAAAGTCCCTGTCCTTATAATGTAGCTGAGCTAGGAGAGTGGGCCATTGAAGTAAGAAGTTAACAGGCAAAGGGATGGGGGCCATTGGAAATACTATGGGAGCAAGGGACAGAGATGGAGCCAGAAAGAGCATCTCAGAAACGGTAATGATTTCCCAAAGACAAGCCCCAACAAGCAGCCTAGGCTGAAAAACCCCCTGCATGTGGCAAAGAACACACAGGAGAGGCTACAGAGAAATGCTGAGCCTAATGTTTATAAGAGAACGTGGTAGAAGAGGTTACAAACCCAAGGGGAGAAAGGGAAGCATTCACGCTTATCAAGGTATTATCCCAAGACGTTTTCTCCCAATATCTGTGTATAGGGGTGTGTGTGTGTGTGTGTGTTCATTAGAAGTATGGTATTTCATATTATAAAACTGCCATGACTTAACGTTGATATTTTTGAAATGTGTAAGTATATCTCTGACACAGAGATTTACTTTACTTCAAAGAACTCTGTGGAGCATTGGGAGTTGCACTTTGGGGATGATTCTAAACATTTCATTATTTCATTTGTGATGTATGTCACATACTTCCATTTCAGAAATTTAGCCAAGCAAACAGTGTTTAAAGGGCTTTCTCCACCAAAAGCAGCTCCTGTGATTTAGAGGATAGATCTCTGATATACACACTGAATTCCAATTATGGAAAAGTAAAGAGAAGACTAGGATTTATTTCTATTATAATTGTGAGACTGTCAAATGCAATGAATATTCAAAAAAGTTGCTGGGATTATTGTAAGGCACATGTTCATAAAGAGGAAGCATGTTGTAGTCTTGCTCTATGACCATTGATAAGTCACTTATCCTACTTTGGACTGTTTTTAATCATTCTATCTAATAAAGAGGGAATATGCTAATTGACTTCCATGCCCTCAAAGATGGTGAAGCCCACAGCCACAAGATGGCAACGCCTTGTCCCTTTAGCCCCGCTGAGGCAGCAGTAGCAGCATGGCTGGGTCCACCCTCAGATGGGTCAGGCCACTCTGCACGCCTGCCTCCCAGTCCCCCAGGGCCGGCCTGAGGCACAGCAAGCCTCGGATGGTGGCTGCCCAGCTACCCAGGGCCAGCCCAAGGCAGTGTAACCAGGGCCCACCAAGCCTTACACTGCCGGCAGTGGCAGCAGCAGATGTATGATGGGGGCATCACCTTCCCCTGATTGTCAAGTTGCCTCCAGACCCTGAAGACTCCCAGTGTGTGAGAGGGGGCAGGCCAGGTTGAGGGACCACCCCTCCCTCAAGTGCATGAATATCCATGCACCGAGTCTCTAGTTAAGAATAAAAGGAGGCTTAATTGCAATATCTTTGAAATCCCATCCAACCCCCTATTGTCATTATTTGTGCAACTTCCATTTTTAAGTAATTAATGAGTTGATTAAGGAAATGAAATAAGCCATAGAAGCCTTTGATGCTAAGAAAGAACATAAGTTCTGTGACACAAATAACTTGGCAGTTTCTGGGGGAAAGCATTAGAGCAGACACTAATAATAGCTTTAAAAAACCATATTGAATTCTAAGGCATATGGTCAGTTTGTCTACTCAAAGGGACAGATTCATGCTGATTTGGAAAAGCTAAATTAACCTATTATTCCAGGATCAAATTATAGTGAAATAATATTCCTGGCATACATCTGAAAACTTGTACTCATTACTTTGGAGTATTCCCACTTAAAATGTGACTGTTTCCTGCATTGGTTATTAAATTCAAAGAAAAGCAGTGTGCAAATGAAGCAGACAGCCTGTTCAAAAAACCTGGGATCGATTCCTAGCCACTCTACTTATTTGCTTCATGACTACAAGGCTGAGTCAGAAAGAAAAAAAAAAGAGAAAACCCATAGAAACATTGAATAAAGAAGTGTTTATTTGCATCATCAATTTGTAGTTATTTTTTTAAAAAAATGCTTTGTTTTACTTTTCTTGCTCCCCTTTCTTAAAAGAAAGAAATGGGAAAGAATATGCCTTTGTCTCAAAACAAAATAAAACACCCATTTGCCTTAGTTTGACTACACTTGTAATTGAACCAATGTCATTGATATTGCCTGGGCTTAACTTTAGCATAAACTTTTTCATAAAACACATCGAACTCATAAATAAATAAAAATAAACCAGTCTGTTTAATATAAATTGGATCCTACTTTTTAGAATGTTAATAAAATGTGCTTTTTTGAGCACTAAATGAAGGGATGCATTAGAAGTGCACAGGGAATTGGAGCTGGCACATATAAGGGTTTGATACATGTTAACCATTACTGGTACCCCAATTTTATGTAAAAAAGAAAATTGAGATTTAGAATTATTAAGTAACTTGGATAGGATGATACATGTTAAATGTGCCCAACCTAAAATTCAATTCCATAGCCCTTAACCCTACTATAGACTCATTGGCATTTTGAGCAAGGTGGTAGCCATTGAATGGAGAAAAGGTATGCCAGAAATATATATTTTAAAATTCTGTAATAACTGTCACCTGGTGTACATGAAGTGAGGGAAAAGATAAAGATGAAGGGCTGGTTTGAGTGCATAAACGATGTTGAGTTCGAAACACAAGAATACTCGAGACAACAGGGGCTCTGGCTGGCATGGTAACTAAATAAGGTGGTGCCATAAAGTGTGGGCGGAAAGGCAGCACAGTTCCCTGCCAAGCCAAAGGTCCTGATGCATATGCTGTGCATACAGCGGGTGGGGACCTTCATGACAACTCGCACAAAGTGTGAATTAGAAGAGGACTTGCTAACCACAACTCTACATTGTGCTTTCAGTTGAAACCATGGGTCTGGATACAATCTTCTGAGGAAGTGTAAAGGGGGAAAATGAAACAAACACAGATACTCAGAACCAGAACCAGGAGGTGGGAGGAAGACAGGAGCCCTCTAAAGAGAGTGAGGGAAATAGAGGCAGAGCCAAAGGCTATTACAACATCCTTAATGTCAAAGACAAGAAGAACATGACCGAAAACAGTGTAAAAGACAAAAGGAGCCAAGATGAGCACAGAAATAAAGCGCTGTTGGATTTCACAGTTCATTCAGCCATCATTAGCAACTCCTGAGAGGTATTTTCAGTTTTACGGTAGAAATAAATGCCAAACGGCAAAGGGTTATAGAGTCAGAGGGAGGTGAGGAAGCAGAGACAGAAAAATACACATTTTTCTTGGCATCAGGAAGAGAAAGGTTGGATTAGAAAGTTGAGTGTTTGTTTGTAGAGCTGCAGAGGCTTGTATGTTGGGTGTGCACTGAGGAAAAGCAAAGATGCAAGTAAGAAAATATAATTTCTGAAGCAAGTCCCAGTTTCATCTTCATAAATATTTTGTTAAAAAATTCCATGAACAACAGTGGCCCAGGAAATGCTTTAGCAAGTACTCATTAATGAAATGACAGCTGTTTTAAGTGTTCCCATAGCTGCTGTATGTTTATCACCCCTTGTGTAATAAAGACTCTGGCATGGAATCTTGAGTTCTTCCTTTAGTATGAGAACCCTTCCGTTCCCTGAGGATTTTTCAGAGAATAGGGTACATGGTTGACCTCTTACTCAGACAGAAGGAAACTGTGCTTTCACCTCTTGCCCCTGAATAAATTTATCACCCAGTCATTACTTTTGGATGGATTTAGATATTAGACTGAAAGCTGGAATTCTAGGGTCTAGACGAGTAATATTTCTGGACTTATTTTCCTTACTTTGTGAAAAGAGGGGTTTGGACTTGTGAATTTCAAAGTCATTACAGCTCTAAAATAATCAAATGAGCAAAAGTCATCTAAAAATAAATGGTTCTCCTTATTTTATTATTGACAGAACACACTAAAACAATGTAGATCCTTAACATGTATCACTATGTACTGTATAGCCATAGAATAGACTATTATACAGTCATAATTTTTTTCCAAAGTGTTCTGAATGACATAGAAAAAGTTCCCAGAAAAATGTTAAATGATAGAAAGTAGAATCCAAGTATGCAATAGTAAGCTAATTTTATAAAAATAAAAGAAAAATTGACACCATATTATAGACACAGTTACAGAAAGAAATCTGACAATGGGAATGAATCCACTACAGTGTGGAATGCGTGACAAAAGTTTATTTCCCTCTTATATTGTCACTCTTCATAATCATGGTTGTTATATCCCTTACTAGAAGCCTGATGCACAAAGATTCATGTTAGAATGGGCCTTCCTTTTCCTGGCTGCTGGCATTGCCTTTCCACTCTGGCCCAGCCCAGGAGAAGTTACCCCTTTCTGCTCCAGCCCCGCCTTCCCAACCTGCCCAGAGGCCCTGAGAGACCAAGTGTGGGGCAGAACAACTGCGTCATCACTATGGCAATGATGCAAGCATCCTGCTTGCCCCTAGTCACTCAGAGCCTCTATATGCAAATTAACCACCATCTTTGTTGGGTTAATTTTCATACTCTGATTGGCTGTGGGTGTAGCAGAGGTACAGTCAATTTACATGTTTGTTTATTATTAGGTAAGATTGGTAATGTTGGGCATTTTACACATGAGGTTTGCAGGAAGGTTGTCTTCAATTCCATTGTATTCAGTTCTACTCATAATGTTTTCAAGTGTTGGGATGGACATACAAGTATTATCCTCCCTGTGGGACTAGCGTGTGCTCCAGAGGACACCCTTGGTATTAAACATAGTCAAAAGAACGTGGGTTAGAAAGAGAAGCTAAAGCAAAAGGAAATCACTCCTTAGAATTATTTTTATTTTTTGTTAGTTTGGAAAGATATCAGTGTTTACCTAGAACTCTGTACTTATACAATCTTTAAAAATTACTCTTTAAAATTTTAAGATGACCAGTATTATATTTGCTGTTGCCCAGCCAGTGCAGCTCAGTGGTTGAGCAATGACCTGTGAACCAGGAGATCATAGTTCAATTTCTGGCCAGGGCACATACCTGGGTTGTGGGCTCCATCCCCCATGGAAGGCATGCAAGAAGCAGCAAATCAATGGTTCTCTCTCATCATTGATGTTTCTATCTCCCTCTCCCTTCCCTGCTGAAATAAATAAAAATCTATTTTAAAAAATTGTCTTAGAACCAGCCATAAATCTATTCTTCTATTTTCATCCTATTTTTAACCAATAAATT
Organism: Lasiurus cinereus; assembly: GCA_011751065.1. Classification (NCBI taxonomy): domain Eukaryota; kingdom Metazoa; phylum Chordata; class Mammalia; order Chiroptera; family Vespertilionidae; genus Lasiurus; species Lasiurus cinereus. The sequence continues at coordinate 50,626,675 of JAAGEH010002528.1, read as the reverse complement.
AACACAAAAAATAATATCCTATATAATAAAAGCATAGTATGCAAATTGTCCCCTTGGCTGAAAGTTGTCCAGGAGTTCAACCAGGGGGTGGAGCCAGCTGGGGGATTGGAGGGAGGCCCTGGCTGGTGACTGGCAGCTGCTAGGGACCCTATCAGTGCATGAAATTTTGTGCACTGGAGCCTCTAGTTAGTAAATAAAATAATAGCAATATCTGCTTGTAGCAAGTGTATTATAAATTCCTTAACACTTTCAGTAAAATATACCAAATAAAAGGATACAGTAAAAAAGGCTGACACTTTCATGTCCTCCAACTCTACTTTTTAAATTATTATTGACTGCAGGTACTAGATGTTTTTTCTTCATAGCAATTTACAATTTCAAATTGTGTTTGCTAATAGCAATTTCATAATTTATTAAGTAGCATTGCTTAATGAAGTCTTCATGTTTTATCATGACCCAGCAGTGAACTAATACTTCAGTAATAACAAACACTTCAGTAATAAAATATGAAGTATAAAACACATAATTTTAGTATATTTTATTTGTTAATGCCCTTTTAAAATATATAAAATTTTATTGACTTTTTTACAGAGAAGAAGGGAGAAGAATAGAGAGAAACATCAATGAGATGAGAGAGAAACATTGATAAGCTGCCTCCTACACACACCCTACTGGGGATGTGCCCACAACTAAAGTACATGCCCTTGACCCGTCTGCAGGCCAACTCTCTGTCCACTGAGCCAAATTGGTTAGGGTTGTTAATGCCCTTTTAATTTAAGAATTGCATTCAACAAAAATGTACTGCATGAGTTAGATGCACGAAAAGAACTTTGGTCTTTAATGATATCACCTCTTAAATTGTCCAAAATACCAATTTAATACATCAAATAAAGGCATTTCATATAGAAGGACAGACCTGAGTCATTTTTAACATATTTTTGAGAGGTTATAACTGAAAATGCGCTAAATGTGGATTTTTATGAGAACAACATAATTATCTTTCCCTGTTCAACACCTTCAGAAACATCCATAGCTTCTCCCACCTGTCCACCACCTCCAGAATTCAACTTGACAACCCCTGAGAAACCATAAATCATGCTCACTGAATTCTAGTTCATAAGTGGGTAGATTCTGAGGCTTTGGGTAAATTTTTGTGAGGTTATATTAAGAAGGACTGTAATTTATTTCAGTGGTTTCTTCTTTTTCTAGTTTTAAACAGTATTTTGTGAACAGCAATGTGTATTCATAATGGCATTGAGTTTTCAGGAGGCTTATATTTAGGCCTGTGGTAGTATAGTTCTGATTATAAAATATAATCATAAAATATATGCTCCTTCATATGTGAAATTCTAATTAGGTACAGATATAAAAAATAAGTTTTGATTAAACCAAAAGACTCAGTCAAGTAAAGAAAAACTTTATTGCATTGTTTCAAAATATATATTTTTTAACTCTAAAGAGCTGTATTTTAATTGGAATAAGATTTTATTTTAAAATAACTCTAATTGTCTCTTATTCCATTTAACAGAGAGAACAGGGAGTAAAATAAGTTAAATCTCTAGCTTTTAGATAAATAATACTTCCAAACATATATAGATTCTAAATTTATTGTTGCATACAAAAGAAAGTCCCCAATTCATTATTTGAAACAGAAAGAGTTGCCATATACACTGCAAGAGGCTTTAACAGCCAGAAATAATTTCTACAATGACTATGTGAAATGTGTATTTAAAAAATTACTTAAGCTAAACCCTACCCAGCTTGGCTCAGTGGATAGATCATCATCCTGTGGACAGAAGAGTCCTGGGTTTGATTCTAGTCAAGGACACATAACTCAGTTGCAGGCTTGATCCTGGGTCCTGGCAACCAATTGATATGTCTCTCTCACATGGATGTTTCTCTCTGTGTGTCCTTTCCATTCTCTCTAACAATCAATGGGAAAATATCCTTGTGTGAGGATTAACAGCAACAACATATATATTCTATATAATAAAAGGCTAATAGGCAAATAGACTGAACAGCAAAACAAGTAGAACTGAACAACCAGTTGCTATGATGCTGTGGGCTGAGCACCAGGGGATGTGCGCAGAACATGGTGGGCATTGGCCGCCGTGGGATGGTGGAGTAGATGAGCGGGGGGCACCAGACCAACCACAGCGGGTGTCAGTCACTGTCTTCAGGGCAAGCCTCTGGTGGTTACTGAAAATTCTTTGCTCCTGCATGCCACGGTCCTGCCCTGCTCTTGCACCTGCTGCTTGCACTGGCCTCGCTTGCACCCTCTGCCAGTGACTGGAGCCAGCCCTGATTGCTCAATGCCATTAGTGGGTGCGAGTGGTAGCTGCTGGCCCCAATTGCCCCTCAGGGTTCACCACCTCCCCCTGCTCCTGCTCACACCCACTGCTGGTGCTGGAGCCAAGTGGCTGCTGGTACAAGTGGCAGCTGCTGATCCTGATCACCCATGAGGGTTTCTCTACTACCTACTCCTGCTCCTGAGCAGTGATTGGGGCAGCAGCTGCTGCTTGCACCCACTGCTGGTGCCAGCCCCAATTGCTTCACACCTTCAGCAGGTGTGAGCAGGGCCAGTGCTGTCATGCATGGGAGTGGTGGCAGCAGGAGCAGGGGTGCTGGCAGACAGGTAACAGGGGTCACAGCAGGAGGACCAGGTAGGGGTGCAGAGGATGGGCTGAGACCCGTCTCTATGCCTACCACCACAGCCTCATGGCCCACAGTTCCTTTCAAGATGCACGAATTTGTGCACTGGGCCTCCTAATATATAAAATAAACAATAACAAACCCAAAGGGCGTCTAACACAAAGGCCTCACAACATATTTCTGAAGCGTATGATCAAGTAATTAGCAATGGACTCTAATTAAATTTAATCTGGGACTTAGAATTATCTTGGAATCCCTTTATGGTTTCACATATTTGTCTAATATTTGTAGTTTTTTCTTGTGTAGAGTGGGATTAATAAATGTGATTTCCAGCATTGTCAAGATCATTGAGAAGCTAGTGATTCCTTTTGTTCTGAAATGCACAACATAAAATATATTGAATATAAGGAAACTTATATGGTATTATTAAGTGCAACGTACACAGTTTATAAAATTGCTTTATAGTATTTTCAGCTTAAATGAAATTACTTACAAGTAAGGAGACCATTTAAGAAATCAAGATATCATTGAGAAAATTAACCTTGCATTATTTTTGTCCCTAAAGCATAATCTCCATACAGAGGAATTACACAGACTACAGGATAAATATTTTTCCTTTTCTCTCTTCTCTACAAAGCATTATCATGCAATTTCCCAGCCACGTACGCATGTGAACAGCACATGCCTGAACTGAATGGGATTAAAACAAAACACTTAATACTTGATTAACATTAAGTCTGCCCCTTGGGGCTTGATTAGTCACTGATTCCTTAACATATACCTCCAATAACTTTATAAAAAGGAGAAGAACCAGGATTTTTTTGTATTAGATAGCAATGCCTTACTTTTCCCAAAGCCACATCCATGGCAACTTCTACTGCAGAACATAAGTAAGAACTTGGACACAAACCAAAAGTCTCCTGAGCACCTAAAATAGATGTTGCTGTGTCTATGCACTTTGCTACATGCATTTTTCTCATGAAAGAATCTCATGGGTCCTTGGAGAATGTTACTGTCTCTCATTCCACCTATACTATTTTATAAACCTTTTTTTCCTCTGGTTTTCTTGAGCCCAGCACAAAATAAATAATAATTATACAGGGGTAGTTGAGATTGAAAGGAGTTGTTCGAGGAATGCAAACTTTCCACACTGATAAACAACAACAACAAAGTCACACTTCCATATGAATGGTGCACACAAGAGAAAAAAAAATGTCCTATAAACATAATACAAGAATTTTGAAGAGCACTGTGATTGTGTGATCTTCTGACATAAGAAGTAATAGCCTTACACACCACAAAATAGGCCCCCGGAGTACATTACATTATAGAATAGTTCTACAGTGTGTATACACAAGGAGAATGCTGAGTAATTCAGAAAAATTGAATTAAATTTAGTTCCCTCTAGACAGAGATCAAAATATAGAGTGGATCTCAAAAAGTTAACTATCCCAAAATAACCAAGTTCTTTCTAAAGCTTTTAGATTTTTAGTGGTGAACTTGTAAGCTTTCACTTTTCTTGCAAAGGCCATATATGTAGAACTCCTTAATTGTTTCTATTATTTGTCTTTGATCAGTAGCAAATGGTATAAACCAGCTACCTGGTTCTCTGAGAAAAGAGTGACACCTTGGATGACAGGGGTGGAGTCCTTACTGTCCCCTGCACTGCCACTGTGGACTTTTCTCCTTTTTGCTCCTAGCACCCCTCCAGAGTTCAGTGATTTGAAAACTTATTGCAAATATCACTCTTCTTAGGAATGTACTTCCCTAAGTAGATGAGCTTCAATAAGACAAATTTCATTAAAAAAAAGAAAAAGAAAAAGCAGGTTTACCATTTTTTTTTACATAAATGGGAATAAAAGGAAGGGTTAAAATTAACAATTAAATATAAAAGCAAACTAGAAGTTAAAACCTCAATTCAAAAAATTATGTTTTTCAGGTCCGATTCATGAAGTTAATAAGGGGTCAGTTAGCCTCCACTAAGTCAGTTAAAGTGCCTGGATCGTCCCTGCCCTAGTCCTCTTATCTGATTGGCTCTATATTGGTTCTATACTTCAAGTGGAAGATGCATTAATCTATCCCTCCCCTTTAGTGGAGAACATTCTGTACATTCTGTAATGTTAAAGCATCTCCCTCTTTATCCCACACAAACAATAAGCACAAAAACCTCCCATGACAAGAAGCATAGCAGAACAAAGCTCAACTCTGCTTTAAAATAAAAGAGCAACAAAGATCATTTGGCTCCTGGAAACAAAGCATAACAAAATGAAGTAAAATCTTAGTAGCTTCAATTATCCACAACCACAAAACACTGTCGTCAGAAAAGCTAAGGTATCTTAAAGAGTGTATTTTCTCTCAGAAGAGAGGTAAGGTGGAGGAAAAAGGTCAAATGACCACGGAATACGTGTGCCCAGAAACAAATGACCCTTGAAGGAGATTTCAGTGAGTAAAAAACAGTACCTTATAAGTAACTGGTCTTGTCTACTCACAGCTGTTCCCAGTGCCGACTCTTGTTTAACTGTCTACTGCCTTCAGTTTAAAGTTTGTTCTGTTGGCAAAAAAGTACAGAGCTTGTCTGGAAAATGCTGTTTGGACATAAATCATTCCTTTTAAAGCGGTGGTAGCTGTATTCAGGCTTTCTTGTAGAGGGGGTTATAAACTCTTCCTGTAGCTAATTTTCTTCCTCCTCTTTTCCTTCAGACTTTCTCAATATCCTCCTATCCCATATATTGAAGAAAGAGACAGAGAGAGGGGAGGGCGGGGGGGGGGGGGGAAGAACCACGAGGAAATATACCTTAAATAATGTAGTAATTGAGCACTTAGAAAATAAAAAATAAAAATCAATGAGAAACATAGAAAATACATCGGAGTCTTAAATATAATTTAGTCCTAATGACCTCATTTTATAGATAAGGAAACTGATGTCCAGAGAAAATATAATTTGAACAAGGTCACTCACATAGCTAATTAGTGCCACAGCTAACAACAGAGACAAGGTTTTACAACTCTCAATTCAATGCTCTTTCCACTACATTAGTTAACTGAGGGGAAATGGTTTACCTTTTTCCTCTGTATCCTTGTATAATACCCAAATAAGCTGGCAGGGAGTAGTAACAAAATAATATAAGAACCATCTGTTCCAAGAGAAAATAGTTATCTCTATTTTAAAATTAATACTGAGAGTTTCCCTATAATGTTTAATTTCTTTGTATACTTAGGGTATAATCTTTTTCTTTGCTGATTTTTTAGAATATTTGTTGTTGTCGATTATTTATTTTTATTTTCCAATTATAGTTTACATTCAATATTATTTTGTATTGGTTTCAGATGTATGGCACAGTGATTGACACTCATGTACTTTCCAGAATATTTTTATGTCTTGGGAGCTGTCATTTTCAGGGGATGTTAATAATATCCCACAGTCCTTAACAAGGACTACTTCTATAAGACTTGTTGTTATGACAGGTGTTACAGTAAGTCTTTAACATTTCTACCCAATATCAGTGATATTGTTATATGGCTCTTGAACTAGAAACATATTACTATTTCCACAAATGCCCACTTCCAACTTTCAAAAGTTTTTAATCACACATCTAAATTAATTCTGATTATTACTGATTATATATTCTTTTAAATAAAGAGAATAACAATTTTTATTTGCTGCCTTTCAAATTAAATATCCTACTTATATATAAAAAAATTACTTCCTCTAACTGAAGAAGGATTGTCCTTAAACAATTTTTTTAAGTTTTCCTTTCTGAAATGTATTCATTCATTTATTTCATAAATTGAACATTTATAAACTTACCTCATCCTTCCATTTTGGAATATAATAACTGACAAGCAATAACTTTTTAAGAGAAGTGCATAATTTTCAAAGAAAACCAAAAGGTTTAGATAGGAAATAAGGCCAATTTTCTATAACTACCTTTTTATCCATTCTCATACTTTAAGCATGTGCTCAAAATTTATTTATATTCTATCCAGTGAGTTGCCCACTTACATCAACGTACATGCCCAGATGAGATAAACCAAAATGTGAAGTGGCCCAGATTGAAATTGCTTTGGTCACTAGTAATCTTTCTACCTGATTTAGTTCCTTAAAATATTAAAGCCGGAAATCCGAGAGACATTACCCTCTACATTTATAAGTAACACTAATATGTCAAATATGACAGGAGTTTGGCACACTGATAGATATTGCTTGGCTTTACTAAAAGTATTCTGTATTTTTCTTTTACTTCTTGAACTTTACTTTTGACTTGCACATTTTGCCTTTTGTCCGTTAAGAGGAGCAGGAAGGAAATATGAATAAAACCTTGAAAGAGATGTAGACTGTGAGGAGGCACACAGAGATTTAGATGGAATGAGTCAGGATGATTCAGGGTTGGTGAGTGGACACAGGAAGGAAGGTGTAAGGAGGAGTCATGTACCAGCAGGTTTTTTAAAACAGAAGTGGGCTGAACCACAGACAATAGATTATAGGTATTGAATTCAAGAACCAGATTCTCCCAAAATAGGTTAAGCAAAGAGGGAACTAGCAATTTTGGTGACCAGTGCAAGCAATAGGAAATTGGCCCTCAAATATACTTTGTAATTCATGACAAGGTTCATTTCTACCCATTGGAAGGGAGGCATGTGCTGTCAAAATATGTGAATTCACCACAATACAAAATAGCACAATAATATGCAATCATTTTTAAAAATTGCCCCTCTATATTTAGGTCCTTTGGACATACTCCAGGTTGCCCTACATACTCCAGGCATGCTCTGGATTTCAGAGTCCTAGGGCAGTTTAGAGGGGAATAGTTACTGTTATGAAGGCTGGACCTGTGGAGTTGAATTTCACTGATGGGAGAAGTACTTAGAGAAGAGGTGAACTCCAGGGCAGACTATATTAGCACAGGCAAGGCAGTCTGAATTCTCTAACGCTTGATCTCCTCCTCTCAGTTTTCACGTTTACAGTAACACTAGAAGAAGGCTTTTACTAAGGAATCCCAGAGAGCAATTTTGTGATAGCAGTGAAGGGAAGTGATTGCACAAACAGCTACTGGTTTATAATAATCTATGCTTGAGTGGAGGTTTCTCACATGGAAGTTTTTAACCATCCCAGGAAAAAATGCACATAAAAATTGCAAGCATCAACTCTTAAACCGATTCAAGCTCATACCTACTTTGTTGCTCATCTCCTCTCACAATCCATTCTCCAGAAACCAGAGTGATTGTTCCTTTCTTCATACCCTCTGATGGTTTCCCATCATTCACTTCTCTTATATTCCCCAATGACTTCCCATCATCCCACTGCTTCATCCCTATAATAATTTCCCATTGTCTTATCTAAATGCTTAATTATGGCCTCCTAGCCCCTGCACAATTTTGCCCATTTATTTTTCCTACTGATCTCTTAACATGAAAGACCTATCATTCTAGAATTTTTCTCCCTCATATCTTCACAGGACTACGTCCTTCTCAGTACTCAAGACTCTCATCTCCAGCCCAGCCGACATGGCTCAGTGGTTGAGCAGCAGCTAAAGAACCCGGAGGTCAGGGTTTGATTCCCAGTCAAGGCACATGCTGAGATTGTGGGCTTGATCCCCAGTGTAGGGCATGCAGGAGGCAGCCAATCAATGAATCTGTCTCATCATTGATGTTTATATCTCTCTCTCTTTCTCTCTTCCTCTCTAAAATCAATAAAAAAATATTTAAAAAAGTCATCTCCAGTGCTACTTCCCCAGAATAAAGACTTCTTGACCACTCTAGCTCACCATCTTTTTCCCCACATATACTCACTCTCTACCCCATTTCTTTATATTGGCTTTTTTCCATAACACTTACCACTATCAAAAATTATTTTAGGTTATTTTTTACTTATTCACTAATTCAAATAGTTGGTTAGCTTAAATACGTTTACTCTATCTCCTCTAGAATAAGTTTTATAAGATTAGAACTATATCAGAAGTTACAAATAAGATTAGAAGCATAAGATTTAGGTGTTTTTTTTTTAAACCACATTATTCCCAATGTTCAGAATAGTGTCTACTATAAAATAGGCATTTGAAAAACATTTTTGGAATGTATTAATTTATATTTCCTGTCTGGGTTACTACTCCTCACTCAACAAACAACTAACATAAGTCCAAAAGTGTGAAGGCAAAGATGAATCTATTTCTGCAATTGGCTTTGCAAACCTCCCTATGGCTCAGAGGTAGGTATCACAGGAAGTAAGGGCCCACACTGGGCTCTAGGCATTTATATCTACACAAGGTGCCTCTAAGCCCTTGTATTTTGCCAACACAAAGGCTCGAATATACCCTTTGCTTGCTAGAATATCGCTTTCAGTTATATGCACCTAACTAGATAAGTGATTTCATTTGCTAGTAGGTCCTAAGAGCTTCCGGATATCTCCTTTGTTTCCTGAATCTGGAGTAGCTGCCATTATTGAAATAGCAGATATCCTAAAGTTAATTCTATCATTTCCAGGTGTTTTCAAGAAGTCGCTCTTTTCTGCCAGCTCTTTAGGAGCAGAAGTAAATCCTTGCATTCACAGCATATGTTTTTAAATGAAAAAGGGACAGACAAAATAATTTCAGAGAGGTGAGCTCACAGATAATTGAATCTCCCACCTCAGTTCTCTTCCACACTGATTCAGAGCTCTCTGGTGAGCTGTAAATTAGATTTCCTCTCCTGTCTCACATCTCACAGCTTCCTAATTACCTGCACTAGTGAGTCAGCCTTTCTGGACCCCATGGCTCAGGAACGTTTTGGGATAATGTGACTGGCTCAACACACCCGGGGTCCAGCCACATCAGAAAGGTGTCTGTGTGATGGCAGACAAAAGGAAAGTGATTCTTTATTTGGAAGACAATGATTTTCCCTAAGCCTCAAAGCAGCTGTGTTCCCTAGGATGCCTAGGAAGAGGAAATTTCTTGACTAAACACTTCTGCTGCTCAGTGGTATGTAAAATAATTAAAATCATTCTTGCAAAAAGTGCCCTTTTTATGGTACTAAGTGCATATTAATCTCAGTATATAAATGGCATTTATTTAGTCAATGAAACAAAGCTACAAATATTTATTTATTTTAAATATATTTTTTATTGATTTCAGAGTGAAAGGGAGAAGGAGAGAGAAAAATAGAAGCATCAGTGATGAGCGAATCATTGATTGATTGCTTCCTGCATACCCCCTACTGGGGACTGAGCCTACAATGCAGGCATATGACCTTGACCAGAATCAAACCCAGAATCTTTCAGTCTGCAGGCCCACACTCTATCCACTGAGTGAAACCAGCTAGGGCTACAAATATTTATTGATTGTATACTATGAAAGGCAATAATGTTTGTATAAGTATTCCTTGTTATCTCATGGGATAATATTTTTTCTTTATCTAGAATACAAATTTCTCTAGGAAAATAAGTCAAAGTTTTTTATTTCCGGCTCTCTCTCTCTCTCTCTCTCTCTCTCTCTCTCTCTCTCTCTCTCTC